>CM070721.1:53521847-54197194 GCA_036346275.1 Otatea glauca
TCATCAATGAGCTTTACAAGAAGGACAAGGAAGAGCTTTTGGAGCAAAGCTCTTCGGAGAAGAAGAATATTGCCTTCAAGGCGAAGGCAGAGTCAAGCGATGAGGCGTTTGATGGCTCCGAAGATGAAGACACCGAGGAGGAGATGGCACTCCTCGTGAGAAGAATGAAGAGGTTTATGAGAAGGGTTCAAGCTCAAACGCTCCTCAAAAGTTCAAGAAGGGGCAATACTCTAGCACAAACCGATATGCAAATATCCGATGCTATGAGTGTGATGAGAAGGGGCACATCGCCTCTCATTGCTCTAAGAAGAAGGACGACAAGAACAAGTCGCCCAAGAAGAAGAAGGCTTTTTAAGGGAAGAAGAAGCTCTTCAAGAAGCTTCAAAAGGATGACAAAGGCGAAGCACACATTGGAGAGTGGGATTCCAAAGAGGAATATTCGGATTCCGACTCCTCAGAGGATGATAAACCTTTAAGGAAGAAGGGTCTCGCCGGCATTGTCACCAAGGAGGCTTCTTCGGGGTTCGTCACTCCCTTGTGCCTAATGGCAAAAGGAGAATTTAAGGTAAAATCTAGTGACGATGATGAACCCACCTATGATGAGCTTATGGATATGCTTTAGGACTTGAATGAGTACCTCAGCAAGGAGAAGTCCAAACATAAAGGTTTGAAAAAATAATTCCTTTGCCTCAAGATATGCCTTCAATTTCATGTTCTAACTCAACCTCTTGCCATGAAAATTTAATGGTAGAAAATAATAAACTTAAAGAACAAGTGGATAAACTTAGCAAAAGTTTAGATAGATGCTTTAAGGACAAGAATACTCTAAATAAAATTTTAAATAGTCAAAGATGTTCCTACAATAAAGAAGGTCTTGTGTATATTCCTAGGAAGGGCAAGAAAATTAGTAACAAAGCTCCTCGATTTATAAAATCAAATGGGAAGCTTTGTTATAAATGTCATGAGGTAAGACATTTAGCAAATGATTGTACTTTGGGCAACGCATCTAAAAACAATGTTTATGATTCTTGCTATGTCCTTAAGAAAGATAGAAATGGTAAAATATTTGCTAAATTTGTTGGGACTCCTATAATTGGCCAAAGAAAGAGAGTCATTTGGGTGCCCAAAACCTTGGTTACTAACCTTTAAGGACCCAAACAAATTTGGGTACATAAAAAGGTTTAATTTTCTTTTGTAGGTGAACTATAAGACCGGTGGACGGTGTTGGGTGTTGGATAGTGGATGCACTCAACACATGACCAAAGATCGGAAAATGTTCACCACATTTGAATCGAGAAATGGGCAACATGAAAAAAATCACATTTGGTGATAATAGCAAAGGAAAGGTATTAGGATTGAGTAAAATTGCTATCTCAAATGACTTTCTATTTCAAATGTCTCCTTAGTTGAAACATTGAATTTTAATTTGCGATCTTGGTCTTACTTGCACATTCTCAAAAAATGGAGTAGTGATTTCTAAAAACAATGATAATTCTTTGGTGTTCAAAGGTTTTAGATTCGAAAATTTGTATTTAGTTGATTTCACCTCAAATGACTCGTGTCTTCAAATATGTTTAATTGCAAAAACCTCTTTAGGATGGTTATGGCATAGAAGACTAGCTCATGTTGGGATAATTCAACTCAAAAAGCTTTTCAAAAATGATTTAGTTGTAGGCTTGAAAAATGTGAAGTTTGAGAAAAATAGACTTTGTAGTGCTTGTCAAGCTAGTAAGCAAGTGGCTAGTTCTCATCCTTCAAAGAGTAGCATGTCCACATCTAGACTATTAGAGCTCTTACATATGAATTTATTTGGCCCGACAACCTATAAAAGCATCGGAGGCAATTCTTATTGTTTAGTCATTGTTGATTTATTTTGACGCTATATTTAAACACCTGGTTGAAGTGCCGCCGTTGTTAGTCGGAGCACAACTAGCAGCAGTGCTAGGGTTGGAATCTAATACCTGAGTAGCGATAAACATTCTGTATTCTCAACTGAGGTTGGGTTCACTATGGGTAAAGTGGTACAAATCTGCGCAGGGTAAAATCATGAATTTATGTCTGTCTCCTGGATTGCAGGCTACAGAAGCTAAGTATTAGTATTTTTATATTATATTTTTGTTGTACTTGGATCTTATGTCTAATTAATGTACCGAACATGTAGCCGACGTGGCAATAGAATGTAATAAGTTTTCATTTCAGTCTCTAATTATTATTTATGATGCAACACTCTAAACACGGTGTGTTAACTGATAAAATGTCGGACGCGCTCGATGTTTTGATTAGTTAGTATACCGAGATTCGTATACTTACCTCAGAGTAATGGTGGTGTTACTGTCATTACCCTGGGCTAATAATTCGGGTCATCACATGTTATCAACTTATCAACACATCTATATCTATATAAACTTTATATTCTTGGTGATGTACAGACATAGTTCGGACGCCACCACGTGCCGCTCGGGCACCGTAGAAACTAGAGTGTCCAAGCTACAATATTTTTATTTTTTAAAAAAAACTTTTTCATTTTTTTTTGGGAAAAAGTTCCCCTCTCTGTTCAAATTAAGCTACAGTATTTTCTTTATTTTATTTTCAACGCACGTATTTTAACTAGTTGATGTTTATTGAAAGTGTGGGTGAGGGTAAGAGTTAACCGCACGAAATAGGTTATTCTTTTTTTTTTTGTATTTTGCTGAAATGCACGGTTCAGACTTCAGAATGAAGTTCCTACTCCCAAAAAAGATCAAATTATTTGCCATCTTGACCATTCAGTTTTCTATGCATTCTGACATGAATATGTAAATGTAGTAAGCAAATTTAATTCCTGAGGGGGGGGATCCATCTAATGTCAGCACTTGAAATTTCTATTCTAGTGTAAAACAGAACATGTCTACCACCTAAATTCCTCAATCTTCTTTTTGGACATATCTAAATTCCTCAATCTGGAAAAGAGAAGATCAGAAAAAAAAACACACACACACATCAACTCATAATGGTCAGAGCGTAGACATTTGCAAACACGATGGGCCTTTTGGTCCAGTTCAGATTGCTGTCCACAGGTGGGGAACAAGCCAACGCATTGCTGAGCCAGAATGGCAGCTCAAATGCACGGGCTAGTCCAAGCACATCGTTTTCTCATGAAAGCAAGATCTATTTATTCTCCAGTACTGAGATCTCGCAGGAATCAAACAGTGTTTAAAAATCCTCTCCCTCCCAATCTAAAAACAAAATGTAATTAAACATATAGTAAGCTGATTTTGAGGCATAAAATCCCCCCCAAAAAAAGAAACAAAAATGGCAGTGTTTCAAAATCCTCTCCCTCTCAATATAAAAACAAAATGTAATTAAACATAAAGTAAGCTGCTTTTGGGGCATAAAACAAAAAAATGGCAGTGTTTCAAAATCCTCTCCCTCTCAATCTAAAAAAATGTAATTAAACATATAGTAAGCTGATTTTGGGGCGTAAAATCGTAAATAACAAAAAATCTGTCAGAAGTGGGATTTGAACCCACGCCCTCGTTAGAGGACCAGAACTTGAGTCTGGCGCCTTAGACCACTCGGCCATCCTGACCTCGATGAGCGCTTGGGACAAACAAGAATATGTAGATTCATTTCATTGCTGCGCTCAATCGAGTAGATGAGTTCTGAACCAAAAGTCCAAAATAATGCCTTTCGTTGCGCATTTATCAATCGCCAACCATTGACTGCACGCTGGTTGCATCGTGTACGTGCCGTGCCGGCCGCGAGATGGTCGGCGAACGCGAAACGGCGGGGGCGGGACGCGCCGTTACCAGACGTAGAGCGCACGGCCACGCGCGGCGCGAGTACGGCGCACCGCAAGGTTTATCCTCAGCCGGGGCGGCACAGGGTAAGTGGCGACGCGCGCACCGGCAAAACCGCGACGCGTCACGGGTGACGGGCCTATATATGCCGTTAGCCAGTGCGCCGTGGCCATGGGGAGTAGGTGGGGATGTCCCACGCATTGTGTGAAACTTAGCTTTGGTCGTTTCTCAATTTTTGCTTTTTATGGGCCTGATTTCAAGAAAGAAAATAACGACAGGGAGACTCATCGCCTCGGCCTTGAAAAGATGTTGTCGTTCGAAACTTATCGCCACCGTTGTCGTCAGATCTAACCTCTTTCACAGCGCGGAGGGAGAAGGTAGAGGGGTTAGGGGCATCTACTGTCAGCGGCCCGAAGGGATGTGTAGAGAGGAGATTGGTGCGGTGGAGAGGAACGGAGAGTTGGAGAGAGAGCTGCTAAGAGGGGTAATTTTAATTCTTTTTCTGAATTTTTTAGTAAGATGTAGATCCCACTTGAAACTAAGAACCAAATCATACATTGGAGGAAAAAAGTCAGCCAGGTCCTTTAATACATACGTGGCATGTCTTCCAATCCAATCAATTCGATACACTAAAGATGATTTTACCCTTTAAATGTGATTGAGCTGGTCACCCGTTACAGTTTTAACAGAATTAAACAAAGAAAAGGAAACAAAAGGCGATCTTACAAGGACAATATCACATCATGAGATCTGATTACTCGGATTACCCACCCACTGCCCAAAACCAAATCAGCCACCCTGAGGGATTGTTGGTCTCGGTAAGCCGAAAAAGATATACGCCGTGCTCTTTTCCATTAGCTTTTCTTTAGACGTATTTTCCAACGAGCATGCGTATATACTTGTAAAATGGATAGACATCGGTGTAACTTAACCATCTGATCTTTTCAGCTCCGTTTAATTCTCTTTATTTCCTTACGCCTCGATTTGCGTCAGATCAGCTTTGTTACTACGGACAACCACGGAGCTCATCACATCAAGTTAGCTCGCTGCTTGGAGTAGTCGCTAATGTCAAGTTGACACGTCGTTTTCTTTGGCTAGCTTATTTAGTAGCAGAAACACTCGTAGAAGGAGCGGCATGCATTACTAAAAAAACGCACGGCTTCTGGATCATTAGATCATGTAAGATTGCCAACAACGGGTTGCGCTATGGTATATCAATTGTGAATACATATGGTTCTTTATAAGTTCACGGATGGATGGATGGATCCGAACGCGCATACCATATCCCACGTCAAAGCATATGTGATACGCCTAAAAAGGGCGGGCTTTCTCACGGAGACGTATCCGCATATCTGAAATAGGGAGAGATTCATGTGCAGTTACAATAGCAAGTACAACTTTAGCGGTAACAAGTTGTTAATATGGCCGGATCAATTGAATCAACGTCTCAAATCGTGGTACTATTTTTATTGCAGTGTACTCCTCCGTTCAAAAATATAAGGCTTATATGTAGATTTGACGATGCTTTTTGTACTATATCTTTATTTATCCTATCTTAACTACATGCATTTATTCATTACCACCATACATAAAATATTATCTCTCATCTTTTATGACAATTTAAGTGAAGGTATCTAAGTCATTTCTACTCGTACCTTTCTCAATTTCAGCTAACCTTAAATCTTGAGCAAAATCAAAATACGTCTTACATTTCTGAATGGAGGGAGTATACTACAATGGCTGCCATAGTATATATGTGCTACGGTCTCCACAAGCAGTACGAGTAGAAGATCTAGACCATTCATTTTTAATTCAACGGTTGGTGGTGTGACTACTAAACCTAGCTACTACTGCATGGGATCTCAGTTGCCAAAATGTGAAATCGGGGTATTGCTTAACCTAAACCACCACACACACGAAGTGATCGTGTTTGGAAACGAGGGTATCTGTGCACTTGGGTGGTTTAGCTTAACCTAAACCTCCGAGAAGGCAAGCAAGCTGTGCCCTCGTGTCCTCTCGCGGTCTCGCACTCCACCATCATCTATATCCTTTTATAATGCACCTAAGCAATTTTTCCTACGTCCACCCTAAATAATGCACCTCATTAGAGATGGCCTAATGTTCGTGCACCCAGCAAAACGTCTCCAGAAACTTGCATTCATCAAAATGAACGTCTCAGGTCTTTCCTCAGTTTTACTCACCCACATCCGATGGCCATTATTTAGTGTGTCTAATCATCCCTGTGGCCCACAACAGACCTCCCCTACTTACATATTTGAAAGGAGAGCGAATCAAACAAGGAAATAAATAAGGAGGATCCGCATGCAAGGAAACCAGACTTGAATTTTTTACTGGCCAAATTTGTACGTACTACATATTTGGAAGGAGGGTGAATCAAACAAGGAAATAAGCAGGGAGGATCCACATGCAAGGAAACAAGACTTGAATTTTTTATTGTCCTAGCGTTGTGATCGTATTTTTTTTCGAATATGACCCTTCTCGAGACTTTTTTACGGATCTAGCCCCATAGAGTCTAATTTCAGAGCACGGAGAGCGCTGAATTTTTATTTTTATTTTTTATCTAAGGAACCAATGGTCTGTGAGTGCTGCTTAATTTTTTTTTAATTTTTTCTCGCGGAACCAGCGGTCGGCGAGCGCAATTTATTTTTTCATATTTTTCCGAAATCATCCCTATGGCCCACAACAGACCTTCCCTCACCTCCAGCATCAACAAGGAAAAAGAAACAAACGTCTTGGAATCAAGGGAAAGGAAACAAACGTCCTGGAAAAGGAAAGGACCATACATTACGTGCTGGGAAAAGAAAACCGGGAGATGGGGCAGCGCGGCCAGGAGAACGCAGGTCTGCAATGGCTCCACGGTCGCCATCGGTGGCTTTACCGACGCGGCGAGGTTGCTAGTCAGCGACCTCGCGGCCGCCATGCATCGGCAAATTTATAATTTAATTTTTTTTGAAAATAATTTTATTAAGTACAAAATAATCGAAAGTTTTTTTTGAGATTTTTTCTAGAATTTTTTAACCTAATGTGCTATCTTTTCAAAAATCCTTCTATATTTAAAAAAAATGAAGGCAACTCACCTGTAGCTTCTTCTAATCGCAGCCTGCACTGCAGAAACTTCTTCTCTTCCCTCCCTCCATTAAAGCAAGAAAGAAGCTCCAAAGCTCCATCAATCCCGCACCAAATCTCCTCTTTCCATATATGGTATTAATTCTCCAAATTTCGTGCTCTATTGCCAAAATTTCCTCCCAATCTAATTTGATCCTAAATTATGGTTTCCATAAATATGCTTGTTTCGGGGCTATAAAAGTCGGCGAGCTCTCCTCCACCCCATCGCATTGTGTAAATCCCGAAGTGCTCCCTCTTGTAAAGATCGTCGGATTTTGGAGGTAACCCAAGCCATCACCGTCATCTTTCCCGGCAAAATTCACCGTAACCGTGACTCCTCCCCATGGCGCGGTCGGCGATCTCGCCGCACGATCTTGACTCCATCGCGATCGCCGGCCACCCCGGCCTTCCTCCCTTATGCGACCAAGCCCGAGAGCACGCTGTACTCTCTGTGGAAGCTGCAAAAAAATAATCTAAAATCAGAAAATTCTTTTTTCTTTCTCTTTCTTGATTTAAAATCTTTTGGAGCACGTTTTCGCCCATTCGACCTCCATTTAGTTCCGTTTTTCTTCCTAAATTCATTTAAAATTCTAAATTTCTCTTTTATTATTAAGTATTGTATTCATACTTATCTTCTCATTTAATTGATAAGCGAATGTTCTGTCGTCGTAGCGTTAGCATAGACACTATACTAGTGATTCATGGGTTAAGTAACGTCTCCTCCTGAATCCTTGATTCCTAATCCCAACCCCCCACGGAATCCCATTCCGATTCCTCCCCTCCCCATCTCGCCCCAGCAACCTTCTCCCCCCGTTTAGGGTCTGCTCTCGCCGGCCACCGCCGCGACCGCTCCGGACGCGCACGCCCCCGCCGCCTCCACCGACCGGCCTCGGATGCTGCTGAGCTGCAAGTCCCTCTCCTCCTGGGTGCGCCGCCTCGTCGCCTGCATGGGGTGCGTGCCCTCCCAGCAATTCGCCCGTACTCGTTGTAATGTGATGGCTGCGATGCCGATTGGGTTTAGGGATTAGAGTTCGTGTCGTGACCCACTTGGAGTAGAAATGTTTAATAGGATTCGTAGATGCGAGGTTCTTCTTTTTGGCTCCGGCTCATCCGCAATTTTATGCTCCGATTCTTGAGTTGCTGCTGCTTATATATAAATAAACATGCTTTGCTTATTGGTATAGTAGTTCAGTTTATAATTTATTTACCCTGTGGAGATTGCTGTGTAGACGCCAGCCGGTCTGTGAACCCGTTGTTTTTGTCGAAGGAGGTGTTTTAGGTGACAGTATCTTATCCTTGTTTAACCTGCATGACTTATTTTTTTCAGTATAAAAGACACACTTTCAGTCTGACTTCAAAATTAACCTTGTATTGAGAGCTTCCGTCTTATGATTGTTAAGTTCATAGAATGATAATTGTTGGCTGGACTGATGTTGAAAGCCATCTATTGGTGATTCTGGAAACAAATAGCCATGAATTTTAGTTTTTCCTGGTTTGTTATTCAACATGACTTGTCTCGACTTTCGAATACCTCGTTCTAATCATTTATTGGCCAATCCTGGTTTGCTACAGAGCAGAGGTTGCCTTGGATGCTGTACTAAACCTACTCCAATAATATCGGTTGACGAGCCTTCAAAAGGTTTGAGGATCCAAGGACGCTCAACAAGGAAGGCTAGCTTGTCCGAGGACTTTTGGAGCACCAGCACACACGAGATTGAGAATAGCACGATCCAATCGCAGAGGAGCATGTCTTCAATGAGCACGGTAGCACAATCCAGTGATCAGCATGTAGCTGGAAGTAGCAGCCACCCAAACGAGTTTGTAAATCAAGGCAAACAGCACGCATCTAAGATCATTCTTTGCATGACGGCACAATTTCCATTTCCTCTTTGGTCTTTTATTCCATCATGTTAGTGTCATGTACTGTCAAATAAATGCAAGTCGGTAATTGATTGTCGGAACTCCACCATCCATGCCCATGTAAGTTGATGGGCTCTGGAATTTATAGTGCTTGGTGTGGACCCTTTAATAATTTGATGAGATGCTATAGGTGATAGGCCGTAGATATTTGCAAAGCCATATCTTGCATCATCATACAGTGGGTGTTTTTGTTTCTCTGTGACAGCTACTAATTCTGATTAAAACATTCTTAAAACTTTAATTGTGACCTATCGAACGAGAGTTGGCATGAGATGCTACTGCATCTAAACTTGTGGTGATGAAAACCAATGAAAGCATCTTTTGTCTTGTTACGCTTTTCTGTTACACTGAATGTAAATGCACAACTATAGTGAACTGGATAAATTTATAAAGAATTTATTATCAATCTTAGTATAGTACTTCTGTAGTATATTCAATCTGTAGCATGTTCATGTGGTGAATGGATGTGGACGGAAAATTCTCCGTTTACTATTTATTAATCTTATTTGAATTTTCGTTCTGCTGTATTCCAGGTCTTATACTCTGGAACCAGATTAGACAACACTGGGTTGGAAACAAAAAACCCAGCTCTCGACCTGAACAGTCGCGAGAACCAAAATTAAGGTTAGTTATTTGTGATTTTCTGTTATGGCACCTGAAATATTTTGTTTTTCTTATGTTATGGCACCCAAACAGCTGGACCAAAATAGTATCCTACTATTTTATCTTCAATCTAAGAATATGGTTGCAATATTTGCTTCGTATCATAATTCGACTTTTATGACAATTCATGTAACACATTTTCACACAACTATATAACCAGTGTTAGCAGTTCTTTGTTTTCCCCGTGACGTAACGATTTTGCAGAATCAGGATGCTTTGTGTTTTAGTAACTTCTATGTACTGTGTATTTATATTTTTGCTGGTGATGCAGTTGGAATGCAACGTACGAGAGTTTGCTAGGGAGCAATAAGCCATTCTCCCAACCAATACCTCTTGCTGTAAGATCCCACATGCCAGAGATAATAACCATTTTTTTTATTCCCCCTTTGTTTCAGAATGTTGTCTCAAACTTATGTACTCAACAACTAAAATTTTATTTGCAGGAAATGATAGATTTGCTTGTGGACGCCTGGGAGCAGGAAGGGCTATATGATTAAGCAGGGAAAGAGCATTGTTTTGTCACATTAATTGATTTAAGTGTTTTCAGAACCTCGGATTGTCAGGAGCTCTAGGTGGTGAACATAGAAATATTCCTGAGCTCATTTGTGTACCATAAAACAATACGGCATCCCTGTCTTAAGCATTTGTAATATATATTCTCATCAAGTTATATTTCACGAGAACATTTAATATTGCACTTACTGCTTTTACTTGATAAAATCAAGCTGTACAGAGGGGTAAGAAGCTGGAATATATAGTTGCTATAGATGTACCCCGCTTGAATAGGTTACAGATGTTTCACTATGAAAGTGGGTAGTGCAAGGATAGGAAATATAGCAAAGGAATCGGCATGCCTACGTGCTACCGTCCTGAAGAAACAAGCTACAAATGAGAATGAAGGCTATAGTTGAAAGTCAGCGTGCGAAGGTTTGTTTGGCTGGAGGACACCTTTTGTAACGGACAAATATCTTCGCCACAAGAGGCAAATGCTAGATTGAAATCGCGCTGTCAGGTGGCACATGATGCTAAGAAACCAGCACGACACAAATGGGGCAGCAAACTAAGCACTGCAAAGAAATACCAAACTTACGATATCAGCAACTGAAATGAGAGGGTCAAGACTCAAGATGGTAGCAGGCAAACCACATGCTGAACATGGAAATCGAGTTGTAGATACCACATGATGACTGGATACAGTATTGCGAGTAACCAGCAAGGCAAATGGATCATTTCAGCAGCAGAACCTCGCAACATAGTCCACATGATGACTGGATACCGTATACGAGTAACCAGCAAGGCAAATGGATCATTTCAGCAGAACAACCTCGCAACATAGTCCCAATTAAATCCTATGGCAATGTAACTTTAATGAATGAAATAAGTTCGCAACTCAAACGATGATATATCCTTTTACAGTGTTCACTCGCAGCAACAAAACCAAGCAAATAAGCTTCTAGTTCCAGGACAACTGTTCCTGGGGGAGCAAAGCAAAGAGACTTGGACTCAACTTCGAAATAATATGGCCACAGCATGTGGACCTGCCATTTTTCGCAACAAATTTATTGGACCTATAAAATCATGGTTGTTGCAAAGATTTTTCTTTAGTTCCTTGAGAGGAAAAAGACCTGATGTACTCTATAAAGAAGCTGGCATTAAAAGCAGACACTGTAACTGTTGCTGGTCATGGATTTGGAAATTCAGACATGTGACGGGCACCAGGCATGCTATTCCAGGGGCATGACTCAAGCCCAGGTTGATGGTCAGGACCTCCAGTTGGCAGCCTGGCATCCTCGCAAGAATCCCCATGAAGGAACACATCCCATGTATCATTGATGGACTGATCCTTAGACTGTGGTGACTCTTCACTAAAAAAAAATGCTTCTAGTGATGCATCAGGCCTCCAGGAATCTGCCCAGTGTGAAAGATACTTGTCAGGAAATCCAGTATCTGCATGATGTTTGCTGCCAGCAAAAAAAGCATCCAAACCTGAAAAGACTTCTAACAGTAAGTTGTATGTGATATTGACAAAATTAAAATAAGAGTGAGCACACTAACCAGGTGATTTTGAGGTTTGAAATTCATCCAAAGAACTGCTCTCAAAGATACAATCACCAAGGACTGAGGAGGAAGAACTCATAGGGTAAGCATTTGATTGTAACACTTGATTGTTTGGAGCAGGAGGAAACGAAACTTCAAATGATCCTTGGGACTTTGTAGGGTCCCCTAGTCCATGACCCTCGTGAACCAATGCATCCAGCAGACCAGTGTTTTTTGAAGGGATATATTCTGATTTCAGCGAGACAGATGCTGGAGATTGAGTAAAGGTGTCAAACTGTTCAGTGGAAGACCCTGAGGGGCAGTTATACAACCAGTTATTGCTAAGGTCATAGTTGGGATATTGGAGTGAAGGGAGCTCCATCTTCATGGGCCTTTGTATGGTCCCAGAAGTAGAGAAATTGCCATTTAGTGTTGGATGGCCACTGGCGATGGCACTGCCAACAGGTACTGACTGATTCTTTGTAATTCCAGAGTTGAAATCAGTTGAATAACAGGTCTTCTCAGGATCATCAAGATGTTGTTCACATGCGGGACTGCCATTGTAGCCTGATACTATGCTGCCAGAAGATGCAAGGTGCTTCAAAGGGTTCATGGCATCAATGGGAACAGAATTTGAAATAGCGAAATTTGGAACAAGGATATTGCCTGGATGTTTATAGTCTAAGTTCTCAAATACGATCTCGTCAAATTCAAGACCATTTCCCTGTGACAACTCATTTGGACGTTTCTTGCCATGTGGTTCGTCAGGATTGTGACAATTCATGTCTTGATTTGACACCCGAGATAGCACGCTATCTGGATAGAGAGGTATACCAGCTCTCTGAAGCCTCTTACTCCTGGTGTTCCAATAGTTCTTAATTTCATTATCTGTGCGGCCTGGCAACTGAAATAACAACAATAGAAGTTCAGTTTCTACCAAGGCCAAGTGGCATGAATAGAAGAAAATGTTTTTCACACGCAAGGATTGTATACTGAGAGTGCAGATGAACAAGTGAAAGGTAACTAGAAATGCCTTCATAGGCCAAACAAAATGACAGAAGATATTGAAATCTCGACAAAGAAACAACACAAGCAAAGAAAAAAGGGATTCCAAATTTGGCCCTCAGTCAAGTGCAGTGCCAATGTCTATTTTGCATAATTTTTAGCCCTAAAATAGTCATCTGAGGTTACTCTATGATCCAAGTTTTGACTGCTATGGGAAACCTCTGCTACGGTGCTACCGCATGCAAGAAAAACAGTGCCCCTTTCCTTTTATCGAAAGGTGAAAACTAATGCATCATAGAATGTTAGACCCAACGCAGCAATACACTTTGTTTGGCTTAAGACATAGTGACATATGCCTTTTGAAGTTACTAATATGTGAAAAATACTAAAAATACCATATCACCTAGTTCTATTTCCAGATAAAAAAACAAAGCTAAGATCCTAAGAATCATTATTAAGTCCAATTCAAGAACACCATGCAAAATGTGAGCTTGATGTACATTCTAACAACTAACATAAAAGACGCAGATACATATCTCAAATTAGGCATCAGTAAATGGTGTGTCATCCACATATTAGCAGATCAACTAGCCAATAGTAATGGCAGCTTTCCTAGTTTGTATTGTAATTTCCTTCATCAAACGGAAAATCCTGATTTGTAATTAGTCACATACTAGCACATGCAAGTTATAAGTTATGACACATAAGCCATATACCATCCACAGATCAAAATGGTACGAAAATAAAAGAACAATGCCCAAGCATATCAACTATAAGGGAATGGCTAACAAGGTATATACCATGATCAATGCTATTATACAGCACAAGAAGAGCAGCAGCAATTGTGGTCAGAAAAGCACTGTTATTGTAAAGGCTTGATAGTCATAATAATATCTGATATCTGGTAAAATTAACCAACAACATTTAGGTTATAAGTACATGACTTCCAAGTGCGAAGACATGACAATTGTGCATGTTTTCAAGCCATATGATACTTGCTCTTCTCCAAAAACATACGGTTTATTAGGCTTTTTTACAAGCAATTAAACTGAAGAGTTTGAAGACAGTAGCTCAAACAAAGATACTTGCATTATAGCTAGGAGGCTAGGATGGTGTCATGTATAGTACATACCAACATGTATCATACTGTACAATAAGATAAGATACGATACATTACGTATCTAGGGAATCAGGAATACTAAGAAGGCACTAACAAGAATTAAGCAATGCATGGTATTGCCTTTACAAAAATGAAAAGGCAAAGAGGAATTGACTACACAAAAATCATGTCACAGCAACACTACTGATGAAGGAAAATGCATAGGAATCGGCTAGAGGCAATAAACCCTCTCGATAAGAGGCAAGAAACAAAAATAGAGGAATAAAAGTTATGAATATGGCAAAAAATACTTGCATAATAAATGCACGACTCTTGGGCACGCTGTACCTATCCTGTGGGCCTAGATACCAGCCTGTATGCTGCAGTTTAAAAGTCGAAATTGTTTATACTGATGGTTCAGAAAGCTCTGGATTAAAAATTCACATCTTTCACGTTTGTCAGTTTAACTAATGGATCGCCACATTGGAATATCAAATTGCTTACAGCAACATGAGTTGGAAATGCCACCAATGTAATAAGAGTGTAAGGCAATGCAACAGACAAAATGAGCAGTAATGAACCAAAAAGTCCTTACCCTATGTTCTAAGTTGTAGCCAGCAAGAGGCCAAAGTACAATCAGACTTGAATCTACTTTTTTTCCATTTGTTAGCAAACCAAATAGTATTTCAGATCTCAAGGGAATAACAATTGTAAATGCTTCCGATAGTTGTACATGGAATTACAAGACATTAATTAGCATTTAAGTTCACTTAGGACGTCAATTCCCTGCAACCAAGGCCTAAAAGCAAAAGGCCAAAAACTCAATAATTTCGTTTTAATCCCATTAAACTGAATAAAATAAATCCTTTGTCTCCGATATAAAAAGGAGAGAAGTATAACAGTATTGATGTTTTATGAATATGTTAACTGACAAACAAGTACCATGTTTGGAGAAAACAGCATAAGTTCGCTGCACCAGCCAAACTGTTGGCAGGCTTTAATCTAGGGGATTTTTTTCCCTCCAATATGATCAACCAAAGCATCCCCTTATCAATATTTTTATTAATCTAAACTAACGTGAAAAGAGTAACAGATTAAATCGCTGCGCAATCTAGAAACCTTTAAGAGCATAGCGAGCAAACTTACACAGGCCGCCATCTTAGCCCACTTGTTCCCCATCATCGCATGGAGCTCAATAATCTTCTGCTCCTCCTCATCATCAAAGGGCCCTTTCTTGAGGTCCGGCCTCAGGTGGTTAGCCCAGCGGAGGCGGCAGCTCTTGCCGCAGCGGTTCAGCCCGGCGTTCCTCTGGACCTGGTTCCAGTTCCCCTCGCCGTGCGCCTCCACGTACTCCCTGAGGCGCTTGTCCTCCTCGGGCGTCCAAGGCCCCTTCTTCAGGGCAGTCGAGCCGCCATCACGGCCTCCGCCCCCACCAATCCCAGGCCCGACTTGCTCGTCTTCGCCACCGCTGCTGTCGCTGTCAGCTTCAGTTTCATCGTCACCGTCATCACCGTCGCTGGGAAACAGCAGCGGCAAGTTCGTCTCCATCTTCGGCAGGTCCAGCGCACGCTCCTCCATCTTCACCACCCTCCGTGATGCGAGGCCACAGGAGCCGCAATAATTCAACGAAGCAAACGCATCAGCCACAACCCCAAAAACGAATCCAATCTGCAGCAAATCCAATCCAATCCAATCCAACCCAACCCAACCCAATCGAATCTAATCTAAGCAGGGGCAGATGGATCTCGGCGCCAGGGCTTACCGAGAGGAGGAGATGCTTGTCGGCACGGATTTCCAGCGGGCAGGACGTGGTGGTGGAGGAGGCGGCGGCGGCGGAGGCGGAGGGGGTGAGAGCGAGCGAGCGAGCGAGAGAGAGAGAGAGAGAGACTCGCGATGGACTTCGGAGTTTGGACTACTGCTGCTGCTCTTGCGTTTCGGCCGCGGCGCACGAGCAGTTTGCAGTCCAACACGCAAGTGCGCAACGCGGATGGAGCGACCGGCCGCGTCGCCAATTCGGCCCGACCCGAAACCACCCGAGAACGTCGCGCTTACCCAAAAGACCAACGCGGCAGCGAATGGTTTGGGCCGGCTTCTCCATCTGCTTTTATAGCTTAAACTGTGCCCGTTTCGAGGCCCAAATGGGACTTGTGAATAAAGAAGTTAACAAAAAATAAATCAGAATATACCACTCCATTCGTTATACTTTACGACATATTAATGAGATAATAAGTGATATTTTCTGAAATATCAATAAATAGAATGACATATTTAATTTTTTTAAAAAAAACATGTTAACGAAGAATTCATAGGACCAACTGGACGCCGTAAGTGTGCGGTTCTTCGTGAGATTTGGTGTGCAAGGCTGTGCCTGTGATCCATTGGTGCTTAAAAAATAGATTTTGCATGGAACGTGTTGTCCTGTAGACCGACCGGGATGGGTGCGTTGGATATATTGCATTCTATAACTAGGCACGTATGCCGCGTAAAGAGGATTTTTTCGACCGAAGAAAAGAATCGCAAAAAAAAACTAAGGATTTTGGAAGGTGTTCTCGTAAAAAAACCTACATAAACCGCTAAAAAAATAGATTACAAAAGGCTGAGGGCATACACGGGAAAACTGTAAAAAAATACAAAACTTTTGACTGGGGGCATACACGGGAAAACTGTACAAAAATACAAAACTTTTGATGCCTTTTCTGCCAAAAAAAAAGACTCTAAAAAATTTCGGTGGGGTCATTTCGCAAAAAAAACATTCTAGGCCTTTTCGCGTAATTACAAAAGTCTGGGGACATACACGGAAAAAACGGTAACAAAATACAAAACTTTTTTTTGCACAAAAAAAACAAATACAAAACTTTTGATGCCTTACCTGAAAAAAAAGACTAAAAAAATTCGGGGGGTCATTTCGCATAAAAAAGGACCTAAAATAGGCAAAAATAGATTACTCTGTAATTCCTTAAAAGCTCGGGCGACTTTCCGCAAAAAAACAAAAGTTTCAAGGACCTTCTCGTAAAAAATAGGGGCTCCGATATAATTCAGGAGCACCTCAGGGGCCTTCCCGGGGAAAAGTGCACCATGTGCGGCCGTGCCACGCGTCGTGTGGGCAAAAATCGGCCGACGACGCAAGCGCACGCGCGCGAGGGGGATCGAAGCCGCGTCACTGGCTCCGCAGCGAAGAGGCTTACCACCATGCCGCGCGTTCAGCTGTGGAAATAGACGGCGACAAAACACTTAAACCAGATTCACAGCTTAATAAAGTGGGCGACGTGGCTCAATGCGGAACGCGCCGTACGGCACGGCGGGGCACACGGGCTCGCGCGGGCGCGACATGGTGGCCAGGCACGCACCCACGTCACCCCAATGACGACGTGGACATCGCGAGAGCGCGTGAAATCTTCAGGCTGTAATATACGGAGTATGTGTTCGCCAGCCGAATCGAGGTCAGTTCACTGTATACTCGAGTCTTAGTAGGACAATATGCGATGCGGTCGCTCTCATCATTAGTCGCGCGTGCGCATCTCATGCGATCAGGATGGGATTTTGTCATTTTGAGCCGAACTGAGGGGTTGATTCCATCGGCATCTCGAGCGGTTTGCCTATGCGACGACCGGCCAGTTGTCGCTGCCCTTAGCTACTTGTACGTAGCAAGATCTTTGTGTGCTGCATCTAGCGGTGGGTATATATAAACCGAAACCGAAAAACCTAATCGAATCAAACAGAATTAACCGATTATTTTGGTTTTTGTTTTTGGTTCGGTTTTTATTTTAGAACTATTTGGGTTACGAGTTTCGGTTTGATTTTCAAATTTTGTTAACCGAAAATATCGAACACCGAGTGAACAGTCCAAGTCTCCAAGGCCCAAGCCCAAGTGAACTCCTATAAATCGAGACCAAATCCTCCCGTGAGTCGTAACCTCGCCTCCTCCGACCTCCAGTCCTCCCTGCTTCGAACCCTAGCCACTGGCGCCACTCCTCGTCCCAAGCCGCTAGCGCTTGGCGTCGCTCCCCTCCGACTCTTAGACCCACAAGGCCACCCCCTCCATTCTCCTCGTCGCTTGGTCTCCGTCGCAACAGCCTTCCCCCACCGTGAGCACCCACTAGCTTCCTTACTCCCTCCTCCCCGTGTTTCCTCCTCTTAGTTGCATTGCTCTTTACCCACTCTGCTTGTGATTTTTACAGCTCCAAGCCCAGCGGTGATGATGGACTTCTCCCTCAAGGATGGGAAGAACCGAAGAAGATATGGTCGCTTGTTCGGAGGCAGGAAGCCTCGGTTGACAAGAAACGAAGGTGGGTATGATGTTTTCAGCGCACCTCTGATCGATTGTCCCTTCAATAAGGATTCAAGTACAAACGCTTGATGACTTCTATACAAGTGTCTGGCATCGATGATTCCCAAACTTGATGGTTGCAACAGACGCGTGAGGTGAACAAAGTTCTTGAATGAAGTGTAAGTGCATGCCAATTTCTGGCAATAGCAATATTGAATGTTGGTTTAGCATACTCGGCAGTTCTTCGTACATTGTCAGTGCATGAAATCAAACATAAATTTTATTTGGTGCCATGTTTTAGGAGAGTTTCTGACTCTGGAAAGTCTCATCGTGTCTTGTCATTGGGAGGTTATGAAGTAAGAGTGAAGAAGTAGGTCTCTGGTCCTTTAAAAAGAATTGCACATTATAGTTTTAAATTTTTATCTATTGCATCTAACATGAACTCATGTATACATATTTATATGGTTGCTCCTTTAGTATGTTACCTAAGGTAACCACTTATTCAATTCCTTGAACTTGTATAAGGATAGCTGATGGATAACAATTTCTAAGCCTGAAAGTTGCTAGAGAACATTTAATATGTAAAGCAATACGGACACTTTACTCGAATATAAACGTTGCTGAATAACTCAGCTGTATATTCAAAGAATTTATTTTGATAATATAGAATGATTAAAACTAGGGTAAAAGAGTGCTCTAATGTCCAGTTAGGAGCTCATGTGCATGACACGTTATATTTCGGTTAACTGAAAAACCGAATTAACCAAACAGAAGTTTTTCAGTTAATTCGGTTCGGTTTTTCATCTTGGTCTCAAAATTTCGGTAGACAGTTTCTAAAAACTGAATTATTTTTCAATTAAAAAAACCGAACCGAAATAACCGAATACCCACTCTTAGCTACAGCCAGTGGTGAATCCAAATCAAATTTTAGGTGTGCTCAACAACAACGCGGCGGAGCTCAGTGGCGCCCTGTACGACAGGGCACCGTCGAAGCCGACGAACACATCTAGGAGCATGGGCAAGTGCCGGTGGCCGTGATGCATCGGCTGCCACGACCACCCAGTGACCAAGGCTTGAGACAAGGCCAAGGGCGCGCACAAGCTCCGCGCCTTCGACGTCACACTCAACCAACGCCTCGTGTCCTAACCATGATTGACACTAGGTAAAAGTTCAAAGAAGAAATTACAGGCGCTACAGTGATTTAGATCAAGAGACAGAAGTTTGACGTCAACAGGGTTCCCTACTCATTTTATTGGACCTCTGATCAATCGTTGAATCATCTCTTCTTCTTTTCACTCCAAATCCTGAGCGTAGCTTCCCACTTAAATAAAAGTCGCTGAACTGTTACTTCCTCAGCCGATTCTACTGTTCATCTTCTTCCTCATGAACCCTGATATCTAGCCTCCTCTGTCAGCCGATGCGCTTGCCCCTCGGGGCCTCGAGCAGTCGGGCCTCCTCAGTCCTCGGCCAGCCATTGCGCTCGGGGCTCGGGCCTCCTTGGTTGGCCGCCACCCTCTCCGGCTTGCCCCTTTGTCACATCTCCCCAACTGGTCACCCATCTGGCTTACCACCAGACCGGTTGCCGCCCTCATGGGTACCTATGGTTTCGTCAGGGGTAGGATGTGCCTTAGCCCCTCTTAACCCGCCGTTGGATCCGCTATTGGCTGCAGCCAATTTGGAACTATGGAAGTAATAAACCTAACAGGGTTCAAATACACGCTGCACATCCTAATAGTACTAGTATAGTGCCTGTGCTAACGCTACGACGGCAGTACACCCGCTTATCAATTAAATGAGAAGATAAGTATGAATACAACACTTAATAATAAAAGAGAAATTTAGAATTTTAAATGAATTTAGAAAGAAAAACGGAACTAAATGGAGGTCGAATGGGCGAAAACGGGCTCCCAAAAGATTTTAAATCAAGAAAGAGAAAGAAAAAAGAATTTTCGATTTTAGATTATTTTTTTGCGGCTTCCACAGAGAGCACAAGATGCTCTTTGAGCTTGCCAGCGCATGGGGAGGAAGGCCGGGGTGGCGGCGGTCATGATGGTCGGCAAGATGGTGCGGCGAGATCGTCGGCACCGGCGCTCATGGGAGGAGTCACGGTTGCGGTGAATTTCGCCGGGAAAGATGACGGTGATGGCTTGGGTTACCTCCAAAATCCGGCGATCTTTACAAGAGGGAGCACTTGGGGATTTACGCAATGCGATGGGGTGGAGGAGAGCTTGTCGGCTTTTATAGCCCCGAAACAAGCATATTTATGGAAACCATAATTGGGATCAAATCAGATTGAGAGGAAATTTTGGCAATAGAGCACGAAATTTGTGGAATTAACATCATAGATGGAAAGAGGAGATTTGGTGCGGGATTGATGGAGCTTTGGAGCTTCTTTCTTGTTTTAATGGAGGGAGGGAAGAGAAGAAGTTTCTCTGGTCTGGGCTGCAGCTAGAAGAAACTACAGGTGAGTTGCCTTCATTTTTTTTAATATAGAAGGATTTTTGAAAAGATAGCACATTAGGTTAAAAAATTCTAGAAAAATTCTCAAAAAAACTTTCGATTATTTTGTACTTAATAGAATTATTTTCGAAAAAATTTAAATTATAAATTTGCCGAGGCACGGCGGCCGCGAGGTCGCTGATCAGCAACCTCGCCACGTCGGCAAAGCCACCGATGGCGACCATGGAGCCATTGCAGACCTGCGTTCTCCCGGCCGCGCTACCCCATCTCCCGGTTTCCTTTTCCCAGCACGTAATATATGGTCCTTTCCTTTTCCAGGATGTGTGTTTCCTTTTCCTTGTTGATCTTTGGAGGTGAGGAAGGTGCATTGTGGGCTCTGAGGATGATTTCAAAAAATATGGAAAAATAAATCTGCGCACAATCACTGAATCTGCAAGGAAAAAGATAAAAATTAAATAAGATTGCCGCCATTGGTTCCATGAGAAAAATTGAAAAAATTAAGCAAAGACTCACTGCATCGTTGGTTCCTTAGATAAAAAATAAAAACAAAAATCCAGCGCTCTCCGTGCGCTGAAATTAGGCTCTATGGGGCTAGATCCGTAAAAAAGTCTCGAGAAGGGTCATATTCGGAAAAAAAATATGATCACAATGCCAAGACAATAAAAAATTCAAGTCTTGTTTCCTTGCATGCGGATCCTCCCTGTTTATTTCCTTGTTTGATTCACCCTCCTTCAAAATATGTAGTACGTACAATTTTGGCCAGTAAAAAATTCAAGTCTGGTTTCCGTGCACGCGGATCCTCCTTATTTATTTCCTTGTTTGATTCGCTCTCCTTCCAAATATGTAGGTGGGGGAGGTCTATTGTGGGCCACAGGGATGATTAGACACACTAAATAATGGCCATCGGATGTGGGTGAGTAAAACTGAGGAAAGATCTGAGACGTTCATTTGATGAATGCAAGTTTCTAGGGACGTTTTGCTGGGTGCACGAACATTGGGCCATCTCTAATGAGGTGCATTATTTAGGGTGGACGTAGAAAAAATTGCTTAGGTGCATTATAAAGGGGTATAGATTCCCTCCCATCACTCTGGACATCAATATGGTCCAAAAAAAACACAACTTTGATGATAGATTTCTGTTGTAACATATTTATAGAACACAATATATAACATTATGGAAGTATTTTTTGAGAAAAATTTATACATATGGTTTTCATGAATTTAATCTATTCAATAAAATATTAATATCTAAAGTTTTGACCGCATGTATTTAAAACGACATTCTTTCGTGATCAGAGGAGTATATACAATATATTAAGCGCGGTATGATTGACATGAAGGTGCTGACGAGACCAGGCCTGCCAACGTAGTGACTAGCTCAACACGAAACCACCTTGGATTGGCTCGAGGGGGTAAAGCAGTTTGGCATTGATAATCGGAGAATGAGAACCAGGCACTACTAGTATAGTGTCTGTGCTAACGCTACGACGGCAGTACCCCACTTATCAATTAAATGAGAAGATAAGTATGAATACAACACTTAATAATAAAAGAGAAATTTAGAATTTTAAATGAATTTAGAAAGAAAAACGAAACTAAATGGAGGTCGAATGGGCGAAAACGGGCTCCCAAAAGATTTTAAATAAAGAAAGAGAAAGAAAAAAGAATTTTTTGATTTGATTATTATTTTGTAGCTTCCACAGAGAGACAGCGTGTTTCTGCGGGCTTAACAAGCAAGGAGGAAGGCGAGGGTGGCCGGCCGATCGCAGATGGTCAAGATCTGGTGCGGCGAGATCGTCAAGACCGGCGCTGGGAGGAGTCACGGTTGCGGTGAATTTCGCCGAGAAAGATGACGGTGATGGCTTGGGTTACCTCCAAAATCCGGCGATCTTTTGCAAGAGGGAGCACTTGGAGATTTACGCAATGCGATGGGGTGGAGAAGAGCTCGCCGGCTTTTATAGCCCCGAAACAAGCATATTTATGAAAACCATAATTTGGGATCAAATCAGATTGGGAGGAAAATTTGGCAATAGAGAACGAAATTTGGGGAATTAACACTAT
Source organism: Otatea glauca (assembly GCA_036346275.1). Lineage (NCBI taxonomy): Eukaryota > Viridiplantae > Streptophyta > Magnoliopsida > Poales > Poaceae > Otatea > Otatea glauca. Next base: position 53,544,265 of record CM070721.1, read on the forward strand.
AAATGGAAAGAGGAGATTTGGTGCGGGATTGATGGAGCTTTGGAGCTTCTTTCTTGCTTTAATGGAGGGAGGGAAGAGAAGAAGCTTCTTCAGTGCGGGCTATGACTAGAAGAAGCTACAGTGAGTTGCCTTCATTTTTTTAAATATAGAAGGATTTTTGAAAAGATAGCACATTAGGTTAAAAATTCTAGAAAAATTCTCAAAAAACTTTCGATTATTTTGTACTTAATAAAATTATTTTCAAAAAATTAAATTATAAATTTGTCGAGGCACACGTTGCTGAGGTCGTGACCAAGAACCTCGCCGCGTCAAGAAAGTCACTAATGGCGACAGTGGAGCCATTGCAGACTGCGTTCTCTGGTCGAGCCGCCTATCTCGGTTTCCTTTTCCCAAAGACGTAATGTATGGTCCTTTCCTTTTTCGGACGTTTGTTTCCTTTTCCTTGATTCCAAGACGTTTGTTTCCTTTTCCTTGTTGATCTTGGAGGTGAGGAAGGTCATTGTGGGCCACAGGATGATTTCGGAAAAATATGGAAAATAAATGCGCTCGATCGTTGGATCCATAAGGAAAAAAGATAAAATTAAACAGTGCTCGCTTGATTCTCGGTTCCATGAGAAAAATTTGAAAAAATTAAGCAAAGACTCACGCATAGTTGGTTCCTTAGGTAAAAATAAAAACAAAAATTCAACGCCTCCGTATACCAAATTAGGCTCTATAGGGCTAGATTCGTAAAAAAGTCTCGAGAAGGGTTATATTTGGAAAAAAAAATACGATCACAATGCCAGGACAATAAAAAATTCAAGTCTTGTTTCTTTGTATGTGGGTCCTCCCTGTTTATCTCCTTGTTTGATTTACCCTCCTTCTAAATATGTAGTACGTACAATTTTGGCTAGTAAAAAATTCAAATCTGATTTCCTTGCATGCGGATCCTCCTTATTTATTTCCTTGTTTGATTCGCTCTCCTTCCAAATATGTAGGTGGGGGAGTCTGTTGTGGGCCACAGGGATGATTAGACACACTAAATAATGGCCATCGGATGTGGGTGAGTAAAAATGAGGAAAGATCTGAGACGTTCATTTTGATGAATGCAAGTTTCTGGGGACGTTTTGCTGGGTGCACTAACATTAGGCTATCTCTAATGAGGTGCATTATTTAGGGTGGACGTAGGAAAAATTGCTTAGATGCATTATAAAGGGGTATAGATTAGAGTTGAAGGACATTTTATGGGCTTGATAAAATAGTTAAATGGTGTAAAATAGATTTATTCTTTTAAGAGAAAGGAATAGTATCCTAACTCGCTGAATAAACCCCAAAACGCGGCACAACTTTGGCCCAAGCTCAACTTTCAAACATCCATGTGAAATTTAAACAAGAAAAAAGTGTAAAAAAGCAAAAAGATAAAAATGGACCAGTAATACATGGCCACGGCCCATTATAAATCCGTAAAAGAGAACAAAAGAGCAGCAGATTCGCCTAGACCAACAGCCCACGGCACGGCACCGCACCCGGTGCAAGCAAGCGGCTGGCCACCGGGCCACGCCAGCCGCGCGCTGGTACCCGGCCATGCGATCACGTGGAAACGCGCACGCGGCACGCGCAAGCTGCGACCCGTTTTGACGTCTCGATTGGCGGGTCAACTCTTCCCTAGCCCCGAAACGCTTTTTTAATGCAAATCTAGCTCTGTTACAAATGATTCCCATTCTTCGATGTAGAAACGCTGGCAGCCGATATATATCATATACCACGTTTCAGTAGCGCGGTAGCATTTATCTCGGTAGCAGTACTAGCAGAGCTACCAGTTACCACACATAAGCTCGCCTGCATCGGTAAGGGTTACGTAAGTGAGTTAATTAATTAGTTGGGTGGTTAATTATGTGATTAATTATTTTAATGTTTAATTAAATGATTATTTAGATTAAATTAAATTTATTACTTACTGGATTTTGATCGGAGAGATTGTGCCGACGAAGGGGGCTCCAGAGGAACTTTCTCGCTGCGCAGGAGCACGGGTTGCGTCCTTTGTAGTCGATGATAAAGTTATTTTTATAAATTTATATAGAAGAAAATCACATTTACAAATATATATACACTACAAGTTTGTCGATTGGCTAGACCCAGATGGTAGGGCTGTGCACGGTATCACCGAACCGAAAAAATCGTGTCAAAAAAATCGAACCGAACCGATCAACTCGGTTTGACCGGTATATGGTATCGGTACAGTATGACAATTTTTTGACTTTTGGGATACGGTTTTTCGATAGAAACCGCAATTAAACTGAAATAAACCGAATACCGAAATATAAAAAATACATGTATAATTATATAAAATAATGGTCAATTGCGTATAAAGTATAATTTCATATGGAAATAATATCACCATATTTATCAAAATAATGGCCTAATGTGTAATATTTTTTACTAACGTATAACTAGATATAGTAATGGTCAAATGTGTGTATTAGAATCTATATCGATGTCCAAATGATAAGTAAAAAGAACAATTTACGCTAGTTTAGTAAATATGGCATTTATCGATACCGAACCGAAATATTATAGTATTTATCGATATCAAACCGAAGTTCTATTTGATATCATAATTTAATTACCGTATTTACTAATTATATAGTACACACAGATGGCCATGCGGCATGCCCCCGTACGCGCGACCACCCGAACGTCCCGAACCGAACGAACGAAACAGCGCATCTCCCCACCTTTCCAAATGCAACGCATACGCGTCGGCCTCACGACCGATCCGTTCGTTGGTTCGCTCGCGCGTCCCGATCTCCACGAGCGCGCGCGCAAGTGGCAGGATGGGATGGGATGGGATGGGATGGGATGGGAATCATGGGGGGCGTGCGCGGTGCTGCAGCAAAGCGCGCCCGGCTGATTAGCTCCCGCGTCCACGTCCGGTGCGCGCGGCTCTGCTTTCGCGACGCCGGAAAATAAGGGTCGCGTCGCAGTTGGGTTTCGTACCTGGTTTTTGTTTGGCCCGGTTCACGCCACTGGCTACGTGCAACTTGCGCGGAGGAATGGTACTGCTACCGGCCGAGGCGGTTGGCTGCCGGCAGCGGATGCATGCATGCGTCGGCCAGACTCCAGCGCCAACGTCCAACAGTGAATTGGAATCACAAGTTTTTCTTTTCCTCCGCATGTTGCTAATGTTTCGCCTGCTATTTTTTTTCTTGCTTTCTACTGCTGCTTAGAGGAAGTTTTATTGGAGCTGAAAATGCTCAAGGCAGCAATGATCAATAGCACAAGTCGTGTTACTTGCAGATTTCAGGTTGCTTGATTTTCTGTTACCTCTACGTTGATTTTCTTGATCTTTGTATCTACTTTGAGATGTGTATATTCTAATTCTAAATTGATTCAATGTTTCAACAATGTAACTTGCTGTTTGAAGAGAAGATAAGTCACCTAGGTATCAGGTGCTCCACCACGCAAAGAAAAAGAGAAACATTATTCGACGCTATGGCGTTGTAACGGTACAGGCTGTCGCTATTGGATCCCATCTACTCAACGCAACATCCAACAAGCACCCACCTCCAAACAAATCTTATCCGTACCACACAACAACATGAGTGAATCTCTCTCTCATCGAGGTCTCCAATCAAGGTCATTCTCATCCTTCTCATATGAACATTCCAAAATTTTGAGCCCTTTTTTAAATTTTTGGTGAATTTAAAATTATTTTTAGTGCAAGCAAATCAATTTAAACAAAATTAAAAGTCTAATTGAGTTTAAAACAATTTATTTGGGTTCTAAATGTTTACAAGAATTTTTGAGAATTTTATAGAATTTTCCCTACTTTATTTGCTATTTAATTTGGCCATTTTCAATTTCATGGAATTTCTTAATTCAAAAACACTTTTTAATTCCCAAGCTTTGCATGGCCGACTTCTTCTGACTGGCCCATTCTCCTCCCGCTTCGCTTGGCCTGCTTCCCTTCTGCTTTGTCCGGCCCCATCCATTTCTCTTGGCCCGTGCCATGGCCTGGCCCACCTCGCGCTCGCAACCGCTGATACACGGACTCCATCTCTATGCCGGAACCCGCGCACCCGCTGCCACGATTTCCACGGTCGTTAGCGCCGAATCTAGGCCGAACTCCTCGGCTTTGACGCTTATATATAGTGCCGCACCCGTCTCTCTCTCTTTTCCTGATAATCGCCACTCGATTTCATCTCCTAGACTCCGCCGCCGTGCCGTGGAAGTTCTCCGCCGTTGATCTGCGCCGCCAGTGAGCTTTGGCTGCCTTCGCTTGCACCGCCGAGTTCCTCGCGTCGCCTGCTCTCTTTTGCCTCAAACCAGAGCTCGAAACGCCATGTTTTTGCCCTGGCCGCACCTTCTTCTGCCGCCGCTGCGTCGGCAAGACCCCGAGCTGCTTTGCCTCCGCGCTGACACGTTGTTCACCTCGGCGCCATGTCCGCGCCGCGTCGCCCCGTGTCCCGCCAGGTCGGCGTTGCCCCGTGCCTCGTCATCCGTCGTGTGGCAGCCATGTCGACTGCCACATCCGCCCTAAGCTGCAGCGTGGCGTACCACGTCGGCTTTTCATATTCTCGGTGAACCCGACCCACCATACACCGAGTCTATGACACGATGGGCCCACTTGTCAGCCCAATTTCTTTTTCTTTGTGGTTTTTCCAAAAAAAGTCAAGCAATAGCAGAGCGACACGTGTCGCATTATCTCTTTCTCTTTTTCCTGATTTTCTGATTTGAGCCACTATATAAAACTTTGCTATACCATTGATAGCACTTTAAACGGTATATTGTTGGCTAGCTGCTCCTAAAGAAAAAGAGCTCTGGTAGAATTTGTTGATTTCACATAACCTCCTGTCTCCACTGTTTACTCTGATCACTTGATTCAGATCCACCAAGTAAGAAAGTTTCTGATTCAAGAACTCTTGGTCCACTTTCAAAAAAATTGATCTGAAATCAGTGGCTAAGATCAAACTCTACCCGATGAATTTATGCCCAAACTCAAGGGGGTCAGCAGTTTAGCACGATGAAAGGTTTTAATTAGGAGCATTGTCTTAGTCTCGCTTGAAAACACCAGAATTTTATTATAATTTCATATGAAACAATTTAATTATCGTGTTCCACCTAGTGCCTTCACCGTTACCTAGCAAGGTGTCTGATGGATACGATTCATTTCACTCAATCAAATGTCTCCCGACTCTTGATGCCACTCTTCTGAATAGGAAGCTGCTGAAGTGTTATTATCTCTATCGGGTGTAGTTTTGTGTGGCTACAACTACACGTCTGACTAGAAAGCCACCACATACACAGATACGTACTACTTTTTCCATTCAAATTTATAAGTCTTATTTTTTAAATGATGTTATCCATAAATATAAAGCTTATACATAGATTTAATAAAAATTTTCCTTCTATACTCTTATTTATTCTCTCAATCATATACATTTATTCATTATCACTCACACAAAATATTATCTCTCATCTTCTAGATAATTAAGTAGGAACAATTAAATTATGTTTTTTACTTTTTTTTTTAATTTCAACGTAACTTTATTCCACTGAAAAGTCACGCCCAAGTCTTCCAATCGGTGCTGTCTCGTACGTAGCACTGAAGGTAAATCGACCAAGCTGTCTCGTACGTAGCAGGCATCGAGATGACGACCTGAAGGGGGAAGAAAAGGTCCATCGAAATGTCCTGTTCGAACTGCATTGGCCAGTAGAATCACACACGGCAAGGACCCTCCGAAAAGTGCAGCAAGTTCATTGAACATTGGGGACGTCGCCTGTGCTTCCTGGTGCGTACTCCAGTGTAGCACATATGCGAAAAAGTGCAACCAAACTTCGACACGTCCGTAGACGGATAAGCTAGTTTGATGTGCCCAGTCACAGAGACGCAGCTGGTCGTTCTCCGCTGAAGTGATGATTTTTCTGGTCACTTTCTTGTTTTCGTTGGATCTAGTTTTCTAATGAATAAAATTACAAATCTAGTTTTTTTTAATATCTTCCTATGCCTCCCCATCGTAAGAGCTTCCTGCACCTCACTGTCGTGGCAGCGTGCTACTCTTGTGCCCGGTTACCGCAGGAGCACGCGCTCTCATGCTCGTCGGTCGGCTGGCGTGCTCTCCCGGTCTCGCCCGCTCCTACCCTCCCGGGACGTTACAAGCCAGCTCCTACAGTAGGAGAGCGCGGAAGCCAATGGAGGAGATTGAAAATGCAAATTCGCTCGAAAGGGGTCTACATTTGGAAAAAAAAGTAAGTCAAAGGGCTACAAAAGTTATCACTTCTCTCTTCATTGCCCATGAATATTCTCACCGGTCGCAAGCAGGATACCGTATGTGTTGTGCTTCTATACTTTTCTTTTTAATACAAGTTGTATAAATCTTGAAACAAACAAAAAGTTAATTAATCATCATCTACTTTTTATTTATGATTTAATATTTGTGTAACTTTTAAAAAGAAAAGTATGGAAGCACCTCACAGATAAAACATAAAGAATAGGCTTTCACTAGAACAAGAAAACCAGGTAAAAATTGTACTAGCCAGGGTTTTTTTTCTTCCAAAATTCTTTCGAACTATGCATTCTGGTTTTGTTTGGACCAAAGAAAACCAAAAGAAGTTCTATATAATTCTTTCGTTCGAAGCAGGCATTCAAGTGGCAAAAGCATCCATCAAACTATACAAACTTTCAGATGAAAATGTTTTAACTTATGTTCTAACATAAATTTCATTACCTAAAAGTTTACCGCCCTTTTTCTTAGTCCCGTACCTTATTGCTTCGAGTAAACAGGATGCAAGGAAATATTTGTTTGCGCCATAGTAGTTTCTGAAAAGGACTAAACCATAGTAGTCTATTGAAACCATGATGTGATTCTCTTTGACCGTTATTTTTTAACATTATCTTCTGATATACTACTAAAATTATAATATTATAAATGTATTTTAATATCAAACGTAATGATATAGATTTTATGTAACTAATCTAGATAGTTTTAACATATTAATGGCCAAATTTAGAAAGGTTGACTGTATAGATTTTAGGACGTTACTTAAAAAATAACTGAGTATCACATACCCACCAAAGGTTTTAGATAATTAAATTGGTGAAGGGATGTTGCTAAGGATTATAAAAAACACACCTTTCATTGTTTGCGACCAGCTAGGTCATCAAATGTTGATTTTTTTAAAAAAATAATATTTAAAAAATAGAAAATTACAGAAATAATATGCCGATTTCAAAAATTGCATAACTACCTCTTTGTCGGCTAGTCGCCAAATGGTCAGAGTTCTCTGTCGCCAATCCAAATAACGACAGAGACATTTTTAAAGCTTCGGACGCACCTATGCGCGGCCAGATCAGCCATTTCTTGTAGCCGCGAAGAGAGAAAGAGAGGGGAAGAGAAAGAAAGGGAGGGAAAGAAAGGAGAGGGGAGAGGGGAAGAGAGGGGAAAGAGGAGGAGGAGGAGGAGGGGAAGAAGAGAGGGAGAAGAAGAAGAAGAAAGGTGTCGTATTTTTGTAGGTAATTTCTTTCTGTTCATATTAATTAGGTTTGTAAGTAATTAGCTGTGTATAGTAACAATAGTTATTTAGATACATGACTTAGGGACAAGATTAATTATACTTGTACGAAATTAGCTGTGTAGAATGCCAGCAGTTTTTTAAATACAAATTGCGGACCAGATTAATTAGGTGTGTACGTAATTAGTTGTGTAGAGTAGCAATGGTTATTTCATACACAACTTAGTGACCAAATTGATTAGGTTTGTAAGTAATTAGCTGTGTAGAATACCAGTAGTTTTTTTTAGGTACATGACCTGTCGACCAGATTAATTTGGTGTGTACGTAATTAGATGTGTACAATAGTAATATTTTTTTACATACATGACTTAGCGACCAGATTAATTAGGTTCATATGTAATTAGATGTATAGAGTAACAATGGCTATATACACATATATAAGTAATTTTATATTAATTGTGCACGTATGGTTTAGTATGGATTGGATTGGACATACGAAAATGTTAAAAGTATGCGGGATAGTCTGTAGTTGCAAAAATAAATTTATGTATGCCTGCAACAGTTGTTTCAAGTAGTGTAGAGTACGTCGTCGTGGTACATAGGTGTAGCAGTATGGGTAGGTTGAGAATTTAAAACGTGATAGCGTTACGTTGTGCACGAATTAAGAATTTACTGAAATGCTTGACGGGTATGGATGAATAAGTGCAATTTAAAATACACTACGGAGAAGGGGTTCCGCATATGGGTGCACAAGGGGTAGAACTAAGTCATTTTTCAAGTGTTGTGGCTAGCCTGTTACGTGCAGGGGAGCGTTGATGGGCACAGTTACCAGATGGTTGTACCACATATTCTCGTTGGACCGTGAATTGCATGATCTCAATTTGTACAGAGTAGGGTGTCGGAGATGGGATTGCACGTACTGGGAATTAGTGGAACTGAAGAAGCTGAAGTCGTGGAGCTCGTATGTAAGAATGGCGACCGACAAAGGATGGCCATTAGTGTTGTTCACGCAAGCATTTCAGAAAGTCCATGCCGGGCATGCGACACATGAGGAAGTTGTTGGTGATAAACTGGAGGAAGTTGGGGAGAGCAGCTGAACTGAAGAATGTTTAGTGAGGCAGGATGTTAGTTCGGGTCAGGAGGGAGTGCAAGGCGAGGAAGTTAATGTTCTGATGCCAGAGGTGCAGGAACCTATGGGTGTGGCTGACGAGGGAGAATATATTGAATCGTTGGTACAAGCGATGGAGGCAAAGAGCTAGGACTACGAGGGTTTAAGTAATGTCGAAGACGATGAAGAACCTTTTCGTATGGAAGTACGATCGGAATTAGGTGAGGCAATGTGCGATTTACAAGAATAAGTGTAAGGTTCAGAAAGCAGTAACAATATGGGCAGTGTCATTATGTAGAACCTTTAAGATTGCGAAGTTAGATCAGCAGGTGTATGATGTCAGATGCCAGATGGAGGGTTGCCCATGACGTGTCCATGCGTACCAGCCCAAGTGGGACACCATTTAGAAGTGTTCTATAGTCATCCCACACATATGCGTGCTGACGGAGTCTACGCAATCGCATAGAAATATATCTTCGGCCTTTGTTGCGAATGCAATATATAGGGAGATTGTGGACAACCTAGGTTTAGAGCCACGTGTCATCATAATCGCAATAGAGCAGAGGTTCCAGTACACTATAAACTATGCCAAGGCATGAAGAGCGAAGTAGAAAGCATTAGAAGCAAGGTTTGGTACGTACGAAGACTCCTATCAGAACTTGCCAGGTATGCTTAAGGTGATCAAGGAAAGGAATGCTGGAATTTATGTCGATATTTGTGAGCAGCCTTCGTAGCGCCTCCCTAGGAAGATGGTACCCAAGCGGGCATTCTTTGCTTTCAGTGCATCTATCAACGCGTTCAGACATAGCCGTCCGTTGTTATGCGTGGAAGGGACATTTCTGACTAGGAAGTAAAAGGCCAGATATTGACTGTCATATAAGTAGATGGCAACAACCAGGTTCTTTCGTAGTGCTCACATTCGTGGAGGGTGAGAACACAGATAGTGTCTCTGGTTTCTAAGGAACACGAAAGCTGGCATCGTGAATCAGCGGCCTGGAATGTCTATCATTGAAAGTGCATCTAGGCACTTATGTTATTTTAGTGATTAATGACAAACACTCATAATGACAATCTATGCAATTATGTAAATGCTTCACTTAGTGCTTAGCAAATGACAAACCTCTAATATGATTATATTGCTATGAGACTAACATGTTATTGCCTAGTTGAGTATCAGTCTCATCTTTTAGAGGAAAATCAAATAGGAAGGTTAAGCAAAGATAAGGTATGCAATTTTGGTATCTATTCTATATTTGTTATTGCATTCCTTTCGTGCAAATGCATAGTGGACTCCAAGTAGCATGTTGATTTTATATATGCACATTGGTTCATGTCATATTTATTTGTGTATATATATTCATTTGAGTTCATTATGGTATGCATGTATTAACTAGAGTTAAACTTCATATTGTTATAGATTGACTTGGTGCATGCATGTTTTATTTGTATATCTTCTCATGCAATTCTCTTAGTGAAGTTTATCTAGTGTTGGATCACATATTTACTCTTACTCCAAATATTATTTGCACATGTACAATTCGTGTATATTCTATCATGTGCTTCATTTAAGTAAAGTCTGTGATCCTTACCATGATTTAATTGATTCATCATATTGGCAATTATCTCTCTAGTGCATATAGATCAATTACACATTCATCATGATGTACTTAGTAGAGAACATTTCTTATGTCAAGTGTTTCCAGTTATGTTGTGCTTCCTTATATGAAACACTTGTTGTAATCAATTGTTCACAAATATCAATTTATTCATATCTATTGAGCTTTTGGGGATAATGTCTTTCATGAGTAGTTTGGAAAGAATTAGGTCCCGTATGTGTATGATGACCAAGGTATCTTGAAGGATGATCATTAAGCCGAGGTCAACAAGACGACGGTGTCACCAAGAGCTGAGGACTAAGTCAAAGATTGACTTGGCGTGGAGATCGTCAGAGAGGATGATCAAGTCAAGGTTGATAGGACGAGAGTCTCATGAGGTGAATCGAGTCGAGTTGGACAAGGCGAAGATGTCATCAATTATTTGGTGAAAGTCTTCATGCATCGACATCAAGAAAGAAGACGACAAGTGACTAGTTCTAGACTTATATTATCTTTGATTTAATTTGAGTCTAAGGATTGCCGTACTATTAAGAGGGATGCGATGTCGAATGACTTTTAGATGTGTGAAGTGCTCAAGTGATCCATCCTTATGAATCTTAGAAAGAGAGTGGTGTTGGTGGTGCCGAGAAGTGAGGGTTGTAGGTCTTCCTTGGATTCTTTGTGAAATCTTGTTAGTTGTGAGACCTTGTTAGTTGTGAAGCCCTCGTTCTTAGCTTTCGGTAGAGTCCAAAATCAATGTAATCGGAGTCCGGAGTCAAAAGTTATGCTCATTTTCGTCGGGTTGCTTAGTGCTGTTCGGACAGTCCGGAGTATCCGGACATTTGGTCCGGACACTCCGGGTTGGCACCCTTGGTGGCTGCTCTCGGTTGGTCTGGAGTATCCGGTCTTTAGTCCGGACACTCCGGGTTGAATTTGTCCGGAGTGTCCGGGGTGTTTGTCCAGAGTCTCCGGGTTGGCTCTCTCGGGATGAGCTGATCCTTCCAATCCGGAGTCTCCGGGGTAATGTCCGGAGTCTCCGGGTTGTGCGCAGCCTGCCCCCAACGGCTAGTTTTTGGGGAGTTCTATTTATAGCCCCATCCTCCCTCATTTTGAAGAGGCTTTTCGTGTGGATTTTGAGAGGCTTTTGGGGTGTGTGGGGCTTTGAGGAAGCTTTACCCTTAGATCTAAGTGATCCCCTTGTGAGAAGGGTTGGGAAGAGTTTGGGGAGTGAGTGTTGAGTTGTTTGAGCACTTGATTTCATCTCCAAGTTTGTTCTTCGTGAGCATTTGTTACTCTTGGAGGTTGAGGACTCCTAGACGGCTAGGAGGTCGCCTACGAGCCACTGGAGCTTTGTGTGGTTGGCCGTGGGAAGTTTGTGAAGGCCGATTCCGCCTCCGTAAGGGAAGGAATCAAAGGAGTGAAGACCGGCGAGTGCATTTGTGCAACACCGGGAGGAAGAGGGTTGAAAGAGACCCGGCTCAAGTGTGGTGAGCCGCCTCAACGAGACGTAGGATCCTCAAGGATCCGAACTTCGAGTGAAAAATCTTCGTCTCAAAGTTTGCTTCTTCTCTTGCTTTAACATTTGGTTTTGAATCTTTGGGAGCCCCGATCTACTCTTTTGTTGTGTTTGGCTCCAGATCTACAATTTCCCCAGGTACCTGATAGCATTTAGATCTTTTGTATTCAAGTAGATTGTTGAAAAATTGCAGGGATTTAAAATCTCATTTCGAGGTCTTAAATCCGGAGTATCCGGACTTCTGAACCCGGATAGTCCAGACATTTCGGAGTATCCGGAGATAAGTCCTGAACACTCCGGTCTGAGTCCCTCGGATCCAATCTGGAGTATCCGGACTCCTGAACCCGGACAGTCCGGATATTTCGGAGTATCCGGATAAAAATCCCGGACACTCCGGACTTAGACCCTCGGGAGATTTTATTTAGCTACAAATTTTTTATTCCGCTGCATTTAGTTACAAAGTTTTTAATTCGCCTATTCACCCCCCCTCTAGGCGACATCCCCTGTCCTTTCAATCATACACGATCAGCATCTCGGGCTGTTGAAGGCGATCGTGCTGTTGTAGCAAGGTGCAGATGAGACACATCCATAACCTGATTTGCGAAGTACGTGGTGCAAGTGGCACATGGGTGCTAACTTCTATAAGCAGTTCATGAACAAGGAGCTTACGAAGCTTTTTAAGAGGTTGTGCGACTAAAACCAGCAGAGAAAGTTTGATGCACTATGAAAGAAGTTGGACGAGCTGACATCAAGGCATACAATGGAGGCAGCGAAGAGGGCAATGCCTGGCACAAGGAAGGCCCCAGTAGCGCTTGAAGAGTTACCCACGGACCCTCCGCACCTGATTCGGAGGAACAGAAGGGCCATGAAATGCTTCTTCGAACGGATAGAGCATGAGCCTAGAGAGAAATGAGCTCTGCTTTATGACACCGATGGTACCAGGTATGGGGTCATGACGACAAACCTTGATGAGATTTATAATTGGGTCATGCGTGGTCTGAGACCCCTCCCCCTAGTTGCTATAGTGGAGTGTGTTCTTCGTGGCATCGTGAAGTATTTTGTGGATCGCCATGCTAGGGTGGTCGCTCGCACGAATGATCCTGCTGTGAAATACTCCGAGATGATTTCTACATATATGGAGGAGAAAGGCAAGAAAGTGGAGATGCATAGAGCATTGAAGATGAGCACAAGGGAGCTTCGTGTTGAGGTGTTGTGTACATAAAAAGCCAGTCGTGGGACGAACCGACAAAAAGTTGTTCATGAATGCATCCTACAGAGGCTAACATATGTCTACACGTGCAACAAGCCTCGACTGTTACACCGACCATGCTCACACATCATGGCTACCTGTTCAACAATCCGTATGGATTCGAGTATATTCATGTCATAATTCTTCAATAAGGAAGCGGTGGCGGCAACTTGGAGCGTAGAAATTTACAGTTTTTGAGTGGTGGGTCTATTCATGAAGCATCAGAGTTAGGAGGATACACGGTGGATTCCGGATGTCAGCAGGCTGAAGGTCGTAGGGCGGCGACAGACAAGGCGTATAAAGAACGACATGGATGCTACGGAAAGTGGGCGTTGTGTAAATAAATGTTTAGTTTGCAAGGAGACAAGACACACTTTCAAGTATTGCCCAACGGTTCAACAGCCGTGAAATTGTTGTATGCACTTTAAATACGAAATTATTGTACTTAATTCGTATGTTAATTTAGTGTATCGAACTCGTATGTCTAATGAATGTTTGGACTTTGTATGTTAATTATTGCATGCAATTTGTATGTCTAATTATCATATTCATTTTTTACGTGTAATTGTTGTATTCAAATTCTCTTTGTAATTACTGTATTCAGTTTGTATGTATTTCGAATTCGTACTAACATGAGAGCATGACGGATCGACCCACGATGGATTCTGAGGTTAGTGCACTTTTCTTATAGTTGTGTTATGATGTCTTGTATTTGTGGATCGATCATTCTTACAATATTTTTTGGCAGGCTGAGAGTGGCAGGGTTACTGTATCTACACAGATGGTGGATGCGGCTGACACCGATGTGCAAGATAGACATGGTGCTTGGAGCTTTCTCAGGCAGCAGCTTTCTCAGGACGCTTGGACAACACGCTGCCACCGAAAACTTCCTATAAATACGGCACCATGTCCAGCATATACATTTCACACTACACCAAGCAAACCCCCACACCGAACACCACATCCCTACCAGCACCCTTCACCGGTGGGTTCACGATGGCCGACTACGAGGCAGTTCTTCATAAGCGGCTTATCGAGAAGGGGAAAAGCTATTCAGATGTTTTTTTGCAAGGATGAACCTATGTCACCGAAGTTTTCCCGCCCAAACTACGACTGCAGTGCTCCGACGAGAATAATGCAGTCCAGACATCTCGACACCGTTGGCTGGCCACACTACACGTGCCACTATCAAATTCGCGTAAGTTAATGACATGCATGTATATTCCGTGATGCTTTTTTCTGACTTCTAACTTCTTCCACGCATGATACTATGGAGAAGACAGTTGCTACTTCTTTCAATGGATCGATGGCCCGGACAAGTACGATAGGGAGTACTTGGAGCACGAAGTGTACCTGCACTTCGCAGTTGCCCCCGAGCAATACAAATGTTGGAAGCTTGAGTCTCAGACCGCGGAAGACAAACCAAAGCTACCACGCTACCATCCTGACGATGCGCACTTCTGGAGGCACAAGAGGAGCTTCAGGCACATCGCAAGAAGATGAAAGAGATAGTTGACAAGCAGGACAGACGCGAGTGTGAGGAGCCAAAGATCGCCCTAGAAGACTATTATTGGGTCGATGTGTACAGTCCTAATTGGAAGAATGCCAAGGCCCTGCGTCTCGTGTAATCAAAGGGGAAGGCACCGAAGGATCCTTCCATATAGGGTCTACGACAATAAGTACGACGTTTTCTATTTCCAAAAGGTGCGTATGTAACTTAGCAGTAGTTTCTGTTCATGATTCGTCCATGTCGTCGCGCTATGTCTCTTTCATCATTTACTATGTCATGTTATGTCCACGATGTCGTGCTATGTATTCTAATATTTTTATGTCATGCTACGTACCCCAATATGCGTACGTATATTTTCTCTAGTTGTTTTGTACAACATGCTATATCATCTTCTTCCGTACGAGCCATTAAACGTTCTTCTTTCTAATATTTCCTTATTAATTTATCTTCGCCTTGTTATTTACTATTCTCTACTTAAAAACGAAAAGAAGGGAGTCAAATACATCAACAGTTTGATCATTAAGTTGCCAGTTGTGAAACACCGACAAGGAGATAGATCTGTCATTTTTTAAATCAGCATTGGAAACTAAAAATTGAAAAACCGAATTGAAACGAGTCAAATACATTAAAACTTTCATTATCCGCCAGTGCCATCATTTGTATTGACCAATATAAGGCATATATTCTGCGAAACTCATTGATAAGTGTTTCGTGTGTTTGTCGTTTTGGTAATTTTGTGCGTCGGCGTCACTAGCTTTCTCATTTCTCTCTAAACATTCTCCATGCCATTCATTGGTCATTACAAACAAAAATCGATTATAAAATTAACACTCGAGTTAGTAAAAAAAATATTTCTTCGATGTTGTCATTTTTATCTGCAAAAATTCCACTCGCTACTCTATTTTAAAATGAATTACATAATAAAAATAAATTAAAAAACCATGCTACAAAGCCTTGCCACGGCATAAGGCTATTTTCGCAAATACACTGGCAGAGATAATATTTTTCGCTTTTTATTTAAAAAAAATCATATGCACTCATTTGTCACCATTTGGATTGATGACAGAGTACTCTGACCGTTTAGCGACAGGTCTCTGTCGCAATTTGAAATGATGACAAAGAGGTAGTTGTGTAATTTTTAAAATCAGCATATTATTTCTTTAATTTTCTATTTTTTAAATATTATTTAAAAATTTTCATCAAATGACTCCGTGGTTGTACTAAAATACATTTCTATCCATGGGTTCAGCTCACCAGGACAACCAATGTGGTCATGAGTGACTCATGGTCCAAGAAAATGAAGAGTCTAACAATCTGCTAGAAATATTGGTTTTTTAATGCCTTTAATTCTGAACAACTCACACAAGTTTTTTTTCCGGAGCAACTTGCATCTGGCAAGAGCTGAGCTTGAGGAACACATCGGAATTCATTGTTTGGCACTTGAATACTTTGATCAAACGGTCCCTTGGTCATCATGGTACTTTAATACTAGCCCGGGTTTAAAAAACCGTTTTTTTAAAAAAACACTCGAAATACGAAAATCGGAAAAAACGAGTCGAAAACAGATTGAAAACCGTCAGAAACCGAAGGGTGAAGAAATAAAAATTTTGGAAACAAATTCAAAAAAATCGAAAATTTTTCTGTTTTCAACGAGAAACCGCTCGGTTTTCACCGAAAACCAACCGATCAATTGAATGTTCCTTAAAAACGGTTTTTATCGGTTTTCGAGCGGATAATTTTTTTTTTCAAATTTGTCAATTTTTTTTAATTAAATCAATTTACCGATCAATTTTGAATATCGAACCACAACGATAAAATCAAAAACCGTAGTTTTCATCGTTTTTAAAACCCAGATACTAGTACTACAAATCTAACGGCGGATTCAGCTCAACCTGAATAAAGGTCTTGGTCCAACAAGGTGAAGAGAAAATTAGTGCCTAAAAGGACGGTAGGGGCGTAGGACCAAGGAGGGTAAATAGTAAGTTGCAAGCTATGTCCTTGCTCCTTGCAATGCTTGGTACTTGGTAGGGTGGTGAACTGGTGCATTTAGATCATTGATGTTCACGCCTTCTGTTCACTATAATACTACTGTATACGAGTTGCAAGTTGTGTGACTTATGTCCTTGCATTCTAGTACATTGATTGTCCTGGTGAGCTGAACCCATGGACAACCTTAATTAATTCTTGATCTCCACGATCATAATGCTCCCTCCGTTTGTGAATAGTATATGTTATTTTAGCTTTTAAATTTTATTTTTAAATATATATTATTCTAGAATTTTGAAACAACTTTTTAGTGTTTTTTTCTTTTGCATGCTCTTACTATTTATTATTTTTAATATTATTTATTACTATAAAATAGAGTAACATACACCATCCAAGAGCACTGAGCTAACGAAGGAGAACAATTTAGTTATTTCTACATGTATCTTGGTTGAAGTGCAAATCTAAAGCATTATCTATTTAGGAACGGAGGGAGTAAGTAGTATACTAAGAGCAAGTACAATAGTAAAGTCAACTACTGGCTAATAGTAAACTAAAAGCCAGTTTATACAATAACTGTCTCTAAAGGTTGTATCTAGATATTGTGCAATAACTATATTTTTTCTCTTGTACATAAATGATCTACTTATGCTCCTGTGCAAAGCTGGCTACTAAATAAGAGCCATCTCTCTTATCTCTCCTCTTTTCTCACTCCTCTATATAGACCAAAGCTGATGTGTACAAGTTAAGAGTCAGCTGACGTAGTCTTATTGTATATGCCCTAAGTATGTTTTGCACAGTAGTACTCTCTATAAATATAGGATATATTTTTATGTTTTAATCAAAAATTAGTGTGTTGTTCCTTTTATACCCCTAATAAATATACATATTTACCTGATATTTCTATATATATGTGTTGAATATAGTACAAGGAGATAATAATTAAGGATAATCTAGTTATTTTCACTATTTTTTTAATCAACAAGATAAAGAAAAAAAATCTTTTAAAGTTAAACGGAGGAGTAACATGGAAAGAACAAACGCTTCAAATCTGTAGCTAGAGACCAGCCGCCGCTGGCCAGCAGGCAGCAGCCCACCGCACCACAAACAGATATCTACGACCACTCGTTCGTGAAGGTTGCCGACGCCCGACGCTACGTTTCGTTATTCGATCGATTGGTCACATCCACAAGAGCTAGGGGTGCATATCCAGCTAACTTGACTCACTCTAATTCGACTCGACTCGTTAAATTCGTGAGTTGACTCGTTAGACTGGTTAAACTCGATATTGCTATCTGAGAGAAAGATTGCTGTTGAGACTATATAGTATGTTATGTGTTACCATCTTCGCCTCACATATATACAGTTATACTTGTCGACTTGAAGGGCTCGTTAAACTCGCAAGTTGACTCGTTTAACTCGCGAGTTAGCTCATTTAACTCGTAGAAACGAGTTCAAATCATAACTCGACTCGACTCATTAAGAAACGAGTTCGAGCCGAGTTTGCGAGTACTCGTTTAACTCACGAGTTTCGAGTTTTTTTCCCACCCCTAACAAGAGCGCACTCGGCTAGCCGGCGCGCCGACCACGCGCGTACGGCCCTCGCGCGAGACCGGCCGATCCGTTCGTCCACGCGTGACCACGCGCGTACGGCCCTCGCGCGAGACCGGCCGATCCGTTCGTCCACGCGTCCCAGTCTCGCGAGCGCGCGCACGGCGAATAACGCGGAAACCCTAGAGAAACGACGCGATGGTGTCCGTGTGCCGGTGGCCGAGCCATTAGCGCCGCGCCGCACGGTGCGCGGGCTGCGCCTAGTTTGGCGAGCCGGGAATAAGGGCTTGGCTGGGTTGGGTTCGTTGATCCTTTCGGGCGCGGCCAACACGGGCTGACGGGGCATGCAGTTGAAATGCCGGCTGGCGGCAGCGGGTGCATACGTGTATTTTTTTCCGTGTGTTGTCCATACTAGATAAGTAATCGCGATGTGCCACGTCGTAACCGTCGCCCTCCACACGATCAAATCGAGAAAACGTGCGAAATGATTGAAAGGATATAAACGTATTTGCATTTTTTCGCATTTATTCGAGATCCTCTTACGAAAGATCCACGACTTCATGTAAACGAAAGGTCCTTTTCGTAAAAAACGAAAAAACGATCTAAACATAATTAAATAATTTTTTTATCTATATGAGGGCTCTACTTTTCGTAAAAAATGTTAGAAGGAGCTAAACGTAATATTTTTTTTGAAAAGAACCTAAATATTTTTTTTTAAAAAAGACCTAAATGTAATTTTTTTTGTCGGTTCGGTTCGAGCCGGCTCAAACTGACGCTAGCACGGAAAGTCTTCCAAATATAATAGAGGTATGATTCTATACCCCTTTATAATGCACCTAAGCAATTTTTTCTACATCCACCCTAAATAATGCACCTCATTAGAGATAGCCCAATGTTCGTGCACCCAGCAAAACGTCCCCAGAAACTTGCATTCATCAAAATGAATGTCTCAGATCTTTCCTCAGTTTTACTCACCCACATCCGATGGCCATTATTTAGTGTGTCTAATCATCCCTGTGGCCTACAACAGATCTCCCCCACCTACATATTTGGAAGGAGAGCGAATTAAACAAGGAAATAAATAAGGAGGATCCGCATGCCAGGAAACCAGACTTGAATTTTTTACTGGTCAAAATTGTACGTACTACATATTTGGAAGGAGGGTGAATCAAACAAGGAAATAAACAGGGAGGATCCGCATGCAAGGAAACAAGACTTGAATTTTTTATTGTCCTGGCATTGTGATCGTATTTTTTTCCGAATATGACCCTTCTGGAGACTTTTTTTACGGATCTAGCCCCATAGAGCCTAATTTCAGCGCTCTCGAGCGCTGAATTTTTGTTTTTATTTTTTTTCTAAGGAACCAACGGTCTGTGAGTGCTGCTTAATTTTTTTCAATATTTTCTCATGAACCGGCGGCATGAAACCTGCATTTAATTTTATCTTTTTTCCTTGTGGATCCCGCGGTCGGCGAGCGCAGTTTATTTTTCTATATTTTTTCGAAATCATCCATGTGGCCCACAATAGAACTTCCCTCACCTCCAGCATCAACAAGGAAAAGGAAACAAACGTCTTGGAATCAAGGAAAAGGAAACAACACATCCTAGAAAAGGAAAGGACCATACATTACGTGCTGGGAAAAGAAAACCGGGAGATGGGGCAGCGCGGCCGAGAGAACGCAGGTCTGCAATGGCTCCACGGTCGCCAACGGTGGCTTTGCCGACGCGGCGAGGTTACTGGTCAGCGACCTCACGGCCGCCGTGCCTCGGCAAATTTATAATTTAATTTTTTTTGGAAATAATTTTATTAAGTACAAAATAATCGAAAGTTTTTTTGAGAATTTTTCTAGAATTTTTTAACCTAATGTGCTATGTTTTTCAAAAATCCTTCTATATTTAAAAAAAATGAAGGAAACTTACCTGTAGCTTCTTCTAGCTGCAGCCCAGACCAGATAAGCTTCTTCTCTTCCCTCCCTCTATTAAAGCAAGAAAGAAGCTCCAAAGCTCCATCAATCCCGTACCAAATCTCCTCTTTCCATCTATGGTGTTAATTCCCCAAATTTCGTGCTCTATTGCCAAAATTTCCTCTCAATCTGATTTGATCCCAAATTATGGTTTCCATAAATATGATTGTTTCGGGGCTATAAAAGCCGGCGAGCTCTCCTCCACCCCATCGTATTGCATAAATCCCCAAGTGCTCCCTCTTGTAAAGATCGCCGGATTTTGGAGGTAACCCAAGCTATCACCGTCATCTTTCCCGGCGAAATTCACCGCAACCGTGACTCCTCCCCCGCAGGCGCCGGTGCTGGCGATCTCGCCGCACCAGTGCTTACCCACTGCGACCGGCTGGCCACCCCTGGCCTTCCCTCCCCTTGCGTTGGCCAAGCCCAGAGAGTACGCTGTGCTCTCTGTGGAAGCTGCAAAAAAAAATAATATAAAATCAGAAAATTCTTTTTTCTTTCTCTTTCTTGATTTAAAATCTTTTGGGAGCCCGTTTTCGCCCATTCGACCTCCATTTAATTCCGTTTTTCTTTCTAAATTCATTTAAAATTCTAAATTTCTCTTTTATTATTAAGTGTTGTATTCATACTTATCTTCTAATTTAATTGATAAGCGGGTGTACTGCCGTCGTAGCGTTAGCACAGGCACTATACTAGTACAAATGGTTTCTCTCTATGTTCGATCCGCCGTTTAGGCCTCATTCGTAACTTGTGAATTTTTTGCGTTTTCTACAAAGAATTGAATTGATACCTACAAAATTATGTGAAAATCCAGCATTCCAAACGGGTCTAAAGGAAGCCTGAATAGCTGGTGTAGTTGGACAAAGCTATATTAGGGTGTGACGACGCATAAGGGTATCCACACTATTGAAACGCCTCCTGTATGTAGGGATCCCTCCTTTGGTATGAAATGTTGTTTTCGATTCATATTTTAAGGTGGGTGAAATCCGAAATTTCGACGAAATCTTGGATGAAACTCAGTCAAAATTCAAAAAGTAAATTTGAAATACAGAATTTTTGAAACGAAATTTTTGAAATTTCGACCAAAATTGTTGAAATCTCCTCAAATTTCAACCGAGTGAAAAATAGTAGAAACGATGCTAAAATTTTTTGGAGATGGTCTTGACACATCAATAATATTTTCATAAAAAATTCAGATAATGATCGAATCTGAGAAATTCTTAAAAATTCTGATAGTGCTACTGTCCTAATAAAAGGTTGATCGACAAATTTCAACCGAATGAAAAATGGTGCAAACCATGTTAGAATTTTTTTTAAAAAATTTGGATGGTCTTGACGCATCAATAATATTTTCATAAAAATTTTAGATGATGATTAAGCCTGAGACATTATCAAACATTAGGACAGTGCTACTGAAGGCTAACTGACAAATTTCAACAGAATGAAAAATGGTTCAAACCACGTTAGAATTTTTTTAAAATTTTTGTGAATGCTTCTGATGCATCACTAATATTCGCATAAATTTTTTAGATGATTATCAAGCTTGAGGAATTTTCAAAAATTATGAAAATGCAACTGTCCTCATAAAAAAACCTTATGGTGCTACATGTATTGCTTCTATATATTTGATTGAGCAACTAAAACAAGTTTAAAATTTTTGAAACTTTTAAACAAGGATTCTGAGATAATTATTAAGCTCTCTTAAAAATTTTGGATCATGATCACACTCGAGAGAATTTATAAAAGTCTGACACGTTTACTGTCTCAATTATGTTTATTCTGTTTTCGAAGTTTTAAATATAACAAATGAAGTTTACTTATTTTAGAAATTTTTATGTATGATCCTAGACTACCAAACATAGTACCATAAATTTTTCAGATCATGATCGATCTTTTATAATTTTATAAAAATCTAAAAATATTTATGTTAGTTTTTTAAAACGTCTCAAAGATTTGGTTTTTCAACAAATTTTCATAGAAGATGATATTCTTAAGTGTTATCGATCAAAATCTGGTCCTCAAAAGTCAAAATATGGTCAGCATACTCGAGATTTTTGGCAAAAATTTTGAAATTAATATAGCAATTTGATTTTTTATTTTTTTTATTCAGTTAGGATTTTAAATATCGTCTCTGACCGAAATCCGAAATCTCGAACGAAATTTTTAAAATTTCGTTGAAATTTTGAACTATGTCCTTCTCCCTTCTGGTACGTCCACTTGGCCAGAATAAACCATCCTAATGGCTCATAAGAATCAGGCTTATGGCTGCTCCTCCTAATCTCCGACACGTACTACATGTCAGTACTGAAACCAACAGATTTTCTTAAAATAATACATTTTAAAAATAATTTTACAAAAATAATATACAAAAAAATAAAACAAAAATATACTTTTATCGCCATTTCATTTGGCGACAGAAAACTCAACCTTATCGACCAAATGAATCCGTGATAAAATAATATGTCAACCAATTCAATCCATGATAAAAACAGACATCTATCGCTAACGAGGTATATTTTTGTAATTTTTTTCAACGTATTATTTTTGTAAGATGTATTATTTGAAAAATTCTAAACCAACCTGTACTAGCAAATACTCCATGGAAACTGGAGCATAATTATCTAATTGAAAAGTCATTGCCAGGAAATTCAATCGCTTACGGTGCGGAAGAGTAAACCTAGCTAGCTGTCTCGTACGTCGCCGGCATCGAAAGCGACCTGTAGATGAAAGAAGAAAAAGTCGAGAGAGGGAAGCATAAGAAACCACTCGCGGCGGACACCACCCAGATAGCGCAGCAAAGTTCATTGAACGCGCGCCGGCGGAGTACGTACGCCAGCGTGCCATTTGCGTGCGCTCCCCGAAGACGCGAAAAAAAAAGCACACACAAATAACGGATGTACAGATCGACGCAGCAGTGCCTCTGCAGATTGCTTCGCCATGAAACCTCTCACAAATCGCAATCAGGACGCAACTAAGCGAAGATAGGTGCTTATAATTGGTGATGGGATCAGGTTTCAAAAACCGTTTTTTAAAAACTGGTTCGAAATTTTTGGTTCAAAAACCACTCGAAAAACCGTCAGAAATGAAGGGTTAAAAAATTAAAATTTTTCGAAAAAGATAAAATTAAAATAAAAAACCATTCGATTTTCAACGAAAATCACGGATTTTCACGAAAAACGGTTCGGTTTTGACTGAAAACCAACCGACTAATTGAATGTTCCTTAAAAACGGTTTTCAACACATAGTTTTTTTTCAAATTTTTAATTAGACCGATTTACCAAGCAATTTTACATTTTGAACCGCAGTGGTAAGGTGGAACCACGATTTTTTGAAACCCTGCATGGGACAGCAAAGAAACCAAGCAGCATATATAAAGTACGTCTGATCAAACTGAAACGAGGCGTTGAGCTAGACTTTCTTAACTTTCGATCTTATCTTATGATTTCTCTTCTCTGTGTCCGTGCCTCCTTGGTGAGGCCTGAATTAATAACCGTCTGTGTACAAGCAAGAAAAAACAAACTGTCCTCGTGTAGTAACTGAAGGTGCCGACACAAACTTGTAATTAAACTGATCGACGAAGCTACGGGCTAAAAGTCCAACGGTTTGGGTAAGGCAAGGAGAGGATTCCATGCATGAACCGAGAATACCTCAACTTTCGTTGTTTAGGACAAGCTCATCAAACGATTCCCCCGTCAGTCCTTAAAACCAGCAGTTCACTGGCCAGTATGGTTCTACTCCTGCTATGTTCTTCAGTTTGAAAATTGAGCAATTGTAGTATCTTAATTTTCTTCTTGTTCGCATGCATGAAGATATGACGGCAAAGTTGTTGAGATTTTCTTGTTTAAGTTGTTGAGATTTTTCTTGTTGAAGTTGTTGTGATACGGCTAAGCAATGAAACAGAATGGAATTGTGGATTGTGAACTGCTCATTGAGCGTTGTTTGTTAGAGTTTGTTATCTGTAGACGTTTTTTCTTTTTTTTTTGAGGATAGGAGCAGCTATTTGTTAAAGTTTGCTGTTTTCGGTTTGATCAATGCACAGTTTTAGGGATGAATCACCACCATCAGAGTCTTCTACATAAGTAAAGACTTTGTCCAAAAATATAAAACATATTTTATATTACAATGCAAAATTAGTTTGATGTTCCCTCTACACCGCTAATAAATATCTAGCTTTAATTTATATTCTCTATATGTATGCATTAAATAGAGTACTTAGTGATAATAATTAGGAGGTAATCTAGTTATTTTTAATATTTTTTTGATCCATATACAAAAAGAAATATGTTTTATAAGCTTATACGGAGGGAGTATATCGGTAGCTAAAACGATTTATATCTGGAATTAATGGGAGTATGATTAAGGTTGTATGAGTACACGATGGTTGGAGTAATTAATTGTCTGGCTGAAGAGTCACTATTACCAAGTCTTCCAATCGCTTACAGCACTGGCAAGCAAATCAACCTAGTAGTTGTCCCGTGGGTAGCAGGCATCGAAAACGACCTGCAGTACAACGAAGAAAGAGTCCAGCGACGATGTGCGGATCGAAATGCCCTGTTTGAACAATTGAGCTGCACTGCGGCCAGAAGCACACACGGCAAGGAACTACCCAAAAACGACGGCACAGCAGGTTCATTGAACGTCGAGTGCATGCGTACTTACGCGCTCCGCGTTGAGTCGAGAAAAGTACGCCCGAATCGCGCGACACGACGACCGTGCGCGGACGGATAGATCCAGTCGTCGATGCGCCCACCGCGAGATACAGTTTTCTCGGCTGCTTGCCATCAACCGATGAACGAATTCTCTCGCAAGTCGCAGGCGACTGAGCAAGAGAGATGTCTGTCTCGAATACGGCGGCGAAGAGAGTAAGAAATCCAGCGGCAAAATCGTCCGATCAAACTGACGGAGCTGAAGGCGTACTGGTTTTCTTATTATTATTAGCTCATGGTTTAAACTTGTAAAATTCTAATGTGCGTCTGGCACCCTTTATTTTTTTTGTATTTGTGAGGTCCTCTCTGTACTAGATATTTCGAGCACTTACGTTTTGCGTAAACAGATTTGTTTAAAACGCTTTTCAATCCTTCGAGAATTGTTGATGAAGCTAATGCGAAATTCATGAGCTCAATATCATACCCTAAACAGGGCATAGATGAGATGGATCGAGGCCTTTAGAGAAAAAAATTTATAGGGAAGACTCCTAAACCCATCCTTTAGAGGCCCTACCTCTCTCCGATAGATGTCATCCGAACTTTCGAATTATATTTCTAAACATCTCTTATTCTACGATTTGGATACGACTTTTTGTTATATTTTCCTTCTATACCTATTCTCTTTAGTTATTTGGAATATTATTTATTATCATAGAATAGAGTAAAACACGCTATCCAAATATATAATAAAAAGAAATAATACAGCATTTTATAAATATGCTTTGAGAGAAGTACCGAAACTTAAAATATCATCCACTCAGAAACCAAAGTAGTACCAACCGAAGACTTAAACGCAAATAATTAAATCGGTGAAGTGATATGATGTAAGGCCAGAACTCCCCTGGTGAAGGTTACATGAACTGAGAAAATCTCCCATTCTCCCCTGCTTTTCATCGTTCATGACTAGGTCATAGTTAGAACGGCTCCCTCGTCCTACTAAAATAGTAAAATGTATGCTTAAGTTCAGCTCACCGGGACAGCCAAATGAAGCTCACCGGGACAACCCAAATGAAGTTCAAAATCATACCTATACTACATGTTGAAGAATCGCCGCCTCCTGGTGCGTTTGAGCCGCGTGGGGCCGGCTCGGCTCGTGGCTCGAGCCGAGCTGGCTAAAATTTTTTCGCATCTGGGTCCTTTTTAAAATAAAAAATTTATGTACAGATCTTTTTTCGAAAAAAAAATTACAATTTGATCTTTTTCCCGAAAAAAGATTACATATTACGTCCATGCCCTTTTAGTGTTTTTAGGAATAGCGCTCAGGTCCTTTTCATAAAAATCGAAATTACGTTTAGGTCCTTTTTGGAAGAAAAAAATTTTCTTTTTTCCGAAAAAAAATATGTATCGTGTTCATGTCATTTTTCCGCTTTTCTAGCATTACGTTTAAACCCTTTTGCGAAAAACAAAGTCTTAATTTTAGATCCTTTTCGCGCGTTTTCTCGATTTACTCGTGCGTGGAGCGTCAAACGCGAGTTTTGTCGATTTTCTCGCGTGGAAAGCAACGCCCGCGGCGTGGCACGCAGCACATAATTTCTAGTAATCCAAAAAGATAGAAGAGTCGAGAGAGGCTGGCAATTTGCTAGAAATATTGGTGCACTATATGCCTTTCTTAGTAACTACTCGCTCCGTTTAAATTTATAAGATTTATTTTTTAAATGATCTTATCTATAAAATAAGACTTGTACATAGATTTAATGAGGTATTTTCTTCTATATCCCTATTTATTCTCTATCAACCATATGCATTTATTCATTACCACATACACAAAATATTACTATCTCTCATCTTCTAAGACAATTAAGTAGGGCATCTAAATTATTTTCTCTCGTACCTTTCTGAGTTACAACACAATCTTAATTTTTATGTAAAATCAAAATGAGTCTTATATTGTTGGACGGAGAGACTACTTGTCTACTAGTTTCCTGAGCAACTTGCAAGTCAGAGCTGAGCTTCACAAACAGCTCACACATTTCAATGTTTAGGACTAGATCAAGTGGTTCTTCCTTGTCATCATTGTACTATAGCACAAATCTATCCATGGATTCACCTACCCAATGCAAGAACAGAACAAAAGTCCTGATCCAAGAAGGTGAGGAGAGAAATAAAACCCAAGTGGGTGCATGGTAGAGCATGAAGGAAGAAAAGGAGTTGCAAGTAGTGTGACGTCCTTGTTGCAAATGCTTGCTACAATGGTTCATGCATTTGGATGATTGATATATATTAAATATGGTGACTCATATCTAGTCTTTTAAAATTTGAAAAGGTGTACTAGATGAATCTCAATAGGATCATGATTCCTAATCCTAATAGGAGTAGAATTCCTATTTGCTTTGGAGGAGAACTAGGGAGGCTATATAAATCTATGGAGTGGTCATAGAGAACTCAAGCAACCAAGAAGCTACATGCCAACTCATCCGGAGCAAAAGATGTACAAGAGGATTAGAGACTATGTTATTCTTTAGCACTAGATTCTTGTACAGGGAAAGGATCCGATGGTCGTTAAAGGTTTGAGAGGTTGCGAAAGAGCAACAATCCATTGTACTCTTTTGAGGTTGTGCATAAAGAATTTGTGGTCGACTTTGTCAAATCTTTCTCTCTCATTGTGGTTACTTTAACGTAGTTATTTTAGTTCTCTCTACGAGATTCATCCGCTTCGTCTTGAGACCGTGTACGCTCGTGCCTTATCTAACAAAACTCTAATCCGATCCGGGGCTAGTGTGCAAAAGGGGTATCAAAGTGTAACAAGTGGTATCAGAGTCAAGACCGGATTAATCAGATTTGTGAGAAGGTCGGTAAAACATCAGGTGGTACACAATCAAGATTAATGTCGACGATGTGGAATCAGGGAGAGAAATTTGATGGCGGAGGAAATTTCAGCGTGTAGCAATGTGTGGTGAATGATGTACTTGTCCAGTAAGAGTTAATCGGTGCTCTTGAAGGGGACAAACCAGAAAAGACATTCGTTAAAGACTATAAGGTGATGGAGCGGAAGGCTGTCAATACAATCATTCTATGTCTCTGATGAAGTAAATTACTCAATGATCAAGAAGAATTTATCAAAGAAATTATGGAAGGACTTAGAAGAATTGTATATGGCAAAGTCATTGACAAACTAGTAGGTGCTAAAGCGACAACCATACAGATTACGCATGGAGAAAGGTACATGGTTCATGGACTATCTCAATGTCCTCAACAAGCTTATCACACAGTTGATTAGTGTGGATGAGAAAATTGAGGAGAACGATAGTCATCATACCGGCAACATCTCTTCAATGATCATGGGAGCAATTGGTGATGAATATTCTTATTGGGAAAAACACTGTCAACTTCAATGAGACTGTTACATATCTATTGAAGGCAAAGTCCTTAAAAAAGCCATTCGAATCTTCATCCTCGGGTGATCAAGCATAAGCTGCAGTAGGTGTTATAAGCAAAAGCAAGAGTTTCATGAAGAAGAAGGGAAAGAGTAAGGGCACACATGTATGTTATCTATGTGATGAGAAAGTTCATATGATAAATGATTGTCCGAGTTTGAAGCAAATGAAGAGTACATGCTCAATGACGATAGCAAAAGATGATTTGGACGTACTTGTCGTCTGTCAACCAGGTACTTCTCATGGATGGATATTAAATTTAGGTTGTTGGTTCCATATATATTCGGCGAGGGAGATATTTGACGAAGGATCTCTATGCCTGGCATATGGAACTGTTCACTTAGCAGATTGCAAGGAGTATGTAATTACTGAGGTGGGAACAGTCACATTGGAGATGTATGATGGAGCACATTGCACATTGACGGGAATTCGGTATTTTCCCAGCATAAAGAAGAATCTAATATATGTGAGGTCACTTGAACTCGAAGTTTGTGAGGTATTACTTCAAGGTGGAGTCATGCGAGTTACTTATGAAGGGCATGTGATCATGAAAAGTATCTAAAGCAATGAAGGATACTAATTGATGTGTAAACCTAAAGGAAGAGCAACCAATGGGAGGTTTAAAAAAATCCTGATAAGGAGAATGAAACCGTGTCATTAACGGTAGGTAATCAGATCTCAATTGCAGTTATGTGCGGAACTACAAAGATGGTTAACATCTAACAGATGTAAAGACGAAGGTGCGAGCTGTTGGAAGAAGAAAGATGTGACGGGACTAACCACATAGTATCATTGAGAACGTGGAGCTCGGAGGCAGTACAAACCTGTGGCATGGAGGACTATAGAAACATGAGGTGTGGTTAACCAAACTACACAAAGAAAGAAATCTCAAGTAGAGGATTCGGGATGCCAAGCCTGAACACCAACACGCACATTGCGGTGATGTACATAAGCCCCTGTGGTGGAGGCACTCCTAAAGGTGGGAAGAAAACAAAAATAATGCAGAGCCGACTTGGAGCGAGTTCTATGGTGACTTATATCTAGCCTTTTAGGATTTGAAAACTTGTACTAGATGAATCCTTATAGGATTAGGATTCCTAATCCTAGCAAGAGTAGTATTCCTATTTGCTTTGGAGGAGAACTAGGGATGCTATATAAACCTAGGGGGTGGTCATGGAGAACCCAATCAATCAAGAAGCCACAAACCAACTCATCCAGAGCAAAAGATGCACTAAAGGATTAGAAAAAAGGTTATTATTTAGCACTAGATTCTTGTATAGGGCAAGGATCCGAGGGTCCTTAAAGGTTCGAGAGGTTGTGAGAGAGCAATAATCCATTGTACTTTTTTGAGGTTGTATTTAAAGAATTTGCGGTCAGCTTCGCCAAATCTTTTTCTCGTTGTGGTTGTTTCAATGTTGTTATTTTGGTTCTCTCTATGAGATTGATCTGCTTAGTTCTTGAGATCATACACGCTCGTGCCTTATCTCACATAACTATGATCCGTTCTGGAGGCTGCTGCGTATAAGAATAGGTATCAATGTATAATAATATATATGTTCACCACTTGAATTCGCTGTCTGTTTTAGATCAACACCGACAGGGAGTAATTCCAACAATGTACAGGGACACAAGTAGCCCCTCACAAGTGGAGTTTGGATCTCAAGAGTTGCGCATCATCTCACATGGTTCTCTAGAAAGATGAACATGGAATCATGTAGATTGGTTCGTGGATGAAACCGAAGGCAAACGTCACTGATAATGACATCGAGGACAATCTGTCAAGCCAAGGATCACTAATGATCCCTACTTATTTAAGGACACCACAGTGGTGCAAATAAAATGGATCATCCATATGAACGAATTAAGATCGACAAAACAGCAGCCCCAGTTGCGAGACTGATTATAGCGTGACATGGATGGCAAATTGACTCAGTTTGGCCACCCAAAGCTGCCATATATATGCACAAAATACATGGATGGTCATCAAACGTTCTTTGCAAAATGAATATGAAGAAAAAGGTTGTGTGAAAAAAACACTATACAAGAAGATATAAAACTACGAATAATGATGTGCATGCACTCCATTCCTCTAAAAAATTACTTTATTCCTCTAAAAAATGTATATGCACTCCCAGCATGCTGCTACTTAACCCTATTTGGAACACAGGAGCTTCACAAGAATTTCGTAAGAAATAGACTAATTTTCGTAATAATTAGAAAACCTATCATGTTTCTACTAGGGCCTAAACTTGTGTGTAGGTTTGCAAATTACTCCCTCCGTTTCCGAATACATGTCATTCGAGTTTTCAAATTTTATTTGTAAATACATGTCGTTCTACAATTCCGAGGTGATTTTTTACTATTTTTTTTCCTCTTATACCCCTCCCTTTTAGTTATTTCCAATATTATTTACTATCGTTGACTACAGTAAGACATACTATCTAAAAATATAATGAAGATGAGTAATACAGTCTTTTGTAGATGTGCTTTGATAAAAATACAAGACTCTAGAATGACATCTATTTATGAACGGAGAGAGTATAATACTATAGTAGACTAGTAGCATAAGTCCTCAATTTAGGGTGGTTGTTTTATAAGAATCTGGAGCTTAATAACAAGGCAGTCGATTATTTAGACCTATGCCAATGGAAATACTAGCAACGAGGAATTAAGATTGATGAGCCGTCTCGGCATCTCCTTCAAGAATTTCCCTTTTGGAGAAAAGAGGAACATGTGTGCATAGTATAGGACAAGACACACTAGAAGCACTTACCACAGATATACGCTTTCATTTGGATAGCTACGTGTACGTTTACCCTCTGTGATCGAATACACTTTATTTGGACAAACTTGCATGCAATTCAATTTCATGATTATTTGTTGGCATTTTCTTAAACCACCCTAACTCCATTGTTTGATACTTCTTTCATCCCATGATATAAATCTATAGCCCACTATACACACGTACGAAGAAACATTAAATTTAAGAAAAAGTTAACGTTATTGGATCAAACAAGCACCTATTAAATGATATAGTACAACAACACATCCACTTTTTCAACGTTAGAGGAGAGATATATGACAAAAATATTAATAAACTTGTATTATGAGACACGCTTTCCAAAAATATACACTTAGGATGTGTTTGGTTGGTAGGATGAGGTTGAATGGGATGGGATAGTCCTCTACCATTTTGTTTCATTGTTTTTGGTGAATAGAATGGTTCAGTATCTATATAGAATATTCCTGTTATTTTTATAAAACATCCCAAAATTTTGGTTTTTCAACAAATTTTCATGGAAGATGACATTCTTAGGAGGTATTGAATCAAATTCAGTCCAAAAAACTTAAAATCCGGTCAAAACACCCAAAATTACTATAGTAATTTGAATTTTTTTATTTTTTTATTTGGCTGGGATTTAGGATCTCGTCCCCCGCCAAAATTCGAAATCTTGGCCAAGATTTCTAATATTTCACTGGGATTTTGAACCATGGCTACGGGGATGCAGACAAGAACCTCATCCTAGTTGCACAATAAGAAAAGGTTTGGCCACAATTACGACCCACCATATAGACAACTTCCCAAATTCCTCTTTGTTCAGGGCGAGAGTGAAGAGGAAGAGGATGATACCCCTCTTATAATATCAATGAAGAGGAATACTCCCGACCTAGATATAGGGGCATCTTCAAATCTTATTGTATCCTGAGTTTTGGAATCAGGATTATGTTGCAGGTATTTCTCTTCTGCTATACTTTATTTTCGAGTATATCTCTTCAGAATCTAAGCATATTTTTTGTCTTAGTACTCAGGCAGCTACCCCTGATTCAGGACGCAAATACTCAAGTTGGTGCCGAGGCCAATCCACCGGTCACACTTGTAATGACCAGTTTTGAAGCAGGCCATTTCATCAATTGAAGCAGCTAGCCAAGAAAATCCGACCAGTGGGCAAGAGGACCCAAATAATGTAGTGGGTGAAAACACTATAACCATTGTTGAAGATTATTTGGTTGAAGAGCCTGCAACATCTGCAGAGGAGTTCGTGCGCCTCCTTCAACGACAACAGGGGTGGTCGAGATGACCACTGCTACTAAAAGAGGTCACCACGGTCGTGGAGACTAAATATACCCCTGATGTGGCAGAAGAGACGCTGGTCGTTCCGACTAGCGAGACTGAGGTGAAAGTGGTGACTGCAAAAGCCATGACTACCGATATCATCATCCCAGTGGCTTTGCCACTAGCATCTTCCTCTGGTCATGCCGACCAAAGGGACATCAAGCAAGTTTTTGACAAGTTGCTATCAAAGGTAATTATCTTTCCTTCTCTTCTTAAAGAATTTATTTTAAAAAGTGTATATTAATTTGTTTGCTACTTGCTTTTTACAGCATTCACAGGAACTGTTCGACCTGTTAGGTCGATAGGTGAAAACTTTGTCCAAGGCCAAAGTAGAAAAAACAACAAAAAAAGTATGTTAAAAAATGACCTCCTCTTTTTGTTTTGTCTTAAAAGATTTTTTCTAACAAGTCTATTCGGGAACAAATTAGAAGAACAAATAATCAAGCTAGAAAAACAGCTCTTGGTTGCTCAAAACACCACCAAGAGCTATGAGTTTGATCTTATCAAGGCCAATAACTAGTATAAATTTTATGAAGAGAAGAACCAAAGACTCCATGAAGCTTACAAAAGAAATAAAGAGAAAACCCAACGGTTATCCGAAGAGTATATGGCAATTCTTCAATCAAACGAGTCTAAAATATCAGGTAAGTTTCTATCACGAACTAATTAACTTTTCTTTTCGAAAGAAATAGTAATATTTTTTTAATCTTTATAGAATTATAAAATGTAATAAAGGCCAAACAAAACCTAGCTCTCCGAAGGAGAAATAGAGAAAAAGAAATCCAAAGAGCTGAGGTCGGAGATGAAAGAAGAGATAGCAAAAATGACAGAGCAAATGAAACTCTTCTTAAAGGATATGGCCACAATTCATAAAGGTAGAAAATCTACTCTGAATTTTATTTTTGAGCAGCTAAGAAAAATCGCAGCAAATCTGAAAGGTATGGAAGTAAAACTTACAACTTTTGATACGTCTGTTGATAAGTTGGTCGTGGGGTTGAATGATGAACTAAAGAAAATCCAAGATCACGTCCCTGAAATGGTGCAGTCCATGAAGGCAACGCTCTGGACCTCAATTACCGTCCAAGTGGGTACCCTCTTCATCAAGTTGAGGCACTTCTATAAGGACGTAGTTGAGTCGGAGAGATTGGTGCCTGACTTGAAGCTGGCTACTCAAGAAGAGCTAAATAGAAAACGTGCAGAAGTACAATCTGTCGTTGAATTGTACATGAAGAATGTAAAGATTATATTTAAGAAAATATCCTAAACATTTGGAATGAATGAAAACATCTCTTCTTGTGTTATATTTTGTCTTGTCTCTTGTCTTCTTGTATATTTTTCTAAGTATATCACTAGCCCCAACTGTTTCTGTATTGATCAACTATGTGGTCGGAATATAAACAATCATAGAGTGATGACCTGCTCTATTTTATATTGTATTTAGTATTAACTAGTAGCAGATTGGAGACAAGGTTAGTCTAATGAGTTCCAATGCAGTAAGTACTGGCTTTCATGAAAAGTCTCTATTAGAAGTCATCTCACAATCCGACCAGTAACTTCGTACTTTGTTTTAGAGAGTGTGGTCAAAAGATGTTCTTGTTATTTCTCAGAAGTTAAGCAAGACAGAACAGATTACATATAATACTAGAAAGATATAAATGTAAATAGAATATGAAATGAACTTATTTACACATAAAACCTACGAAGATGCTGGATGTTCCATGTGTTTGACAGAATCCTTCCATCTCCCATAACTAGTTGAACAGAACCTGGTCTGGTGACTGATAGCACAGTAAATGGATCTTCCCATTTGGAAGATAACTTATATAAGTTAGACTGATTCTGAATACATCTTAGAACCGGTCTCCCACATTGAGTGTTCGTTGTTGAACTCTTTTGTTATAGTATCATCTTAATCCTTGTAAATAGGCCACGCTACCTGATAAGTGCTAAATCTCGCTTTTTTCTAGGACATTGTTATCATTTTCGCGTTGACTGTCTTGATCGACCTATTCATAGAGAGTAGTTCGTGTAGAACCTTAGTGGATCTCACTAGGTAACACAGCTTTTGTTTCATAGATCAGTTAAAAAGGTGTTTCTCCTGTTGTTCTACTAGTCATCGTGCGTGTGGTCCAAAGTACTGAGTAGAGGTCTTCTACCCAAGCCTCTGAGTGTTTTGTAAGACGATCGAACACTCATTTTTTCATACATTGTATGACTTGGCCATTAGCACATTCAACTTCTATATTGCTTTGAGGATGAGCAATTGAAGTGTAATAAATTTTTGTGTCTATTTCATCACAATAGTCTTGAAATAGACCACTAATAAATTGTGATCTGTTATAAGTAATTAGTCGACTAGGAACATCAAATCTAGTGACTATACTTTTCACAAAGGATTTCTTTACTACTTGAGCCGTAATTGAAACTACAGGTTCAGCCTCAATCCATTTTGTGAATGCATCAATTGCAACAAACATAAATTTGAATCCATTGGTTGCTTTTGGTAACGGACCTACTATATCAATGGCCCATGTCAAAAATGACCATGACAATGGTATGGTTTGCAATTGATTAGCAGGTAGGTGCACCTGTCGAGCATGAAATTGACATTTCTCACAGGTTTTTACAAGTTGCATGACATCTTGTAAAGTAGTGGGCCAATAAAAATATTATGTGAATGCTTTTTCGACCATTGTTCTATATGAAGCATGTGCTCCACACAAGTCCCTATATATTTCATTAAGCAATGTTATCTCATGTTCTTGGGATATACACCGTATTAGAAAACCATGTGTTCCCTTTCTATAAGAGTATTATCGAGAAGTCTGTACATTCGCGCTTTTTGAATTAATCTGACTTTTCATGAATATCCTCAGGCAGTGTCCCATTGTCTAGATAGGCTTTAAATGGTTTAGCCCAATCTGTATCCTACTTAAGGATTCTGACCTCTGTACTGGTTGAGGACTTTTCTATAGACGTTTCTATAGAAAGTTTAGACATATATTCAAGAAATACACCTGTTAGAACAGATGATCGTGAGGATCCTAGTTTTGATAACTAGTCTGCTAAGAAGTTATATTTGCACGGTATATATCGGATTTCAAAATGACTGAAGTATTTTTCCAATTTCCTCACTTCATACAGGTAGTGAGCCATTATCTCATCGGACGTCATGTATTTCTTTCTAACCTGGTTTACGACTAATTGCGAATTGCCCATCGCTACAAGTCGACAGACTCCAATGGATTTTGCTTTTCGAAGTCTGACTAGAAGACTTTCATACTTAGCTACATTATTGGTAGCAGGAAGTATATATGGATTACATATTATAACGGGTGGCTTTGAGGCGTGACCAGTACTATACCAACCCCTGAGACCTTGATTTCTCGAGAGTGCCATCAAAGTATAATTTCAAGTGGTTGGTATCAGCAGAATCCTGCTCTATAAAGGACACATTGTTAGTCCATTCAATGATAAAATCTGCAAAAATTTGTGACTTAATTACTGTTCGGGCTATGAAATTGATGTCAAAAGATCCAAGTTCTACTGCCCACTTAGTAATCCAATCAGTTGCTTCTTGATTATGGAGTTATTACCCACGAAAAAATATAAGGGTGCTATAATTTGATGATATTGTAAATAATGTCTTAATTTCCGTAAAACCATTAATAGGGTGTAAAGTAATTTTTGAAATTGAGGGTATCTCTTCTTAGGTCCGTGCAAGACTTCACTTACATAATAGATAGGTTTCTGAATCTTATCTCGTTCGGCTACCCGTACAGCACTAACCACATTACTTGTTGCTGCTAAATAAACCAACAAAGGTTCCCTAAGGGTGGGTGAGACCAGTGTGGGTGGGCTTTGCAAATAAGTTTTGATATCATGGAAGGCTTTATTCGCTTCATTTAACGAGTGGAATTTATTGTGTTTTCTTATTACCTTAAAGAAAGGTAAACCGCTCTCTCCTGATCTTGAGATAAAGCAACTGGGAATAGCCATCCGACTAGTTAAACCTTGAACCTCCTTTACTGCAGAAGGTGTTTTCGAAGATTCAATGGCCTGAATCTTCTTAGGATTTACTTCGATACCTCTAGAACAAACAAGGAAACCAAGCAACTTTCCAGAAGAAACTTCGGATGCACACTTTTCTGGATTCCACTTAATCTCATATTTATTCATATTATGAAAGGTTTCAGCCAGGTCTAACAAATAGTTAGAGCTTTTCTTGCTCTTTACAATGAGATCATCGACATAACCTTCGAGATTTTGCCCTATCTAACTAATAAAAGTGTTCTGCATAAGGCGCTGTTACGTGGCTCCAGCATTTTTCAGCCCAAATAGCATCTTCTTGTAGCAGTAAACACCAAACAGGGTTATGAAGGAAGTCTTCTCGTCATCTTCTCTTGCCAGGAAACTCATCAACTCGCAACCCACTATTGAACATTGTTTTTCCACTCTCTATTGTCGCCAGCCCATATCTTTTGACCCAAGCTTTAGATGATACTAAGTGACTGCTGACCAGTTGCTCAATTCGGGGTAAAGGGAAATCATCTTTTGGATAACTGGTATTCAAACTAGTAAAATTGACGCACATACACCACTTACCGTTTGCTTTCTTGACCATGACCAGATTCACTAGGAAGTTTAGATGACCAACTTCACAAATAAAACTAGCTTTTAAGAGTTTGTCTTACTCGTGTCGAATGGCTTCTTGCTGATCTGGAGCGAATCACCATAGCTTCTACTTCACTGGTCATACATCAAGCTTTATGGCTAACCTGTGCTCTATTACTTTCCTTGGGACTTCAGGCATGTTGGATGGTTTCCATGAAAACATATATGCATTAGCCTAGGGAAAAGTAACGAGTGTGTCTTTCTATTTGGCATCCATTCCTGACCTTATCCGAACAATTTTTGACTGATCGGTGGGGTTAATGGAAACTTGCTTAATCTGCTCATTAGGCTGAGGAGTTGTCTTCAGCTTATCCACCTTGCTAGGCTTTTTAGCCTTACAAGGCTTATCTACATCATTAGCATTCCTTAATGGTAATTGATCGATAATTTCAAGTAATTTTCGATTGCAACTTAATGCAATAGACTGATTACCTTGCACGTTAATCACACCTTTTGGACCTGGTATTTTAATGCTCTAGTAGGCATGATGAGTGGCTACCATAAATTTTGTTAGTGAATGTCTACCCAAAATGGCATTGTAAGCCGATTCAAAATCAATAATTTCGAAAGAAATTAACTCCGTTCTAAAGTTGTTGGCATCCCCAGAGGTGACAGGTAATACGATATGTCCTATCGGAGTTACCGACGGACCTGGTACAATCCCATAAAAAGGATTTGTAATAGGTCAAATTTTAGAATGGGGAATCTGCATTTCATCTAAGGTATGAATAAAAAGTAAATCTAAGGAACTCCCTCCATCGACCAAAACTCTTCCTACCTTGTAACTATATAATTGTAAGAGAAACTACCAATGGAAGTTTACGAAGTATAGACATACTTTTGGGCAATCTTGTCTATTGAAGGTGATCGCAACGTCCGACAATTTTGGGTATTCTGTCTTTCCCGTGCGTCTGTCGATGTTGTTGACCTCTCTCCAAGCAGATTTGAATTGCCTTTTCGAAGCATAGGTAGATGATCCTTAGAAGATAACATTGACATGATTGTCGGCTTTCTGATAACCCATATTTTCATCGCCATCAGCATCTTTATTGCTATGACCTTCTGGTAAAGTTGGCATGGTACCCTTACCAAAGTAAAAATCTTCTATGCGCCTTTGCCAAGTACGGCAATTACGCAGATCATGTCCTGGTACATTATGCAGAGGACACCAATGTTCGTTGTTGCTGGTTGCACCAGAGTTTTAGGGAGTTGGCTAGTCGTCTTGCCAACCAGATTTTTTCTTCTAAGGAATCCTCCCCTTGGAGTATGCAGGTCATTTTGAAACGCCTGCTACCTCTCTTTGAACAACCTTTTTGGTCTTTTTCTTATTCTTCTCCTTACGGTCCTCGGGCTTGAAGGTCTTTTTGGACTTTTTGTCCTTAGATTTCTCCAAACCTGGTTTTGGCAACGTATGGCCCTTGTAGACCATACGATTCCATTAATAGCCTCATGAGTGTCAGAGTACCGATCTGCCATATCGAACAATTCTAATATAGTAGAAGGTGGATGAATATTAAGGTCTTCCATGAAACATTTGTAGCAAGCGTTCTACTTAAACGCATGGATTACAGAATTGTCAGAAATATTTAGAATGGTATTGCAAACTTCTACAAACTTTTTTAATAAATTGATGTAGATTTTTGCCAAAAGTTTGACGAAGATGATGTAAATCATCTTCCTTTCCTAGCTTAGCATAACAACTTTTGAAGTTGTTTAAAATTGTATGGCATAAGTTTTTTCAACTAAAAGTAGATCCTTCCGGTTGATTAAACAACTAAGTTCTTGTGGATCCTTTTAAGGACTGTAGGAAAATAGTTAGCCATTACCTTCTCATCACCACTAGCGGCCTAGATGGAGGTGGTATAAACTTGCAAGAATTCTGATGGGTTTTGAGTTTCCTCGAAACTTTCTAGATGCCTTGGCTTGAATTTCTTAGGCCAGGCAACATCTCTGAGCCCTAAGGAAAAAGCTTTGCATCATGTATAGAGTCTCAAACATGTTCGCACATTAGGAGCATGTTCCATATATTTAAGAGAACGAGGTCGTCATCGACCATGATTAGGGGTTTCACCTGGGGTAACGCGTTCGAATGTGCTTCTCCGCTATGGTTCATTCCTCCGCTGGTGCCTTGTTGGCGCCGACTAGATGAAGAGTGTTCCTACGGTCTGAGACCTTGTGGACAAGGACATGACCTGTACTTCATTAGCAACCTCTTATAAATCAGTGGCTAGGGATTTTATGATTGTGGCATCAAGCTTATTATTCTCTTTTATTGGTTGGTTTAGGATCGTACCAGTTAAAATGCGAATTCTTTCTATAGGGGCAATCTCCTGTGAACTGCTTGGAACCAAGTTTAGGTCCCTTACCGTCGCCCTTTAGGCTTGCGGCGTGATTGGAAGCATGCGTCAGGGACTACTTTGTGAAGGATCTAGTCTTCGCGATGACCCTGGTTGGCTACTATAATATTGACGTCTCGCCACATCCACAGTTTTTATTTTGCCTCCATGAGTTGTTCATGTTGTTCTTGAGTGACTTTTTCTGCCAATTCAGGGCTTCACGATGTTTGCGTACTGCTCATTGTTCGTCTGTCTCACTTGTAACCGCATAGGTGCGGAACCTAGAGTAGATAGAGGATGTGAGTGCTCCATATTCATCCGAATATGGGGTATAGTCGAGGCCTCAGAGACAATCTTCTGTGGTTAGGCTCTCTAGAATGTTTTCATTATCTTGGAAAGCATGATCATTATCAACTTCCATGGGATATGCTTCATGGATATCTGCTTCCAAAATTGGGGCAAGAATGGGATCATGCTTGCTTTTTGATTTCTCAAGTTGTGGCACTTCCGTCTCGACATCATCCATGCTAGCCTAAATTTCTGATAACTCTGCTTCAGTGACATATTCGGAAAAGAAGTCACACTTATATTCTTCTTCCAAGAGATAGTCATTGGTATCGAGATCAGCGTAATCGATGAGGTCGGATGAATTTTCTTCATCCATTGCTGAGAGCTATTCACCACTTTGATCACCGGAGGCCCTCCTTCTAGAGCCAACTATCGATATTAAAGACCTAGGGTATCTAGACTGAACTTATGTAAAAAAATGGTTGCAGGCCTTCGGAGGAACAAGATCGTGAAGGAGAAAATGAGAGATTGCTTCTTATTAGCCAAGCGCCTTAACAGAGTACAAGTATTATAGAGTTTTTATGAGAATATAACATTCAATCATGCCCTTGATGGTACAAATGGGCTCCCTATTTATACTGAATGGAGAGGCAACAGTTGTGCTCCAAAAAGGCATCGTATAGCCGAAGGATGTCTTTATGTTAAACGGTGCCTTCTCGTCAAAAAGTGCCTTCTCGCCAAAGGGTGTCTTTTTCTGGATAACTTCCGAGTAGTTATTTTGTACCGGTCAAATAACTCTCCGCACGAATGCATGTGCAGAGATAACCGCTTGCTTCGATCAGTATTACTGGTCGGGTGACGATTTCATAGGTCGGGGGTGACCAGTGCGAAGCAATTCATAAGGCACGTGAGCAAATTGGTCGGAGACGTAACCAATTGGTTGAACGTGGCCCTCATTCTTCTTTATGAGTTGCAGGCCCAAAAATAGGGCATGGATTTTAACCATTGTAAGCCCAATTAAAACATGGGCTTTAATCCTCATCACATTATTCTTTCGAAAGATAGTTGTTGGCATCGAGATCGACGTAGTCGATGAGGTCAAATGAATTTTCTTCATTTATTGCTGAGAACTTTTTCACCACCTTGATCATCGGGCCCTCCTTCTCGTGCCAACTGTCGATGTTCAAGATCTAGGGTCTCTAGACCAAGATTATGAATTAAAATGGTTGCAGGCTTCCTGAGAAAACAAGATCGTGAAGGAGAAATGGGATATTGCTTCTTATTAGCCAATCGGCTTAATAGAGTATAAGTGTTACCGAGTCCTTTTGAGAATCTAACATTCAATGCCCTGACGGTACAAATGGGCTCCCTATTTATACATAAGGAAGTAGCAGCATTTGTTCTCTAAAAAGGTGTCATTTAGTTGAAAGACGCTTTTACGCTAAACGGTGTCTTCTCGTCAAGATGTGTCTTCTCGCTAAAGGTTATATTTTTTAGGATAACTTCTGAGTAGTTATTCGTACCTGTCAATTAACTATCCGCACAAATACATATGCAGATATAACCATTTGCCCTAACCAGTATTACTGATCAAGGTGACTATTTCATAGGTCGGGGACGACTAGTGTGAAGCAATATGTAAGACACATGAGCAAAATTGGTCAGAGACATAACCAATTGATTGACCGTGGGCCTCATTCTACTTTATGGGCTTTTCTTTATGAGTTGCGGGCCCAAAAATAGAGCACGGCCTTTAACCATTGTAAGCCCAAATAAAATACGGGTTTTAATCTTTGTCAAATTGCATTTGTATGTCTAATTATTGTTCTCAATTATTGCATTTCTATGTCAAATTTATTGCATTCGTCTAAAGTGACAATACACTGTCCATTCCTTGTCAGTCCGATTTGACAACACACTGCCCCCTTTCCTAGAACGAAGTGATAACACACTGTCCATTGCTTTGTTAGCCTCATTTGACAACACGCTAGCCCCCACTTCTCAGACGAAATTGACAACACACTGGCATCACCCGTACCATATTTCTTGGCCAAGCCTATTGACCTATATATAACCTATGCGCCTCAACCGAGCTTCTTGAAGCTATTACAATGGCGGATAGATCAGACACCTCAAGAGATATAAGGGGTAGATGGGGCCATGTAGGGTCTCGAGGCTGCGATCCCAACTTCTAGGCCACGTACATTCACAACCTGCTAATATGCTTCCAAGAAATGCAGCAAGTACTACAGGTAGAAAGGTTCAACAATGAAGCTCTCCGTAGGCAGAACATTGAGCTTCACTGGCAGAACAACGACCAACGACATCAAAGGATTAGGGAGAGGAACAATGAAGAGGTGGTACACCTTGATAGCGACTACCTCACCTACTGCTACTACGGGAATGCGAGCTGCAACTGTGCTTGCCACTACCGTGACAGCCAGCCACGTCCACGCTGCCCATATGACCAACACTCTATTCGGGTGTCGTATGGCTACACATTTGACCTCTAGTGGCACCCGTCCATAGCGCGGTATCCATGTACCCTTGTTTCTAATTGCGATAGGCCCCAATAATCTTTCACGTAGCTTATATTTGTTGTCCCTCTGTGTGGCTTTCTGTACCATACAACTAGTAAGGCCAACATCGGCACCGATCCGAACTATATGCGTCATGTACTCTTCGCTTTCACTATGACATGCTATACCATCCTTTGTTGCGTTCCTTTCGGCATTAAACATCACATCACGATATTACGCCCACAACGAATTTCATTATCTGACGACAAAACAGTTTGTAATTTTCCCTAAATATCCCTATGTCATTTCGGCGGACAAATAGCAAAAAGAAGGTTGTCGCCAATAGAACAGGTTTATGTCGCCGTTTAAAATGGTGATAGGCCTGGCACTGTTGCTATTGCAAATGGCGTCAATTGGGTATTCCTATAAAAAAAATTCGAGGCATATTATTTATGTAATTTGTTTTAAAAAAATATTATTATAAAAAATCCTAATGCAAAGAGGTAGCATTTGTTATATTGGCAAATGATGTCTCAACAGACACCAACGTAAGAAAATCGAGTAAGTCAGAATTTGAACGCGCAACCTCACAATCTTTAATTTGCATAGGTACACTCTAAGCATCCGAATGCACTTGTCTTTTAAGTACTACTGACGAATACTCATAAAACAGGGGTGCACCAACGGCCCAATTGCAACAAGCAAAGCCCAGAGCAGCAAGCAGGCGGCCTCGAATACGGCCCCAGCCTAAACAGGCCGTCCCCGGCCTGCTACCCAAATGCCTACGAGACCATTCAGGGAGACCATTAGGGTTCCCGACCCCCGCAGCGGGACGGGATCCCCCGGCTCCGACTCAGCAGGGTTCCCGACCCCCGCAGCGGGACGGATCCCGGCTCCGACTTCGCGAGGTTCCCGACCCGCGGCGGGGCGGGATCCCGCGACCGACTTCAGCGAGGTTCCCGACCCCGCAGCGGGGACGGATCCCGGCTCCGACTTCAGCAGGTTCCCGACCGCAGCGGGACGGGATCCCCGGCTCCGACTCAGCAGGGTTCCCGACCCCCGCAGCGGGACGGGATCCCGCGACTCCGACTCAGGCCGCGTGCCGCGCATCGGAGTCCCGTGTCAACCTAAGGCCACGTGCCCCACGAACGGTCATTCGAAGTGACTGAGCGAGGGCAGGTGGTCCCTTCCCAAGACAGTTTGATAAGCTGCTGAAGCCACGTCTCCTGTCCCATCAACCAGCCACCCACAGTGCAAGGACACGCTCTCTCCCGAGGCAACTCCAACGTCACACGCGACTACGTCAGCACCCACATGGATCACAGAGAGCAGCTACGCCACTTCCCGGAGGATTACCTAACCGCTCTGACCAGCTAGACCA
Source organism: Otatea glauca (assembly GCA_036346275.1). Taxonomy (NCBI): domain Eukaryota; kingdom Viridiplantae; phylum Streptophyta; class Magnoliopsida; order Poales; family Poaceae; genus Otatea; species Otatea glauca. Next base: position 53,587,620 of record CM070721.1, read on the forward strand.
CCGACCCAAAGATAGGCTCGGCGAGCGGCGACGATCGGCGAGCGATTGGTCGACGGCGGGCAAGACCAAGCCCTAGAAGTAGCTCGCTGCACGCCGCCAATTCTCGATGTAACACGCCTTCAGATTGAATAAAGGAGGCGGGAACCTCCTAACAGGCAGGAGTAAGAGCTACAAGAGAGCTTTTCCTCTTCTTCCTCTTCTTCTTTTCTTCTCCTTCAGAGAGCTAAGTTTAGACCATTCTAGTGTTGAGGCACCACCTCTCGCTTGTAAAAAAACTCGGTGCGATCATCCGCTTTTGCTGAATACAACACCAACGCACGAACTGGAGTAGGGACCTTCGGCCCGAACCAGTATACATCTTGGACTCCAGGGTCTAACCATTCAGGGAGCGGGAACGCGCAGCCCCTTAGACTTACAAATTTACTTGCCGGCGCTCGAAACGCCGACAACTACTTAGTCTCTTGTATTGTCTCGAAGGCAGAGTCTAGATGGGAAAAGTCCATAGAGTGAGCACGCTCCCTGGCGGCAGAGAGAGTGCAGACTGCAGAGTTCCTTCTGCCACAATGGCGACGGCGGTGGCAAGTTTAGGGACGGGTTCATCGGGGGCTAGGGAGAGGTTCACCGAGACCCTCATTGTAGATGAAGGGAGGGAAGCAAGGTTTCGGATTTTCAAATTTTTTGTGGAGAGTTCTGACATATTTTTAATGTTTTCATAAAAATTTCAGATTTTTATGAAGCTCGTGGAATTTTTAAAAATTCAAACATTGGGACTATCCTAATAAAACGCTGACAGACAGTTTTGAACTGAATGAAAAATGGTACAAAGCATGTTAGAAAAATTTGAAATTTTTTTAGTATGATTCTGACATGTGAATAATATTTCCATAAAATTTTCAATTGTTTCTGAAGCTCGAGGAATTTTTAAAAATTCGGGTATTGGTGATGTCCGGACGGAAAATGGTTGAAAGTACGTTAGAAAATTTCAAAAATTTTATTTGATGGTCATGATGCATCATTAACCTTGCTGTAAATTATTTAGATGATTATCAATGCGTGAAGTTAGAAATTTCGGCAGCATTTTGACTGAAATTCGAAGATTGAGAGTCACAATTCGAAACAATTAATGTATATTGGCATGACAATTAATAAGCACGAAATAAAATTGATACATATTACAATTCTTCACATATTTGCATATGACAATTAAATGAATGTATATTTGCATCACGTACCTACAAGTAGTAGAACGCCAGTGGTGCAAACTCCACCTCCGCGTTATCGACAATGACCTCGTGATACCTCCTCTCGTGTTGTTGCTTGTATTCTTCACAGGTCATGTCCCGCGGTAGCGAGCGGACTTCAATGTTCGTAATGACTCATCCAGCGCTATAATTTATGGATGGTAAAGGTACCTAACACCGACAGATGAGTGTCGATGCGTGACGGATCGGCGCATGGAGCATTGTAGTCAAACGACGAAGAGATGCTCGATCCGTGATAACTCTGTCTGTGACCGTACCCACCCTGATCCCATCCGTACGGCATCGAACCATACCCGGTATGCTCGATTTGAAGGCTCAAATGGCTGGAAGACTCGCTGCTACACCATGATTGTGAGCCATCCTGTGGTTGTGCTGCCTGGCGCCCACCCCCACCACGCGACGTGCCCTTCCCGTCTCGCGGGTCCGCGCTGGGAGTGACCTCTCGGGCGAGACCACGATGCGATCCTCCTGCCTGTGATTATGACTGTGGACGGGGCCGGAGGGAGTACCGGTCAGCTTTCGTCCCGTCATCGCCGGGAGAGTCTGTCGCTGAGCTACTACTGAGGTACTGCACATTATCAGAAGGTGTTGCCGTGTCGTCGTCACTGCCGATAATAGGCTCCTCATCACTTCGGGCTTTTCCTTTTCCTTTGCACTCGGCTGCCCGATAACCGCAACCCGTCCAAAGCTCCTGCTAGGGTGTCATCATCGTCGGCGTCGGTAGCACGCTTTCTCTTCCCTGTGTGTGTGTCACCGATGTTCCATTCGGCCCAATCTGGGAGGCTCTTCCCACCTGTGGCCAATTAGAAGTAAGGTTAACACTGTTGTGAGGTTTCGACATACATGGTTGAAAAGTGGAATGGAAAACAATTACATTATTTACCTGTTGCCTTATTCATCTCTTCAGGTGGGATGGAGTCAACCACGAATCTCATTTGGGAGGGTGGGTTATCTTGAGTGTCCTCGTCGAGTAGAGGCTCCCACTAGACACCGGACGAGTCAAACCAGTCTGCAATTGGGTCATGGCCAGGATGCATCGCATCCTCGATCAGGCGATCCACAGGGTCTTCACTTGGATCTGGCGAGAGGATTCATAGTCGCGCAGGAGAAGTCGCAGGTTGTAGTGCACGAACACGAGTTGTTGGAGCTTCGCATAACTTAAGCGGTTTCAGTAACCGTGTGCACCAAGGCAAATGTGCTTCAATTGCGTTCACACCCACTCGACGATGCGCCTTTGGGACACCAACCTTAAGGCGAACTTTTGTAGCGATGGCGTCTCATTTCAAGGCCATCCACCATTGAGCTGCGAACAATACGAAGAAAGAGAAGTCGTGAGTGCTACACAACAACATACCAACCAACCTCAATTTATATGCGTGCACGCCTCCAAAAGCGTCGGGAGGCTGGTGACTTGAAGAATCTCTTCGTCGGTAACTTCGGGGCACTTATAAGCGCCACGGTAACTCCTGGGACACGAAGGCTGCAGCGGCGGCCGGGAGACTCTCGGGACTACATCAGGAGGTTTTCCGCCGGTAACGAGCTCCCGACATCTCCGACGCCGATGTCGTGGGAGCCTTCATCTACGGCACCTCTGCAAGGCCTTGGTGCACAAGTGGCCGCCTCAAGCCCAGACCACCAAGGAGCTCCTCGACATCGCCACCAACCACGCCTCGGCGAGGAGGCCGTAGGGCTATTTTCGAAGGAGGAAAGGCCCAGCAGAGCCCGGCGTCCAAACGGGTCTCTTCCGGCCGCCGACAAGCAGGCGGCACGGGAAGCAGTCCGTGAGACCCAAGTGGTCGCCACGGTCGACCGCCCTGCCAAGAAGCAGGCGCGGCCGACCGTCGCGCCGACCACTTCGAGAAATTGATGGACGGCCCATGCCCGAACCATGGGTTCTCCGTCAAGCACAAGTACCGGGACTGCGAAGTCTGGCGCTATCTTTCTAGCGTCCCCACCACGCCGCGAAGCAAAGGAAAGAAGCCGTCGCGGCCCGCGAACAGCGGAGAAGAAGGCGACGACGAGTTCCCGAGCCCGACGGCGCCTCATGATCTTCGGAGGACCGGCTTGCTACGCCGACAAGTGTCGGCTCAAGCTCGCTACGCGAGGTCCACACCGTCGCGGGCGTCCCCAATATCTTCGGTGGTCGGAGTTCCGATCACCTTTGATCGGACCGATCACCCGATCGCGTCCACGGTAGGGAGGTACCGCGGTGGTCACCCCCGTCGTCGAACGGCGCCTCACGAAGGTGCCGATGGGCGAAGCGCGGCCTTAACATCCTCTACGTTGAGGCGTTCGGCGCTATGGGGTCCGCGCTCAAGCCTCCCGCCAAGCAAGGCACCTTTCCATGGCGTCATCCGGGCCGCAAGCCCATCCGCTCGGCGGTCGACCGCCGTCACCTTCGGGAGCCGGAAACTTCGCACCGAGACCCTCACCTTCGAGGTCGTGGATTTCCCCGGCGCCTACCACGCCATCTTGGGGAGGCCATGCTACGCCAAGTTCATGGCGATCCCCAGCTACGCCTACCTCAAGCTGAAGATGCCCGGACCGCATGGAGTCATTACCGCGGCATCGTCTTTCCGGCTGCCTTCAGCTGCGAGCGGCGGTGCGAGCTCGCCTCGGCGGTCGTTGCCTCGCGAAACTCAACAAGCTCGGGAGGGAAGCCGCCGAGTCCGTCCCTGAATCCAGCAAATCGGGGCGGGATCCTTCAAATCCGCCGAGGACACGAAGGAGGTCACGGTCGATCCCTGTGATCCGACCAAGACCGTGCGGGTCGGAGCCACGCTCCCCGCCAAATAGGAAAGCGCGCTCGTCGACTTCCTCCGCACTAACAAAGATGTCTTCGCATGGAGGTCCTCCGACATGCCGGGCATTCCAAAGGAGGTCGCCGAGCACTCCTTGAGCGTCCGACCAGGCTCAAAGCCGGTCGCCCAACGCCTGCGCCGCTTCGACGAGGAAAGGCGCAGGGTTATAGGGGAGGAGATCGCCAAACTCTTGGCGGCAGGGTTTGTAAAAGAGGTGCGCCACCCTGAGTGGCTAGCCAACCCTGTACTTGTAAAAAAGAAGAACGGGCAATGAAGAATGTGCGTTGACTATACGAGTCTCAACAAAGCATGTCCCAAGGACCCATTCCCCTTACCTCGCATCGACCAAGTCATCGACTCCACCGCTGGGTGCGAGTCTCTTTCCTTTCTGGATGCCTACTCGGGCTACCACCAGATTGCGCTAAAGGAGTCCGACCAGCTCGCGACTTCCTTCATCACTCCGTTCGGCTCGTTCTGCTATGTCACAATGCCCTTCGGCCTGAAGAACGCGGGCGCTACATACCAGCGATGTATGCAAACGTGCTTCAATGACCAGATCGGCCGCAACGTTGAGGCGTATGTCGACGATATTGTCGTAAAGACCAGGAAGGCTGACGACCTTATCGCCGACCTAGAAGAGACTTTCGCGAACCTTCGACGGTTTCGCATAAAGCTCAACCCAGAGAAGTGCGTCTTCGGGGTCCCCAAAGGAAAGCTCTTAGGCTTCATCGTCTCGGCGAGGCATCGAGGCCAATCAGAGAAGATCTCGGCGATCGCAAGGATGGGCCCGGTCGGCAACCTCAAAGGGGTCCAGAGGTCGGCCGGGTGCTGGCGGCTTTGAGCTGCGTTCGTGTCTCGCCTCGGCGAACGCGAATGCCGCTTACAGTCGCTCAAGAAATCCGACCGCCGATTGGACACCGAGGCTCGGAGGCCCTCACCGCTTGAAGGCCTTCTGTCCTCGCCTCGATCTGGTCGCCGGCACCGGGTGAACCGCTGCTCCTCTACATCGCTGCCACTACCCAAGTCGTCAGCGCGGCCCTCGTGGTGGAGCGAGCGGAAGAAGGCCGTGAGCTCAAGGTACAACGGCGGTCTACTTCATCGCTGAGGTACTTTCCGAGTCCAAGACTCGGTACCACAGTGCGAAGTTACTTCACGCGGTGCTCATCGCAAAGAGGAAACTCGTTCACTACTCGATCAAGACGCCATCACTGTGGTGACCACGTCCCCACTAGACGAGATCATCCACAATCGCGATGCCTCGTGAAGGATAGCCAAATGGGCGCTCGAGCTTAGCGGCCATGGCATAATATACGCCCCTGACGGGCGATCAAGTCGCGAGCTCGCCGACCGTCGCCGAGTGGACCAAGCCGAGCACCACCGGTCGAAGACCCCGTCATGGACAATGTACTTCGCGGGTCTTACACCAAGAATGGCGCGGCGCGGAGTAAATCATCATCTCCCCGCTCGGGAACAGGCTTCAATACGCCATTAGGTTGCTCTTCGACGCGACCAACAACATTGCCGAGTACGAGGCTCTCGTCAACGGTCTCCGGATCGCTGCCGACCTCGGTGCCCGCCGGCTCTACGTCCACGGGGACTCCAAGCTTGTCGTCGACCAAGTCATGAAGGCTGCGGAGCCCCGAGACGCCCGCATGGCCGCGTACTGTCGAGAAGTACGCCGGCTCGAGGAGCGGTTCAAGGGTTTCGAGCTTCACCATAGCTACCGACGCTACAATGGCGAGGCCGATCACCTGGCCAATCTTGCCTCCAGCAGAGAGCCTGTCCCGCCCGGGATCTTCGTCTCCGACCTCCTGCGGCCCACTGTCCAGCTGGACTCGGCGGCTGGGCGGCCACCCGACCAATCCAGCACGGTCACCCCGACCGACGCGCGGTCGGGCGTAGACTTGGCCGGATCTGCCCGCGGTGTGCTAGCACTTGAGTCCGACTGGAGGAGGCCCTACATCGACCGTTTGACGGACGGGTCACTTCCCCCCGACCCGACCGAGGCCCGGCACCTCGTCCGGCGGGCAAAATCTTTCGTCCTGATCGGCCCAGACCTCTACAAAAGGAGTCCCTCTGGGGTCCTCCAAAAATGTATCTTGACCGACCAAGGAAAGCAATTTCTTGGACGACATACGGTGAGTCTGCGGTCACCACGCAAAGACCCGATCTCTTGTGGGAAAGGCCTTTCGACAAGGTTTCATCGCCAACCGTGTCGACGCCGAGCATATCGATGCGCACTGCGAAGGATGCGATTCTTTGCTCGGCAGACGCATCCGCCAAACCAAGCTTTTACAGACGATCCCCATCACGTGGCCTTTTGCCGTCTGGGACTCGATTTGGTCGAACCTTCAGAAAGCGCGGGAGCTTCACCCACCGCTCGTCGCGGTAGATAAGTTCACCAAGTGGATAGAGGCCAAGCGGTCGTGAGCGCCACGTCGGTACAAGCGCCATCTTCTTCGCGACATCGTTTTTAGGTTTGGAGTCCCAAACTCCATCATCACCGGCTAACGGAACACGTTCACGGGAAGGAATTTTCGAGTTCGTGGCGACTTCAACATCCGTGTCGATTGGGTGGCGTGAGCCCATCCGCGGACTAACGGCGGTCGGCGCACTAACGGCATGATCCTTCAAGGACTCAAGCCGCGGATCTTCGATCGGCTCAAGCATTTCGCGGCGCTGGGTAGCCGAGCGCCTCCGTCCTCTGAGTCTGCGGACCACGCCGACCCGCAACCGGGTTCACACCCTTCTTTATGGTGTTCGGCGAAGCCATTTTGCCGTGACACCGAATACGGCTCCCGAGATTGCAAGCCTTCGATGAGGCTCGGGGCTCGCCCGCAACAAGACGCCATCGACCAGCTCGGCGAGGCGCGCGGCGTGGCCGTCTGCGGTCGGCCGATATCAACAAGCCTGCGCCGCTACCACGTACCGCCAAGTTCGAGGGCGATCCTTGGTATTGGTGACTTGGTTCTGCGTCGGGTCGGACAACCAAAGATAAGCTGGCCGCGCCCCACAGGAGGGTCCTTTCACCGTCGTGGAAGTTCTCCGACCGCACCTTCGACTCAAGGGCGCCGATGGTGCATCCTCCCTAATGCCGGAACATTGAAAAGTTAAGGCGATTCTATCCCTAAGCTCTTTTCTTTTTCTGGTATAAGTCTTTACCTTTCTCCCAACCGAGCACTGGTCGCCGCGCGTGACGACTCGGGGCTGCCCGTGGCGCCCGTTCGAGCCGCTCCGGATGGTGTGCGTAAGTGGTCGGTGACCCGGCCGACCACGAGGTCTATCCCGGCGGTAACCCTCTCGACCGAGTGCTACGGCCTCGCCGGCCGGCTATGGTTGCCCGAGCACTCGCGGAAGAAGGAAGCACTGAGTGGGATGACCTTACGGTCGATTGGGAACAATCTTCCCCACACGAACTCGGCTAACTCACGTACTCATGTGGGTGGTGACCCGACTAGTCACAGAGTCTATCCCGGCGGTAACCCTCTCGACCGGCGCTCACGGCCTCGCCCGGCGGCTATGGTTGCTAAGTAGCACTTTGCGGAAGAAGGAAGTGCCGAGTGGAAAAACCCTTGGCCGATCGGGAACACTCAGAACCCCATGAGTGCGCGTAACACCGCATAAACAAGACTCCTATCCTCTTGGCCCTCTCAAATTGACCCGACCTACGCATAAGCGACCCGTGGTCCTTGAGGCTATGGTCGGTCAAACCCAAACGCAAAGGAGAGCAAAGAGGCAAACCGGAGCTTACAATTACGTCGATCGTTTACACAATGATCTTTGCAAGAAAAGAAAAAAAAAAGGGGGCTAACTTCTTTCTTCCTCTTCTTCCCGGTGGCCGGCCAAGCACGGAGGAGGAGGACTCGCATCTTGAAGGCGACCAGCGGGGCGTGGTGGCGATCTCCGAGCATGCGGCTCGACACGAGCTCGAACACGCCGACCTCGTCGTCGGTCCGGTTCGGCGATGCCGCTACTCACCATCGCGAGGTCGATACCGTCATAGTGCGAGGCGGTGTTGACGGTCGCGACGAAGCTCGAGTCTTTGCGCGCGCAATCACACCGCCTCCACAAGCCCGGCTTTCGGGCGGTAGCAGGGCAAGTGCGCTCGGGCCTGCCCCTGTGCCCAAGACTTGGGCGCAGACCTCCTGGCCGGCCCTCCGAAGGGCTTCCAGGTCGGCGCCCATCTCGGCCCTACCATCCTCGGAGACCCTCGGCGCGCGAGCCTCGTCCCCGGCGCGATCGCCACGTCGCGGGTCTCCGCCGCCGCATTCCGAGCCTCCATGGCGACGCTCAGGTTTTTTTGCACCTCTGCGAGTTTTCGGCGTCTCCAGATGAGTCTCCTCTACGGGTTACCCCAACCAAAGAAATCAATGGAGGAGTTGAGATACTTACCAGTCGCAGAGTCGATCAGGCTGCCGACTTCCCCTCTGAGACTCTCGTAGGACGTCCTCAAGGAAGCCAGCTCCTTCCGAACAGTCTCCTGCTCGGACCGAGCTTGTTCGGCGTCCTCCCGGGCCTGATCCCGCTCCGACCGCAGATGGGTCGCTTCTGCTTGTGCCACCCCCTCAGCGGTGACGGCGGCGTCCTTGGCCTCGGTGACCTCCGCCAGGGAGGATTCAAGCTCCACCACCCTTGCCCTCAAGGCCTCGGCCCCAAGGCGCTCGTCGTAAAGGGCCTTTGAGGCCTCCTCCAGCCCTAGGCGGAGTTTTTCGCCTCCGTCCGCCCAATGTTCAAAGCCTCTTGGGCAAGACGAAACTCAAGCCGCAATGACCACTTTCTTCCACCGCGGCGCCTCACGAGCATCCGAGCGGCGAAGGAGCCTAGCTGGCGCTTCGAACAGGCCCGCAAATGCTCGCACAACACGACATTTCGTCAATCCGCGAAGCATATCGAGAGTTACAAAGTACGACTCCTTCGCTCGACTTACCAAACTTACGGGTTGAATCCCCGACCATCACCTCGGCGCCTGTTTGAAGACTCTAAGGCTAGGGTCGACCCTTATGGATCAGCCCTATCTCCTCCTCCACAACCGTGGCGCCTGCAAGGGCGCCACTCTCGCTCCTCGGCCGGTCCATGGATCCCGGCCGGGCCACATCCGCAGCAGACCTTCCGTGCGCTCGGAGGAGCGGCGCCCGACCAGAGCGCCATGGCTGGGCGACGGTCGGCCTCGGAGCCCCTTGGGGGGTCTGACGCCTCGGCATCGGGCGCCGCCCGGCCGTGCGGCTGGCGGCGCCGCCGACCCCTCGGAAGCACTATCTCGGCCGGCACCGCCGTGGAGTCGGCGGTCGCTCCACCTCTTCCGCCATGGCGCCCCTTCGATCGGGCGCAATGGCGGCCGGCGTCGCCGCCCCTCCTCTGGGAAGACCCTTGCGTCGGCGGCGGCGTCCCGGCGGGGCGGCGGAGCTCTTCGCCGGCCTCGATCTCTCCTCCTCAAAGGAGGGCGCGTCCTGATCGCGTGCTCCATAGGCGCCGACGATCGGTACCACCGAGTCGCGTGACCGCCACTTGAGAAGTGGGCTGCACGCCCACCGTCACGCCGTGTAGGCGGCGACGCCACGATATTTAAAAGTCGCCGAGCGGCTTTGCTACAAAAATGTTCAGCAGAAGGGAAGAAATACTTATCGGCGGAGCGAGTCGCGCTGACGCGCGCTCTTCGTCGGCCCCCACCAAGGGGCGGTCGGTGGCCGCTTCCCGAAGCTACTACCGGTCAGGCGCGTCGACAAGCAAGGCCGCGAGATCGCCCTTCGCTGAGGATCGGCGCGCGGGCTCATTGTCGGGCCAACTCTCGAGCCACCACTCACCGGAGGGTCGGGAAGCAATGCGCTGTAGTCGGAAGCTCCCCACTATCAGTAGAAGTCGTCCCCACCGCGGTGGACTCCGATACGTCCTCGCCGCGCGCTCCTTTCGCTTCTTCTTCCTCCTCTCCTCCTTCTGCCTTTTGCGGGAATCGGCCTCGGCGGTCTTCGCCCGAGAGGCCGCCCTCGCTTCTTTCTCCCCCGGGAGCGGTGCCCGGGAGGACATGCCTGCGAGCCCCTAGAGGATACAAAACGACCGATCAGTCGACGCTAAGAGCGAAGAAGAAAGAAGCGAAAGAAAAATCCCACAAACTCACCGATTTGGGAATGAGCCGACGAGAAAGGCCCCGGGTGGCCGCCCGCGGCCACCGTGGCGCTTCCTCCGATAACTGCCGCCACCCGGGCCTCCACCTCGGACGCGGCCAACTCGGCCACCACCATCCTTGCCCGGTCGGATGGCCCCTCATACTGGAACATGGGGTGCGGCCTAGCGCGGGGTCGCACGCGCATCCTCATGAAGGCGTGCACGACAACATCCCCGGTCAGCCCCTGTTTCCTCAGAGCCCTGATCTCCTCCACGATCAGGGCCACCTTGTTCTTCTCCCTCTTCTCGGCGCCCCAGGTCCATTGCTCCATCTGCGACGAGGAGCTCGCGAAAAAGCTCGGCGCTGCTTTCAACGTTCGGACATAGATCCATTCGAGCGCCATCCCTTGTTAGAGGGCGGCAGCTTGATGTCCAGTACTGAGCTCCGGCCGTTCAAGCCGGAGGCGAGCCGCCATGGGCGCCGTCGCGTCGAGCTACTGTCTTTCCAAAGCCTCGCTGGAAGAAGTGCGCCACACGGCCAATGCGGCTCAATCCTAAGAAGGCCTCGCACGGGGTAATGAAAATGGCGATGTGAAGGACCCGTTAGGGTTGAGGTGGTGCACCTCCACCTTGTAATGGAAAAAGCCCCGGGCGAAAGGGTGGAGCGGCAGGCGGCGCGCTCAAAAAAGCGGCGGGGACCACAACCTCGTCGCTCATGGCCGGGATAACGCCCGGTCGGCACTCTCCACCAGAGGTGCCTGGCGCGCAGAAGCCCTTCTTCACTAGGCCGAGCGCGCGACTCTCTGTCTTGAGCACTCCGTCCCACGACATCTTCGCGGGAAGCGGCGGAAAGGTGTGAAGAAGAGGGGTGAGGTTTCCTTCTCGGCTCTCTGGCGTTTTTCTTGCTTTAGGGACGGGGAGGCGAAGGAAGCGGCGTGGCTACCCGACAACGTACTTATAGGAGGCGAAGCGACGCCGACCGAACGGACGCCTCCTCGAGCGAATCGTCGCGTCGCCCTCGTGCATCACGCCGCGGCACGGTAACTCCGATTTCCAATTCCACTCCGCATTTAATCTGTCGCGCCAGTTGCGAGTCATAAAGACGCCGCCAACGGCGTGTCCGTTACCTCTTGGTCTCCGCCTTTTGGCGGGACGGTTGTTCGGCGCGAGAGGCCCATTGGGCCTGCGGTCCCAAGATGGCAAAAAGCTTTGTGGCTTGCGCCAGGGCCCACCAAAGTCGTGGGTTCAAAAGGCCTAACCCACCGGATGGGCGTAGGGCGCCCAAATGAACTTGAGCGAGGGCAAGTCAGAGTGAGCCCCACGGTGGGTCCCGGTTGGGTCGGTGACGACCCGGCCACCTCTACTGCGTCCGAGACCATACTTCACACTCTCCCGGAGCTCATCGATGAGCGGCGGCCCGGTTGTGCTCTGGGTGGTGACGACCTGTGGTCCATCTGGATTGAGTAAAGAAAGGTTTCTTATGGGTCGCCCACACGGGGGCAGGACACCTACTGGGACCGTCGCTCGGAAGGGTCCCCTTGGCGAGACCTCCCAGACCCACTCGGACTACCGTTACTAGCTCCAAGAGCACGGCGTTCAAACCAACGCAGTAAACGCGCGTCGCTCACCCCTCGGGTCCCACACTGCGGATGGGGTAAACTTGTGGGATAGATGGCGGCTACTCCTCTCGCGGCTTCCCTCACGGACGGGGACTCGGGATGGATACCCGCGTCCGGCTACGGCGTTAAGCGAGCACTCGGACGCCGGAACCTCGCGGAGGCATCCGGCCGTCCCTGCCGACTAAGGCGGCGTCCGCCTACGGCGTTAAGCGAGCACTCGGACGCCGGAACCTCGCGGAGGCATCCGGCCGTCCCTGCCGACTAAGGCGGCGTCTAGCTACGACGTTAAACGAGCACTCGGACATCGGAACCTCGCGGAGGCATCCGGTCGTCCTTGCCGACTAAGGCAGCGTCTAGCTACGACGTTAAACGAGCACTCGGACACCGGAACCTCGCGGAGGCATCCGGTCGTCCTTGCCGACCAAGGCACTCGGACACCAGAACCTCGCGGAGGCATCCGGTCGTCCTTACCGACCAAGGCACTCGGACACGAGAACCTCGCGGAGGCATCCGTGCCGCCCTTGCCGACCAAGGCACTCGGACGCCGGAACCTCGCGGAGGCATCCGGTCGTCCCTGCCGACCAAGGCACTCGGACGCCGGAACCTCGCGGAGGCATCCGGCCGTCCTGCCGACTAAGGCGGCGTCCGGCCACGACGTTAAGCGAGCACTCGGACGCCGGAACCTCGCGGAGGCATCCGGCCGTCCTGCCGACCAAGGCACTCGGACACCGAACCTCGCGGAGGCATCCGGTCGCCCTGCCGACCAAGGCACTCGGACATCGGAACCTCACGGAGGCATCCGGTCGCCCTGCCGACCAAGGCACTCGGACACCGGAACCTCGCGGAGGCATCCGGTCGTCCTTGCCGACCAAGGCACTCGGACACCGAACCTCGCGGAGGCATCCGGCCGTCCTTGCCGACCAAGGCACTCGGACATCGGAACCTCGCGGAGGCATCCGGTCGCCCTTGCGAATAAAGGCGGCGTCCACCACGACGTTAAGCGAGCACTCGGACACGAGAACCTCGCGGAGGCATCCGGCCGTCCTGCCGACCAAGGCACTCGGACATCGGAACCCGCGGAGGCATCCGATCGTCCTTGCCGACCAAGGCACTCGGACATCGGAACCTCGCGGAGGCATCCGGCCGTCCTTGCCGACTAAGGCGGCGTCTAGCTACGACGTTAAGCGAGCACTCGGACGCCGGAACCTCGCGGAGGCATTGGTCGTCCTTGCCGACCAAGGCACTCGGACATCGGAACCTCGCGGAGGCATCCGGTCGTCCTTGCCGACCAAGGCACTCGGACAACGGAACCTCGCGGAGGCATCCGGTCGTCCTTGCCGTCCAAGGCACTCGGGCATCGGAACCTCGCGGAGGCATCCGGTCGTCCTTGCCGACCAAGGCACTCGGACACCGGAACCTCGCGGAGGCATCCGGTCGTCCTTGCCGACCAAGGCACTCGGACATCGGAACCTCGCAGAGGCATCCGGTCGTCCTTGCCGACTAAGGCAGCGTCCAGCTACGACGTTAAACGAGCACTCGGACACTGGAACCTCGCGGAGGCATCCGGTCGTCCTTGCCGACCAAGGCACTCGGGCACTAAAACTTTCGAAGGCACCCGCTCATCCTTGCCGACCAAGGCACCGACTAGCTACGGCGCCGAAACGAGTGCAAAGGAAGATTTCTTGAGGAACAAACCGCGAGTTCGCACGTCCGACCACTCGGAAACCGATCGCCGAACTTTCTAGCGCCGAGCTGATCAAAGCAGAACAAGCGAAGCTAACTCCTTCATGAAGTCATTCATAGAGAGAAAAAAAAGGGATTTCATTAAAAGCGGCGGGCTCAAAACTTTACACCACTTTACATGAGGCACACGCAAGACTCTCTATCTACACGGACTCCTAAAACTCCCTACGACAACGCCGACGGTAGGCCCTTGCCTGGCCGACGGGACAGACCTTGGGGTCGGTGAACCTGAGGTCGTTGGAGATGACCTGCTGGTAGGCCCTTGCCCGGTCGTCAAGGCTGAAGCCACAGCCGCGGAATGGCATCGCTGCTGCTGTTCGGCGACATCGACGCGGCGCGCTTATCGCAATCGCGCCCTCGCGCCATTGCCTCTAGGAGGGCCCCTTGCCACTCCAAGCCTCGGATCGCCTAAAGTAGCGTCAGCGGCGACAACGTCGCGAGCTACTTCTTCTCTCTTTGGGAGTTCGACTATCGCTGATCATATTCAACCCAAAGCTCGTTCAAAGGGTCTTCCTCTTCCACCACGATGTCATCACCCCGAAGACTAAAGGGTGTCTTGAACACATTTCAAGAAGGAAAGGAGTCTCGTCTAAGAGTCCGCCGCTCGAGCAACCCGTGGCGCCCTTATATACCCATTCGAAGGAAGATCAAGCGACTCGGGAATAAATGCCTGCGAGAAAACGGCGCCCACCACCGGAACCGGCGGTCAAGAAGGCGAGCGAGCAAAAACACACCTAGCCGTGCGCGCGCGCTAACAACAAAGCAATTAAGAGGCTCCGACGGTTCGCATACCGCAGAACGTAATCCGGCGGGCGTCGGATGCGTTGGGGCACACGCAAAAAGCGGTAGGCCCGTTGGCCCACCTAGTTGAACGGATCGATCAAGCTCAACCCCAACCGAGTCCGCCGAACTCGATTGGAGGTTCGGACTCTTGGCGAATACTCATAAAGCAGGTGCACCAACGGCCCAATTGCAACAAGCAAAGCCCTGAGCGGCAAGCGGCGGCCTCGAATACGGCCCTAGCCTAAGCAGGCCGCCCCTACTGCTACCCAAATGCCTACGAGACCATTCAGGAGACCATTCCCGACCGGTCCCGACTCAGACTCAGCGAGGTTCCCGACCCCGCGGTGGGGCCGGATCCCGGCTCCGACTCGGCAGGTTCCCGACCCCGCGGCGGGGCGGGATCCCGCGACTCCGACTCAGCGAGGTTCCCGACCCCGCGGCGGGGACAGGATCCCCGCTCCGACTTCAGCGAGGTTCCCGACCCCGCGGCGGGGCCAGGATCCCCGGCTCCGACTTCAGCGAGGTTCCGACCCCGCGGCGGGGCGGGATCCCGCGACTCCGACTCGAGCGCGTCGCGCGATCGGAGTCCCGTGTCAACCTAAGGCCACGTGCCCACGAACGGTCATTAGTGGATCGAGCGACGGCGGTGGTCCTTCCCAAGACGATTTGATAAGCTGCTGAAGCCACGTCTCCGTCCCATCAACCGGCCACCACGGTGCAAGGACACGCTCTCCCGAGGCAACTCCAGCGTCACACGCGACTACGTCGGCACCCACATGGATCACGAGAGCAGCCACGCCACTTCGGAGGATTACCTAACCGCTCGACCGGCTAGACCACCGACCAAAGATAGGCTCAAGAAGCGGCGACGATCGGCGAGCGATTGGTCGACGGCGGGCAAGACCGAAGCCCCTAGAAGTAGCTCGCTGGCACTTCGCCAATTCTCGATGTAACACGCGCCTTCAGTCTTGAATAAAGGAGGGAACCTCCTAACAGGGCAGGGAGTAAGAGCTACAAGAGAGCTTTTTCCTCTTCTTCCTCTTCTTCTTTTTCTTCTCCTTCAGAGAGCTAAGTTTAGACCATTCTAGTGTTGAGGCACCACCTCTCGCTTGTAAAAAAACTCGGTGCAGTCATCCGCACCCCAGTGAATACAACACCAACGCACGAACTGGAGTAGGGACCTTCGGCCCGAACCAGTATACATCTTGGACTCCAGGGTCTAACCATTCAGGGAGCGGGAACGCGCAGCCCCTTAGACTTACAAATTTACTTGCCGGCGCTCGAAACGCCGACAACTACTTAGTCTCTTGTATTGTCTCGAAGGCAGAGTCTAGATGGGAAAAGTCCATAGAGTGAGCACGCTCCCTGGCGGCAGAGAGAGTGCAGACTGCAGAGTTCCTTCTGCCACAATGGCGACGGCGGTGGCAAGTTTAGGGACGGGTTCATCGGGGGCTAGGGAGAGGTTCACCGAGACCCTCATTGTAGATGAAGGGAGGGAAGCAAGGTTTCGGATTTTCAAATTTTTTGTGGAGAGTTCTGACATATTTTTAATGTTTTCATAAAAATTTCAGATTTTTATGAAGCTCGTGGAATTTTAAAAATTCAAACATTGGGACTATCCTAATAAAGCGATGATGACAGTTTTGAACTGAATGAAAAATGGTACAAAGCATGTTAGAAAAATTTGAAATTTTTTAGTATGATTCGACATGTGAATAATATTTCCATAAAATTTTCAATTGTTTCTGAAGCTCGAGGAATTTTTAAAAATTCGGGTATTGGTGATGTCCGGACGGAAAATGGTTGAAAGTACGTTAGAAAATTTCAAAAATTTTATTTGATGGTCATGATGCATCATTAACCTTGCTGTAAATTATTTAGATGATTATCAATGCGTGAAGTTAGAAATTTTGACATTTTGGTGAAATTCGAAGATTGAGAGTCACAATTCGAAACAATTAATGTATATTGGCATGACAATTAATAAGCACGAAATAAAATTGATACATATTACAATTCTTCACATATTTGCATATGACAATTAAATGAATGTATATTTGCATCACGTACCTACAAGTAGTAGAACGCCAGTGGTGCAAACTCCACCTCCGCGTTATCGACAATGACCTCGTGATACCTCCTCTCGTGTTGTTGCTTGTATTCTTCACAGGTCATGTCCCGCGGTAGCCAGGCAGACTTCCAATGTTCGTAATGACTCATCCAGGCGCTATAATTTATGGACTGGTAAAGGTACCTAACACTGACAGATGAGTGTCGTGCGTACGGATCGACGCATGGAGCATTGTAGTCAAACGACGAAGAGATGCTCGATCCGTGATAACTACATGCGTGGCCGTACCCACCCGATCCCATCCGACGGCATCGAACCATACCGGTATGCTCGATTTGAAGGCTCAAATGGTCGGAAGACTCATTGCTACACCATGATTGTGAGCCATCCGTGGTTGTCTTTGCTGGCGCCCACCCCCACCACGCGACGTGCCCTTCCCGTCTCGCTGGTCTGCCATTGGGAGTGACCTCTCGGCAAGACTTCGATGCGATCCTCCCGCTCGTGATTATGGCGTGGGCGGGCCGGAGGAGTACCGGTCGACTTTCGTCCGTCATCGCCGGAGAGTCGTCGCCGAGCTACTATCGAGGTAACGCACATTATCGGAAGGTGTTGCCGTGTCGTCGTCCTTCGCCGATAATAGGCTCCTCATCGCCGGGCTTTTCCTTTTTCCTTTGCACTCTGGCTGCCCGATAACTTCTGCAACCCGCCCAAAGCTCCTGCTAGGGTGTCATCATCGTCGGCGTCGGTAGCACGCTTTCTCTTCCCTGTGTGTGTGTCACCGATGTTCCATTCGGCCCAATCTGGGAGGCTCTTCCCACCTGTGGCCAATTAGAAGTAAGGTTAACACTTTGTTGTGAGGTTTCGACATACATGGTTGAAAAGTGGAATGGAAAACAATTACATTATTTACCTGTTGCCTTATTCATCTCTTCAGGTGGGATGGAGTCAACCACGAATCTCGCTGGGAGGGGTGGGTTGTACTGAGTGTCCTCGTCGAGTAGAGGCTCCCCACTAGACCTGGACGAGTCAAACCAGTCTGCAATTGGGTCATGGCCAGGATGCATCGCATCCTCGATCAGGCGATCCACAGGGTCTTCACTTGGATCTGGCGAGAGGATTCATAGTCGCGCAGGCGAAGTCGCAGGTTGTAGTGCACGAACACGAGTTGTTGGAGCTTCGCATAACTTAAACGGTTTCGTAGCTTCGTGTGCACCAAGGCAAATGTGCTTCAATTGCGTTCACACCCACTCGACGATGCGCACTGGGACACCAACCTTAAGGCGAACTTTTGTAGCGATGGCGTCTCATTTCCGAAGGCCATCCACCATTGAACTGCGAACAATACGAAGAAAGAGAAGTCGTGAGTGCTACACAACAACATACCAACCAACCTCAATTTATGTACGTACCTGTCGTCATTTGCTTATCGACGACGCTGGTCTGTGCAAGCTGGGTGGCAAATCGTCCCCGTCTAAGACGGTATGTGTCAGCTTCCCGTAAAGCCTTCACTGCGGTAGCGTCGTCATCAGCCATAATGCCTAGTGCAGTCGAGAGCGCTCCCATGTACTTCAGAGTGCTGCATATGTTGTACGAGAACTGAGACTTTGGGTCCAGAACAGAGGCTGTCATTGATGAAAACATTGCATAATTAGTACAACACATGCGAACTTTCCATAGTTAGCATAATAGAACTGAACATATTAATTTGACTTACCAGCTTACACAAATGTGGTTTCCCTTATGTCGGCGAATCTCTTTTCCATGACTTCCAGGAATACCCTGTACTGTTCTCCGTGCTCCCGTAAGTTATTGTTGTACTCATTCCTTGCAATTGCGTACTGCATCATTACACCGCTTATTGTCAGTAACTTATCTTGATCTGCGAACCTCAACAACTTGTACAAGGGTTCTACGGCACCGACAGTCCACTCAACCCAGTCCCAGAAGTCCTTGCCCACGAGGTGGTCATATGTATACTTGCCCTCCGCCATTTCAGCCCACCTACTACCTGTCTAGTCAGGATGTGTCATCCATTGCTGGAACTTTTCCTTCTTTTTATGGAAGCTATCGAGGAAAACAAAGGTAGTCCCAAACCTAGTTGTATTTGGCCTCATCAACTCTCCACCAATATGTTGCCTCATCTGTGCATGTAGATTCTTGTGGTTGTATAAGAATCTGCAAATTCTCTTGGCCTGTGCCACAATCTCTTTGATATGGTCCACCTCACACACGTCTTTCAGCATAAGATTTACGGTGTGTGCCAAGTACGGCTGCCATACAATACGAGGGTACTGCACTCGTAACATCTGGCATGCTTTCTTGAAGTTGGCACCATTGTCAGTAACCACCTGCACGACATGCTCTGCCCCAATCTCCTCGGCCACGACCTTTGTTATCTCGGCTAGCAAGTATTTGTGGTTCTGGACCTTACCTGTCAATGACCAAGCAAGAAGTTAGTGCGTGTGGCAATTGATGGTCTTACAGAAGAGAAAAAATAAATGAATTTTGTACCTGTGGCATTTACGGTTTTATGAAAGAACATCATCCCATTGTAGTATACCATGAAGTTGATGATACTCTGCTGAGTAGGTCCCGCCCAGCGCCGCACATCATCAGTAACACCAAAGGTGGCCCGGTCCTCTCGAACCTCCGCAGTATCGCACAATCTCCCGCTCATTCGCCCAAGTACTTACCGTCTATCTCGTATCCTCGTGGTGCACGAACCCCTGAGCCTAGCTCCTGCGTCAGCTTGATTGCAGCTATGACCGCATGCACAAGAGATTAGTACAATCATCACACGATGTGTAACTTACAAACATACAATTGTTTCATACCGTGAAATACGGCGATCCACCTTCCTTCCGGAATTGCATTAGCATGTAACCACTTTGACCATCCCTCCTAGCTTCTCCCGCTTCCCTGTTGGAATGCGGTGTCAATCGAGGTCTGCTGCAGGCACTAGCCGTGCAAGGTCGACATCCATGGAGGCATGGCTTTCCCGTGTCGATTTGGACCGACCAAACATTTTGCTAATAGTCGATTGAATCGAGGACTTCTTTGCACCACTCCCGGACCCCGAACCTTGGGTCAAACCTTGGCTCCTGAGGTAGGCCTCTTCTTTAGAGGCCTTTATGGCCTTCTTAAGCTGCTCATCCTCCATGCCCATAGTGGCCCATTCGGTGCAAGCCTCCTCCTGACGCAGGCGAATCGCCTGCTTCTCCTTCTTCTTGTCACGGCCACCACGGAGGTCCGCGATCATGGCCTGCCTAACCACTTTAGGCACGTTGGGGCAGGCCTTCACATCACCGGTGCGGCCAGCCAGATGTTCCTTAAGACGGGTCACCCCTCCACCCTTCATAACATGCGTGCAGTAGTTGCACCTCGACCCTGAGCCAATGCGCTCCCCGTGGTCCCATACGGTACCCTGAAGCTCTGCCATCACAACTCACTAGAGCCTGCATCATTACAAAAAATATGCATGATATATAAGCCAGGGAGTCAACATTCTTAAGTCACTGATGTTTGCTAAAATGCATGATATATGCCTTTCGTTGTCAGGCTTGCTAGCTGTGCCATACAAGTGAGTAAGTGACATGGTCTTTTGAAGACATACTGACATATGAATTATATCCCACATGAGTACATACATTGGTAGTTCTTAGTACTTACTAGACTATATCCCACATCACTACATGTCTAAATAAGCAAAAAAATACAGCTGCACTTAAAATCCAACAAAACAATTTGTGCATACCGAATTTTTTTGGCCGGCCGAAATTTCGCCTCTTCACCCGAGATTTCGCCTCACCGACCAAATCTCGCCATTAGAGGCCGAGATTTGCATCTTGAGACTGTGGCTGGCGGATTTGGCGGAGAATGGCCGAACAGAGAGAGAGAGCAGGTGGAGAAGAGGCTTGCGCAAGGAAAGTGAAATGGCAGAGCACTCGGTGGAATGGACTGTGAATGAACTTCAATGATTGACGATATATTAAAACCAGTGAGTTTTCAATGTATAAAATGATTTATTTCTCATCTCTAAGACACATGAGCACCCATATCTCAGTGGTGAGGCTGAACTCTATCAAACTAGAGGTCTCAAGTTCAAATCTTCACAACAACATTTCTTTGCAACATTTTTTTCCATACTTTGGAGCATGTAAAAATTACCAAAATTTTTGTACATAGTTGCAAAGCATCAATGATGCTGTCATAAAATTTTGAGAAGATGATCAAACATAAAAAAATCACAGAAAACATGAAAGTGTTACTTCATAGTAGCCTTTTTTCCAATAGTTTCAAAAATGTAAAAATTACAAAAAAAAAAATTGGTACATATTTGGAAAGCATCAATGATCTTGTGATAAAGTTTTGAGATCATGATCAATCATAAAAAATTCCCAAAAAGATGTGAATGTAGTACATCACAGTTTTCGAAATGTACATCATCAACAGGGTTATGAGAGAATTTTTTATTGACTCATCAAAACTGGTTCAGATTTTTTAAAACTTTTTCAAAAGGGTTATGAGAGAATTTTTAAGCTCCCATAAAAAATTTAGGTGATTATCAGACATGAATAAATTTATAAAATTCTAGCACTGTCAGTGCCTCGTTTATCCTAATTATGATTTTTATTTTTAAAACATAACAAAGGATGTTGAAATATTTTAATAAATTTTATGTATTATCCTACATATCTTATGATACTGCCATAATTTTTTCATAGCATGAAAATGCTTCCTCAATTTTCCTCAATTTTTCATAGCATGAAAATGCTTCCTCAGTTTTCTACATATCTTATGATATGGTATTATCCAAAATTCAATCCGTATTAATTCCTCTGGTCATAAATAATTGTCGTTTTGAATATAGATAAACTCAAACTTTCAAAATTTTGACTATCAATATCTTTTTAAATATTACAATTGAATGCATGAAAATTGTATGTGTAGATTTGTCCTAAAAATTGTTTTCATAATATTATAATTTTATTAAGTTTTATAAATATATTATAATAAAAATTAGTGATCAAAACTATATTTTACCAACCGTACCGATGTCTAAAACAGTAACCCAGGAAGTGCGCAGGTGCATTGCACCAAACCTCACTGATTAAGCTCACTCCCGACACAATTGATCAACTTGTCGGTCAAACAGATCACAGCCTCATCATCATGCATGACCGGCCCACGGTGGACCGAAACCTGCCGTACGTTAGTAGAAACACAGCGTCGTTCATACGGATCACGAACTACACGATTGGCGCGTAACCGCCACGAGCAGCCACTGACACGCGGGGGTCTATATACAGCAACGATTTGCCCGGCCCCACGTGTAGGCGGCTGATCGTGACGATCTCGCGGAGGGCGGGCTGGTACGCGTAGCACCAGCACCTCCAGTTTTGTTAACAAATAACTACAAAATTGAGCTAAGGCCGTCGCTAAACCGCGTGGATTACTATGACAAGATACTAACATTTGGCTGGCTAATAATGAGAAAAGTAAGCGAGGATTAGGGGAGAAGCTAAGCTGGTAACGAAAACAAAAACCACTAGTTGATCAGCAAGATTAGATGAGATCCCAGTGAAGAATAAGGAGAGGAAGAAAAAGGAAAGGGGTGCGTGCGTGGCTGGCTACATGCGATGCGATGCATGCACCTGGTTAAGCTTGGTTAGTCCGTAATCAATCAATTAATTTAATTAAGAGCTTTCTTTAGACTATTTATTCTTTTCGATCCAATATATCAGATTAGTTAGTATTTATTTATACTTCATTTGACAATATGGTAGTAAAAATACTCTTAACAAATCAATAGATATATCTGATTTCTACTATCATGGTATACTGCTAATATAATGTACTGTGAAATTTCTCTTACTTTTTAAAAAAGGTGGGTGCCGGAGGAAGGGGGTGCCGGTTAGGGCCAGGATCACCTTTGTGCTCTCAGATTTTCCATTTTAACTCTTTACATTTCTACAATTTTTGAAAGTATTAGTACTATTTGGTCCTTCCTATCGTATATTGTTGTATTGTGTAACTTATTTGGTCTCATTTATATGCAGCTGGACTTAGATTGTCAAAACTGTAAATTTAGTATAGAAGTCTTTGCATTGGGTATACGTAATTGGACACCTTGCGATATCCAATATGTGCAAACGTTCAATTTCTATAGTTTTCGTCTATTTAAGGACCCTTTTGAAATGCAGAAATTTCAAAGAAATTTTGAATTGTTTTTTTAAAAAATAGTTCAACTTTCACAGAATTAAAAAAAACCTCGTGCCCCAACCGGCCTTAAAGTTTCCCTCTTTACAAACAAAAACACAACAAACCCTCAAATATTCAAGTATCCTTCTTCCAAGAAAAAGGAAAAAATTATAGGCATCAAGTACCTCGTAGCATCCGTCTAAAAATTAGACACTCGACCTTAAATCAACTAAAATTTTCTCTCTCTCTCCCACCAATATATACGATACGGCGTTATTAAAAAAAAAAGTTATAGATACTGCGAGCCACCGTGTCTATAATATTTTTTCCCTTCTTCCTCTACAGTCTACTAGTATAGTGCCAGTGCTAACGCTACGACGGTAGTACATCCGCTTATCAATTAAATGAGAAGATAAGTATGAATATAACACTTAATAGTAAATAATCTTGTGACCACATTGTACGTACTACATATTTGGAAGGAGAGCGAATCAAACAAGGAAATAAATAGGGAAGATCCGCATGCAAGGAAACCAGAATTGAGTTTTTTACTGTCCTGACCAAAACTGTATGTACTACATATTTGGAAGGAGAGCGAATCAAACAAGGAAATAAACGGGGAGGATCCGCATACAAGGAAACCAGAATTGAATTTTTTATTGTTCTTGCCTCGTGATCGTATTTTTTTCCGAATATAACCTTTTTCGAGATTTTTTTATGGATCTAGCCCCATATAGCCTAATTTCAGCGTACAGAGAGCGCCGATTTTTTTTCTTCATTTTTTATCCACGGAACCAGCGGTTTGTGAGTGTTGTTTAAATTTTTTCAATTTTTTCTCGCGGAACGTGTGGCGAGTCTTTGTTTAATTTTATCTTTTTTCCTGCGGATCCGGTGATCATGAGCACGCTTTATTTTTTATATTTTTCAAAATTATTCGGTGGGCCAGGCACCGCTTGATTTTTTTTTTCATTTTTTCTCCCACGCTTGAATTTTTCAGCGGCCACCAAGCATTTATTTTTTTTGCCAAAATTATTAAGCGGACGAACACCGCTTGATTGTTTTTTTTATTTTTCGGGAATTTTTTACTGTGTTGGCATTATCGTTATAAGTTTTTTCGAATCATTCTCGCGACGATGAATTTACGATTGTAGCCTTGGCGGAAAAATTCAATGAGCGATGTGTGATATTATTTACCAGCGCTCAGGCTCGAACTTTTTACTATATTAGTATCGTCGTTATAATTTTTCTAAATCAGGCTCTCGGGCGATGAATTTGCGATTGTAACCTTAAGACAGGAAAAATCAGCAGAGAGGTGCTAGAATTTTTTTTCCACGGTTTCTTTTTCCCAGCACGTAATATATGGTCCTTTCCTTTTTCAGGACGTTTGTTTCTTTTTCCTTGATTCCAAGACGTTTGTTTCCTTTTCCTTGTTGATCTTGGAGGTGAGAGAAGGTCATTGTGGGCCACGAGGATGATTTCGGAAAAATATGGAAAAACAAAGCTGCGCTCGCCAATCCATTGGATCCGGAAGAAAAAAGATAAAAATCAAGCGATGCTTTCCGGCATTGGTTCCGTGAGAAAAAATTGAAAAAATTAAGCAGCACTCACAGACAGTTGGTTCCTTAGATAAAAATAAAAACAAAAATTCAACGCTCTCCGTCTTATTTGAAATTAGGCTCTATGGGGCTAGATCGTAAAAAATCTCGAGAAGGGTCATATCCGGAAAAATACGATCACAATGCCGTGACAATAAAAATTCAAGTCTTGTTTCCTTGCATGTGGATCCTCGTGTTTATTTCTTTGTTTGATTCACCCTCCTTCCAAATATGTAGTACGCATAATTTTGGTCGATAAAAATTCAAGTCTGGTTTCCTTGCATGCGGATCCTCCTTATTTATTTTCTTGTTTGATTCGCTCTCCTTCCAAATATGTAGGTAGGGGAGGTCTGTTGTGGGCCACAGGGATGATTAGACACACTAAATAATGGCCATCGGATGTGAGTGAGTAAAACTGAGGAAAGATCTGAGACATTCATTTTGATGAATGCAAGTTTCTGGGGATGTTTTGCTGGGTGCACGAACATTAGGCCATCTCTAATGAGGTGCATTATTTAGGATAGACGTAGGAAAAATTACTTAGATGTATTATAAGGGGGTATAGATAGAGTACCAGCCCAGTAAAGAAAAAAAAAACCTGGTCCATGCATGCACACAGCCACAGGCACAGGAATTGCACAGCACAGCACTGGAGCAGCAGTACAGTGTACACCTCCCCCTCCTGAAGAGATTCAATGAATCCAAGCAAATCCAGCAAATCCTGGTGACAGGGAGGGCACCCCGAGACCCAAGTTGGGTTGGGCAAGTGGGAGCAAGAATCTGCCCCTTGGGAGCACCAAGGGAGCCCATCCACATAAAAGCCCAGCACCACCCCACCTCCTCCTTCCACAGCCCCAACCCCCACCCCCACCACCACACCTTCTCCTTCCCCAACTCCTCCGTTTTTTCCCTGTCGCGGCAGGCGATAGTGTTCGGCTCGGCTCCGCCCGTGGCACATGCTCGCCGACCCCGTGGCGGTGCTGCTGTTTGTTTTCTCTTCGGTTCTTGCGGTGTTCTCTTCGTCGTTTGTTGCGTTGTTGTTCTTGGGCGAATCGACATGCCTCCGTTCCTTGACTGCCGAGGTAAAGATCCTGGGTTGAGAGTGTTGGGGTGGTTTGTGGGTGGTGTGGGGGATCTGAAGAATTTGTGGTTGCGGCTGTGTGGTTGGGTTTCTTGGATTGTGCCTTACGTGTTCGTTTCTTGGAGCAGATGGTGGGCTGCTTGTCCTGGAGCCGGCAGCTGCTCTGTTCGGCGGCGGCGGCGTTCGGTTGCGGAAGCGCGCGCGCGTCACGGCCATGCCCCCCTGCGTCTTCGCCTCGGCTGCTGCTGCGGCCGAGGAGGGGGTGATGGCCGTGGCGGCGGCCAAGAAGCAGAAGCGGAGGGAAGCGCCGTCCCTGGACGCGCTCCCGGACGAGTGCCTCTTCGAGATCCTGCGCCGCGTGCAGGGCGCTCGCGCGCGGGGCGCGTCCGCGTGCGTCTCCCGCCGCTGGCTCGCGCTCCTCGGCGGCATCCGCGCGTCCGAGATCAAGCGGGCCGAGGCCCCCTCCGTGCCGGACCTCAACCAGGAGATCCTCGGCGAGGACGAGGACGAGGACGCTTTCATGCGCCCTGGTTGCCCCGAGAGAAGCCTGGAGAGCGAGGAGGCCACGGACGTTGCTCTCACGGCTTTGGCTGTCGCCGACGCCCTCCATGGCCACCTGGAGAGCGTTGTTATCCGGGGGAGTCACCCGAAGCGCGGCGTCACTGACGTCGGTCTCTGCGCGGTCGCCCGTGGCTGCCCGTCGCTCCGCTCGCTTGCCTTATGGGATGTGCCGCAGGTGACAGATGCAGGCCTTGCTGAGATCGCCGCCGGGTGCCGCTCACTGGAGAGGCTAGACATCACTAGCTGCCCGCTGATCACCGATAAGGGCCTTACCGCCGTTGCTCAGGGGTGCCCGGACTTGAAGATGCTGACCATTGAGGCATGCTCTGGTGTTGGCAATGAGGGCCTCAAGGTGATCGGCCGGTGCTGCTCTAAGCTGCAGGCCGTAAACATCAAGAATTGTGCACGTGTTGGTGACCAGGGTGTGTCCGGCCTCGTCTGCTCTGCGGCCGCATCGCTTGCCAAGGTCCGCCTCCAGGGTTTGAGCGTTACTGATGCTTCGCTTGCTGTGATCGGGTACTACGGGAAGGCAATCACGGAACTCACTCTCGCTCGCCTCCCTGCTGTTGGTGAGAGGGGTTTCTGGGTGATGGCCAATGCCCTTGGCCTGCAGAAGCTCAGGTGTATGAGTGTCACCTCCTGCCCCGGAGTCACGGATCTGGCACTTGCGTCTGTTGCCAAGTTCTGCCCGAGCTTGAAGCAGCTCTGCCTCAGGAAGTGCAGCCAGGTCTCTGATGGTCGTCTCAAGGATTTTGCGGAATCAGCAAAGGTTTTGGAGAATTTGCAAATTGAGGAATGCAACAGGGTTACTCTCATGGGCATTCTTGCTTTCCTCCTCAACTGCAGCCCAAAGTTTAAGGCTCTCTCTTTGGTCAAGTGCATCGGGATCAAGGACATCTGCTCTGCACCTGCACAGCTTCCAGTGTGCAAATCGCTTCGTTCCCTGACCATCAAGGATTGCCCAGGTTTCACAGATGCCAGCTTGGCTGTGGTTGGCATGATCTGCCCTCAGTTGGAGAATGTCAACTTGAGCGGTCTTGGTGCAGTTACAGACAATGGGCTCCTTCCGTTGATCAAGAGTTCCGAAAGTGGGATGGTTCATGTTGACTTGAATGGTTGTGAGAATCTCACAGATATGGCGATTTCTGCCCTGGTGAAGGTACATGGCAGTTCTCTTGCACACCTTAGTCTTGAAGGTTGCAGCAAGATAACTGATGCAAGCCTGTTTGCCATTTCTGAGAGCTGCAGTCAGCTTGCAGAGCTTGATCTTTCAAACTGCATGGTCAGTGACTATGGTGTTGCGGTCTTGGCATCGGCCACGCAGCTCAAACTTCGTGTCCTTTCACTGTCTGGTTGTTTGAAGGTCACCCAGAAGAGCGTTCCTTTCTTGGGCAGCATGTCTGCATCTTTGGAGGGCCTCAATCTCCAGTTCAACTTCATTGGCAACCACAATATTGCATCGCTGGAGAAGCAGCTCTGGTGGTGTGACATCCTTGCTTAGAGGAGCAAGAAGGCGATTAGTTGCTGGAGATGTTGGGTCATCCATCTTCAGATGCAAATATACGACCATAGCGGTAGTACTTCAGTCAAGCATCATAACAGTCGGGTTTTTGGCTCGCGTTTAAGTCATGGTGGTCTTCCTTTGTCGTAGGGCCTGTTGTTTTCCAGGGGACATTTTAGCCAAGCGCTCGTTTTTTCCAGGCATCCTCTTGGGAGGATGTCTGTTCCTTGAGCCTTTGGTTGCCATTACCGTCGCACCCTGTCCCTCTATCCCAACCTAGGCCCTTGTGATTAGTCTTTACACCATGCTGTTTTTTCTAAGTCATGTTTGGAGCTCAAATATCGTCAAGTGTGTCTTCTTTTCCAGTAATTCTGGTTACACGGTTGCAGATATCAACACTGTTCTATTGTCGGCATCGGCTCAGGTGTTGTAGTTGCTTATCCAGTTCTTTGATCTCTGTGTGTCTGGAATCTCTTCCAGTGTGCATGCTTGTTCCAGTTCCAGTTCCAGTTCCATTCGAGTCTGAGGTATCGTGTGTAGTGCGTGTGTCGGTTATGGATTGTTGCCTTTTTACAGTGTAGGGGTTGCCTGATATCCTCGGGGATCTGGCCTTTGCAAGTTGCATGCTAGAGGGCCTTGCCATGACAACCTTATGTGGTTGTTTTTCTTCTCCAGATCCCTGGTTTTGCAGGCGGATGGTTTGAGTGCTGTAATCTTTGCAACCTTCCCAGAATAAATAAACTACGCATTCCCTTCGAAGTTCTATGCTTTGTAATTGTATCATATTATCATCACATGCCTTGTGCTGTCTCAGAATGTAAGATAGTCCTGACTAGATGCACCTCCCAACTCTTGATAAATATGCTGTGACCCTGTGATGACTAGAAGCTGCCGCTTGATTTGAATGAGATCGAGATCTTTCAGTCATGCTTGGCTTCCAGGCATGCCATAGAAGTTACAACTGCCTAAATTTCCTGGATTATCGCCTGGTGATACCCGATTGAGATTTTTACTGTACCTGTGCTGCCTGATTGAAACGACATATGTAAATGCTCGGGAGGCTGCCCGGGAGACCTAGGTGCGAGATTCAATTCCAAACTAGCCCTGAGTTCTTGGCGAGGCATGCCTCCGACAGCTCCACGCTGGCAACCTTCAGACGGGTCTCAGGTATGAGGGTCCGAGGCAGGCAAAGTTGTGCCATGACTTCCAATTTTCCAAAGCAGCAGGTCTCTCTGTCATTCAACGTTCCTGAGTTTTGCTAGTCTGCTGCACCGTCTGGCAAGTGGCAACCGGTGGGCATGTTCATCCTCTCCGTCGCTTTCTTGTTGCTTTTATTCTGGTTCATGCACTTATCCCTAATTCGATTCCTAATCTTACGTCATACGGGTGACGAAATCACCGATCTTTTCTTTGAACAAAGGCCGATGCTTCTGCGTTCGAGGCTTTTGACCTTTTCGGGCAGGAGGCCAGGTTCATCTGAACTTTGGACTCGGTAAGACAGATAAGCGGCACGACATGAAAGGTTGCACTATTGAGTGTCTTGTTTAGCAGGAGCCACGCTTTGTTGCATGGACGGTATCATAGGGCCGTGGCCATAGAGAATCGGAGATGTTGCAACATATCAACCACTAATTTGATTAGAGAAAATTATAGCAGCAACACGTGACTTTCTGTTTGCTGATAATCTTTTTATGTACCGAGTTAGCAAGATAGCGCCTAAAAATGGGATTTCACTCTAATGCTTCACCTTATAAATATACCTATGAAAACTCGGTGCATTTTAGGTTTTAAAGATCCTACGGTACAGTGTTGCCATTTCATTTTCATTTTTTCAAAGGAATGGATGTTCACAATTCGTTCTGGATTCTAGGCAGCAGAACGAATTGCCCTTCACAAAATCGGATACTCGGTCTTACAAGCATTTATAAGATTTGGCATTGCCACTCAAGCTACCATATATCTAGGGGAGATCTATGTTCCTGTTACATACTTACAGACAGCACAATTGACACTATACAAACTATCTACACTAACAAAACTACCATGCATCTAGCGCGGTAAGCGGCCTCAGTGCCGGACTCATGACAAAAGTAGAGGAAGACTCATTGATCTAGGTAAAATTATTTGAATTACGTCACACTAAATACAAAAATTGACAAACAACCGATTGCAAGGCCTTTGTAATCTTGCGCACCTTTAGATCCCGCATATTATACGTCTTCTCTTTTGATCTAGCACCATGATTTTTTCTTCTATATTCAAATACCTAACCATACAAATATGATGTAAATGTTAACTATGTCCATTGTCATTTCATCAAACAACTTAAGAATTTATTTTAGGATAGCTAACAAAGAAAGCAAGCTAGCATAGTTTGATATTAAATTACAAAAAAAAACATCAAATAAAGAGACAAAAATCGCATCAATTCATAATACATCAAGAAAGCAGTGATACAACGTGAGTGCCCGATGGCCGGCTGGGGGGCTAGAGCCGCCCCTGAGCGGCCTTATCCAATGACCTGATCTACTAATACTCAACTATCGTACAGAGTAACTCCAGAAGCAACACCAAGGAACAGCGTGAATCCCCGCTTTAAAAGAGCGATGTCGGTCGCACCAGAAATTGCCAACTTGACACCAAGAAATGCCATCGCTGTAGGTGTTACCGCATTAGTGCGAGGCTAGCAAGTGTTCGTCCTCAGCAATGCAGATTTTGCAGAAACCTCTATGGGCCTCCAGATTATACTGTCCAATTTGCTGCATAAGTTCTTGTAAAACTGCGATGAGATTAAGATCAGTTAGCAGTCATTAAGGATGGATCAGGAGGCAGAACGAAGAAAAACCTCCTTTAAACTAGAGCATTCTGTTAACGAAATAGATATACCACTTTTCAAATTTCCTAACTTCTCTAGGATACAAACTGCTCATATTATTATAGCCATTGCTTTCTTTTTAAACAAACTTCAAGCCTAGCAAACATGCACAGGGATGCAGATGTGTGCTCGTCCATAAATTGATGATCAATATAGCATCCAACTTCTCATAACATCAATTTTAAAAATGACTTACGGTTTGTTGTGGCAAATTTATGTTTGCCGAGCACGATTCATCAAGTTTACTGTATTTTGCAACTAAAGAATTATTTTTTCCTATATAGATACCCTCTCGTCATACAGCCAGCCCTAACTAGGAAAGCTATCTGGTCATACTCAATTTTCCACCATGCTGTTCTTCAACGACAATAATGTCCAACAATTCAGTCAGGATTTTTCCGCAGTGCTGTTCTTAAACCACAATAATGTCCGACAATTCAATCAGGAATTTAGGATACAGGATGAGATGCAAAAAGTACATACCCTGTGGTATTCCAGAGTGTCACCAGCGACCTTTCGAACATCAACCATGAACAGAGAAGGAGCAACTTCAAAAACCTGAAAATAACGCCTCAAAGCCTGAGAACGCTTGCAAAATGGTGTTTGTGAACAAGTAACGAACTAAAGGGCTGGATAAGATCACCTCTAGAACAACAGCAAATGGGCTCATTCTATTTGATGATACCCCTTCAAGCCGCAACTGCAGAAAAAAAAAGGGTAAGAAATAAGTATCAATACATTACCAAGATTAACAAAAGCTAAATATTTATCTAAAGAGTTGTTCGTGAAGCAATGTTTCCACAATTACCTTGTAATTCTTGGAATGGACCTTGAGACCCATCGACTCAGCAACAATTTCAATTGT
This sequence comes from Otatea glauca, assembly GCA_036346275.1. NCBI lineage: Eukaryota > Viridiplantae > Streptophyta > Magnoliopsida > Poales > Poaceae > Otatea > Otatea glauca. The sequence goes on from CM070721.1 coordinate 53,618,677, forward strand.
AGCTACTATAGTCTTAGCTGGTTTCCTCGAGACAAAACGAGTTTGACGTTTGACATACTCCTGTAAATAAAAAATCCATCAGTATGACTTCTACAGACACATGAATACTGAATGTGATGAAAGAGGAATCAGACAAAATAATATGCCAGTTATCCATGAGCACTGCAATTATACATACAGCAACAAAAGAAACATAATAGTGACATCCAAACAAAAATGACAAGCACAAAAGGATATATTTTCCACATAAGTATTAAACCAAGACAAATTAAGCATGTATTGGAACATCTGGAATAGAATGTGAGAACATAAAGCACTGAAATGTAGGTGTATCTCCTTTCTGCTACATGAAACAATTGTCACCAGGATTATGAATATATGGTTGGAGAGTCCAAATATTTTTAACACTAAAAAGGTGTGATTTAAACGCTATGGAAATTAGTAATAAATAGGGGACCAACAGGTGCTTAAATCTATATAGATTAATTAGAATATAGTTCCAGAACAATTGATAATACCAAGAGGTCCAAGACCAACAGAAACAGGTCAAGTTGTCGTTTTCCTTAAAGAAATATATAAAACAGTAGTACTGCCAGGCTCCTTTCTCAGCATCAATGAGAACTTGGGGAACACCAGAACAGTATATAAAACTAACAAAGGATCAGGTGGCATGGATGAAATTGTGCTCATTACTAATGAAAACAAGCTGACAGGTCAAATCTCCGCATGATCTTTTCCCATCAATGTTTCAAACTTTACTGTCATAATCGTACTGCAATTGAAAATGGTCTACCATGCTGACTAGAGAAGATAATGAAATTACCTGTTGTCTATCAAATAATGCTGAAAGATCCAAACCTTGAGATAGTGTAATCATCTCAAAGGCATTCATCATAAGAGGACCACCATCATTATGAGTCACTTGCTCAGATACGTACTTGTCCTGAAGCAAGAAATGTTATGTAAATTTAACTGTGGAAACAAAACCTTCAAATGGAGAACAGAACCATAGGCAACTTGCCAAAATATCTGAAAGGACACAATCGAATATATATAACATGACAAGATGCACCAAATAATAATTTACCCACTAACCTCGATATTGTCAAAAACAGCCTGTACATCATCCAGATTGACGTTTTCATCTTCACCACATCTAACGGCTACATAATTCTTTTTAAACCATGTGTCTGCCCTTATTTCATCAATAGTGATACGCTGCAAAATAGTGCAAAATCCTAAGAAACTAAAGGCAACAGTTTGCAAATACAGATAGTTGAAACACTCCATGCTGATTGAAAGATCTGCTGCACTAGATTTACAGATTTGGTTCCAGCAAGTTTATGTCATTGCCTCATTAGCCATGTAAACGAGATTTATTTGGCATATATCATAACACTAATATGAAGAAATTTATTTTCAGTTACTTTTCTACATAGTCGCTCATATAATAATAGGGCAATTCCTTATATGCCATTGAAGTTAACCTCGTCCCTTATATGCCACTAATCGTGTAACACATTCATGGACCCCCCCCCCCCACCCCCCACCCCCCAAAAAAAATTCCATTGGCATATGAGGAATTAATCCTATAATTTAATATGGAGGCAGTGAGACTAAATAACTAACTGGTGACCAGAATCCCCTGGAAGCTTCAAGTCAAAAGATAAACTTTGTTATATACGCTAAATGTTTCTATGATGCAATGGAACAAGCTTGGGCCTGTACTTACAGTTTTTGGATTTGGATCAAGTATTCTCTGGACCAATGACTTGGCTCCAGGAGAGAACCAATATGGGCATGAAAAGTGAGCTGCGGTTATCTACGAATGCAAGAACATGTCAGAACCAATCTCATATGAGCAACATGATTATGTATATGTAGAAGCCAACAATTTGGGGAGATAAGATACATGCACACTGGTAAAGAAGCAAATACCTTGTCATACAAGGTTGGAAGATCATTTTCCTCAAAAGGAAGGTACCCGGCCATTAAAATGTAAAGAATAACACCACATGACCAAACATCTGCTGCAGATCCATCATAACCGTTGTGGCTAAGCACCTAAAACAGCGGTCCAAGTTATAGTACAGAGCATATGTTTACTGAAATGCTCCTACTTTTGTCTTAAGAATTGGTCCAAGATGCCCACGGTGACATTTCTATTAACTATTTCAGACCATTAAAATAAGTAACTATAGTATGAACATGGTAAAAAAGGACAGCCATAAGAGATTTGTTTAGTGCATATTGCTGAAATATGGCACAAAAGTAAGGATTAGATCCCTGAAGAGGATTAACAGCCAAGATAAACAGAAATACAAAACAAACAGGTGATATTTTTTTCTAAGGTCTAATGTGGCAGGCATTTTGCCATCATAATTACTCCCTCCAGTCCCAAAAGAATGTCAATGTGGACATCAGCACAGTCCCCCACTAATTTCTATTGTAATAGATTTATAAAACCTAACAAAATTATACTTTTATGGAAGTTTTTTGAGGCAGGTCTATACATACCATTTTCATGTGTTCAATCCAAATATTGAAGAAGATATTGATAGACAAAGTTTAGAAAGTTTGAATGCACGTGCCCCAAAACAATATTCTTTTGTGACTGGAGGGAATTTATACATAACAATTTGTACAGAATTTTCAGAAAAAGAGAAGTACATAATGAACTCGTAATACCTAAACGTGCATCCTCAATGATCCCTCTAATTGTTGAGTAGTGCTTCTATGCATGACATTCCCAATACAAGTTGCACAAATCTTGAAGCAAGTGAATGGGTAAATAATCATCATCTACCCTTCATTCATGTTTTAATATTTGTGCAATTTTAAAATAGTTATGCATTGAAGCACCTCCCTCTTGTTGTTTTCTACAAATTTCATAAACACATTTATTGCATATAATGCAGCTGACAATCAGTTCTGGTAAAAAAAACATCAGTGGAAAGGAATTCTTAGTATTTGAAAAAATAAAGAACAGCACCGTACCTCAGGGGCAACATAATTTGGTGTGCCACAAGTTGTGTGAAGAAGGCCTACTCCCTGGAAAAAGAAAAGGAACACTTAATCAGCAAACTTGCAGGATAGAAATATAAGTAGGAACCATCAACAAAAGAAACCACTAAACTTACATTCTGGGACAGTGTGCTAAGTCCAAAATCAGAAACTTTTAAGTTTCCACGTGAATCAAGAAGCAGGTTTTCAGGCTACAGGACAAACCTCAAATTGTCAAGCATACGAAAATGGAATTTGTGAATAAGACAAAGAAAATGACACATGTATCTCTTATCCAGAACAGACCTTCAAATCTCTATGATAGACTCCTTTGCTATGGCAGTAATCAATGGCATCAATAAGCTGCTGGAAGTACTTCCTAACTTCATTTTCATGAAGCTTCCCTTGGCGAGCCTACAGATATTTGATGTTAACAAATGGTTAGATTCGAAGAAAATATGCAATGATCAAGCAAGAAGTGCTTCGACGCCCCACAAAAATGAAATTGCATAAATCCTAAAATATTTTTTGTTAATTATGAATTGTTCACAATTCTATTGGTTATTGGGAACATATAATGAGTCTATACAGCATTTACAATAACATTTACTGAACAGCGAGTTCCTGATATATGAGTGAATGACGAAAGAGTTTAGAAATAGAAACACTGTCAGGAACAACAAAAATTTTGTTCAGTTCAGGAAGGTCAGCAGTTTTTCATTATTTTGGAGAAGATAGAAATACTCCTAAATTATTATGTATACACTGTTTGCAGAAAACTGAAGTTAGTTAAGTATCACAAATTCTGCTCACCATATAAATCTGTTAAAAAACATAATGAATAACTAAGCTACTCAATTGGTAATACCATATATCATAGGAATCTTACTATTTTATAGAAAAGTTCGCCTCCAGTAACTAGCTCCAAGATTATGTATATCTTTGTCCGTCCAGCTAAAACCTACAAAATCATCAAATGCTAGTAATGCAAAGAAAGCTGGTAACATAGAAGGTTAAAATATGTAAGAGAAGAATTTTAGTAATTAAGGCAAGTTATACTGAACAAATAGTAATCAGATGTTTGGCATACCTCGTTTAGCCTAACTATGTTGGGGTGTCTTACTATCTTCATTATTGATATTTCCCTTTTGATCTGTCAAAAAGCATGGGTATTGAGCTCACGGTATTGAAACATGGAAATGAAGATGTAAATTGTTTTGAAGCTAATGCTGGCCTGCCTGGGATGCTGGTCTGCTTGTAGGCCAGATAAAACTAATCCTTTTTTGTCATTTGCGATTTGCATAAACCGCAAACAAAGTATGCCCACATTCGTATAAACTGAAAGTCTGAAACAGGCCGTCATAGCAAAGTTGGCTTACCACCGGTGTCAAGAACCGTCATACTAAATGTATGCTTGAAGGTGTAAGCGCAATGGAAGATTAAACCATGCCTCGTCGTGTAACAGGATACTGAGATTCAGAAGCAATAAGGCTAAGATAAAAATCTCTACATGGAGAGAGCAAGAGCGCTTTGCCTCCTTTTAGCATTAAGCTCGTGAACTCCCTACGTAATCAAAGCCCAAACTATCCTGCACATCCTACATGATTCAAGATGCGCCCTCGAAGTAACAATCCCCAAAACAAAGGGAGCCTCGGAGACAACGGCCGCATGTTGTCATCAGTGGAAAACGTAACGAATCTAACTGTTCCTAGCATCGCTGCAAGACAATACAGCAGCCTGAAATCCCCACTTCTGATCAGACCAATTGAAGCACCAACCAACCAACCATTTCAGGGTAAACGAGAAGAGCTTCATCATTTAGTAATAATAATTTATTAACGAGGTGACGGGCGTGCGTGCGCGCCACTTGCTTCTGCGCATTGCTCTCGAGGTATATTCCATCCCACACCGGAATTCCCCACCTATCTCTGCGAAAATCGCACGGAATATACATCGACACGCGGCTCGGGCACGCCCCCAAAATTGGTATAGCGGCCAAGCGAGAGCAGAACAAAATTTGGTCGGATCAAAAAGCTAAGGCTGGGAGCAGGACGAGTTCGATTTGGATTTGTGCTACTGGTAGAAGAAGCTTAGAACGGGTGGGGATAAGGCAGGCAGGTAGGTGGAGGAGGAGAGGGGAGGCTACCTGGTGGAGCATGCGGTGGTTGAGGATGGTGGCCTTGTCGAGCACCTTCATGGCGACGGCATCGCCCGTGTCGGCGTCCACCGCGAACTTCACCTTGGCGAACGTGCCCTGACCGACGGTCCGCCCCACCTCGTACCGCCCCACGCGCTTCTTCCTCGCCGCGCCGGCCATTCCCCCTCGCCTGCCTCTCCGCCCGGATTTGGAGAAGGCGCGCGCGCACCCACCGTTGCCAGCGAGCGAGCTGGGTTTGGGTGTCGGCTTGTTGGTGCGCGCGATGGATGTGAGGTCTTTGTGTAAGGCAGCCAGCGAGGGGAGGACTGATTGCGGGCGTCGCGAGCGACGGGAGAGCCTACGACAACGACGAGGCGAGGCGCCACGCCATCGTCCTTCGTTCAGCTCGATTTAATTTTGGACTCAACGCATGTCAAATGGAAGGGAAATGACTCTAGAATTCACCTGGTAGAGGTAACTTGATTTCAGTCTTTTATTTCCAATCCAAAGTTGAGGAGTTTGGCAAGTAAAATTTGCAAAGTTCAAGGTTGTTTAAATAGGTAGCATTTCTATGACTTTTTTTTAGATTTATTTCAAATTTAAACTAAATCCTAAGATTTTGAATCCTAGTCCTCCTTACCCAAACAGGCCCTGAGATTAACCGAAGGCTATATATCCAAGTCGAAATGGAAGTATTCACTACTACATTAATAATTGTGTATTCTTTGGAGGTTTGAAAAGGAAGATCATATACTGGATGTATATATATGACCGTATATATACAGAATGCAGTCACATATAAGAACTCAATTTTTCCAATGTCAGGCACATGCATGTGCATGCCTAGTTGCCCACCTCGTGCGGCCTTAATTAACGTGTCTTAATCAATTCTAACAAAATTAACGTGTCTTAATTTACTACACTTCCTCTTGTTTTTTTTAATCAAGCTAGCCAGCGTACAAGCAACATATATGCAAGTCTATAATGTCAGGCAAGTCGACGAATTTATTAACGAAAACATAATCCAAAACTAGATTTATATATAGGGCATATATAGAAAAGGTGGCTGATAAAGAGTTCTTATCGTTGAAACGTCGGTTTTAATTTCGTTGCAACTTCTTGCAAATTGCTACATGCATATGCTCCATCAGTCAACTGGTACTTGCAGTGCACGCAGTGGTATGGACATATCCGTGGAGAGATAAGATTTCAGATGATTTGGTTACATGTGGTTTTCAGTTTACTGTTTGACGTTTCAGCCAGGCTGAAACATTAGCATCATATTACGTTGCACTCGTACGAAACAATCAATTAATTGTACGACTTCTCAGCAAGCGAAAAGATTTTTTCAATGCTACTTCATTTGGTTGAGGATTATCTTTTCCAACGTGATAGAGACTAAGAGTGTCAGATTTTTCAAGTTCTCTGATTAAAAAAATGGTTTTATTTTGTTTCCCTGTAGTCTACTTTATTTTCTTAATTTTTCCCACTCAATTCATTTGTTTTTGTTAGTTTCGAAACATTTTTCAAAATCCATGTAGAACCGTGCAGAGTTTAGAATCTAAGGTTTTAACTGAACTAACTCATAGAATCGTAGCAAGATAATTTTTATTAGGCCATGTTCAACGCAATGCTTGGACGAGGCATTTTCGGAGATTTTTCGAGATTTGTTGCCACGCCAGACAGCAATGGACACCAAACTGTCTGTTGTGCTCCTTGTAGAGGAGTCGGTCGCTCGGTGTGATTCGTACGTGCTGAATTTGCCGTCGCGAGACCAGCGCTTGGGGCATTCGTTTGTGCGTGTAACTGATTTAGATGAGATAGTTATATTTGTTGCATGTAACGATAGAACTGGTTAAGCCGTAGCCTCTTGTTCTGTATATACACTAGTGCAGCAGCACAATAGCTAACTATCACTATAGCATTCCAAATGGATCATAGCTTCGTAAATTGGTTTAGTTCCCCGGTTACCCATACGATCCTGAAAATTATCCACACTCACAATTTTTGTGAACTTGTCACAGACCCAAATGTCGCATCAATTATCACATAATTTATATCCTAGTGGTTATACTACAAACTTCGAAAGTGTCCACAAAATCCCAATTCCATGCAAAAAAACAAAGAACATATGGGTGCTACAACTTCGACACCCGAAAATCCACATACTGTTGGCGATATGCATAGAGACGATGACAGTGGCGGCAACAACGACAATGATGAAGAAAACCGAGGTCGACGCCTGTCATGGAGCCAAGAAGACAACATAAGACTGGTTTGCACGCCTGTCATGGAGCCAAGAAGACAACATAAGACTGATTTGCACTTCTTTTTTATTTTCTTTTGCTGTTGTTTGGTTTAAATAAACATGTAACAGTTTATTTGTTTTATAAATGCATATTAGTGCTTGGTTAAATAATTCAATCGATCCTATTGACGGGAATAACAAGAAGGGAGAGTTTATTGGAAGAAAGTCACCAAAGACTACAATAAGAACAGTCCGCTCAATCGAAGAAGACTAGCAAAACATTGCAAAGACCTACACCTGAAGACATTCGTCGATTGCTTCAAATAGGAGAGGCTCGTGACTTTCTAGGCATGTTGGGAAGCCTTGATTGCATGCATTGGGAATGGAAAAATTGCTCGATTGCATGGCATGGGCAATTCACTTGTGGTGATCATGGCGTCGCTACCGTAATGCTTGAAGCAGTAGCATCTCAAGACCTATGGATATGGCATGCATTTTTTGGTGCAGCGGGATCAAACAACGACATTAATGTGTTAAATCAATCTCCCATTGTTCACCAACGTCTTGAAAGGGAAAGCGCCTTTGGTTACTTTTACTGACAATGGAAGACAACATGATATGGGCTACTACCTTGTTGATGGAATATATCTAGAATGGGCTGCATTTGTGAAAACGATCCCTCTACCTCAATGTGACAAGGATAGATTATTTACATGACATCAGGAAGGGGCAAGAAAAGATGTAGAGAGAGCATTTGGAGTTCTGCAATCTCGTTTTGCTATTTTACATGGTTCAGCTCAATTTTGGCAACAAGCAACGCTTAGTAAAATAATGCATGCTTGCATTATAATGCATAATATGATAGTTGAAGATGAAATAGATTCCTATAGTGTCTGATATGACTTCAAATATGATCAAGGGAGAGATCCAGTGCCACCAGCAGAACTCAACCATGGACCAATTGATGGGTTCGCTGGTCTTCTAGACAGAAATGCTTCATTGAGTGAAATAAACATATGCATTCTCCTTATTACATCAATTCAATTACGCATTATGTTTATTGTACTCAAGCCGATTAGTTGGTTAATTCAGAAATTAATCAGATCACCACTTTGAGATGCTACTTCAGCTGAAACTGAAAAACCTTTGCTAATATTTTGTTTCATGAATTGATGTTTCTGACCCTACCTTCAATTAATTTAGTGTGCTACTTTTCTCTGCAGATTAGGGTTATAGATTTTTTCCAACTTAATCACTATACAGCTCCGACGATATTACTTGCTAGAAAGAATCGGTAATGCTAGCACCGCACCACATAAGACTGCCTTATCCTTTTCATCAGATCAATTAACATAGAAAAATGTCTTACGATAGAAGCAACATCTTGAAGTGCAGCAGCTCAATGACTGAGCCCTTTGTACTCTTCCCTTAGTTCTTCACCAATTTGTCAAAGTTTGGGTATGAGGCCTTCTCAACTAAACATATGTGTGCTGTCAACCTACGTAAATACCTAAGATTGGTTATGGATGTGTCACTGTAGAATAATATGATCAGTATAGTAGATAAGATTGGTTATGGATGAGTCACTGTAGAACAGAACCTTGGCACTTACATATGCTCCTTGCATGAACACAAAAGTTTCCTATAGATGCATGGCACAACTTTGGCTAATGTGAAATTCTTATGTCTCAGTTATTTATAGCATCTTTGCTCAAGATACTCCGTGATCTGCCCAAAAAAGAGTTAATGTAAATCCTGATTTTACCAAGTTCATTCTTCCATTTCTTCAAATAATAGTTGTTAAAGCTTGAACAAGCAATCAGCTAAACATCATTCCAATGCAGTGATCTTTATAAAAAGAACAATAGATCTGCTAAATATTTGCAAGGACAATGCCATCACTAAGACAGACAATGCAGTGTGTTCATCAATATAAAAGTAACAGTATAGGGACTTATTGGTCAATCTCGAGAATATTTCTTGCACTATTGCATTCTTTTTGTTTTTCACTGGCTTGATTTCAGGCTTTTAGCCTAAACTCGCTCTCTAGCAATGATTTGTGCGACCGACATCTATTTAATAAAATCAGCACTTAACCATGTCGAAAAACAAATGAATTGAGAGACATTATCTGAAATTTCATTTCAGCTGATTCAGAATTATGGCCACAACCCATTTGGATTCATCATTTGGACACTAAGATGCCATGATTTTGTAGTTGGCAATCAAATGTAACTAGACAATGATACACACATGAACCTCAGTGAGTTGAGCTTGGAAAGTGACTTGGGGATTCCTCCAGTGAGCTTGTTGGCAGGTGCAAATCCACCATTGGGGCTGGTCGGGGCGCCAGCCCCACCTTCGACCGGTCGAACCCCCCTTCCCTCAGTATCCCCAACGCTAGAAAGAAGTAGAGACGTGACACCATGGAGGCAAATCGACAGGTTTAGGAACTTGAAACTGGGAGTAGAATGTAAGAAGGAAAGTAGAAAACAATACTGCTAAGCAAGTGAGCCATCAAAATTAGTCATGGGCTCCCTTACTCTCATGGGCTTTCATCTGGTACAATACTTGGCATCCTTTACTGTAGACTAGCACCAGGAGTCCGAGAGATGAACAGTGTCGATGTCGTCTCGCAGGCGGCAGACCGATGCACGGGCGGCAGATGCACAGGAGGGCGTGACCACGCAGCGGGTGGCCGATTCGCGAGAACTCACAGCGGCACGCCGGCACCGACGAGCGCTGGAGACCCGGAGTCGAGGGCGCTAGGCATGAACCAGGGCCAGGGCAGGTGGGTAGCCGATAGGCAGCAGAGGCCTAAGAAGAGTTATCGGCCGCTCAGAGTGCTGGGTGGAACGTGCATCGCCAGAGGAGCGCCAGGCAGAACGTGCATCGCCAGCTGGAGCGCCGGGCGGAACACACATTGTTGGGAGCTAGGCGGAACGTGCATCACCAAAGAAGAGGAATCGGTAGCTCGGAGCGTCGTCTAGCCAGCGGCCGAACACGCATCTCTAGAGCCTAGAGAGGAACCGAGGCTCACTCCGTACAGCCGGCGGCCGAACGCGCATCGCCAGAGCCCAGATAGGAACCGAGGCGATCAGCAAGGAGGAGCGACCGAGGATGAGGAGCCTCTCAGCTTCGTATTGATCGCTAGGATGAGGACACCAGAGCCAGACTAATTCGCTAGTGCCACTTATTGCTTTGCTCGATATAAAAAAATTGCCCCAAGCCCCAATGCAATGCCTCATGCCTGAATGCTTTTTGTTGTGATAACTGATGTCTGATTTTTGTATTCTATTGTCCCAAGTCTATATTCTATTGACTGATTGATATTTTTGTCTCTCTGATTTAATATGTATGAATTTGGAATTTGGTTGGCAATAGATCGATAGATGTATCATTAGCATGCTTATATTGAGTTAAAACTTCGACATAGGAGCCCCACCTCTACTTTCATCCTAGATTCGCCACTGCTTGTTGGCATACAAATTTCAATTTCTATTGAGAAAATTAAGATTGAATGGCCTTTTATTTTCGGTTCGAATAACAGAAGAACTAGAATTCATCACATAGAACACATACAGGTACTAGAGGTTCACAAGATAGCCGAGCTCGAGGCCAATGGAGCCAGAGACGTTGGAGTTGACTAAATCCCTGGAACAATTCACAACGAAATAGTCACACAACACAATCATGGAACAGAAAACGATTCTTGGACTATGAAAAGGATCCAATTCTTGATTATGTACCGGTGATTATTTCAAGAAAAATCCCCTTTGAACAGTATGATGATTCAATTATTGCTTATCGGGGCAACAAACCAACAAATTCTTCAACAAGAAGCAAGTGTAAGACTTAAGACCATCCATTTCTTTACCAGTACGCAAGTAATTTCTCAAAATAAACCATACCATCATTGGCCAGTTCGAGCCTCAAGATCTTAAAACTAAGATTTGGTTATGAGATCCAAACCTACTTCTGGTGACCAACTCCAGTGAGACCCCCTCCCCTGTTGTCGCCGGTGAGGAGGTCGACCGTCGAAGGAAGGAGACGAGGCCAGATCTGGCAAGAAAAGGGGAGTGTGGTCACCACTTTGGCGAAAAGCGAAGAGAACGAGGTGACTTCATTGACGAATATCAGAGAGAAAGAGTTGACTTCGAAGTTCGAACTGTGGACTGGTTGTTGGTAATAACAACGGCTCTGAAGTGAAGAGTGAATGGTTTGCGTTGGAGCACATAGACACATAAATAGACTAGAATTTTTTAAATTAAATAAGCGCCTGTAAAATTATTTTTTGCATTGGAGGTCTAGACTCTTAAATAGATGCTTCGTGATATGGTATTGTTTCTCTCTCTTTAAGCATCTATCTAAGCGTCTTTGCATTGAACATGGCCTTAGACTCCAGCCCACCGGTGCCATCGCCTTCCAACCGCCCATCCACTCGTGTCAGCCATGAACCACCAAGGTCTCGAGAGAAGCAACCGTGAAGAAGTATTGCCAGAACTGTTTGGACTCCAAAGAGATCCAAAGGAGGATTTAATCCCTGGTTTTTTTTGAGACCGTCGACTTCAAAGGAGAAGCAGCTTCGGTTTATTTCATTTGGGCTTTTTTCTAGTGGTTCTACACTGCTAGGGATGACTACGGATTCAACTCCTTCCCGATATTTGACCTTGAAGCTTATAAGATCAAGTTATTATGCATGTTCTTAGCAGATTTCTTTTGCAATTCAGGCCGTTGTGCCTATTATTGCCAGTATTCATGCGTGATTTATCATTGGCAATTTATTCAACGTTTCATCGTTTTCTTTGGAGAAAAAAATAATGTCAATTGAGGAGACAACTAAATTTTGTATTTCATCACCGTTAATTGGAATTTGGTGTTTCATCGCCATTATTTTGGTGTTTTATTCATCGTTTGAATGTATTACAATTTGGATCGCTTGCACGACCATTATGGAGGTTTTGGTAACGTTCATTGGGAATTTTGATGACACCCTATTAGTAGCATTATACTCTTCACATCCGCCAAGAAGAGCGTGCGTATGACAAAGGATAGGTTGGCATTGTGCCTGAGCCCACCATCACAGAAAGCCCTTTCAGTGCTCTCATATCCTGCACAAGGTGCTCCAGCACTTGATGTCTCTTATTTATGTTGAAGTACATTGTATATTTCTCCCCGTAAGCTTAAGCTTCTAGGTTAAGTGGTTTGTGCATACAATTCACCATGGTATTAGAGCTAGTCAAGGCATCCTGAGTTCAAGACATGACTAATAAGATATTTTTGAAGGACCGAGATGGCGAACAGAGGGGGGGTGAATGGTTGCAAATAAATTTTCCTCCAAAATACTCCAACAAAAACCTCGACAAGATCGCTCAAAGGAAATCGTGAAAAACCCGAAAAACTAGACAACTATATGTACCCCAAGCTTGCATGGATAAGTACCATAAAATATGTGGGGATTTTTGAGTCACAATCCTGGTTGTCTAGTGTCCAAGATAAAGAGGAATCAATCCAACTCTTGCTTTTAGAAAGAACATCAATTCAAATCACAAAAGTCACTTTCAGAAAAGCAAAAGCAGAATTTCCAGAACTTGTCCTCAATTTGAACAGGAGGTTGGTGGGTTTCTGCAGCTCACAAAATTTTGAGAATTTTTCTCCCTATGAGCATCAGAGTCGTGAAGAACTCCACCAAATTTCTCCTCAAAAATACTTACAGAAAAAACAGAAAAAAGCGAAGAACATAGTCAGTCAAGAACTTTGAGCAGAAAGTTTGGGGCTCGGTTTTCACCTCATGGCGCCCAAACGGTGCAATAAGTGAACTCCAAAATTTTTATGCAAGTGGATATCAGAGTCCCGCACCTCCTCCAACAAGAATCACTTAAAAAGGATTTTTATATATTTTTATAAAAATCAAATACTAAATGCTGCTCAAAGAATAAGTTCTGAACAAAGTTGGAACTTGAAAGAAAAGATGTTCTCTACTCAATCCAAGAGTGCAAAAGAGATGTAAAACCATATGAACACACTCAAAACATCCAAGATCAACAACATTTAGAAGGAGGGGAGGCAAATCCAAATTGCGTGAAAGTAAATTGCGAGAATGTAATTGTGGAAAAGTAAATGTTGAATTTAAATTGCGTAAAGTAAAGACATAATGTAAATGCGCAAAATAAATTCAGAGATGGATGGATAAAACTTTCATTTCTGGAAGGAGAGGTTACAAAGCCTCACTTTCATGTGGGCAAAGCTCAAAGGAGCATTCACAAACCTCAAAACCTTCGAGGGGAGGAGGCTACCCCTCCACCCCTATTTATACTACCTTGGGCCACCTACCACCCTTGGATGAGTCCCTCAACCCTAGAGCACTCATCTAAGGGCTAGGATTAACCCACACACACAACCATGCAAGGGCTAACCCAAAACCCACACACATACCGGGTTTTCTTGCACGGTTTTCAAAGCATACTACCTAGACCCGCTAACCTATCAACTAGACCTCAATCCGACGGCCCTCATTGATCCACGCGGCATCTAGCTAGCATCATCTCCTTTCTTTGTCTTCTTGACTTGCCCGGACTCCGTCTCCGATCATCTTCCGGCGATCTCCCAACTGTCTGGACCTCTGACACTCCTCGCCTAGTCCGGTCATCCTTCGCCTCACCATGACCTAGTACCATCGCCCTGCAACTATCAAAGACAAGGAAACACATCACATAGCAATGCCCACAATGATATGCAATAAACCATCCAACTTATCACTACCGCGCCCATATACGCAGATCGCCCTCTCGGCAGAGACAACTCAAATTGCTTCATTTTGAAAATCAATCCAAATCAAACTCAAAATTGAGCACACCTTGCTCAAATAAAGTCAAATACTCATCACAAATATGGATGGACCTCCACATGGTCCTTCAATTTAAAAAAAAATTGTAACCCATTTGGAGTTCACATCTTAGGTCTGGCAGAGCCTAGATGTGATTGTCCACCTTTCTTTATCACCTTAAACTTTTAGTGAACCGATTGGTGCATACAGTTCCATAATTTCATCCCATTGCTGGTACATGGACACTAAAATTGCGCAAATTCTTATCGCAAGAGATATAGTACCGTAATATTAAGAGCACCATGCATTTTCCGGCTAGGTACACATCAATATCATTGGTGCTAGGTACACATCAATATCAAATCCTCAATCAGTGGTGCTAGGTACACATCAATATTATTTCCCGGCTGTTTGGGTCCCGAAATTAGCAACGACATCATGATATACTTCCCAGTTCATGTACAACAAGGAGGAAGATTGTAGATACACAACAGAACTGGCCAAGTGCTGTGATGACTATTCATATTACCAAACGGATTCATTCTATCAGTACTCAATCCAAATCTTATGTTTCTCATCTCGGCACCAAACTCCTCATATTTCCAATCAATGTTTCTCCATTGAACCGAATCAACAGGGTGTCTCAGCTTGCCATCTCTTTTCGAGATTCATAATGCCAATGCAACAATTTTGCATCTTTGAGATTTGCAAACAACCGCACCAAACGGAAAATGATGGGCAAGTACCACAATACCTTGGCCGATGCTCCTTTTAATAACCTCTTCACCATCGTCGCCCTAGCTCTTACGCTTCTTGTTATTATACTTCTCCTTTTGTTCGTACTGGGGTACACCACAAACTGGACAAACGTGCAATTCCTTATGCGCGTTACGATACAAGATGCAATCATTTGAACATACATGTATCCTTTCTATGCGCTAAAACCAATGCGCTAAAATTCATATAGGGAAGAAAGTCAATTTAAAAGAGAAACACTGCATAGATCTTTTGTGGATGCATATCACTTTTACTAGAACAAATCATCTCTTTTACCAAAGCAAATCATTTCAAAAAGAGAAAGAAAACCGATCTTGGAATCAAACCACTTCCACACAACCATAATCTTTTCTCTCATGAGAAAGGGAAACACATTTCCCAATAGAAAACCACTTCACCAACACAAATCACTTTTGATACAATCATAATGGTCACCTTTAAGAAATATTCTCAAACATCACGCACATTTTAAATAAATATAAACTCTAGTTGAACTAGAGATACAAATATTTCCAATCAAAACTTTCAAACATTGCATTGGTTCGGTTATTTGCTTTAACTGATAATACCAAAAATGGCTCAATTTGTACGCTAAAGAGCGCAATCTAGTCATACAACTTTAAGGATAAATTCCACAATCATATCTTAAGCTAGAGCTCTTAGCAAAGATAGATGAATAGCGTTGATCAATGAAATAAAGCATTTCAAAAACCATCAGCAGATCACTTCATAATTATTCTCTATTTCATTCTAATTTTGAAACCTCAAAGTTAACTCTGCAGTTTGGCAACATTAACTCTAATCTGGGGAAGATCTAATGCACATAATATAGAATGCCTTAGAAAAAGACATTCATCCAAAATACTATATGAACAATTTAATTCATACCTTTAAAAGAAGATTCACCTCAAATCCTACCATCCATAGTATTCTAATACGCTTACCTTTAAAGGTTTTAACATTCACAATTTGCCCATTAGGAAACTCCATCAGGATTAAGCATAATTCACAAAATCAATTATTCCTTTAATTACCTTCTCCAGTAATTATAACAAAAATTTATGATGCATATCATAACACATCAAACCATATCTACCTCATTATGATCATCAAAGAGAAACATGTCAATATTTTTTAGTACATTCAATTTGATAGTTAATTCAACACAAGACAGTGCATCAATATTTTCTTTTGGTCTACAAACCACAACAAGTCATCAATCACACAACTTCCTATACCAAGTTTAAGACATCTTTTCAACAAAAGTTTCAGCATGATCAACATAAAAATTTCATACAACCCATAAGTCGACATCTTAATAATAAAAAAACTTATTCGATCAATTAATGACTCCAACAATTAAATATTATCTTCACGAAACATATATCATAAGAATGGATTTAAGATAGTCATTTGCTAAGGGTAAAATCAAACACTATGACAATCATTTTATGTTTCCTCATTCTTTGATGACAACATTGATTAATCATTCCATTGATACACTATAATAAATTATCACTAAGCAACAAAATCCAACAAACTCCAGTACTTTACACCATCACATTGTCCTAAAAACTTCATCAAATAGAAAATTCTATACATTTTCAATCGCGATTTGTATTAGCATCAAGGGAACATGATTTCATACTTCCAATTATTTGAATAGTTCACAACGACACACAAAATGTCTCTAATCAACGTTCACTTTATGATCATCTTCTAACGCAATTAAATGTCTCTACCAACACCTTATATTAGAATGTCTTTAACAACTAGCAAACTTATTTTACCAATAACAGTAGATTACATCATTTCAATGTTCTAGCACATCAAAATTTAAAGTTTTAAACATTCTCATTGGTCACCTACCCTAGAAATAACAAGGTGTGACCCCAATTTTTAAGTAAAGCAATGGTTCTCAAGCATGAACAATAATACATTTAATCGTTACTCGCTATAGAATAATCCATGATAGCAGAAAGTTATTTAGTTTTAAATGGAAGATAACAATTACAATTAATTGATTCAACTCACAAGTTACTAAAGAAAAACTTCATTCTATAAGTTGCACAAATACATTCTATGTAACATACTAAACAATACTTCTTACCACTGACAAATTAGCTTAGTCACATGATTACTTACTTTATTTACATCATTTTAAAAAAAATTCCAGAAAACCCAACCGTATTTCACAAAGGAACTCGACTATTAAATCACAAGATGACAAGATCAAACTTTGACATGCAAAAGCACTTCAAGACAAATCTCAAAATTTAAAACTTCCACGAAAGAAGATGGTTGCAAGGGTATTCTTTTCACCAAAAGAAAAACCAACCGATCAAGTAATCCTTTTTCTAGTAAAGACAGAAAGCATAAACCCTCAGAACTTATGTTCTGCTCAAAAACTTCAACAACTTCTTTTAAGCGCGGAAACCGATATACACATACAAAAGGCAATAATTTTCTACGCAAAACAACCAACGTTAACCAACAAAACCAATCGCCAAAACTGTAGTAATAACAACTAATAAAGACTCATTCACTAAAAACTTTCTCTTTGTCTCCGACCATTGAAGATATAACGAAAGCAACCTTCTCAACAAACTATTCGATCAAAGACATACATAGACAACAACTCTCCCATACGAGGGGTTCCTAAACATTAGGTGGTGGTTCTACCCAGCCACACCCACAACTAAGGCCTCTACCACGGCCACACAGACAACCACCGAAACCCTACAGCACATCTAATTCACATAATCACATTCCTTCGAGCCACTCAATCATAATCATAGCAATATATATCATCATAACACCATCATGTTCAACATATATAAATCATCAATGCTCAAATAAGATATTAATGCGTAATGCAATGATTACCCATACCTTTTCTACTGTGCATCAGAGTGTGTCAAGTTTTAAATTAGTTAACCAACCTATATCAAATTTTAAGTTTATTATCCTATGGCAAAATTTTAAAGAATATATACCTAAGCCAAGTTTCTAATTTCTCAAATCAAAATTTTAGTTCACTCTAGAGTAATTTTCAAATTTCACACCACGGACCTAAAGCCCGCTCTGATACCAACTGTAACACCCCGGCATTCCGTATGCCCAGAATGTCATTACCTCATGCAAAAGATGACAACTAAATAGTCAAAATAAACCAAAATTTTAGCAAGCTCACTATTGCCTAAAAACTGAGCTTCAGCAACCAAAATCATCTTCAAATAAAATCTACATAGCAACTAAACAAAACTACATGAGAATATAAAATAAGGTAACAATAATGACTACAATATGACAGATATACTGATATTATGATAGGAACTAAACCACAATCCAAATTAACAAAACATAACCACAATATCAATCCATAGCTCTGTTCATTATTTTAGCAAAACATAAAGACGAGAAGGTGATACTATAAATTTAAGATTCACGATAGTCTATGGTTATTGTTTTCATGTGAAGTGAAGAGGTGATGCTACAACCCTTTTTCCCCATGTCGTCATGTGGTACCTAAAAAACATTTAAATAAACAAACGTGAATCCAAAAACTCAGCAAGATACATCATATAGCCACAACATCATATATAAATGCAATTGATTTCATAAAACACACCATGCTTTTCACGCATATGTACGAACTCGTAGCTCAACCTTTGAGAATATCCATTCAATTATGCAATGCAGAATGCCATATGCATATTGCCATCTCATAGCTCAACCTTTGAAAATATCCATTCAATTATGCAATGCAGAATGCCATATGCACATTGCCATCTCATAGCTCATACCGGTATAGCTGAGTGCACACCCGTCGGTGTGCACCCTCTCATTCCCTTCCATCCCGTGGAAGGGCCTACCGAGGTAGGTCTTTCATGCTCACCACAAGTGAGACATAGAGGCCCACACGGGTCACCTCTTTCATCATGAATGCACATATATAAATGACATGAGTACTTCGCAAGTTGCATTTATTTTTTCATATTCTCATAACCATAAACATGATATAAACATATCCATTGATATAAAGATAGCAAGATATGTATAAATCAGTGCTAATGTAGCATCTAACCATTTAGGACAACAAATAAACATTCTTCGTTCCAAAACATCAAACCAACTCTATCCATTATCATATACAATGCACTTGCCTTAACACGAGGAGCTGAGTGGCGCAAAGTTGAGGCCACTCCTGAAGTCACACCACCTGAAAATAAATTGCATACATCTCAACACAATGCAATCACAGCACATGCAATAAGTTTAGCGACATCGAACCTACGCCCTACTCCAATTTTATTACTTTCTCGCTCGGCGAACAAAACCGCCCCTTTGCTGTCCTGATGGTCTAAAGGTTATAAGTTCCATCCTTATAAACCAAACCTCAGGGGCCAAGAACTTTATGAAACTACTAGAAATTACCCACATATTAACCATTAACCAATTCTCTCAAACAAATCATTTAGCCTTTCAAATTTAGCCCTGAAACCTGATCTGCTACCATCCTGGACACCAGATTGCAAAATAGCATAACTAATTTTATACAATTCCAAATGAAGTAAAGGATAACATATCTGAAATCTACAGGAAATTTCCTAACTTAATCTGGTCATTTAAAAAAATAATTCAACTTCTAGTTAGCCCTACTCAAGAAGTTTTTTCGCGATCACGCCAAGAGAGACAGATTCTGGACAGCAGTCAATAAAACAGCCATAACTTTTAAAATACCCAACCAAATTTCATGATCTTGGTTTATAAATAAACTTAAGACGATTATCTACAACTTTCCCAACAGCCAACCCCTTGAAAACTACTGGAACTATTTTTAATCTCTGCCCTAAGATTCAGATAAGCACAGCTCGAACCCAGACCTCGCCCCACAATACAAATTCTCCCCAAAACAATCTAATCACTGCACAAAAACCTGAAATTATATCAATAAAATCACCAAAAAATATCCACAAAATAACTCAAACCTGAATGGGGGACACCGGGAGGGAGGAGGGGTGCAAGAAGAGGAGGGGGCACAGGGAGAGGAGAGGCGCAGGGAGGGAAGGGCGCATGAAGGGGAGGGGGCGACTGGAAGGGGAGGTGGGGTGGCTTGGGGGTGAAAGGGAGAGTGGGATAGGGTTAGGGAAACCCCTCCATGGGCCAAGACGCTCCACCTACAGTCCAGAATCAGCCCACACCAACCCAAATCTCCCTCGGAGGTCCAAAGATAGCCCTCAAGACCCACACTAACCCCAAAGTAGCCCACAACAGCTCGAATTATTATTTTTTGGATATTACAATTATCTAGTGCAAAATTGAAGGGGTTTGAAGGAATGCTTACCTTTTGAAGAAAAACACAAATGAGAGAAAATTAGGGGAAAATCTCCTCAAGCTAGGGCTTCAACTTTACTCTCTTAACACCCATCCTCGAGGATTTCATAATTTCTCATCCAAGTATTGCTTCCAACCAAAGTATGTGGTGTTTTTTGGGGTGGCGGTGTTTTTTTTCCTTTAGAACAACAAAAGAGGAGAGTTCAACCCGAGGGTATAAATAACCTAGCGAGACATATCACAATCAGTTCTTAACTAAGAACCGATTGTGATGTGTCATGCACATCAGAATCGGTTCTCATGTTAGAATCGATTATGATGTATAAGTGCACATCACAATCGATTCTAGCGTGAGAATTGTGGCGACCCGCATAATTAACCTAGGATAACGATAGTAACCTTGCCATTAATCTTGAGTTAATTACGCTGATCTGGGTATATTAGCTAACAAAACATCAAACGGATCTGACATTTTATCAGTTAATACACTGAATTCAAAGTGTTGCAACAGAACAATAATTAAAGATTGAAATGGAAACTTTATTACATTACATTGCCACGCAGGCTACATGTTCAGTACATAATTAAACAGAGTATCCAAATATTACATAGATGTAATACCAAAAGTACTAATTACTTTCCGGCCTGATGAAGGTGAAGAATTGTCTATCCATCATCCTAACTCTCTTAATAGTCCTCATCAAAGTAACATTGATCCTGTGGCTGCTCATCATCCCATGCCTCGTAGGTGAGTCCATTGGAACCCACGTCCCAACCGAAACATTGATCTTTGAAACCATTTTCTAAGCAAAGGGGGATTTAGCAAGAGTGAGTACAAAAGTACTCAGCAAGTATTAATAGCAAAATGCATTATATGAAATTTTATTCCACATCCAACTCAAATAGTGACACACCCATTTGGTGTATTCCTTTCTCAAAACCATTTTTAGAAAATAGGATTTTAATTAGAAAAGTGGAATTGTGAATTTTAATTATAAAAAATGCTACTAGCACTTGTAGATGAGGTA
Organism: Otatea glauca; assembly: GCA_036346275.1. Taxonomy (NCBI): domain Eukaryota; kingdom Viridiplantae; phylum Streptophyta; class Magnoliopsida; order Poales; family Poaceae; genus Otatea; species Otatea glauca. Next base: position 53,640,033 of record CM070721.1, read on the forward strand.
GACTTAGCTTCTATAGCCTCTAATCCAGGAGACAAGCATGAATTCATGATTTGACTCTGCACAGGTTTGTACCACTTTACCCATAGTGATCTCAACCGTTGTTGAGAACCCGGAACGTTTATCACTAATCAGGTATTAGATCTCCAACCCTGATAGCCTACGAGTAGTGGTGCTCTCGACTGTTTCCCCACTTACTCTCAGTGTATCAGTTGTACTTTCACCTACTCTACGCAGTACAGTACTTCGACTATTGAACGCAGCACAATACTTAGTACTGTACTTCGACTAATCAACACAATACTGTACTACGGCTAGCCACGGTAGTACTTACCTCATGGTGTCAAATATAGCGTCAGGACTGGTTTTGTGTCCTTCACTGGGACTTCCGCGTGTACCCAGCTTCACACTCCTAGATATCTACTCTTACCCAATGTGGAGATCATAACACCCTTATAGGACAACCTTTTCTAGTCATTTTCACACACTATGGTTGATACGAATTATACGGCTTATTGCCTGAGTGTAGTGGTTTATCCTTATATCATAGCCTATGTAAAAGACCCCTCCGACAAATATTCCCTCCTGGCACCCTCTACCCACCACATATTTACCTCACACCAACTTCACCTGTCAGGTGAATTAAATCAACATATTCATAAATTTACAGACTGCATTGGCAGTTTATTAATACTCAAATCACCCGATTTAGAGTTTTATTTTATAAGATATTTTTTCCATGCAGTGATGTTTTCTGAAAGCATTCAAAAACAATTTCATAAATATGTCCAAGGGAAGCTTGCCTAGATTTTGATAAAGGTATTTGTCCTCACACGGTTAATACTGAGGATCAGCGGTCCAATTGGAATTTATTTTTGAAATTACATAAATACCATATTTTAGCGGCTAATAAATTTTTGCATGTCTTAAGGCATCAAACCTTTATTTCTTAATATTTTAAGATTTATAAAATTTATGTTGCGATTCTTAAGACTTTAGTTTATTTTATTTCGCCGTGCTTTAGTTAACGGTTCGATCGACTGAAATTCATGGTTTTAATAGATTTTAATTGGTTTAACTTATTTTAAATCTTGCACATATGCAGATTATTATTATTTTAGCTAATTTACTAAAATTTTAATTTTCTTGTTTTTCTCTTTTATGTTCTCTTATTTTATTTTTCTTATAATTTATTACTTGTAGCAATTTTACGTGATTTTTAGCGTGTAAAAAATACATCACGATTATTTTCTGCAACTAGATACCCATTTTTACACATTTCAAAAATTTTACCATTTTTCCTATTATTTTTTCTTTCTTTTTTTTCTTTCTTTTTCTTTTCTTCTTCCTTTTTCTCCCAGCCTTATCCTTTCATCAACCGGACAAGCTTTTCTCTGGCTCCCTCACCTTCCCCATTTTTTATGGCTTCCACCTTCCCCTATGCCGCCCCCATTGGTCCGGCTTGTCGCCGCCGGCCTGCCGACTTCCCAAACGTCAGCCGACTCGCCGGCGCCTCCCCTGGCTTTCCTCTACACCGATGTCGTCATTCAGGCCTCCTCCCCTCTCGCATCGCACCGATTGCCAGCTTGCTCGTCCCATGGTTGCCCTGACCTGCGCCCTAGGGCTTGGTCTGACCCGGCCTTCTCACCTCCCGACCGCGCCAGGAAGCATCAGCTTGAGCTCGCGCCGCCCTTGCGCCTGGGTTGGGCTCGGTCTGGCTCCGCCCCTTGGCTGGCCATGCTACCGCTCGATCGCCACCACACCATCTCGGCTCCCTCGGTCGCCTTGCATCCGTCGACTGCGCCCTGACCACTGGCCTATGCCTTCCCACTCGGCCCGGCCATGGCCTCCTCCTCTTCCCAGTTGAACTCCTCCCTCTGCCTAGGGTTTGGTACACCCGGGTTTACTGCAATTTCTTCTAATTTTTACTTTATTGTGTTCTGTTGTGATGTGGGATGGAAAAATATATTCGGTCTGTAATGATTTCTATTGTTGACGCTCGAGTTGGACGTCGCCGCAACGATACCCAATATTTTCTATGCGTCGGGGAGCATGTGTGAATTATTGGGAATGTACGGCGCAACCCTCGCTAGCCGATGAACTGAGACCACTAAACTCTATTGATTTTAGTCTCTAGTTGATTTTTGCTAGCTACATACATACATACATACATACATACATACATACATACATACATACATACATACATACATACATACATACATACATACATACATACATACATACATACATACATATGTTGCTATGGATGGTTGGGAATGACTGATTACCTATGATGTGGGAATGAAAATGAAATGCTGGAATAGATGATGGTGCTGGTGCTGGTGTGGTTGCCTTGGTCTCTGGTTGGTTGGCTCTAGCTCCTTGCTTGAGCTCTTCTTGCTTCTGGCTTTGTGCTAACCCCTTGCTCTGCTTACTGGAGACTTGGCTCTCGGGTTCCCTTCTTGGCCTTCTAGCTTGGTGGCCTCCGGGTGCGCTTGCTCCTTATGGCCTCCTTACTAGCTACTGGGGATGGTTTGCCTTGTGAGGCTTTTGCTTGATCTGGAAGCTTGCTTGGAGTTTTGACTGGGCTTGCCTTATGGCCGAAGGCTCTGGCTTGGCTAGGGGCTATGTATTTGGGGTTGTGTTGTCCTTATGGCACAGCGGGTTCATGACTATCCCGTTTTACTGTGGCTTTTACCACTTTACTGATGACAATTTACTTTTTTACCACGCGATATTTTCAATATACGCGTGTCTACAAATAATTTACAGGTTTGTATAATTGCCGAGTGATGAAACCCTATATTCATGAGAGATGCCGATTTGGCCCCGGACGAATCTATTATTTTTAGTGAGTGATGTCATATCATACGGGTCTGACGGTAATTTTATTTTTTATTCTTTTGTTTACTTTTAAATTTTGCGGATTGCTTATTCTTGTTTGCATGCAAAACTAATATGCAAGATTTACATATGAAGATCAGAAGAACATGGATGACTGAAATTTATATTCTTGTAATTTTTATTTTTGAGGTGTAATTAATTATTCATGTATTTTTGTAATTTCGGATGTAATTAATCATTTATGCAATTGCGATCTGGTTTGTAATTAAAATTTCTAATTTTGCAATTTATTCCATTGTATTCAGTTTGTAATAATTGAATTATGTGATTGGACTGTATTAGTTAATTTAATTAAGCATGTTATTTTAATTTAATGATATCATTTGCACTGTTAAATACCCTGGTTGTTTCATCCTACCCCCTTAAAAGGGATTTCATCCCCGAAATCTTGTTCACCTAACAGATGAGAGCATGTCTTACAAAGACCATCATCCAGCTTCCATATGGTTTCTTCTATAGCATGGTGTCTCTAATGGACTATGTAAACTGGATGGAGCCTATGCTATTATGGTTTGCTGATGAAGAGGATGCTCTGAATTTCTATTCGAGGGTCCCACTGATTTGGAATAACCCTGATAAATCTCACGGTTGAGTTTACTCCTAAAGGTTTCATCAGCGATACCAATTCTAATTTGCTCTCAAGTATGGAGTTTCTAGAAATAGTTGCACAGATGGCTTCGGATTCGCATAGAGCTGTATTAATGGATGGAAGAATGAGATGCATACCCATAGTCGCATTGGTGACTTCTTCCGGTGGTTCCGCCTAAATGAAATTTAGGCGGGCAGGTCCTGCGGTCGCCATTGCCTTATTGGATCCTTTTGAAGATATGGTATGGGGGGCCCTTTACTGCGTTCTACTGATTGTGCTTGACTCTTTAGCTTCGTTGAAATATTCTGACCTCCTAAAAGTGGACATTTGCTTCTCTTATGTCCTTCTTGACCACAATGATAGCACCCAGTAGATTGTTGCGGGCAATTATTAGCACAGTGGGGGGGGCTCCGCATTTGTAAATCTAGGCATGAATCTTGGGGGTGGAATATTTGGAATAGGATTTGGTGCAACTATCCATAGTTGAGGCATTGGGTTTATATTTGGTATCGGGGGTCCCAAGGTTCGTGGTTGTGTAGGAGTAGGATTCTGGTATCAAATCTTGCCTTTTTCTTTCTTTCCTCATTTAACTCAGATTTCTCATCTTCTAGTATTATGGCACGGTTCACTAGGTCTCGAAATTCTATGATTTCCCTAGTGGATAGGAGCATTCTGATGTAGGGTTTCATGCCTCTTTTGAATTGGTTTATCCTCTTAATATCCGTATCCACTTCATCAGAGGCATAACGAGATAACTCGTTAAATTTTTGTAGGTACTCATTTATCTTTTACAGATTTGTATAATTACCGAGTGATGAAACCCTATGACGAATACTTATAACAGGGGTACCCCAACGGCCCAAAGCGACGAGCCGGCGGCCTCAAGCACAGCTCAAGCCTAACAGGCCGCTCCCAGCCCACTACCGACCGAAGTACCAACAAGGCCACACAAGACATCCCTTCCCGACCGATCGAGGAAAGTGTCTCCGACCAAGCAGGGCTCCCGACCCCCGCAGCGGGACGAGACCCCTCGGCTCCGACCAAGCGGAGCTCCCGACCGCAGCTGGTCGGGATCCCCGACCGATCGTGCTAAGACAACCCCGCCAAGGGCCGCGTGTCAAGCCTCTACCACCAATGTACCACGCACTCTACGAACGGGCCAATCGGCGACTATACAAGGGCGGTGGCTCCTTCCCAAGAAGGTTTAATGATCGACCAAGTCATGCTCCCATCCCATCGCAGGTCACATACAAGACGAAGACACGCCTCCCGAGGCAACGCCACGCCAGCGCAGAACGCCAACACTCGTAAGGTTCGCAGAGGCGGTACGCAGCTTCCGGAAATACCTAACCGCCTCGACCAACTAAGCTACCGACCCAAAGATGGGCAAGACGGCAATGATCGGCCAACGAACGAAGGACCAAGCTCCTAGTGTAGGTCATCTTGTCCTCTTCCACTCGATGTAACCGCCCTCCTTTCAGATAAGAGGAGGCGGAACCCCGTAGAGAGGGGATCGCAATCGAACCCATCTCGCTAAGCCATTAGCGCTCTCGCTTGTAAACTTTGTGCAGTCATCTGTACTGAAGGGAATACAACGCCGCCACACGAACTGGAGTAGAGACCTTCGGCCCGAACCAGTATACATTTTGAACTTCTGAGTCTAACCATTTAGGGAGTGGAACGCGCGGCCCCTTAGACTTACAAATTTACTTGCCGGTGCTCGAAACGCCGACACCCTATATTCGCGAGAGATGCCGATTTGGCCCTGGACGAATCTGGTATTCTCAGTGAGCGATATCATATCATTGGATCTGATGGCAATTTTATTTTTAATTATTTTGTTTGCTTTTAAATTTTGCGGATTGCTTATTCTTGTTTGCATGCAAAACTAATATGCAAGATTTGTAGATGAATATCAGAAGAATACGGATGACTGAAATTTATATTCTTGTAATTTTTATTTTTGAGATGTAATTAATTATTCATGTATTTTTTGTAATTTGGGATGTAATTAATCATTTATGCAATTGCGATTGGTTTCCATTGTATTCAGTTTGTAATAATTGAATTATGTGATTCGACTGTATTAGTTAATTTAATTAAACGTGTTATTTTAATTTAATGTTCTCATTTGCTCTGTTAAATACCCTAGTTGTTTCAAGAACCGATTGTGACGTGCACGGTACATCACAACCGGTTCTTAGTTAGGAACCGATTGTGATGTGCATGCGTGAGAACCGATTGTGATGTGCCTAATTCTACATCACAAAAGGTTCTAACCTGAGAACCGATTGTGATAATTCGCCACCAAATTATGCACCCTAGCCAAAATCATCTATCACAATCGATTATTTAGATAAGTTGAGAATCGATTCAGATAAAACGATAGTGTTGTATCATTCTATAAATAGTGATGGTCCACTAAGGTTTGTACGCCATGCCACCGTGTAGCCAAAGCCAGTGAGAGATCTACGCACTTATGTGGAAACGAAAGAAAATGAGGAAATCAAATTGCATATTCTTTTGTTGTGTTCCGCGCGTGACATGTATATCACTTTATCTGTACATATGTGCTGGTCGATCTATATCATGAAAAGAGGGAGAAGGGCACGAAAGATGACCAGTAAAGTCGAACCCTTTAAGGACAGCACATGCATGAAATACTAGATAAAGCTGTATGCTACGATTGTGCCGAATGAATTTTGATAGAACGTTTAGACGGTAAAACCAATCTCTCCACAATAGATGTCATTTTTCTTTAGGAAAACTAATACAAAATCTATGAAAAACTGAAATAATAATAATTTCAGTATTCACAGGAGGCTTTTCTGCGAATCAAAACAAGATTTTAGAAAATTTATAGGCTTTTTCGCAAAAATAAGAATCGAGATCCAAAGAGGAATTTTTAGAACCACGAGAGTTTTTTTAACAAAAGAACTGTCGGAAGAGTCTCAACATAATTTCAGATTCATGAGGAGCCTTTTTGCAAAAATGATGATGTGGACTAGAGCTGGCCATATGGGCCGGGCCCGCCAGTCGCCACACGCCCCAGATCGTGGCACGGTACACGCACACGACGGCACGACGACGGCGGGCGGGCGGCGCAAGACGACGACGCAAGACGACGGACGGGCGGGCGGGCGGCAAGACGCAAGACGAGTCCGTGGCCGTGCTTGGCCGGAGGCGCCGCCATGGCGAAGACGACACGACGCGCAGTTAGGACGGGCCGCCTGCACTGATGGTTAAGGCACGGCCGGAGCGCACGAGGAGAGGTGGCGGGCACGGTGGCCGAGGAGAGGCGGCGGCGCAGACACGGTGGGGGCGGCCGACCGTTGTCGTCCCGCCGCCGATCGTTATGCTGGCCGCGTGCGGCGGCACGCACGGCACGGGCGAAATTTTGAATTTTCGACCGCTTTATAGCCGTCAGTTAAAAATTGAAAAACGCAAAAATCCTAAATTTTTCCTATAAATAGGAGAACCCTCTCCTCATACAAAGACCCATTCACTCATCATCTTCTATTGATCATCTTGTGAAAATTGTGATATGTTTGTAGTTATTTAGCAAAATTCGAGAAATTTTGCTAAAATTTCGAGAAATTCAAACTCGAGCTTCGGTAACACAAGAGGTTTGTTATAGTGAATTTTGCTAATTGTATTGTTTTTATTATTTTTACTAATATTCAAATATTCAATTTGCGCTTTTTGCATGGATCATTTCCTATCTCCGATTTCGGATCGCCCGAGGACCTTGAATCCTTCCAAGATTTGTCCGCTGCAAATGTAAGCACCAAGAACATTATGTACAAGAAGAACCATCGTGCTCCATGACCATGAGTGCTTCGCTCGACATCCACCGGATCAAGAGAGCGAGGCGTACATCGAGAGTTTGGGGTTTTTTCGACAAGCAAGCGAGGACGGATACGAAAGGAAAAGAGGTAAGAGTTGCCGCTTGTAAACAATGTCATCATGTTTTATCCGCAAAATCTACTGGGGTACGGACACTTGCATAGGCATATTGAAAGTTGCAATGCGAAAATAGGAGCAAATATGAGATGTATACACAACTAATATACAACCCGGACGGTTCGGTCCAGAATCGGGAATATAGTGGCGATGTAGCTAGGCAATCTCTTGTACGCTTAATTGCAAGACAGATTTACCTTTAAAACTTTGGCGAGAGTGCTTGATTTTGAAAATTACATTAAGCGTGCACATAATCCAAAATTTAGTAAAGTATCTAGACAGACAACTAGTAGAGATGTAGTTAAGTATTACAATAGTTGTCGTGAAAATTTAAAAACATGTTCAGTACTTGCACATTTTCCGTATCTTTGACTTCAGACATATGGAGTGGTAGGGCTAAGCAAGATTATATTAGAGTAGTTGCTCATTATGTCAACCAAAACTGGCAACTAGAAAAAAGAATTATAGGTTTCAAACTAATTGATGTCGCATATACCGAGAGAATATTCTGAGAGTATTATTAGGGTGGTGGAGGACTTTGGTCTCAGTGATAAGATTTTTGCTATAACTTTAGATAATGCCTCCGCAAATACCTCCGCAATGAATATTCTCACTCCAATATTTGGTACTTATGCTGAATCATTTTTGCTTCATCAACGTTGTGCCTGTCATATTATTAACCTTATAGTTAAAAGTGGACTTGCCCCGTTAGAACGTTACATTGCACCTTTCCGTTTGGCAATTTCTTTTATGAATCATTCTAATGCTAGAATAGCATCTTATAAGAATTTTTGCATTGCAATGGGCGTACGTCCAAGAATATTTGGTTTAGATATACCAATAAGATGGAATTCTACTTACTTAATGCTTAAGAACCTTCTGCCATATAAGAGCACATTTGAGGTTTTCATTCAAACACATCACCCTCAACGTGATTTATTATCTGAAGAACATTGGTATGTTGCATCAAAGTTACTTCAGTTTCTTGAAGTTTTTTATGACTCCACAGTTGCTTTATCCGCAGTTTATGAACCCACATCTTCTCTAATTGTGCATCATATCTTAGATATGGCTACCCATTTTAAGAATAACGAAAATGACATGATTTTAAAAGATTCTGTCATTGCAATGAAATCCAAATATTTGAAATATTGGAAAGAAATTCCACTTCTATATGCCTTCGCCTTTATTTCAGATCCTAGAGCAAAACTTAGAGGATTTGGTAACGCCCTCTCCTTTTAGGTGATGTTCTAGGGAAGATTATTCAATTTATTTTACTACTGCTCGTATTTAAACTAACCAAGTTTACAACAAGTACGAACAAAGCATCAAGGAGTTCGTTTGCAACGACCTCCGCATCTATCGCAGTAAGAAAAAGACCGCGTGGGGCAAAATCGGGTTCTTCTTCTTCGTGCTGTGTTCTACGACGGTGGTGATACAAGCCGCATCCAACAAGTCTCCTCCGGGAACTATCCGCCTATATGGACAATGACGCTGGATTACCAACAACAAGGAGACGATGTCTTCAATATTGTTCAATGGTGGCATGAGCACAAGCTAACATATCCCGTGCTATCCATATTAGCTCGAGATGTGTTAACTGCTCCAGCCTCGACGGTTTCCTCCGAAGTCCGCCTTCGCCTCTCGTGAGAATATTGAGAGAAGAACAAGCCTATTGAGTGATATGGTGGAGATGCTCATGACTATCAAAGACTGGGAACACTGATACAAGAACTCAACATTCCACAAAACCAAGAACTAGAGGAAGCCTTCGAAAATCTCTACCTCGACAATGACGAAGACCCTCCATCTACCTCTTAGTATGTATTAGAAGCTTAGAGCTTTAGTTGTACTCTTTTCTTTGTCAAGGTTTTCTCTAGATGAGTTTTTACTTGGCAAAGTTTTTAACGAGGCAACCATCTAAACATTAATAAAGCTTTTTGTTACATGTTCTACATTTTTTTGTCTCAATTTATTGTACGTCATTTTTATGCTATTTTCTAACTCTACATATTTTTCCTTATTTTTTTCTATTTTCCCCCTATTTTTTCCTATTTTTCTCCTATTTTTTTTTTGCACAAGAGTTGGTGGGCGGCCCGAGGCCCACCGTGCCTATTCGTGCCCGGGCCGGCACGGCACGGCCCATGCCCCCGGCGTGCCGTGCCTGGGCCTCGACCTCGGCCCATGGGCCGTGCCTTGGCCGGGCCGTGCCGTGCCGTGCCGGCTTGTGGACGCTGAGAGCCCCCGCCACCGGTGCCGAACTGCCGATTCCTTCAGCGTGCAAATCCACCTTAACCCTGGAGGCCTGAAGTGGACAACGTCCTCCACCACTTGCTGTCCCATGTTTTCTGTTGGCCTTTTGTTATGCCAATCCTTTCGTACGCACATACATTTGGTAAAGTGTGACAAGACGAAGTCCGACAAGATTACAAGGAGGACAGGAATATTGTTATCTGATGAGCGTGTACAGCTGAAAAGGATCGGCCTTTCCTTCCCTACCGTCCCCCGTTCGTCTTCACCTCTCTTTGATGTGTGCCACCACCATAAAAAACACTGCAACTCGTGTGCATCTCTTGATTTGTATCATTGTATGTAACTGTCGTGGTACGCAATTTGCAACACAGGAATCCTACAGGGATTTCAATTAAAAAAAATATCCAGGAGCGGTATACTTCTTGAGCTCTTTTACGGTCCACTAAATTCAATATAAACCGTTCATTTTTTATCTAATATATCATATTAGTTTAGTATTTATTTACACTTCCTTCGATAGTATGCTAGTAGAAATACACCATAAATCAATGACTAGATTTGATTTATACTAACCACTAAATATTACTGGTATAATGCACCGGAAAATTTCCCTGTTTCTTTTACACAACGTTTGGCTCCATTGAATTGAATTTGATTCATTGAATTGGTTTCCAAATCCTATTCTAGTAGGATTTCAATTTGATTCGAGACAAATCAAAATCAAAATATCCTGTTTGGGTGTCCGTAGAATTGGAAATAGAAAGTTCTCCAAAAAAAATTCATCAAGTACTCTCCCATGGCAATATGGCAGCACGGCCGAGTCCCCCGAATCAGCATCGGCGGCTGCTCCAACGCGGCCGTCGCTCACCGTAGCTGGGCAGCGACGGAGAAGAAGATGGCTTCACGCCGGCAACGGAGGAGGAGGAGATGGGCTAGCTGGGTTTGGGTGGAGGCAGAGAAAGGACGACGCAGGTCCTCCTTCCTCAACTCCAGCGTAGATGCTTCCAGATCTGCATCATCATGCCACCGCCGTTGGCAGAGACATGAGGGTCACATGGCGGAGAGGCGGAGACAGAGGAAAGGTCACCGGCGGGGCCGGAGGTGGAGCTCGCCTTATGGGAAGAAGAATCGCGAGGTCACGAGAAGCCGGGAGTCGCTGTTGGATTGGATTCAGGCAAATGATAGGGAAGAGAAAAGAATTGGTTTTAAGTGTTTCCACGATTCCGGACTCAATTCTTGGGAGCCAAACGCCTTGTTACCGGATTTCCATTGAGAATTCCTTTTGTTCTAGATTGCTAGCTTAGGCTGCTTAGCTAGGACAGGATTGGAACGCGGAAACTTCGAACGAAACATACTTCAATTTCTACGTGAAAAAAATTCCCCAGTTCCAAATTGTTGTACTCTATGTAAGTGTGCGCACTATGCACCACGGATGAACAGTGGAGGAACTAAAAAAACTTTCATTGAAAGCGCATACTTCACCCGTATAATTATATAATCTTATACAATGTTTTGTAACATCGTAAATTCAACACATTTATTCAAAATTTGCTAAAATTATAATACAAATAGTCTAAGGTTTTACAAATATCAAACAAACAAAATCAGAATAAATTCAATTAACGAATTTAGTCTATTGAAAAAGTAATCCTATAGAATTTTACAAATTTTTAAGGATACCTTTGTATACCTATCACTTCACCTAGACCGGTTCATGTGGGCCTTTGGTTCAAGGCCAAAAGGTGGATGACCCCAGGTCATCCACCCTGGTAGAGATGAAGTCATTCAAGTTCATATTTGGTTAGAAGGATGAGAGATAGATGAGATGAGCTAAATTTTTGTTTGGTTAAAAGGATAACAGTTAGATAGTGGATAAGATAAGAGTCCATATTTGATTAGTGGATGAGAGTTGGATGATTTCATCCAACTAATTTCGTTGAATGATCTCATCCAGCATCTACGAGAAATATTTTCATTTCTTAGTTACTATCGTCCACCCGATTCATAGAATCAAACAGCGAGGTAGGTGTACAAAGAGAAATCCTCCTATTTTATCCACCCTTGTCCTTGAACTAAACAGATCCGAAGTTCACGTAAGGAGTCGTGTCGTGTGGATGCCGTTGCAAAAAGCTAGTTAAATTCAGATTCGCATGATCTCATGGACGGTTCCAAACTTCCAACCTCCTGCTCGTGAACGTGTGGTTGAGACGAAGCGCGAGAAAAAAAAAAAGCAGCAGGACGGCACCTCTACTTAATCTTGATTTCGTGACCGCTTGCTGACTAAGAAAAGATGGGTTTAATCGTTTTTCAGATAAAAGCGACGCGGCAATTTTGGGATTAAATGAGAGGTTAGGGAGTTATCAACGGGAGCGGAGCCATCCCAAGTCTATGCCTCGGATCGGACCACATCTTCTTAAGCTAAGTCACAATTTTACTGATTTTTTAACATATTTTTGTATAAACTTATAATGGCAAGCCTTAGGCCTAGGCCCGGGTGACTCGAGACCTACCTCCGCCCCTGGTCATCAAGCTTAACATCTAGTTTTATTTAAGGGGAAAACTTTGTTTATACTTTGTAGCATGTGTTGCTTCGTATAGAGGTGGGCGTCGTGCCATGTCGGGCTGGTCCGGCACGAACCCATCGTGCTTCGTGCTACTTTGTAGCATGTGTTGCTTCGTGTAGAGGTGGGCGTCGCGCCGTGCCGGCTCGGCCCACCACAGGTCCATCGTACTTTGTGCCTAAACCGTACCCTACCGCGATGGCCCGTCGTGCCCGCTATGCCGTGTCGTGCTGGCCCAACTCGTCTTCAGTGAGTCCAGTGTAACATCCCAAAATTTACTCAAATATTATTTTATTGTCATTTGTGGATTTTCTGGAATTTATTTGGATTTTTCTGGATTTATTTGAATTAATTTTAAATTAAGAATATTGACCTTTTGCTTAAAACTATTTAAATTTGTGCAAAGTTAAAATAAAGTTTTGCCAAAAATATTTTATTTGAGTCCAGAATGTCTCAAAGTATTTTAGAGATTTTTCTTGGATTTTTCCTGATAATTTATTTGCCTAAAACCAATTAAATGAATTTCAAATTATTTAATTATTAAAGAGTTTAAAATCATTTGAACAGTGTTGGGCGAAACCCAACATCAGGCGCTGCGTTCGCTTCGCCTCGCGCTGCCTACCCAAACCGCGAACCATGCGGAAACCCTAGATCGGTGGTCGTTCGCGTGCGATCCAACTGCTCAGAAAGGCCGTTTGCGCCACGCCCGCCGTCGGATCGAGACACGCGTCGCGCCGCCGTCCTTCGTCTCCGATGCGAACTCGAGTCCGCCCAGAACGACTCGGACTTTCCCCGCCGTAGGGCTCGAACGCCGAGGCTATAAAAGGAGGGGGTACTCGCCTGAGGTTCCTCGTGAGCAGCCGCGCACTTTGGTCGGACCCGTCTGGCGAGGAACATCGTGGTGAGCGCAAGGGAGCTCGTCGGAGTCAAAAGCTTGTAGCCGCCGCGGTTTTGCCTTGGATCATGGCCGATCTGTGGTCTTCCAACGCCTTGGTTCCGGATTTGAATTCGCCAAGGTGTACCGCGTCAGCTACGCCTTTTCTTCGCGTCGGAAGCGCACCGAAACGTTGTGGCCCTGGTCTTCTTCCTCGCCTCTGGTGAACCCCTCGCCGCCGCTTCGCCGTTGGTCTCGGGTGTGTTCGTGACCGTAGGATCCAAGAGAATGGCGCAGATTGTGCCACGTGCACCCCTGTCCGTAGCCGTCCGATCGGATTCAAACGCATCGGAACGCACCGTCGCCGCAACCAATTGCGTGCCGCCGCGTGTCGAGCGCTGGTGCCGAGGCGTCATGAACCGGTTCACCGTGGTCCAATACGCGTCGTGGACTCATCCATACACCGAGACACGGTCGCGCTCGATTGGTTCCGGATCAAGGCTAACGTCATGCTTGCGTCATAATTGAATTTTTCAATTGGAAAATAATCCGATTGGAAATTCTGTGATGATGACGTCATCATGAGGTCACACTGACGTCATAAATCGGTTTTTCAGTTTAAAAATAATTCTGTTAATTCTGAATTTCTGATTTTTGCAATTTCAGTATTTAATCCAAACTTCAAAAGGCTATATCTTTTGCATCTTAACTCGGATTTGAGTGATTCAAATTTCTAAAAATTTATAAAATTGAGATCTATTTAATGGTGAATTTTAATTTATTTTTGGAGTTAATTTGCTCTCTGTTTTGGTATTTATTTGCTTTTCTCCTTTGGTACGCGTAGACGTTGAATTGTGCGACGCTTCGGAGGAAGATCCAGCAACTCAAGAGCAAGCTCCAGATCAAGATCAGGACCTATTCCAAGGCAAGTTGTGCTTTGATCATGTTGAACCCATGTTTATAAAATTGCTATATTTGTTTTACCATATTGCATATTATTTCAAGTATACAATTGTTTCAAATTAAATTGGGACTTAGCTATTATACCAATTTGATCTATACCCTACCTTGTCATTGTATGCCATAATTTATTGTCACCCTAGATTGGTTCATTATTGTTGGTTAGTAATGATAATCAACATGGGATGGTTAGACCATATTAGTTGCTTAGCCATGCCACGTCATCACATGTGATTGAATCATTGATAATTAATCTTGACTAGTGGAATATGGAACGATGTTATGAACTTGTGTGTCATGTGGGATCACACGATGAGATTGAGTTGTTGTGGCGAGTCATGTCACGCAACGATGTTGAATTGTTGATGGCACGTGGTGCTTGGTAATCAACTTGGGTGATATTCACTTAGATTGGGGCAAGTGACAAGGGGCGAGTATGCCAAGGTGGGCCTGATGGGCAGAGGGTATGTGGATTTCTTGCCTTGATCACTCTAAGGACTTAACCTTGCAAGCCTTTGACCTGAGTCAATCATGCAACCACATGTCTGGTATGGGCCAGTCTAGCTGAGTAATTTGCAATGTCTTAATTTTGGTACTATCTTGGTCGGTGTGAGTTCCCGAGTTATGGAGTAATTCACATGGCGCAAGAGGGGGGCCCTGGATGTGGTAACCAGTCCCACCAGTGTTAAAACCTTAGCGGTCGTACGCAAGGTTAAGCAGCGCATTGTAAAGGCTTTGTTATAATCACTCGCCTTGGTGGTGTTTGGTTGTATCGCGTGGGTAAAGTGCATAACCTCTGCAGAGTGTGAAACTATTCGGATAGCCGTGCTCGCGGTATTGAGCAATGCTCGGGAATTACAGTTAAGGGTTAGCTTAATTAAATTGTCAACTTGGTTGGGATGGCGGAATGCCATGAAATTTGATTTAGAATTGAAAACTTGGTTTACTTGAGAAATACTAAATCTATTTATTGATATTTTTTTTACAGTCTTTACAATCTATTTATTATATTTGTTCATAAATGCTGCTTATTGCAAAATAACCATGATAACCTATCCATTGGAATAAGCCTTACATATAGTTACATAGAATTACATTCTGTGCACAACTTGTTGAGTGCTTTAAGTACTCACCCTTGCCAACAACAATAATCAACAGTCGAAGAATCTACACCTGTGTTGGAGGAAGAGTTCTAAGAGGACGCGAGTCATTAGGGTCCGAGCCTTGTCGGTTTGTTCGTGGTGAACTGATGAGCTATCTACGTTTTCTACTTTCCACGCTTAATTATTAGCTTATATTTCCAGTCTTACCCTGCGTGGCTTAATAATGTAAGTTGGTCATAAGATCATACATTTAGCTATATCAATAAATGAACTATTATTTCTATTATCGTTGAGTATGATGTGATATGTACCAATGTTAAGCTGTGTGCACTAGCGTTGATCCTGGGACTAGTGCAGTAAACGCAGTGGGTTCGAATCAGTGGATTCGGGTCCTTACACCCAGGCACGTTCTATTTGCGCTTTGTGCCTTCTTCGTACCGTGTCGGCCCAGACTCGACCCATTTGCACTATAGCGACGAGGGGAAAGGAGCCAGAGATATATTGAGTTGAGACAGTGGACACAAATATTATGGGAAAAAAATTAAAATTTATTTATTTTTTAAACAGTTACAGAGAGCGAGAGGGATGTGCTGAACACGGGCGAGAGGGGGCAATGGGTGAGAAAGAGAGTGAGGGAAACATACGAGAGAGATGGGCGAGAGAGGGAGAGATTGAGAGAGACGGGTGAGAGAGAAAGCTAAGAGAGATTAAGAGAGACGGACAAGAGAGAGAGCAGCTTTTTGCACCGTCTCTCAATCTCTCTCAGCTCTCTCTAACCTCTTGCTTGTCTCTCTCAGCTCTTTCTCGCTCGCCCGTCTTTCTCAATCTTTCTCAGCGCTCTCTCTCTCTCGTCTTTCTCAATCTCTCTCAGTTCTCTCTCGCCCGTCATTCTCTCTATATCTCTCTCAGCTCTCTCTCAATCCAATAACTAAAGGGCTGAACGATTTATCCTTCCATGACCTTGTAGAGCTTGGAGTTTACGGTGGTGGCTAGTGCTCTAATATCGATGTAGTGGCACTGCATCCCCTAGATTCTATTTTCCTGAAATTGATGATCTCCAAAATTTTGTCTACTTCATATGAAATATACATGTGTCCATGACAGTATTTATAAATAGCATACACTACTGTCACAACACAATTCACAATTCATACACAAGCAATTTGCTTTCATCACTACTGTCACCAGTGCCAATACGAAATATTTTTGACCAAACATGTTATACGCGCTTTCCCCTCATAAATTTTCTAGTACTCATAAATTTTCTCCTAAAACAAATTAGAAATAATACTCATAAATTTAGCACGTAACAAAATTTTCCTTTTTTCCTTCCATTTTCCCCTTTTTTCACTAATTTTCTCCTTTTTGCCTATCTCTTTTCACCTTTTTTTCCCCTCTCAATTTCCCCTCACCCTTTTTTCCTCAGGTGGCTCTTTTCCCTCGGGCTGTGCCTCGATCCCCTCCTCCTTCCCCTCCCGCATGTGCCTCTCCGCCCCTCACCTCCCTCCATGGCGGCCACAACGGGCGCGAGGTGGCACGGCGGCCTCCTTGCCTCCCCGCCGTCGTGGCCTCCTTGCCTCTCCCCTCGCCGCCCTTTGCCTCCCCCACACGGGCGAGGTGGAGCGAAGAAGCCGAGGCATCGTGATGCGGGAGCTGAAGCGACGGGGGAGTCGAGACGGTGTGGCGAGGCACGGGAGCCAAGACAACATGGTGGGCAGTGACCTCGGCGGGCGGGCGAAGAAGCTGAGGCGTCGCCGTGAGGGAGCCGAGGAGACGGAGGAGCCGAGACGGCGTGGCGAGGCGCAGCAGATGGCGTCGACAGCCTCGGCGAGTGACGGCGTCGGCAACCTCGGTAGGACCGACAGGTAACCCCCCGCCCTGCTCCTCTCCCTGTCGCGGCCGCGTGCCCTTGCCCAGGCCACGCAGGCCCCTGCCACTGGCCCGCGGCAGAGCCGCAGCTACACGCAGGCCTCGCGCCGCCGTGCCTGACATGTCGCCTGCTGCGTCGGCCGCCCACCATTC
This sequence comes from Otatea glauca, assembly GCA_036346275.1. Taxonomy (NCBI): domain Eukaryota; kingdom Viridiplantae; phylum Streptophyta; class Magnoliopsida; order Poales; family Poaceae; genus Otatea; species Otatea glauca. The sequence goes on from CM070721.1 coordinate 53,657,262, forward strand.
CCAATTCTCGGGCCCGGCATGGCCCGAGCTACAGTGCCATGCCGACACGGTACAACCCACTTCGTGTCGGACCGGGTTTCAAGCCATGCCGTGCCCGCCGTGCCTCAGACCGGCCCACACAAGCCCAACCCTAGTGTCCACCTCTAGCTTCGTGTATGATGTGATAAAATGAAGTAGCTTTTTTTTCCTGTTGGTATGTAGATTGCGCCTCTTGCATCGATTGTCAAGTTGAGATTTGTATAATGACATGTCAAAGTTTTTTTTAAAACACGACCAAGGGGCCTCTTTGCAAAATAAAAATAAAAATAAAAATAAATGTTTAGTCTTTTCGCTAGCGCGAGTAGCTTTCCACTTCTTTCTACATATGAGATGTGACATCATAGGCCGGACTAGGTTAGGGCGGGCCGGACTATAGCCCAAATTGCGGATGCAGAGGCTCATGCTAAGCCCAATTCTGGTCCATTAAAGGCATGGGCCTAAGCCCATACATGCATATCTCATAGCCCGTATGTCATTAATCGTTAACACCCTATGTGGCAACAAAAATATGGCAAGCGCACGGGTTAATTGCGGTCTTTTTATGTGAGTATTCCAGGGTTATCGAATACATAAGAAAACAAAATCCTATTCTTAAGGTTTCCTAATTTAAATAATCTAATTATCCATGAGTAAACGAAACATTGCATAAAGGTGATCCTATCTCGAGCCAGAATAAATAGTTGATAATTAATCTTCCAGGGCAGGGCACGACCTAAGAGCTTTAATAGATCGAAAGAAAGCAAATTGTATGAACCAGATGATTGGCAAATAATACAGAAGCAACAAACTTAAATAGACCATATCAACTAGAATATGAAAGATAGCAACAACTTCAAAGATTGCACCGTCGAACTGGGCTCTGGAACTCGAGACGTGGGATTCCAAAACCGAGAAGTGGCCCCCTTTCATAGCCTAGGTTTTTCTGAAAAAAACTATTATTCTATAACTTTTTATAAGAGACTGTTTAATAAATAACTAATTTTTCTCAGTAATAAGCTGTAAAAACATGTTTAACTCAGCTTTCAGAATTTTGACTTTCAGCTTTTATATATAACTTTTAGATTATGTCAAAAACCGTTGAAAAGTTGAGCAGTTTGGAAGGAAGTGTTAACTTTTTAAAAACTGAAACCGACTTAAAGCAGGTTAAACAGGACCCTAGTCGGAGTCGACGCTTTAGAAGGTTCCTCGAGCGTATGACATGTGGGTCTACTTCCGGTTGAACTCGGTTTGATCTCAAAAAATTTGCGGAGTCTTAAAAAAAACTAGTAGAATCTGTATTGCCAACGTGCAACGATGCAAGACTTCCAAGTTTTGGCCAACACATCATCTAAAGGGAAATTGAGGACTTCCGGATGGTTCATGTGTAAAGCTTCGGGAACCAGGTCCAGGGGAACAAGCGTTGGATGATAGGGTTCTGCGCCAAGATGCACTGGCGTTGGCTAGCGCTTGGGCTTGCACGGGCCCGTGCTCTCATGGGCTTTGACCTAGTTCAATGTGGATTTTTTTCTTTAATATTTATTTTTATTCATTATTTCGAAAATAGTCGTTAGATAAAAAAATTGCGGAAATAGGCTTCCGTCGCCCGTATATGGGGCGGGCGATAGGTGCCGGCCCTGACGGCTCCACCGTGAAGTAACGGCAGGGGGGAATCGTCCGATACAGGGGCGACAGGTGCCCTACCTCGCAATTTTTTTTTAATATTAATTTCAAAAAAAAATTCGAGAATAATCAATAGGAAAAAAATAAAGAAAATGGCCATAGGGCAGTCGATACCCTATACCATAAGTTAAAAGCACTAATCTTTAAATTTTTGATACCTCTTAGTATTGATTTACTGTAATATTTTATATGTATTGGCCAAAATATACCATAAGTTAAATATCCTCAGTCACACACACGCTACCGTCACGCCTGACTACATCTGACGTGCGCCGCACACTGATCCCACGCGCATGGTATATTAGTGCTATTAAAATATCGAGAACTACCATTAAATGTCGTCAATACCGACCAACAGGCGATTAGGGGTAGCCGCATTACTAGGAAGGTCCAATTAGAACAAGATAAATTTTAAAATTTTTATTAATATATAAGGATTTAGATTTTGTTATGAAAAGTACTATGTTCTATGCAAATTTAAATTGTATAAATCAATTTTACTTAAAGACCATTCAGTGTATTATGAAGAAACTATACAAACCCTGGCTCGAAAAATCCTAAAATAAATATCACTTGTTCGTAGGGTATTAGGTGTCCCATTTTTTCAAAAACATTTAGGAATAAACTCAGTTGAATAAACCAAATGACTATAAGTATCCTCACTTGCATGAAACACTAAAGCCTTTTCGGCAGCTCGTGAAATATCATGTTTAAATGTAATTTTTAGGGAGAACGGGCCAGGCCAGATTTGCTCTTTGATATATGCAATACCATATGGTAGGAAAATATTTTATTTATACCTTGCTTTGCATATTAATTCTACTAGTGCAATAACCTTAAGTATTATGGTCGAGGCAACAATGAAACGCTTAAGCCTTTTCGGCAGCCCGTGAAATATCATGTTTGAATGTAATTTGTAGGGAGAACGGGCCAAATTTGCTATTTGATATATGCACTACCATATGGTGGAAAATATTTTATTTACACCTTGCTTTGCATCTAAATTGTATTAGTGCAATAACCCTAAGTATTGCAAAACGAGGGTGAGAGAGGGAGATTAGAGAGCGGTCGATTCACAAATCAGAAGTTACTGCGGAAAATAAGGTAGGCCACACTCTTTATTACGGTTTAAAACTGAAAGGAGTACCACGAACAAGGAAAATAATAGTTAAAACCAGACGTCTACTGAGTGCTTTGAGGCCACTTCCCCTTCGCCCATGCCTCCGATGGGGCTTCTCTGGCACGACGCGCCCTCTCTCATTTCCTCTCTCTCTCTCAGCCTCCTTCTCCTCCGCTTCCTTTCTACGTGCCTCCTCGCGTGCGGCATGACGCTGCTCTTGAAACTGCCGCGTGAACTCCTCCTGCCGGTTGGCTTGATCAAGGAGCCTTTGGTCTTCCGGGTTGATCTCCATATCAAACCACTGCTCAAATTCACACAGTGACGGAGGTGACTGCATGAAACATAAATTAGCAAAGTATCATGTACAAATATTACGTAACACGTAAGATTGTTACCATCTGGCGATCCTTCAGGCTCTTCTCTGGCGGGTCGAAGGCGTAGTTGCGGCACTTGCAATACCTCCTCTTCCAAGTTGGAAATTCCCAAGAGTGGATAAGCCTGTAAGGATCTCCGCACATACACATCAGTGCTACAGCTCCACGAGGTAGGAAGAGATCTTGGTATGCTAAATTGCGCGAGCATGCACTTCCTTCTTTCTTTGCGTTCCCCTTTCCCTTTCCACTTGCACGCCTTGGCATTTTCGATTGATCCTCTACTTATTATTTTCTTTCTTCCTCTTTCGCTGCTGCCTTTGCGAGACCGCGAGCAAGAACGAATGTTATAAAGGGTAGATATTGCCAGGGTATGGAGCGATCGCCCCATATTTGGACGATCGCCCAAAATACTGTCGATATTTACCTCGGGTAGTGTGCCCCTGATAGTATTTAACGGTAGTTCCTGATATTTAACAGTAGTGTGCCCCATATTAGGACGATCGCCCCAATTAGAGGCGATCGCCCCTTGTAGGGCGATAGGTGCCCCCACCCATTAATGGCCGTTAATGCCGGCCTCTCTAGTCGTTATGGTCGGTGGTGTGTTGTCATGTCGTGTGAGAAAGTAAAAGCGATGACAACACAATTAATAAAACATACATTGATGTTCACAATTTAAAGTGATAAGGCACTCATGTTACTAATTCAGACAGTTATATAATATGGTGTTGAACGTAAAGGCATTACAAAAATACATCTGTACAACAAGTCAATGACGGCCATGCTTCCTGATCTGGTCCTTGGGGTACGTGAGTGGTGATGGCAGACGGACGTCCCTCCTAGGTCGGCCCTGCGGCGCAGGGGTAGAGTGGTGTGGCGGTGACCCGGCCGTGTTCTGGAGCGGTGCTAACGAGAGCTGAGAGGGGTCGAGGTAGTCGGTCGACAGGCACTGCTCCAGGTCGAACTCGTCGTACGTAGGGTCATTGAAACCACCCTGGGGTCCTGCTGGGGTGCGAGACGACGAAGGCCCCTCGCCAGCCCACTGTCCCTACTGCTGCTGCGTGGGAGCGTAACGAGGAACCGCCTGGGTAGGGCGAGGTGCTGGCCCACGGGGACGTGGTGCGCTGCGTCTACCGACATCTTCGCGCCCCCGGCAGGTGGCCAGGCGACCCAACCGCCTCTCCCTATCGAGGACCTGCTCCCAAGCTGCCTCGACCTCAGCGGTGGTCATCTGTATGCCCGCCCGGAGGCGCGCCAACATGGACGTAGCCTCCACCTCCACCTCCATTGCAAGATGTGCCTGCATGTAAAGTCGGATTGATATTAAGTAATTTATATGAAAAAGACGTACCCATGTAGCTTCGATTGTGATACTTACCGCGGAGCTGTCCCTCTGGGACATCTGTGAAGGGTACGTGTTCGTCACCGATGCCCGTCGTGCGACATACGGTGCTGGTGTGTACCCCACCCTGAGGCGAGTCCGCGGCACGAACCACTCCATGTACTCATTGTACATGTCATGGTCGTACGGCTAGGTCTCGGTGACCCTATCGTCGAGTGCGGCATCCCACTGCACCGCCCATGGCTGCATGTGATGCGCGAACTGAGTGCCCGCTACAGCACCCATCTGGGTCATCCTGCAATGCAAAAACAGGAAATACATACAACATCCATTATGCAGAAATGCTAAGTACTCAGCTCAGAAGACGTACCTGTGAGCGCCACGTGCGACAACGTGACGAGGCGGCAAGGGAAAAGAGTGGAACAGGCCGAACTGCCACAGCACTTGGTGCGGCGAGTACTCCTCAACACACAGGTCGAAGACGAGAACCTTATGGGTGAGTCAGAACAGCTCATCTCCGTGCAAGGCACGGAGACCCCGTAAGGTGCTCGGGCGTTGACGTCGTACGCGCTGTATGACGTCCACCGCACGTCCTCGTCATGGAGGTTGTCGAACTCCCGAACGAACTCGGCGTAGGACCTCCTCACCTGTCGGTGCGCGTACGCCCGCTGCGAGGAAATAAAAAATGGTGGATGTTATAGAAGTGTGTAAGTGGGAAAACAGCTCCACGAGGGAGCATACCGGTCATCGGACCCAGTAGTCGCCCATGGTGGGCCAGTCAATCAGGTCCTCTCCGTACAGGTCCTGCGGGTACGGCGCGGTGTCAACAGCAGGCCTGCCAATGGAGAAGCGCTCCCAGGACCACAACTGAAGGAGTAGGGCGCAACCCGACATCGTCGCGTCCTGGTCTGCCCGAGAGACGGCATCGCACAGACCTCTGTACGTCGCCGCAAGCACAACAAAGGCCCACGACCACTGCACCATCTGTTTACAATGAGAAAGTTAGACGTGTCATGCACAGAATAGATTTCAACGGAATGTGTTACCTCATGCTCCGGGGTGTCGGCGATGTACTAAGCGTACTCGATCAGGTGCCGGTCCACCGTGTTCCCGTGGGAGGACGGGAAAATCACCCAACCGAACAGCAACAGGAGGTATGCCTCCAGATGGCGGGCCACATCCTCCTCCTCGATGTGCGGGTGGATCAGCTCAGCCTACAACATTTGGTACAAATATTATCAGCAACTTAGCTTCTCTGTTAACTTGCAATGAAAGAGGTACTAACCGTGAACTGAAGCAGCCACACCTTCGTCAGTCCGTGCCGCTCACTCGGCCTGAGGGGCTAGTAGGGGGCTGCCCGGGGGTGCCGTTGCACCTCGGCGAACCGCGCGAACAACTCCGCATGCCACGTCCCGGAGATGTTGTGCGGCACAACTGTAGGACCCGCACAGGGGAGTCCTAGGAGGTAGGACATGTCCTGCAGCGGCGGAGCCATCTCTCCTCAGGGAAGGTGGAACGTGTGCGTCTCCGGTCTCCACCGGTCGACGAGTGTGGCCAGCAGGGACCGGTCGTACTCGAACCGTGGGACCTGCCTGCCCTCTAACGGGGCAGTGACCTGCTCCACCATCCTATAGAGAGGAAGTAAGCCAGTCGCTCGCAACCTGCATGTAGTGTATTGCGTCGTTAAAATTGCATTCACAGGTAAGTACATGTACATAAAAGAGTGCAAGCGTCGGCAGCTTACCGTGGAAGCCAGCGTGGGTCAATGCGAAGCAGCTCGTTGGGCACCCAAGGCCGCAGTGTCCCTATCTGTCAGTTCTCCTCTGAGGAGTACCTAGACCGGTGGGTCGAATCCATGGTCGCGTCTAGCAGCTCATGGCAAGGTCGCGCCATCGTCACCTGTTACAAAGCAAATACAACAAAATTGTCAGTAATTAAATGTGTACACAAAATGAAATACAAAATAACGAAATGTAACATATTTAACAAACAATACAATGCAAGTCCAAAAAGCTAAAAAAATCTCATGTTACAAACATACTAAAGATGAAGATATGTTCGATGAAGCACACAACGTCGAAAATTACATGATGGGAGCAACAATTAACTGGTACATAAAAAATTACATGATGGGAGCAATAATTAACTGGTACATCGAAAATTACATGATAAAACAACAATTAACTGGTACATCGAAAATTACATTATCCGCATAACAATTAACTAGTACGTCGTAAATTACATGATGCGAACAACAATTAACTGGTACATCGAAGATTACATGATGGGAACAATAGTTAACTGGTACATCATAAATTAAACGATGGGAACAACATCGAAAATTACATTATCCGCAATTGCGACGCGCTTCAGACTCGTCCATATCGTTTCGAATACGCCGTGTCCTTCGACGCCCGACCTTCTACTTCAACATTCGGATGTCCGATACCCATCGATGCTCTAGAGGGGGGCTGTTGTGAATGATACATCCACTCGGTATCCATACACCTCGTGATACCACGTGTTGAGAACACTTTGCTTGTAGTAATAGGGGGAGATGTACGGACGACATGATTGATGCGTCTCGGCGGCTGAGGCAATGACGTGCGAGCACGCCAAGTGCAGTAGGCGTGGTTTCTGGCAGGAGCACTCGCATTCAACTGCTCGGAGTATGCACAGATGAGAAGTCCTCTCCCGGTGAGCACCTCTGCGACCTCGGTCACCGCAGTGCACGTGGTATCTCCGTTCCACGTCACTCTCCGGTGTCACCCGATGTATTTGTGACTTTCTTGTTTTCTTGGACATGTACGTAGATACAACCGTTGAGTACAACAGTCGATTGTCTGACATATATGCTGCGGAGTTCTTGTATCGCTCAATGAAATATCTTTGTGTCCCTAGTAACACACCTTCAACTATACCCACCAATGGAAGGCATCTGGTGCCTTTCATTACCCAGTTGTAAATCTCCGCCAGGTTCGTTGTCATGATTTCATAACGCGAACCGCCCTCGTCATGCAGAAGGGACCATTTCTCCAAAGGCTAGTGTCGTATCCAGTCGGTGAAACTCTTTATGCTGGTCCCTGGCCTACGCCGAATGTTTGGGGCGTCGGTCGGGAACGTACACAAGGCTGTGGGGTCCTCTCCTTGCTCGTGGTAGACCATCGGGTTCCTTGATAGCGGTATCTCTTGGATTCATTGATTACTTCTTCGTTAGTTCATCCAACGTCCTCCAAAGCGCGTCGAACTTCCTCAGTTGGTTCTGTTTGCACAGCCGCTTGAACATGTTCATAAGCTCCCTGTTCCTAAACTGACAAAAAAAATTGGCACCCATGTACCTCATGCACCACCTGCTCTTTAGGTCTGGCCACTTTGCTGCTCTCACGACGTCGAACCCTTGTTGCATATCCACGATCGCCCTTAGCAGCCCTGCATGTCGCTCATGGATGACACAAACATCAGGCCTTCCTGAACAACTGCCAGCTTGACTCTTTCAAGGAACCAGTACCAGCTGTCTGTATTTTCTCCCTCCACGAAGGCCAATGCAACCGATAGAACCTGGTTATTGGCGTCCACTGCGATCGCAATTAAAATCTGTCCCTTGTACCTTCCTGTGAGGAATGTGCCATCCATGCAAATGACCGGGCGATAGTGCCGGAACGCATTTATGCATACGCCGAGGGAGAAGAAGGCACGCTGCAAGACCCACTTACCCGCGCACAAACCACCCGCAGGAAACTCCACATGGTCGATGGATGTATCGGGATTCCTACGTGCTATTGCTCTGAGCAAGTGAGGAATATTCTCATAGGAAAACTCGTACGTCCCGAACCGTATTTGCAGAGCTGTCTTTTTCGCTCTCTATGTTTTTCCGTAGCTAATCTTGTACTGAAACCTCTCCTCCACGGCTGTGATAATAAATCGAGGCTGCAGGTGCGGATTGTCCACGATCTGACCATAAAACACATTTGCCACCCAAGTGAACGACAGATTGCGGTGTTCCTGCTCCGCTTCTTCCAGTTCGCAGTTATGCTCCATCACTATGGAACATTTCCAATAATCCTTCCACTTCCCCTTGTATGCATGCATCCACCATGGGCACGAATCAACTACGCACTTCACGTCGTACTCCTTTTTGCTGGACTTCACTACCCTAAATTGCCACCGAAGAGATATTGCCCAGTACTTCACCGCATCCATCACAGCCTCCTTGTCTTTATATATGACCCCCTGCGTGACCTCGTTCTCATGATACTCCCATGCATCAATGTTCCATTCATTCATTGTTAGGTCTTCGAAATTATAATTAGTCCACGCACCAGGGATAGGCACCTCAGGAGCATTGTCCTCCTCGTCGGAGTGTTCTCCATCAGGGACTTTCTCATCCGCACGGTCCTCCTCCTCCATCAGGTGAACTATGTCCTCCACCTCCTCCCCCTCGTCGGCCACCCTTCGCGCCTCCACCACTGTCTTCTCGGCCCCGATCCTCGCCACCGCCGCCTCGTGCTCCTCGCCTCGTGCTTCGCCACCTTCATCTTTGCATCCTTCCATATTTGACTTCCCCTCCCCCGTAATATTTACCCCGACATCACGAACTTGCGACACCGGTTAGCGCTGTACCAACAACATGAGCGGCCAACCCCGCTCTACGGCAAAACCAACATAGCTCCTCCATGTTGATGTCGCGTTAATAGGAATCAACTCTCCATAAAAACAGTGTTGCGCACGGTTTACTATCGCTCGACCATAAACCAACACCGGGCATCCAAATTGAATATCCGAGACATCCACCCCAACAAATCCCTGTATGTCCTATCGCTCAGTCTAGATATGCCCCGTACGACTCTTGAAAATGATGACAAATCCACCCCATCCGCCCCTATGCTATCTCCCCATCTCCATAAAATATTTGAAAATACAATTTCTCCGACATGCTGCAACGTCGGACAGAAATATATTACTCTAAAATACAATAAACAAAACGTATATTAATTGTACTAAAAAATTCAACTATAAATAAGTCATTCGACTATAAATAAGTAATTTGACTTGCCTACCATACGGCCTAATATTAAATTTCTACCACATTATATTTGTATATATTGCCTAATACATTATTTGCATAATAAAATTACTACTACACAACCCTACTAAATTAAATTTCTAAATATTGCCTAATATTTCTACTGTATTAAATTTCTAGATACTAAATACAACATTAAATTTGTACATATTAAATACTACACAATCCTGAAATTTCTAAATACTACATTAAATTTATAAACACTATACAATCCTAAAATTTCTAAACACTACACAATCCTAAAATTTCTAAATACTACAATAAATTTCTAAAAATGCTACATTAAATTTCTAAATACTACAAAATCCTAAAAAAATTCCTAAATTTACCTTCACAAAAATGACGAATCGATTTTTTTTCTTCCCCTTTTTTTCCTCCTCTTCTTCTATTCTCCTCCCCTTCTCTTCTCCTCTTTCTTCTCTTCTCTTCTTCTACTCGGCTGCCGAATGAGGCTCCGGAGGCGCGCCCGGGCTTAAAAACCCCACATATCGCCCATATATGGGGCGATCGCCCGTATATGGGGCGATCACCCATATATGGAGCGATATGTGGGTGGCCGTTAATTGTCGTTAGGGCTGCACCTATCGCTCAGATATGGGCGATCGCCCATATCTGGCGATGTGAGCCTATTTCGCAATTTTTTATCTAACGACTATTTTCGGAAAAATAAATAAAAATAATTATTAAAGAAAAAATTTTCGTTCCATGTGGAGTTGGCGCAGTGGCCTACCATGGATTTTTGGTGTTTTTATATTATTTTCCTTGATTTTCGTGCTTTTTTTTTGCTTTCTACAAAACATGCTCCATAAAAACAACTTCCAAACAGAGGTTAAAGTCAGTGGCAATAGTCCATAAATTCAGCACTTCTTTTACCAATTTACACGAGAAATTTAGGGTGTAGAACTTTAACCACTTACTGAAATATCTTTACATTCTATATTAGACATTTTGTAAAGACACTATATTATGTCTCTATACTCTCTAGCACCCTCTAGAGAATAAAAATATATTCTGAAATATGTTGAAACCAATCCTTAAACTCATGGAAAATATATTCTAAAATATGTTGGAACCAATCCTTGAACTTGTGACCTTGTAAATAAATAAGTAACTTGACTAATTATCTCAACTTCACATCACAACTTGCTTATACTCACATTATAATATTTATGAGTAGTACACAACATATCTTAAACATATGAAAGAATGTCTCTAGAGAATAAAAAATGTCTCAATTAACGTCTCTACAATATATGATCTATTTAAGAAGTGTCTCAAAATATTGTTTCCATATGATTTTTGTTTTGACAATTTAAAAATACCTCAAAAAAATCTTTAGAGTCCACATTCCATGTTTTTTTATCTAAAATATCTAAGCATAGTGTCTGTATTTTTTATGCACATTCTAAAATGCCACAAAACATGTCTTTACAATATGTTATGACAATTTGTAGAGACTGCTTGCTGCTTCCTGGTACCTCTTCTTTCTCGACGTCACTAGACTCTACTGTGACCATCGTCGAAGCAATCATTTTATAAGTCACCGTCAGGGGCGGATCTACAGGGTATGCCGGGTGGGCCGCGGCATACCATGTAGATTTAGCCCAGCCCATACATGATTCTCGTCATAATCTGGCATAGCAACCTTGCAGGATTTATAACTTTTGATCCGTAGGTTCGATTGTGCTAATTCATTTTTAGTTAGATGCGTATTAGAATCTAGTTTATTTTGTTCAAATTTCAGGTCAATCCAACGGTTGGATCTCTAATAATTCGTGATTTACCGAACACATCTACTCTGTTTTATTAAATACGAAGCAATTATTTGAGTCTGAATTGGGGTGAATTTTTTGTAGATCAAAAATTTGATTTTAGCTTCCGCGCAATCATTCACCCCCCTCTGATTGCTAGTTTAGTATATTTCGATCCTACACATATACTTTATTCGACTCCTACTATAGCTGACATAGTTATATCTTTATTTATTGCTTATCTTAGTTAGTATTTTAACCATTCAATGGACGTATTTTATTTGCAAGGTTTTTAAATTATGAAGAGGAACGGAGACATTGCATCTCTTTTTCGGAAACATGCAGCAAAGAAGGCTGCTGCTGCTTCACCTCCTCCCCCGTCACAAACTGCAACATTGAGCAAGATATTTTCTTCAAAGTGGAAGAAGATGATATAATCAATAGTTTTATAGCCATTAAAAGGCGTAGACCGAACAAGAAGAAGTAATATTATAGGTATATAAGCTCCTTTTAAATATATCATCTTGTTTTTAATTATTTATTACTTGTGTACCGAATTGCTCGATAAATTTTAAATCGTTTACCGAATTATTATTTGATCGGCATACCCTAGGTTTAAATCCTAGATTCGCCACTGGTCACCGTGATCTTTATCTGTATAGTTAAGTCTTATTCAATAGCAACGATCCATATAATGGTGTTGATTATTGCTGCTAGTATTATCATTGATCTAGGCTTTACCATGTTTGCACATTTATATGAGATAGACATATACGTTCAATGAGCTTATTTTTAAATATACTAGTATACATGCCGCACTGTATTTGATCACTATTTTAGAAATTAGAGTAATCACAAAAAATGCGCATATTCCTAACAAAATTTCACAACGATCTACTCACGAGATGCAGACAGACAGAGAATGGTCATCGATCGAATTCGTCACGGGGAGCAAACAAGGAGAGAGAAAAAAAGAAGCCTCGGCTTAATTGCTCTCTTGACACTTTTTCTTACCAATCTGATCTCTTTGTACATACAACTGTAACAAAATAGTCACCTTTTCGATCGTGGAAGTGCCGACACGTAACTTGTCGTGTCCGTGTATCACCACAGGGTTATGAACCTATAAGAGACCGACCGACCGCGGTAGTAGACAGATAGCATAACATGGCAGACTTGCTGTCGTGCTACCCTAGCTTAGCAGCTAGGTGCCTAGCACCCCAAACGTGGCAGCAGATGGTGGAGTGGTCTTGCCGCTGCGTTCTAACTCGGCAGCGCCTCCTGCCACCTGGTCACCTGCCGCATTACAGGACACGGGTTTCCGTGGTTAGGAATGAACCATTAAAAAAATACACGGAGGCCAAATTTTTTTTTAAAAAAAAAACTGCTGTCTAACGAAGCTTCGGCTTGGAGAAAAAATCCCTCGGACTCCGCGCGAGAGATCCTGCACATGGGTATCTGCCTTCGCATGACATTCACATATCTCTGAGAGATCTCTATCTCTCTCGTGCCGTCCTCCTCGCGTGTATCGTTTGGATGGATCCTCTCTTGTACCACTGCACTTCACAAGTGTAATTCAGGTGAAACTGTGCCACGACCATTCGAAGTTCATGCCGCCTCTTTCTCAGCATGTGCTAATATTCCTATTCGTGAGCAACATGGGCATAAAAATATCTCCGTGCATAAAGGTCCTGAATAGGACGGCAGAAATGGGCGGTCAAAGACGGCGATTGGACTCGCCCAGGGCCGTGCAAATCTGGCATTTCTGGTGAGTGGTTCAGGTTGATGGAAGACAGACCTGGTACTGTGTAGCCCAAAACATCTCAAGAAATCATTGTCTTTTTCTTCTTCTTTTGAAGAGTTCTTCTTTCTTTGTCCTTTTTTGGTTTTATCTGGTTTTTCTTTTCGAAATTGCAATTTATCTGTTGATAGAAATTTTGTGTACATATCAGTCATTTTTTCATCCGTTCGATTTGCTTTAAGATTGGTGTATTCTTTTGCGGGTCCAAGTTGGCCCGTCCGCATTTGGCCCGAAAGTTTTCGGGTTTGTATACGAACCCATTTGCTGTCCAAATTGGGATTTCTTTTTGAATTTTACTCGGGAGGCGTGCTGTGTCTTATCTCTTCGAGACGAGTGTCCTGGAGGCTAGCGACTTCGCTGAAGCGCGGGTTCTGGGCTCTAGCAATTTCTCCGACGAGAGTCGACGAAAGGAGAAGCGAATGAGAAGGCTTTTTCCGTGGATATTTCGTCTACGCCGAGGTAAGGGAAGAGATAAGGGAAGCCCATTACGGTGGAGAAGGGGAGCTTAAGCTGGAGGGGAAGCGGAAGGGGATGCTAGAGACATTTTCGGCGGTGAGTTTTCGAGGTATGTCTACGAGGGAGACAACAATAGAAGTTGCGAGTACCGAGTAGCAGCTTGGTCATTCTCTAGGGCAAGGTAGATGTGCTTTTGTGCCGATTTTTTTGTTATTTTTCTGTGTTTTGATTGTAGATCTGGATTGCGAGTATCGAGTAGCATCTTTGTCATTCTCTAGGGCAAGGTAGATATGATTTTCTGTTGATTTGTTTCTTATTTTTTTTGTGTTTTGATTGTAGATCTGGATTGCGAGTACCGAGTAGCAGCTTAGTCATTTTCTAGGGCAAGGTAGATGTGATTTTCTGCCGATTTATTTGCTATTTTTCTATGTTTTCATTGTTGGTCTGATTTTTTATGCTAATTTTTTAGGAGGAAGTGTATCTGAATGAATCAGATGAAGAGGAGGATGGGGATTGTATCATCCTTGTCAGCAGTGATTTTTTTCTCAAATAGTATCAGATTCTCCATGTATTAAGTCTTAGTGTGGTTAAGCCAGGGCAGGATGAGCAATTGTTCTATCTCCAGGGATGAGATCAGGAAGGGCCTCTATGCTTTCTTCCTTTATCGTTTATGGCAGCCTAGCTTTGATTGAATAGCTCAAGGGGCTACAGAGGTGCTCGTTAGTATCTACCATATATTACTTTCAGGAAGATGTATGATGTTTGCCTTACTCGTATGTTACATGTTACCTCTACTGGTATGTTAGATGTTACCGCTATTGGTATGTTACATACCAGTTCATGAGCTCTACCTCATTTTGATGCCTAGTTGTTGTGATGTCGTAGATGTAATATGTTGAGTCTGAACTGATATTAGTTTGATTGTTACATGTTTGATAATGTTATGCTTTTTTTAGGTTCAATATATCAACTAATTCTGCGATTATTATTTTGATTTATGAATTGTAGTTGTTATTATTGGGCCAGATACTTATGAGAGTACATTGTTCTTGATCTGTGGTTTATTTTTTATGTGAAATGGTTATATGGATGTTATTAGAGGTACATATTGAATGAAGTGCAATATTACCTAATATGTACTACATTATTAGGTAGGAAGCTCAAAGATGTAAATATGTACTATATTGTTCCTCAAGCATGAAGGAAACACAAAGATGTAAATATTGAGTAGTATCTAGAAAAGATCATCTTATGTATCCTATGACATCTTTTTTCTACCGACTTTTTTGTTTTTTTCTGTGTTTTAATTGTAAATCTGGATTTTTATGCTAGTTCTTTAGGAGGGAAGTCAATCCAAATCAATTAGATGAGGAGGAGGGTGGGGATTGTACCATCCTTGTCACTATTGATTTTTATCTAAATCAGTATCAAATTCTCCATGTGTTTAATTTGATCGTTACATGTTATATGTTTAATATTGTTGCAATTTTTTTAGGTTGAATAGATCGACTACTTCTGTGATTATTAATTTACTTTGTGTTTTAATTTTATATTACTTTTGTTTTCTCATTTTCTTTTATTAGATGGCTAGAACTAAAAGCTCTACTTTCAGAAAAGTTGCTACTGATTTTGATTTCGGTGATAATACTTGTGATGAAGATGATGATTTTAATTCTCAATCTGAAGATGAAGGTAATTTGAGCAATAGAAGCATGGATACAGATGATGATATAGTAATATATTTCTTTACATTAATCTGTCGATCTTATTTTATTTGCTTATTATGTGATATTTTTACAATACAACAATGTTAAGGTTGTACTTTTTTTTGGATTGACCTAGGTTGTTAGTTATAGTAACTGTAATTCTGATAACAGTTGGTATAAATTGTTAGTCATAGGTTGTTTTATTTGTTTTTGTAGAATCTTTCCGATTGTAGTAGTTTAAATATGCTACATTCAAAATGTTATCAAATTTGTAATAGTTAGATATAGTCTCCTATGATATTGTTGATCTATCTACTTATTGTTGATCATGCATGTTTGATGGCTAGAAGTAGAAGTTCTAATTTTATTAAAACTGATACTGATTTTGATTTTGTTTGCAATACTTGTCATGATGATTATGATTTGAATTTGAAGTGTGGACAATTTGAGTAATACAATCATGGAAATAGACAATGATGTATTAATATATTTTTTATGATAATTTGTTGCCTTAGTTTGATAAGCTTTGTATATTTTATTTTTCTGTGGTAGAACAATACTAAGCTTAGTACCTTTTTTTGGGTTTATGTAGGTTGTTATCTTAATTTTGTTGATTATGCTTTATGTTGATCATTTTTAGATTGTTTGTACGTTGTACACTAAATTAAATTACCTTTTACCTCATTATATTGAAACATGTGTTCTAGTATATATTTTCTTTGGTTTACACTAGTTTTCTTCTTGTTTACATTATCAGGGTTATTATGTATGTCAGTCAAAGTAACTGTAATCCTGATAACAATTGGTGTTTTATTAGTTTTTGTAGAATCTATGCAATTGTACTAGTTTAAATATACTACATTCAAAACGTTATCAAATTTGTAATAGTCAGATATACTCTCCTATAACATTGTTGATCTATCTATTTATTGTTGATTATGCATTTTTGATGGCTAGAAGTAGAATATCTAATTTGAGTAAAACTGGTACTGGTTATGATGCTAGTTACAATATTTGTTGTGATGATTATCATCTTAATTTTCAATCTAAATATGTTAAAAATTTGAATAATAGAAAGATTGAAACAAACAATGATGTAGTAATGTATTTCTTTATGATACTTTGTTGCCTTAATTTGCTTAGTTTATTATGAGTTATTTTTTGTACTAGAACAATATTAAGCTTAGTTACTTTTTTTGGGTTGATCTAGGTTGTTACATGATTTGTTCTGATTATGTTTTATATTGATCATTTTTTCTTGATTGACCTAGATTGTTAGTTACAGTAAATGTAATTCTGATAACAATTGGTATAAATTATTAGTCATAGGTTGTTTCATTTGTTTTTTAGAATCTATGCAATTGTAGTAGTTTAAATATGCTACATTCAAAATGTTATCAAAATTGCAATAGTTAGATATAGTCTCCTATGATATTATGGATCTATCTACTTATTGTTGATCATGCATGTTTGATGGCTAGAAGTAGAAGTTCTAATTTTAGTAAAACTGGTACTAATTCTGATTTTGCTTGCAATACTTGTCATGAAGATTATGATTTGAATTTGAAGGTGTAGACAATTTGAGTAATACAATCGTGGAAACAGACAATGATGTATTAATGTATTTTTTATGGTAATTTGTTGCCTTAGTTTGCTTAGCTTTGTATGTTTTATTTTTTCGTGGTAGAACAATACTAAGTTATTTATGTTTTATATTGATCATTTTTTAGGTTGTTTGTGTGTTGTACACTGAATTAAATTACCTTTTACCTCATTATAATGTAACATGTGGTCTATTATATATTTTCTTTGGTTTACACTTGTTTTCTACTAGTATACATTATCAGAGTTCATATATATGTTAGTCAAAGTAACTGTAAATGTGATAACAGTTGGTGTTTTAATGGTTTTAGTAGAATCTATGCAATTGTGATAGGTTATATATAGTGCATTCAAGATGTCATCAAATTTCAGTATTAATTGTTATTCATGCATATTTGTTTGCTTACTGTTGTACGTCTCAGGATTTTCTGATGGTTCTGCATTTGGAGAAACAATTTTCAAAATTTTCAAATCTAAAGTTAGATTTTCTTTTTTCTTGTCTGCATTCTCTGATTCTATCAATTCATGTTGTATTCCCATGCCTTCTTTTCTTTAAATTTTCCTTTCCTTTTCTTGTGTAGAAAAGTGAATTATTGAAGAAGAAACTGAGAAGCACTCAGAAACAAAAGTCTTCTATGCATAAGGTTTCTATTCTTTTAAATTGTTTTGATCATAGTGTGTATGTATATTCTTAATGTTTTTTTTGTTATTATAGGCCAATAAATCCAAGATTGAAAGTTCTGAAAGCTCTTCTTTTACTCAGTTTTCTGTGAAATATTTCAATTCTATTTTGAGTCAGTTAACTGATCATCAAAAAGAAGTTATTAAGAATTATGGGTTTGGTTGTTTGTTGAAGTTTGATAAATGCATGGTTCCTATTCATTTTGTGAAATGGGTTGCAAAACAAATTGATGCTAGATCATTAGATATTGTCCTTCATAACAAAATTATTCCTATCAGTAAGGAATCTGTGCATTTAGTGTTAGGCTTACCAGTTGGTGGAAAAGAAATAGTTTCAAATGATGATGATGCTAGAAGTTTTTTGGTCTCCAAATTTGGTCTTACCTCAATGTTGCAAATTTCTTATTTTGGCAATATGTTGAAGAACAAATCATATATCAATGATGAGATGATTTTGTTATGCTTCATGATTGTGGCATTACCTTGCTTCTTATGCCTAAATTCTAGTTTGCATCCAAGTACTAAGTATCTAAGTGCATTAGAAGGTGTTATTGCTGTGAGAAATTATGATTGATCAAAGTATATATATGATTGGTTGATGCTTAGCCTATCAAAATTCAACAAGACTCGGAAAAGTACTGGGAAGGCATCAAATACTCTTGGGGGTTTTATGTACTTTCTTACTATGAGTATTTTCATTTTTTCTTGTACATTGTTTTATATCAATGTCACCTTTAAGTTGTATTTAATTTATTTTTATTGTTCTTTATTAATTTTAAAAGGTGTACATCTTGGATTTTTTCAATTTTGGTTCGAAGCAAGTATTAGGAAGCATTCCTCAAATTACTTGCTAGAAAGGGAATATGATAAAAAATTATTCAAAGCTAAATAAAGTGATAGTCACACTTTTGGAAAGAGACCTACTTTAGATTTCTGTGAGACATGTTATGGTGAGGTAACATGTATATTGTTTTTTTAATTGTTGTTACTATTGAATTATCAGTTGCGCTTCTTTATTTGTTTTATTTTTTTATTGTAGTATAAAAATTTATCTGAGAAGTGCTCTGCTCAAACTAAAGGAGCATCCTGTGATAAGTTTGGTGGATCAAAACACAACTAATCAGAATTTAAACAGAAGATTGAATTACTAGTTGGTGGTAATCTTGCTGATGAGGTATTCATATGTGACATTTATTTGATGTTATTTTACTTTTGAGTAGTTCTTTTTTACATTTTCAGATCTTTGTATGTTATTTGTTTTTTATTTATAATTTCAAAATGTTTCTTCGTCTCACTGTTTATAAATTTTTTATATAGATTGTAGATGGGATATGTCATTTAGTTGAGGAGAGCAATAAGAACAACTCATATTCTTATGAATCAAAGACAGAGGTTCTTGTACTAAAGTTGTTTAAGCTCCTGTGAGATGCAAGCTGCACGGAAAAAGTTGAATTAGGTGCTGATTCTGAAAATGTAGATGACGACTCATTTGAAAATTATGATAATGTAGATGAAGAATTGCAAGTTGATAAGAATAAAATATCACAAGATCAGGTTGTTGATATCATTGATAATGAAGGTACATATCTCATTGTTTTTTATGTTCGTTTCAAGTTATTCAAACTTTTTGTTTTTGTCAATTACTTTGTTATTGTTTTTTCTTTCTTGGCAGTAGAAGTAATTGGTGAAATTAAGCAAGCAAAAAAAATCTTCTTATCAATTTAGAAATTCTTCTGTGGCAACTCGGGTTAAGTCCAACCCGCGTTCTTGTGTGCAATCTGCAAAGAAGTCTCCATTGGAAGAATCTTCAGTTCTGAATCAGGTTTGCCTCTCTGTACTATTCTTTTCTATTTTTTGCTACTTACTTGAGATGGTATTCTATTGTTGACATGGTAATGAAGAAACCTTGCAAGGAATCTGTTGATGATTTTTGTACTCCGCTATGCAACACTATGCAAGAACATGATTTTACATCTGATACTTGCCAAGTTGGTTGGTATTATTATGTTTAATTTCCTTTGGTTCATTTTTTCTTGATATTTCTTACAATCTTATTTCTTATTCAGATGTTGCTGCAATTCATAAGAGGTGCTAGGCAAGAATTGTTAAATCTAGTCAGTTTGAAGATGGAAAAGACTTGTTTGTTTCTGAGAAAGAACAAGCAAATAATTCAAAGGTTAGTTTGTTGTCTTTTTTTGTATATTTCCAATTTTACTATGTTTTTTAGTTTTGATTATGAATATTTTTGTAATTAACATACATTTGAGTGATTTGAAGGACTTTGTATTGTTGACTGAAGATCATGAAACAGATTTGCCTTCTTTTAACAAACAATTCATATTCTCTTATTTAGTTTTTAGTTCTTAGTTGTTAGCTCTCATGTTTAATTGCACTACTTGGTCATTATTTAATTATCCAATGTTAATTTTTTCCTGTAGACTCCTATAATCATGGTTTCAATTGATCCTACTGAAAAAATTAATCATAATATTTCTGATGAGAAGAACAAACATGATCAGTCATGTGTTGCAACTCCTGCTCCAATTGTTGCTGTCAACAGTGATGGAGAAGTTATCTATGTAAGTTTAGACTTTGTTTTTAATTAATAAGTTTATGTTAGTATGATATTTAAAAAATTTGTACAATTGGTATTATACATCAAAGAGTTTTATTTTGTTTACAACTTTTATTGATATTTTTCTGTCATCATTATGTTGTAATAAAACTATAAGGTTATTATATGTTCATCATATGTAGTATTTCGTTTGTATGTTTCTTGTAATTTCATAGTTGATTTTTTTCTTTTTTTTTGTTGATGATATGCTATCTTTGATCTGTCTTAATGTTCAGTAGTGTTCTTTTATTTTCATTGTCCTTGTTGTCATTATATTTATTTGTTTATTTTTTAGTCTCGGGAATCTGCAGAGCTTGAAATATTGGGTGAGAATAAATTTACTGATAGATGCACTCAGTTATGCAACAAAACTGATGAAATTTACAACAACATCAACAATAATTCTAAATAATCATTCGACAAACCATATGACTTGATTGTCAATGCTCCTATTAAAAAGTTACACAATCATGTTTCAAATATTACTTCTGTTGAGATTGCTGATATCAGTACTTTTGGAGGAAAAGAACCTGCTCATGGACCAAGGAGAGTAGTTTGTCCTACAAAATTTACATGGGATCCATTTTTACCTCAGACATCTAGATTTGTTGTTTCTGATGTGGACAAATGTAATTGCCTTGCCATTTGCAGGCTATCTCAAAGCAAGTGGAAAGGGTAATTATCTCTTTTAATGTATTTGGAATCATTTATTATTTTTTCATTTTATTTACCACTCATATATTTCCAATTCTCATAAATAGTTTTTAAACTTCAAAAGTCTCATTGTAATTTGTTATATTTATACCAATTTGCTTATCTTTGTGTTATTTTTCTAATACAACAATGTTAAGTTAGTAGTTTTTTTCAGGTTAACATAGATTGTTTTTTAAATTTTTCATGAATCTTTTATATGTTCAATAAAGCATAGGTTGTTTGTATGTTGTACATTTAACTTATTTTATTACCTTGTACCACATTAGTTTGAATCATGTACACTAGTACATATTTGAGTTGGTTTACAGTAGTTTTCTTGTGGTTTACATTATCAAAGTTATTGTATTTCTTGATCAAACTATCTGTAAATGTGATAACAGGTACCGTACACATTAGATGGCTAGATCTAAAGGATCTATTTTCTTTAAAACTACTACTAATTCTGATTTATCCCAACTGTACTTGTCATGAACATGATGATTTCAATTATCAATCTGAAGATATATACAATTTTGAGTAATAAAAGCATGGAAACACATAATGATGTAGTCATGCATTTCTTTCTGTTATTTTGTTGATATAATTTGGTTTTCTTATTACGTGTTATTTTTGGTAGTAGAACAATGCTAAGCTTAGCAATTTTGTTAGATTGATCTAGGTTGTTAACTAAATTTCATATAGTCATTACAAGTATATCAATATGTTTATTATGTACTTATTTTTCACTTTATCTATCACTAATATGTTTCCAATTCAGGGAAATTGCTTTCGACCTTCATAAAACTCATTGTAATTACAAATCAGTTGGAGAGTCATTGGCTCCTTCTGGTCATGTTGATAATTTTTTTATGAATGCTTTCTGTCATCACTTTGTTGAGGATGTTCATCTAAGAATTTCAAAGAAGCACTACTTCTATAATTATATTGGGGTTAGTACTTCCTGATTTTATTTATTTATATCTTGCTATTGTTTTAATTCTTGTTTTAGTTTTGATGTATGGCCAAATGCAATTGCAGTATATTTTTCCTTTTGTATTGTGTAGGAAAGTATCTTAAATCTTGCATCTAAAACTCAATACACTCTTGTTAAAAGTGCTTTGTGTGGTGCTGGTATGGCAAAATAATTAACTTCATGTAACATGGTACTTAACTATATCTGTCCAAATCATCTTCAATTCCACAGTTGAAGTTTGTATCATTGTCTTATATACTTGTTGCATTTCTTTACAGCTGCATTTTCTAATTTGCCATCAGTCGCATTGGTTCTTGTTCTGTGTCAACATGCAAGATAAACAATTTGCTTTCCTAGATTCATATTACTCTCAAGATGATGAATATCAAGCTTTTTGCAGGAATATTCTTGTAAGTAATTTTCTTTTGCTATCCTTTCGTTAGCTGTGTATCTGTATCTGTTACAATATTATTTGAAATTTTTATTTTGTTTTGTCAATTTTAGGTCGACACTTTCAAGGAATTATTTGTAATGTTCGTTTATATTAGTTACAGTTTTGAAAAGTTCAATGTTGTGTACCCTACAGTTCCAAAGCAACATAACAAGTAATATTTTTTTCTTTTATCTTTTCCTTTCATGTTTTAGCTTATATGATAAACAATTTGGTTCTTACTGAAAGCATCTAGGCCCCTAATTTATTTTGGTTTTAGTAATTAATGACAATCGTGATTAAGGGAATAATATTTTCTTTGATTATGATTGGACATAGGTTGGTCCCAGATATGAAAAACAATGAAGCATGAAAATGAAGTAAAAGAGGATCAATACGTCAAGCGAAAGAGCCAAGGTATAAAATTAAGGACCTTTTCGTAGCTTTTACCGATCTCGGAGTTTTGGAGAAAGATCGGATTGCTAGAATAGGTGATGTACTATTAACAGGGACTCTTAATTAGTAGCTTGATGTGTTTTTGGTGAAAATGGCTCAATCAATGCTTATAAAATAATTATTTTATTTGAGACAAAAAGAAAAGAACAAAATCTCTCTTGGCCAGCATGGACCGTCACTACCGCCCATGGTAGTGCGGTACTGCCGCTCTGGTCAGCAGTACCGGTCCCAGGCCCGATACTTATATTATAGAGAGGGGTGTTGTTGGTCCTATGCCCAGCCAGCACTACCGCCCCCATGGGGCGATACCGTCGCTTGGCCGGCACTATCGACCATGTGAGGACGGTACTGCCGCTCGGTCGGCAATACCGGTCCTAGGGGCGGTAGTATTTTTCCACATGGGGTGTTTTTGAAGCCAGCTCGGTCGGCACTACAGACCCCAGTTGGGCGGTACTACCGCTCGGCCGACACTATCGGCCTAACATGGGCGATAGTGCCGACTTCAGGGTAATAGCTAGTCTGTCAGTGCATTTAATGCCTACAATCGACCGTTGAACCTAAGGCCGGCGGTTCCTGCCCCAGATGGGTGGTAGTGCCGGCCACCCTAAATTTTTCAAGGGTTTGGTAGCAACGGCTAGGAAAATTGATTAGGGCTATAAATATCCCCCCATATGTAGCATAGAGCCTTCTTCTTGACTCCCATTGTATATTCTTGAGCTCTTTTGTGCATCTCTTCTACTCAAGTGCATTAAATTCACATTTGAGGAGTAGTTGAGTGAAAATCAAGTGAGAGCATTAAATTGAGTCATTTAGACACTTGATTCACCTCAATCAACCATCAAAGTTTATTACTCTTGGAGGTTTCCGCCTTCTAGACGGCTTGGAGGCATTCGTGCGCGGTGAGCTTCTCAACAGAGGTTGTGAGAGGCCCCGGCAAGTTGTGAAGGCTGGAGTTCGCCTACCCAGAGCGGGAAAGAACTACCATAGTGATCGAGGAAGGCTCAAGAGGTTGAAGCTAGCTTGAAGTTGTTCAAGTCACCTCAACGTGGATTAGGGGAGACCAGCAAGTCTCCGAGACCACGGGATAAAATCTTATGTCTCATTCTCATGTGGTTTGCATTTATCATTCTTGTGCTCAGTTTACACTTCTAGCTATTTGAGTATATTTCTTGTCTTTAGAACTATCTCTTGCTCATACTTGAATTGTTAGAGTGCTTAGTGATAATTAGAATATTTGGTTGTAAATCATCATAATTGCAATTCTAGCTTAGTAATTTTATAAATTGCAATTTGAGCCAAAAAATTTAGAAACCTCCTATTCACCCCCCCCCCCCCTTTAGTCGGTTATCCTTAATCCTACACTTACTACTTTAGAAATTTTTCTAGACATGATTGTGGTATTTTTGTTATGAAGTTCATGGAACTATGGAATCCACGAGTGTTTCTAACTAGTATATTTTCTCAAGTTGACATTCTAAACATCAGAATTCAATATGCAAACAAGCTTTATTTCCATAGAGTGAACCGTGCAAAGAAGAACTTAGTCACTGATTTCTATGGAGAGGTTAGCAAAAGTGTCTTTTTTGCTATTATTTTCTAAATTTGTTTATAGTTTACCATCTTTCTGATTTATTCCTGTATATTATGAATCTTGCGAGGGCAATGTTCTTCATGTTAGACAACATTGAAGAATCTTTCTGGTGCCTTGAATATTCATCTTAGTGTTCTTTAGGTTTTTGCTGCTACAATTGTAATTAGTATTATTGTGTATATGAAAGGAGTTTGTATGAACTGTTGGCTACAATGACATGGTACTTTTCATGTTATTTTTCTTATTTGTAATCACATATGTTATATTAGTGCTACTTTGTTGAACTATCTCATTCATATATCATCAGTATATCAAAGCATAATTGCCAATATTACATTACAATCACTACTTGTATAGATAAAACTATCTTAATTTAACTTTCTTGTCTTTCATTCTTGATTGCTATCTTTCCAAGTTCTTCTTTTCTTTTTGATTGCTGCCTTATGGAATTATTTATCTGCTGAACCTTCTTGTATTTCATTTTTCTTCATGCTTAATCTGGAGCCTGCATTCATTGAAAATGAATTCTCTTCAGTTTATGAAATGTTTTATTTGCAGTATTTCAATCTTTTTGTTGTAGGTTGTACCTTGTTTTTTCAAACGGAAGATTTTTGAATGGGCACCTTGTAATGTTGTGATCTTCTGATCCACAATATCTACAGTGATATGTCGTCTTTTGTTTTGTTTTATCATAAGTTGATCTCATCATTGGTCTTCCTTTAGTAGTTCATATTTCTGGGTCTTGCAAATTCATGTTCATATGCATTTCACTAGTCTCCTTAGGGTGTGTTTGGTTGCTTGTACCAAGTGATACAAGTATAAGATGGTTTAATAAGAATATTATCCATGTGTTTGGTTGCTTGAATGGAACCATCCTGTCCTGGACGGTGTGATACAAATTTGAGGAATATTCCTTATATATACTGAACCATTCCATTCACCCAAAATAGTGGAACCAAATGGTACAGGACCGTCCCATCCCATTCAACCTCATCCCACCAACCAAACACACCCTTAGCTTCTTCATTCTGATTTGTATGTGTATTGCTCTGAGATTGTGATGTTTGCTATCTTTGTTGCTGAACAGTAATTGCTTGTAGTTTATCTTCTATTTTATCAACCTCTTGCATCATGAAGTCATAGTTCTATTTTTATTTTGCTTCTTTTGAAGCCAGATCAACAAATCTTCTTGACCACACATTAAATCTCAATATTGTCTCTTCAGTATGTCGATTTACTTTTTTCTCTTTACTCAACTTTTTATCCTTCTTCCGCCACCTATCAATGATATATTTTTCTGGTATTTTATCAATGTTCAGATTTATCATCACCTTCAGACTGTGGGAGCACAAGATTCCATCCTTTTGGAATTTTGCACATATGCACATAAACTCCTGTCCTTATAAGTCTATGATGATAATATACTTTCTTGCTTTGTATTCTTTTTTGTATTACTCAGTGACTGAAACACTTCATATGTAGTTCCTAGATCCTTTTCAAGTTCCTGATACCTAGTTGTATCCTTTAGCTACTTTTGAAACTTGTGGAAGAACTTTTTGTTGTATAACTCTACTGCTTGCTCTTCAAAGTAGTATTCAGACCACAATTTCTTTGGTCTTTTTATTCTTGATTCATGACCATCTTGTTGTTCTGTAGTGTATATTGTATCCATCATTATTTCATAATCTTTCAAGAAATTATTTATGCTACCTTGTGTACTTACATTTCTTTTGAATCTTGTATTTGTGCCTTAAGATCTTGTTGTGCTCTAAATAAATGGACAAAAGTGTTGTTTGAAGTATACAGGTGTTGCACCGAAAAATGTGACGAAGGATTGATCGGCTCAAACAACTGAGAATGTCGGGTTCAAGTTGGTTTGAGGCGTGATGTAACATCCTAAATTTTGCTTTTATTGGATTTATTATGCTTTTCCCTTTTTATGAATTTTCTAGGAATTTATTTTGAATTATTGAATTAAGCCGTTTGCTCTCTTTTATTTATTTAGTGAAAATTACTGAAGATATTTTGTTGAAAATAATTTATTTGAGTTCTAAATGTCTTAAAGTATTTTCTGGAATTTTCTGGATTTTTCCTTGTATTTTTGCTATTTTATTTGGCTTATTCTATTTTGCTAATTTATTTTAATTCGAAAATGATTTTAAATCGCGTGATTAGTGTTTGGGCCGAAATCCCTCCGGTCCGGCCCAACCCGCTCGCGTTGCTGGCCCGCACAGCCCATCGTCGCAAAACCCTAGCCGCATCGCGCCGCTGCCGTCAGATCTTAATCCAACAGTCGCCTTTCGCCCGCGTCGCCGAGCAGTGCGTGCCGTCCGATCGAATCCGCGTGGATGCCCTGGATTGCGCCATGTTGGCTCGCCGTATCCGGATCGAATCCCCACCACCACCACTGAATCCGTTTAGGTTTTCGCGCCCTACACGAAAGCCGAGGCCCCTATTTTATGCACCGCCGCCACCTCTGGGTTGCACACTTTGAGACGCACTCGCAGTCCTAGCGCATGCCTCCCAAACCGCCGCCGTTCGCCCACAAAAGCTCGCCAAATTTTGGAAGCAGTGCCGTCACCATCCGTCGTCCCCCGCCATGCCCGTGTTCGGATCCGAGTCCGCCTCGTCGAGACGCGCCAATCCCGTCATCTCGCGTCGTTGGAGGAGCCCTGGAACACCGTCGACTGCGTCGTCGTCTTCCTCTCCAGTGAGATCGCCGCTGTGCCGAGCCACCGTGCCATCATCGACCTCGTGAGCTCTCTCGACCGTCCGATTGATCTTGTGTGGTTCAGATCTCATCACGTCAACGTTGCTGCTCTGTCTGCCGCCGTCGTTGGATCTGCACCGATCGGTTCAGATCGTGCCGCGTGTCGCAATACATATCGCCCCGGTCTCAACCTCATCTTCTTACTTGGGCCACCAGATCGCGATCGATCGGTCAAAGCCACTCCGCGTGTTCGCGATCCGCAGCAGACGGATCAGATCCGTGCGGACCAGATTGCACCGGCGCCGTGACCAGTCACGTGCCACCGCGTGGCATGCACGATGCCTGAAGCGTCATGGACCATGTCCACCATGCACGCATTATGTGCCGTGGACCGAGCCCACGCACCGTCCACGTGTCGCGCCGTGGTTAAGCCACGTGTCGCGCTGAGATACTGCCATGTGTCCAGTGACGTCAGCGTGATGTCATAACCAGGTTTTCTTCAGAAAAATAATTAGCCAAAATTCATATTCGGCGTTGACGTCAGCATGACATCATAAATGCTATTTTTCAGAACAAAAATAATTTGGTTAATTCGGTTTTTCCAATTTTCTGATTTATATTTTATTTCAAACTTTGAATAGCTATACCTTTTGCATTTGAACTCCGATTGAGGTGATTCCAATTTCTAAAAAAAATTAAAAGCAAGCTCTATTTAATAGTGAAATTTTTTTAATTTTTTTAGTTGATATTACTCTCTGATTTTGATATTTATTGCTTTCTCTCTCGTTTCGCGTAGACGTCGAGTTGCCCGGTGAGTTTGTGATAGAGGAGCCGGTGCAAGATCAAGGTCCAGAGCAGGATTCAGAGCTTTTTGAAGTCAATTTATGCTTTGATCATGTTGAACCTATGCTTTAAATACTATATTGTTTCAAAGTATTGCATGATAATTCAAATATGGCTTGTTTCAATTATGTTGGGTATAGTTATTCATCCAATTGTGATATATCCACCTTGTCATGTCATATCTCGTATTTCATTTGTCACCCTAGAAGGGTTCCATACTAGTTGGTAGCTATAAATGCCAATGTGGGTAGTTAGAACGCCAGTAGTATGCTTAGCCATGCAACGAGTCATCATTTTATGTAAAAATAATTAATCTTGCTTAATGATTATGGAACATGTTTATTAACTAGTGTGTTGGGTGTTGTCACATAATATTGTTGTTGTTGATGGCATGTGGTGCATGGTAAAACAACCGGGGTGGTAAATGATTTAGATTGAAGCAAGTGGCAAGAATTTATGGTGGGCCAATGTGGCATTTGGGCGGCCGCATTAATTTTTAATGGTATATGATGGCTTATGATAATGATATTTTTTTGTTAGTCTTGCCTTGGTCAATTAAGGACTTAACCTTGCAAGAATTTGAATTGAATCATTCATACAACCAAAAGTTTGGTATGGAACAGACCTAACTGATTAATTTGTTGTGTCTAAGCTTTGGTACTATTAGTGGTGGTGTGAGACCCGGATTGTGGTAATCAGTCCTCGCATGAGTAGGTTCACATGGTGCAAGAGGGGGGCCCTGGATGTGGTAACCAGTCCCACCAGTATTGAAACCTTAGCGGATAGTACCTGGTTTAGATAGACATTGAAAAGGCTTTGTTATAATCACTCGCCTTTGTGGTGTATGGTTGTATCTTGTGGGTAAAGTATATAAACCTCTGTAGAGTGTAAAATCTATTCGAATATCCGTGCTCACGGTATTGAGCATTGCTCAGTGATTACAGTCAAGGGTTAGATTTTATTAAAACAAATGTGGGTATGGATGTCGAAGTGTGGAATAAGGTTATGAGTTGGATATTGGAAAACAAATGAGAAAGTTATTATTTTTGTTCTTTGTTTAACTATATTTCAATCTACTTATGCTATTCCTTTATAAATGTTGTTATGTAAAATAGCCATGTTAGCCATTCCTTTGTAATGAGCCATGCATATAGTATATTAGACTTACATTTTGTGCATAACTTGTTGAGTGCTTTATGTGCTCACCCCCTTACAACAAATCACTAGTTGGAGAAGAAGCTGCTTTTGAGGAGTATCAGGAGGAGACGAATAACTAGGGTGCGAACCTTGTCAGTTGCCTGTAGCAGATTGAAGGGTTTTCTATGCTTATGTTATTTCCGCTGCTGTTATTTACTTTTCAGTCTTAGCCCTGCGAGGCGTACTCACGTAAGGTGGACCATACGGTCGTTTAACCGTTATATTTAATTTGATGAAGTATTTATAATGTTATCATTGGGTACGATATGATATCCATCTATATTGAGCCTGTATGCACTAGCGTGATCCTGGACTATGCGGAATACACAAAGGGTCCGAATTTGCATATTCGGGTCTCGACATGTGCCAACCGATTTGATCCTGCAATTGGCAATATAGATGGAAAAAATACGCTCAAAGTCAATCTAATGTGATAATCGACAAAGATCTAAACAGCTACGCTAAGCCGATTAAATCAAAGGTAACAATAAGTCTAAACAGTTTGTGATGGCTGATTAGATATTTGATAAAGGTAGACTTTCCCAAAAAGACGATGCGCAACAAGATCAGAGAAAATCAAACCTGATTAGTGTAATCGAAGATGATCATCAATCGGCGATGTGCAACTTTATTGACCAGAATCGAATTACAAGGGAGATTCTAAATTACAAAGCTACTCCTAGTTGACAGAAAAATAAATAAAAAGTAGATACGAGTTGTTTGATTGATTGGATTGTTTTTTCTACTCGCTCTTGATCCCCTTTTATAGTGCATTAGCCAATCATAACCTTCTCTGATGTGTAGCCAATCACGATCCGTATCGGCCTTGTACAGATGAAAATCCCATCTTTGAATCAATATTAGCCATAAAATTAACACAACTTTTCCTTTTAAACCGACATCGACCAAAAATATCAATTTTATCTTTTAGCATGACAAATAAACCATACCCTGCCAAATTTGGGTGCAAATAGGTATGAACATTTCTCTTGTATCCCACATTTTCTGGAAGTATTTGATATTTATGGACCTCATAGTTTTGAATCATTTGTTGCCATAATTCTTCAAACTCTTCTATTATGAGTGAGTTGTTTATGATATCTTCGAACTCATCATACAATCCTTTTTTCACGAAATACTGGTCCTACTTTCTCATTTGCTTTTGTCTTTATATGTAACAAGCAATTACTGTGTTTTGTTTTTGGAAATATGTAAGCTATTGCTGATTTCATAGCTCCATCCTGATCTGTTATTATTGTCTTTGAATGTTTTTCTCCCATAGTTGCTAGAAAAGTTGAGAAACCCCACTTGAATATTTCTATCGTTTCGTTCACTAAGAAAGCACATCCAAAAATACATGTATTTCCATGTCCAGTTATTCCAACAAATGGCGCAAAGAGTAGATTATAGCGATTTGTTAAGTATGTTGTGTCAAAACTGAGACAATCTCCATAACTTTCATAGTAATCTTTTCATCTTGAATCTGTCCAAAATAAACTATTTACTTTGTTGTTCTCATCTAAGTCAAATGAGTAGAAAAACACAAGATCCTCTAATTTCTTATTGTAAAAGTATTGTAAGACTTGCATCATGTCATTTAGAGTTGTTTCTCTATTCATTGCTAATCTGACATTGCTTACATCTTTCTTTGTGTATGGTAATACTGTAATTCCACCCCTGAGTAAAGATAGGACATCAATCATTCCTCTTGTTGGTATGTTAGCCTCTTTCAGTGTTCTTATCATTGTCTTTTCTTCATCTGACATGTATTTGTGTGATCGATAAAATCGTGTCTCTGAATTTGGACTAAATTCATGATTGTGATTCAAGTTCATTCTTGTGATTTTCCATATACCATTATTCTCTGTGACAACAATTACACACTGACAATTTGTTTTCAACAATATGTTTGTCTTACTTGATATTGTTGGTTGTTTTCAGTTTCTTCTATGCCTTTTCCAAACCTATTGCACCTGAATGTGACCCTTGTAACCTCATGGTTTCTCTTCTTACTTGTTGTATGATAATTGTTTGCTATTATAACCACAAAGCCTCTGAGAAATGCATAGAAGTTGAAGAAGTCATGAGCTTCTTTACAAGTCCTGAACTGCATACCAATCTCTGGAACATACTTCTTTTCTATTTCATTTTCTTTGTATTGACTTCCTTCAATCTCTAAGAATATTCCGATGTCTTCTTCTGTAATTACATTTTTTTGTGTGCTTCACTGTTCATTGTATTATCATCAGATGTTCTAGAATAGCATTGTTCTTCCTGATTGCTTCTTCTTGTTGTTTCATCAGTTTGTGCTGAGCTTGGTTCTATATTTGACACATTTTTTTCTTGTTTGTCCTGCAAGTTTTGTTTCATAATGACTTCTGAAAAAACTAGTTTTTTTGTGTTTTGTGTGCTATAGTCAAATATGTAAGTTGATATGTTACCTCATTGTTTCTGAAGATGTCAAGGTTTCAATGGTTTTCATCATCGTCTTGCTGCATTATAACTTCCAAATGATCCAGGTTATCCCTCTGTTCACCAGTATGTATCTATTATTATTCATATTGAATTTTTGTAAAAAGATATCATCTAACTAGTTTAATATATTGAATATGAAATTACATTTCAGTTATTAAATTTTTATTGTCTATTTTTTTGTAATCTTAATGTCAAGTTTCTGTAACAGTGTTAAAATATAATGTAATAACTAATATGCTTACCTTATCATCTAAGCATGAATTTTGATAAACTGTCTTTTGTGTGATACCTTCAGCAGTCCTGTTAGTTGTCAGAATCATTACTAGTTAGAATTTCTCGAAATGTTAATTGTCCCTTCAAAGTATATGTTACTTTTCTTACTTCAAAACTTGTAGAAGCATTTAAAAGTGATGTATACGAACTCATTTCCACCTGCCAAAGAAAAATTCAATTTAATCATTAATGTATCATGAAAACAGCCCATAACAACCTCTTTTGCTAGTCTTATCTTGTATTGTGGTAAGTTTAGATCTTTCTAGTTTATCATGTCATGCATAAGAGATGTATAACTAATTGCTTCTTCCTGCAACCTAATGGGAATTAGATTATTATT
Source organism: Otatea glauca (assembly GCA_036346275.1). Classification (NCBI taxonomy): domain Eukaryota; kingdom Viridiplantae; phylum Streptophyta; class Magnoliopsida; order Poales; family Poaceae; genus Otatea; species Otatea glauca. The sequence goes on from CM070721.1 coordinate 53,689,468, forward strand.
TTCAAGATTAATTCTGGTGTTGTAAGTGAAAGTATATTTTCTTTACATAACTTCATTCAGTTTAAAGTATACCTCATAATTTTTCCATATGTTATGCAAAGTGGATGATGTCTCCAGAAATTGATTTGAGTAGTTCAATACATTTCCATCATTAATCATCATTGTCCATTCGTCATATAAATTTGTATTACCATTCATAGTTTTTGCTTTATCTGTGACCTGCAGTACAATATTTGTTCAGCATTTAATATATACAAATGAAATTCTGCTCTTGTGTAGCTCAAATTATACATACCTTGTTGTCATTGTTTGCCTAGTAGATCTCATTCTTCTCCATCATCTGGAAGCCTGATATGCAACACAAATTTTAATCATGAAGATGCATATGCAGCACTAGGATATATCATTAATTGAAATATTGTTTCTATTATCTTTTTCATTATTTTATTTTAGGGTTCATCAGTGTTGCTAATTATATCAAAAAGATGCATATGCATGAATGATTCCAAGAGAATAATGTCTGCAGATTTGGCATAGTATGTCTTTTCCTTCTCCATTGTTTGGAAACCTGATATAGAGCACAAATTTTAATCATCAAGTTTGCTTATGCAGCGCCAGCATAAAAGCATTAATTGAAATATTGGTTCTATTGTCTTTTTCATTATTTTATTTAAGGGTTCATCAAAGTGGCTAATTAAATCATGAACATGCATATGCATGAATGATTCTAGATTTTGCAATCAGATCTACAGATGGAATTGTGTAATCTTCATCTAGCAGAAGAAGATCATAAGGAGAGAAGCACTCTGGAAGATCATCTAGTAGATAACAGGAGCAGATAATAGGAGCAACAGGAAAACATTCAAGTTTGGAACCCTACCTTTTGGCTCTTCCATTCTTTTTGCTTTTGGTTTCTCTATTCTTCTTCTTCCATATTCTTTCTCTGTGCTTTTGGTTCTTGCGTTCTTTCTTTTTTTCTTGGTCATCAAGTTCCCTTTATAATTTGATGACCAAGATTTATTTCTATAAAAGCCTAATATATGGGCTCATTATGTTGTTCGATAACAGGCTAAAATATGGACTTGTAATTATTTGTTTTGAAAGCCTAATATGTGGGCTCATTATCTTGTTCAGTTGTTTTGAAAGTCCAATAGGCCTAGTAGAACTCATTACATTTTTCTTCCCTATTTTTTGGAAGCCTGATATGGAACACAAATTTTAATCATCAAGATGCTTATACAGCACCAGCATAAAAGTATTAATTGAAATACTGGTTATGTTATCTTTTTCATTCTTTTCTCTAAGGGTTCCTCAAAGTGGCTAATTAAATCATGAACATGTATATGCATGAATGATTCTAAGAGAATCATGTTTTGCAGATTTTGCAGTCACGTCTACAGATGGAATTGTGTAATGTTGATCTAGAAGAAGAAGATCATGATGAGAGAAGCACTCTAGAAGATCATCTAGTAAATAACAGGAGTAAAAGGAAAACTTTCAGGTTTGGAACCCTACCTTTTGGTTCTTCCTTTCTGATCATCTGCATTCTTTCTTCTTCTCCTCGTCCTTCCATGTTCTTTCTTTCTTTTTGTGATTATTCCCACGAAATTTTTCTGCCTCTTTGTATGTTGTTAACTTGGTGACCAAGTTCTCTTTTTTTACTTGCTGGTAAAGTTTTGGTTAACAGCCTAATAGGTGAGCCCATTCAATTGTTTTGAAACTGGCCCAACAGTAATACAAGCTGAAACGGGCTGGGTAGAACATGACGAAAATGAAACGGCTTGGGTAGAAATAACGAAAATGAAACGGGCTGGATATAAACGAAGAAATTGAAGACTATGAAACAGGCCATACGAAAATGACGAAAATAAAACGAGCTGAGCTGAAATGTGGAAAATAAAATGGGCCATTTTTGGACCCATTAATGATTTTGTGGACCTGTTATCTTTTCAGTGCTATAGCTTGTAGAAGCTATGATGGGAAAATGTGACTGTTCTATGAAAAAAAAACAGTCAATTGATAAGTAAACACTCCCTTTTCTTTTTCTTTCTGTGAACTGAACTGAATTCTTCTAACTTGTCTACCGATGCGTATTGTGACGTTCGATACTTTACATGTATTAATTGAAGCTAATGTAGCTAATGTTCTTATGCTTTTTACCCGGTATAAAATAAGCTCGAAGTTACCCAAAACTTAATCTATATAACTCATTATTCTTGGAGAGGTACGGTAGCCAACCGACCTCCTCGCGCACGTGTCCCATGTTCACTGTAGAACTATAGTGAACATGAACAGTAATTGCTACAGTATTTTAAAAATCGAGTGGAAATAAAAGATATATGTTTTTTAGATATTAAAAACTTTTTAGAGGTTTTTTGTTTCTTTTTTTGAAGGTATTCCTGAAAAATATTTCATCTCTCTATTAAAATCTCTGCCTATCTCAACAATTTTTTCCGCCCGCAGCAACACGTAGGCCGTTGCGCATCTAGTATCATTGATAATCACGGAGGCAAGCAATTTTATGCAATTTCCTCATTTTTAGCCTTCCGATAAAACAAATGAAGAGTAAGGTTTGTTGCTACTGTGTCCGATGGTGCCTTCCGATATAAATAAAAAAACTAAAGAAAAGCAAGGTTAGCTGCTACGATGTCCTATAGTGATGTACTAGTTTAGTGTTTTATTGGGCTCCACTATCACATCGAAATTAAGCTTTTTTAGAAACACGGTGATAAACTGTTACGTCAAAGATAATTGCGAGCAATGTACTAATAGAAAGACTAGAAAAAGCTATGTTTTCTCCTCATCCATCGGGATAGATTATCATCATGTGATCTGATATAATAGGCGGTACCGGGTGTCGTAAGAAATGCGGTATTAACAAATTTATCATGACCTTAATTCCAAACATAATATATAACCATGAAACATCATTGTTAGAAAAGCATATGCAAAAATATTGAAACATGATATTTAACAATATCAAAGTACATATACTCATCATCAAGTATTTAAGTATATGCATAACAATGAACAGTAATTGAGGCATACAACTAGCAATAATTGTTCAAGTTGATATATAAAGTGTTCTCAGATGTCAAGCTGGCTTAATTAAAAGACATCCTCGCCACTAGGGATAAGATCATTGACTAATTTATAACAACCTTACCACAGATTTACAGTTGACAATTTCAAGACTTGACGACAGTTAATAGAAACCTAATCAATTGATTATCTTTGAACAATATGCATATGTATGTATGTACGTACGTAGTATGTATGTATGTATGTATGTATGTATGTATGTATGTATGTATGTATGTATGTATGTATGTATGTATGTATGTATGTATGTATGTATGAGAATCAAAACTCTATATTTCTTATTGAACTACAACAGAACAGCCGACAATTGCAAGGAAGCAATGACAACAGCCAAGAGATTGTAGAAATAGTAAGTAATATGATCCAGCATGTGTGTGTAACAACTTAACAGAAGATGACAATTGATCTAACCAAGTATTTATGAAAGCTCAAAATTGAAACGTTGTCACAAATTATCTCTATAGCCTAATCTTCATCGAACCACAGCCTCCATATGCAGAGTCCCCAATACAATAATGTCTAGCCCCTTTACATAAAATAGAATGTAAAGACACGAAGATGATAATAATCACAAAGTACCAACAGAATGTTAGTGCAGTAGGCTAGGCTCGTCGATGATGATGTCCCATAAAACAATATTGCAGTGTACTATCACAGACTCGTCGGCAATTGTTTTGGAGATACAAAACCGCAAACTACCAAGTGAGACAGATCACCAAGTTGTCCTGAGACACACCAAATGATGCTTAGAGTCATAGAACCGAATCCCTGGCCGAGGGAAATGACTTTGTCGACCAACAACAAGTCACGAAGGACCTGCTGATCACTAGAGACACCACAGCGCCACACATATCCACCACCATAGAGCCTCAAGAACTGACCAAACAAGCAAAGTCGGCGCACAAGCACGGCAACAGGGAGTACCTCCACACCTTGCCTTCAACCAAGAAGCCTCAAATCGATGGCCTAGGTCTCCACCATAAATCACCTCGGGCTGCTCGCAATAGCGGCGTTCCCAAGGTGAAATGAGAGAAGATCGAGACCAAGAATTACAAGAGAGCAATGGAAAAGCAAGATCCAAGCCGGAGCTCAACCAAAGATGGCGTGGATTCGAAGATCTGCTAAAAGGGGAAAAGTTAAAGAAATTTCACCATAACAATAGAGAGGAGTTCTCTCCTCACTTTAAAAGAGTACAGGGAAGAGGAAGAAGAGCAACGCCATCGGAGAGCCTCCCTCTCTGCATGCTGAGATCTGACTGGCGAGGCATCAGAACCGCTAGGGCCCCCCTTGACCCGCTTGCCTCATCCCCCTCTTGCTCGCTCGCTCGGGATAGGGTACAAGGAGGTGCCTTATCCTTGGCAGCCTAGGGCGGTTGGGCTGACTTGGTCCGATTGGCTGGATCGGCCCAGTTGGCCTGTTTTGAAATTTGATAAAAATCAAATTCATCCAACATCGGGTGCTTTCATGGCTCCCTCTCTCGTTCACTTGATCCGATCTTATCCATTGAGTCCATGCTACCCCCCCTCTCTCCACGCTTTGTCGCTTAGGCCAGCAAGCTGCGACGGCGGTAGGTCTAGCAGGTTACGATGGCGGTGACTCAGGCGGGTTGATGGCTATGGTGGCAGAGATGAGCCCAACATGGACAGGTTAGGCACACGTGCCTGACATCGAGGCATGCAACCAATACGTACCATCGAGCACGCAGGTGAGCCCTATGGCGGTGGCACATGGCACGGCGGCACCACCACCAGAATAGACACGACGACATCATGCTTTCAGAGTATAGTGGCGAGCCCGAGTAGGCACGTCGATCTCTGCATAGCCTACCAATCTTCATTATCGCTGGTGTGGTCTGCGAATATGAATCTGGTCTCAAAACTTTGCGAAACATGTTTGAAACTTGCTTGAAATTTGTTTGAATTTTGAAACTTTTGGTGAAACGCTGTGGAAGCCTCCTGAAACCTTTGTGGAACTTTTCTGAAAATTTCCCGAAACGTTTCGAAACTTGCTTGAAATTATTTTTGGAACTAGTTGGAATATGTTGAAACTTGCACGAAACTTTTCACGGAAAGCGCTGAAACATGCTGGAAACATCGAATTTGAAACCCGAAATATTTTCGTAACTTTTCATGAAGCATGCCGAAACTTATTTTGAAACTTCAAACAAGATGCCCGAATTAAACCTTGGTCAAACTTTTATGCTATTCAGGTCTAATAAAACTGCCATATAGAAAAACATGGTATACGGTGCGCTAAAATGGACCGTCCCTATGTGAAGGGAAGAATCTTACACCGATCTTTGGATTTGTCTTGGCCTCGGCCGTTCCATTTGTTCACACAAGTACAACTAGGTGTGTTCCATGCAGCTCCCCCCACGCCGCCGCACAAATCCATTGCCTGCTGGAAACCAAGTAGTACACAGCTATGCCAGCACCAGGTTAACCGCCGTCGCGGTCACCCACCCCCCGCTCGCTCTCTGTCGCGTAGCCGGCAGCTCGTATGGTCCGTCCGTCCCTCCCCTCCCCGGTCCCACCCCACTGCGGCGATAACCACCGCAGGTGGGCCCGTGGGGCCCCACCGCGCTCCCCCCTCGCGCCCACTGCGCGCCCGCCACGTTGGCCCGCATCACGTGCCCCGCGGTGAGATCTATCGCCGCCCGCGCGCCATATAAATAAATGTTCGCGCCCGCAGCCTTGTCAGTGACCCACTGACGCGAGGCGCCACTTGCGATATTTGCGGGAGGGAGGAGAGAGAGAGAGGGAGGGAGAGGCGTGATGCTTCTGCGGAGCGCGTCCTCGCCGCTGCTCAACTACGGCTGCGCGGCGCGCGTGCCGGCGGCGGCGGAGCACGGATGCGGAGGGGGGCACCACGCGGTGCTGGTGCCGGTGTTGCCGGCGGGGCAGCCGCCGAGGCAGGGGGCGCTGTGCCGCGCATTGTCCGAGGGCGACCTGCTGGCGGCGCGGCTCCCGGCCGTGAGGGCCAAGAGGGACGACGGCCACGTGCTCTCCGCGACCCCGTCCGCCTCCATCTCCCTTGAGGAGGACGAGGAGGAACAGGACGAGGAGGAAGAGGACGTGCTCGGGGCGGCCGTGCCGCTGCGCCGGCTGCTGACGAGCACGGGGCTGGACGCGGCCGTGGGGCGGGAGGCCGCCGCCCTGGCGCTGGTCGAGAGTGTCGGGGAGGCGGAGGCGGCGGGAGGGTGTGCGGCGGCCGACAGGGCGGGGACCGCGGCGACGGCGACAGCCGCGGCGCCGCCGACGCGCACTACCGGCGGATGATCCAGGCCGACCCGGGCAACTCGCTGCTGCTCGGCAACTACGCCAGGTTCTTGAAGGAGGTGGAAGGGGACGTGGTGAGGGCGCAGGAGTACTGCGAGCGCGCCATCGTCGCCAACCCCGGCGACGGCGACGCGCTGGCGCTCTACGCGGGGCTCGTCTGGGAGACCAGCCGCGACGTCGACCGCACCGACGCCTACTTCAGCCGCGCCGTCCAGGCGGCGCCCGACGACTGGTGAGTGAGCGCGCTGCGTCACCTTCCTTCTTTCGCAATTCAGACGCTTTCAGATGTTGACAATGTCTTTCTTCTCCTGCAGCTATGTCCTGGGCTCCTACGCCGGGTTCCTGTGGGACGCTGAGGAAGACGATGAAGACGACAACAAAGCCGAGCCGCCGCCGCCGCCGCCGCCGTTCTTGGGGGCAGCTCAGCCTCCTTCCGTTAGAGCGGCCTCTTAGGTGAACCGATCTCACCGCGACATCGCCAGTAAACAAACTGGATCTGGAAGAGCGATATGCGAGGAATCACGGCAGCTTCTCAGGCGAACCGCCGTCGCCAGCCCGGCTCGGCACGCCGCAGCTTGTAAACTGAATCCGGCTACCTGTAAAATGAAATCTGGAAAAGAGCACTACGCGCCTAAGCCCTGAGGTTCCAATCGATGTAGAATCCGAAGTCGTGTATGATAACATCTTGCTTAAGGTTTTGCGGTGCTTGTACATGATGAATAATGTTCTTGGACACTTGGTGCATGATTGCATCAGTATGACAGTATCAGTTGCGAATTAAACGTCAGAACCGTTTGTTCCAGCTAGTTCAGCAAAAGCAGAGATATCTTCCATGCAGAACAGAAATCAATAGAATGCACAAAGTTGAGTTAGTCGCAATGTTCACAATAATTTCGTAGCAAAAGAAGGCAAGTAAATTCATATAGGAAAAAAAAGTTTCTAGTCCTGGAAATAGGAGATAATCATGTGCGATTGTTACCAACTACAAATAACAATAGGTGCCCCACTCCCTCGTGTCGTGAACAAAGACTTGACAAGACGAACAATACATGGGTTACTTGCCATTCTTCAAACTCCTGGTGACAAGATTAATTTTAGTGCATAATACCTGCCTGCTGTTTACTACAGAAATAGCAAAATGTAAATATAGGAGGCTGAGGCACGGCTCTCGCATTTCATGGCAATCGACTTGATGGTATTCTAACCACTGAGCTCATGTTCATCGGGTGTAACTTGAGCACGGATTTGCTCCCGGATGAGATCCGTCGTTGGCTTGCTGTTTTCTAGCTGTTCTGCAGAAGAAGACTTTGTCGCGGTGGTGTCAACAGAACCTGTTTGTTCTGACGGCAGTTTTGGGAGAGACTTCCGTTGGGGTTTCTTCGCTGCGTTCACAGCAGGTGCTTTCTTGACGCCATCTTGGGAGGCCCTTTCGTTGAGACTCACACGAGCTGGACGGCTTGAAGGATTGGTACTTACTTCCATGATTGCTGAGGTTGTATTCTTTGAGCGGCCAAGTTTTGGTGATCTAGCTCTGGTGGTAGGGATCTAAGATAATCACAGCAAATAAGTAGTATCCATCATAAGGTGGGAAACCCCAACAAGTAGATCTTTGACATGTTGCCAGGTAAAAGTGCTAGTGCAATTTAGTCATTATTAGAAATCAGAACCAACCATCTAGTGGAAACCAGTCAAGAATTGGCTTTCCAAACCTCGTAATTTTCGGCTTGTATGATTTCATTTCTGGGAAATCTGAGGATCTCTTTTTCAAAATGCTCTTAACTGCTTAACAAATTGCGGATGGTGAACTTGCAACAAACTCATCGAAGAAACATATCAACTAAGTTTCAAACTCATTACAATAGATGGGCCAAAAGAATACATGAATCATGTAATGTGATGCTGGAGATAGTCATTTTAGTTCTTAGCTATCAAAGTTCTTTTTTTAAAAAAAAAGAACTGCATAGTATATGTTAGCGTAATGTACTCCCCCCCTCTGGTGGTTAGTTGGTTATGTTTGGCAAGGATCTCCTAGATTAGATCTTTCCTATTCTTAGGGATATCCTTGCCATGGTTAGTTGGTTATGTTTGGCAAGGATCTCCTAGATTAGATCTTTCCTATTCTTAGGGATATCCTTGCCTATATGTACTTGAGCCTTGGGCTCCTCCCTTAATCAATCTACTATTTTCTCAGCCATACTCTTTCATGGTATCACGAGACCGGATCTTCCCTCTCGCCCTTCCGCGCCTGCAGCGCTAGCTGGCCGTGAGATGGTCGGGACCCGCCGCCTCCGCTGCCGATCCTGCTGAGCGAGCTCGCCGCGACGCCGACGCCATGGCAAAGGCTCGCCGAGACTTCGCCCGCGCCGCCTCGCCAAGCCAGCGGCCGAAAGGAGAGCCATCCGCCAGATCCATGCAGACGCGACGCGACCCGCCGAGCGCCCACGCCAGATCGCCAAGGCGGCCAAAGCCCGGCCGACGCCGGCTGCTGCGGCCGATCCGCCGACCGGCCGGCGACGACCACGAGGATGACACGGACATCTCCGCGCCATGATCCTCCACGAGGCCGCCGCCGTTCTCAACCTCCACGCCAGCCGTCTCCGTCGCGTAACGCCCGCACTGGTCCTCGTCCTCGACACCTCCGGCAACTACCCACGTTGGCGCGAGCAATTCCTACTCGCCGTCACGAAGTATTCGGCCGCAGACCACGTCCGCAGCCCGCCACCTCGGCACTTCACGATTGGGCTCGGATGAACGCGTCGTCAAATCATGGTCAGACAAAGACGGCCACCGCCGACCTTGCCGACGCCGTGATCGACCACCGCGCCACCGCCACGGCTCGGATCGCCATCGAGGATCACTTCTTGGCAATCGAGAGACCGTGCTTTCCACCTGACGCCAAGTTTCGCGCGTTTGCCCAAGGTGACCTCTCCACACCGACTATTGCAAACACTTCAAGAAGATGGCCGACGACCATCGACCTCGGCGAACACGTGGATCGACCGCGCTCTGGTCCTCAACGTGATTCGCGGGCTCAACGAGCGACAGGACATCGGGTCCACCTCCGCCGCGATCGCCCTTCCTTCCTTCCTTCGCCGTCGCAATGAACTCCTCTCGAGGAGATCAACATGGCGCAGACTCTCTCTGCTCCTCCGATCGCTTCGCCGCCATCGGGCTCTACTCGCCGCGCCAACAAGACTGACCAAGAACGGTCCTCCTCGTCCGGCCGCTTCTAAGAAGAAGAAGAAGAAGAAGCCGAAGGACCACCGCGACCTTCTCGGTGCAGATCTGCTGCGCTGGCGTGGCGCTTCCTCCTCCGGCTACTCCTCTACGCCAAGACGATCGCTGCTGCGCTGGCGATCGGCGCAATGGTGGCCATCGTTCTTCAACCGTGGAACGGTCCATCCAAATGTGGCCCGGCCCCGTGGCGCCTCCTCGCCCAGCTTCCCGTGGCGCGCGCGGCCCCAACAAAGAAGAATCCCAATAAAGAAGGCCATTGCCCAAAGAATGACCCGCCCAACAAAGAGCCTTCTGCCGTGGCCAGACTAACAAAGAAGAAGAATGGCCAAGCAGATGCCGACCCATGGCGAGGTCTCCGATTCGGGACTGAATTCTCGCCTCCACGCTCAAAGATCACGCCCTCACTCCACGGCGAACAACGGTGGTACCTTGATATAGGTGCCTCTTCCCACATGACCTCCCATGATGGTACCCTCTCACTCCTCAACCCCCAGATCCTCTCCCACCTCCATTGTTGTCGGTAATGGTTCGCTCGTCTGTCACCGCCACCGGCTCGACACACCTTGGCTCTCTTGTTCTAAATAATGTTCTTGTTTCGCCTCACTTATCAAGAATCTTATTTCGTTAAATCAATTCACGATCGATAACAATTGTTCGTGGAGTTTGACCCGTATGGTTGTTCTGTGAAGGATCTTCTCGCGAACGTGATCATCAGTGCAATAGCTCGGTCCGCTCTACCCGCCGCACGCCGTGGCTCACTCCTTGTTGCCAACTCCACGCCATCCTCCTGTGGCACCGTCGCCTCGGCCACCCCGTCGCGAGGCCTCTCCAAACTCACTTCGGCTATCCCCGGTCGTAATAAAAGTTTGGAATCCTTGTGCCATGCGTGTCGCCTAGGACGACATGTTCGCCTTCCTTTTCATCCTTCAAGATCTCGAGCGCCAAACAACTTTGATCTTATTCATTGTGACTTATGGACATCTCCCATTGTTAGTGTCTCCGGTTACAAATATTACTTAGTTGTTCTTGATGACCGCCACATCACTGTGGACGTTTCCTTACGGCTTAAATCGACACGTTTTCCACCGTCTAACTTTTTCGCCTATGTGTCTACCCAATCGGCGCATGCGTCAAGGCCGCCCAGAGTGACAACTACGGAGTTCGACAACTCCGGTACGCACCTTCTTCCTCACACTTGGCGCTGGGCCGCATGTCGTGTCCCTACACGTCCTCGCAGAATCTGGGTGAGCGGATTATTCGTACCACTAACGATGTCATTCGCTTCTTTCGCTTTCAGCGAGCATGCCACCTTCAGATTAATGAGGCGTTGCACACCGCAACTCTCCTCCTCAACATCTTGCCACCAAGACTTCGGATTTTTCAACCCCGCACTTTGCTCTCTCTGCAAAGGCACCGTTGTACGATAATCTGCGTGTTTTTGGCTGTAAATGTTACCCCAATCTTTCTGACACTGCTCCCCACAAACTTGCCCCGCGCTCTGGCCTCTCCATCTTCCTTGGTTATTCTGCTCACCACAAGGGATACCGATATCTTGATCCTACCACAAATAGAATCATCATCTCCCGCCATGTTCTCTTTGACGAGACCGCTTTTCCCTTTGCAGAGCATACCTCCCCTCCCACTGCTACGGACTTCACCTTCCTCGATGAATTCCCTAACCCGCCGCCTTCCCATAGGTCGCCAACCGTGTCTCCCGCAGTCCTCCCGCGCCACCATGTTGCTATACGGCCCCATGCCGACGCGCGGCCGCTTCTGCGCGCCAAGATTCACCAGATTTCCGCGACTCCTCAGACGGGTGGTGCCGCCTCCTCGCCACCGGCGTGGCCGTCCGTCAGCCGTCCTCGCGCCACGCGCTGCCACGATCCCGCGCGCCGCGACGGCTTCTCCGCGACTCCCACGTGCGGGTCCTGCGCCACGCGCACCGCTTCTCCACCCAACTTCCGCGCAGCCACGCGCGGCCCTACCTTGCGCGTCTACTCCAGCGCCCAAACCAGTGCGGTCCTCCGACAACACCGCCCCTGCGCACCGGCCCGTGCTCGGGTGCCATTGCTGCCTCCGACAAAGGAACCGGAAGACAAGATGCGACTTCGGGCCAAGGACGGTTTCGCGTACCATCCTTGTACCATGTCGCGCCATCGCCCCGGTTCAAGACCTTCCGTGGCGCCTTGCCGATCCCAATTGGCGGGTCGCTATGGAGGAAGAACATCGCCTTCTCCGTAACCGCACTTGGGAGTTGGTTCCTCGCCCGCGACATACCAACATTGTCACGGGCAAGTGGATCTTCAAACACAAGTTCCACGCCGACGGTTCTCGAGCGCTACAAGGCACGTTGGTCCTTCGCGGCTTCACCGCTGCGTCCGGGCATCGACTTTGCCGAGACATTCACCGGCCGTCAAGCCCACCACAGTTCGCAGACAAAGCTTTCTCGCGCTCTCTCGCCGATGGCGATTCACCACTCGATGTCAAGAACGCCTTCCTCCATGGCACCTTGACAGAGACCGTGTTTGCGGCTCACCTCCGGATTCGAGGATCCGCCAGCCCAACTTTGTCTCGTCGTCCGAACAAGTCGCTCTACGGTCTCAAGCGAGCTCCGTGCTTGGTACACCCGCCGCCACGCATCCGTCTCTCTTGGTTTTGTGGAAGCCAAGTCGGACACTTCATTGCTTGTCTCACCGCCGTGGCATCGACACGCCTACACCGCTTCCTCTACGTTGATGACATCGCCTCACCGCCTCCTCGACACACCTCCGCGGCAGTCATCTCGCCCAAGCAGAGTTTGCCATGAAGGATTTGGGCAAACCCATCACTTCCTCGGGATGCGAGGTTCGTGCAGATCTTGCAAAGATGGTTCTCTCGCGCAAGACATGATTGACATCTTGATCGTCTTTGGGATGGCCGAGTGCAAACCATGCACAACGCCTGTGGATACCAAAGGTCTCTCGCGACTCGGAGCTCCGTTCTTGACCCATCCGACCACGGAGTCTTGCGGCGCTTTGCGATCTCGACCTTCACACGGCCCGACATCGCCACGCCGTGCGCAAGTTTGCCTTTACATGCACGACCTCGAGAGCCCCACTGGCCGCCTCAAGCGCATCCTTCGCTACATTCGGTATTTCTACACTGGTCTTCATCTTCGACCGTCGACCCGTGATGACTTGGTGGTTTATTCGATGTCGATGAAATTTGGTTGTCCGATTCGCGCAAGTCCACCTCGGGCTATGCTTTGTGTTCCTTGGTGACAACTCGTCTCTGGTCCTCCAAACGCCGAACACCGTGTCCCGCTCCAAAGATCGAGGCCGAGCACCGCGCCGCCGCCAATGGTGTTCTTGAGGCTTCTTGGCTTCGACGGCTTCTTCATGAGCTCCACATTCCGTCATTGCGTACTACCGTTGTTCATCGCGACAACGTCTGCGATCTACATGTCCTCCAACACGGTTCAACATCAACGGACGAAGCACATCGAGATCGATCTTCACCGTTCGTGAGAAGGTAGCCATGGGTGCCGCGCGGGTTCTCCACGCTCCCACGACATCCCGGTTCACGACATCTTCACGAAAGGGTCGCCTTCTTGATGTTCTCCGAGTTTCGGTCGGTCACGAATGTCCGTGGCTAACCACCGACGCCCGATCATGAGCGTGTTAGCGTAATGTACTCCCCTCCGTGGTTAGTTGGTTATGTTTGGCAAGGATCTCCTAGATTAGATCTTTCCTATTCTTAGGGATATCCTTGCCATGGTTAGTTGGTTATGTTTGGCAAGGATCTCCTAGATTAGATCTTTCCTATTCTTAGGGATATCCTTGCCTATATGTACTTGAGCCTTGGGCTCCTCCCTTAATCAATCTACTATTTTCCCAGCCATACTCTTTCAGTATAAACAAGAAATAAAATCTGCTAAACAGTTGATCAACAAGTAACTATTACGTCAACTAAAACTGCACTAACAACAGAAAATAATTGTTTAGGCATAGAAATTGGCTGCCTTAAAAGAAGTTCTCCAAATTTCTTGAACAACGTAGAGCTATGCATGACTATTTAAATGCTGTACATAAATCTACAAGCAACACTGGAATTGGAATTTAGCTATAGTGAAGTGTGATGTCAGATCTAAGTACAAGACTGCCAAAGTTCTTCTGTTGTAAATCAAGGTAAAATTTGATCTTGGTATTCTAGCAAGACTAAAGTTTTTACTTGACAGTAAAGCAAAGTTGCATTCAGGAGTTCCCTACTTTTACAGGTTTGGGTTTCAATTATATTAACAGGAATACTACAAGGACAATTACGTTCAACAGAATTCTTTCATGATAGCACATATTGCCAAAAGCCCAATAATATTTTGTGCCATAGACACAACATATATATATTAACCCATGAATTCCTTGAGGAAAAAGAGGATGAAGAAAGCTGTTCCTGAGCAGCGGTTAAGAGAATTACCTTCTTCAGTTCAACCTTGGGAGGAGGTGGCTCCTTATAAAAGCTGGGCATCGGTGCTGCCTTGAAATTCAAACTCTTCCTCAGCTGTTTAAGTTCAGCTTCTTCGGTTTCCTGCACAGTAACAAAACGTTATATGCAATGTAGCATTGAACAAAATCATTGATTCATTTCCATGAAAAGAGAAATAAGAACATGTACCTTTGATTTCGCCTGCAAGTTGCTTTTCTCCAATTCTTGTGCATGAATCTTCTCCTCAAGTTTTGAGTAGAACTATTTGATTGCAGAACTCATAAGCAAAGGAATGATATCCATATGTTTTGAAACTACATTCAGCACAAAAATATATATATACCAACAAGTTACCTCTCTTCTTTTTTCAGCTCTCTCATCGCATTTGAAGCTAAACCCATAAGCAGGTGTGCTGTCAATCCTTTGAGGTTTTGTTCTTTCACAATTAGATTCTTCTTCATCATTTTTGACAGAACGTTGGTTTGCTGCCTTCTGAGTTTTCCTCTTTTCCCTGGATATTAAGAGAGTATGCAAGAGTAAGAAACTCTTTTAAAATCCAAGTGCACTAGGTAAGTGGTAGAGAAGTTTGTGGGAAAAAATCAAGTCTTTAAGATAGTTCTTAGTTGGAAAGGAATATAGACAGATACATGTGAAACTAAAGTTGGCAGTATTGAATTGAGTTTGAATTGCTTGAAGTTTCACAGGATGGAAAATGCAGGCAAATAATGGTTTCCTATATGGCAAGCTGGCGTTTGGCAACATGAATAAGCTAAAATAATACCCACGTGTTAAAACATTTGGTGACAAGTCAGCATAACTACAAGCAATGATCACACAAATTAATTAGAGGAGACTAAGCAAAAAAATCCTTTTTGCATAATTTGAGGGGTCAGGTCCTCCAAGAACTGCAACAATCATAGACTCCATTTGCGGTACTACAAAACTAGCAACCTCAGCTGTACCAATAAATACATAGTATTGCTTTCACTCAAATTAATGTGTTTATTAACCAATACAGCCTAGCTTGACTGGATATACAGATCATAGAAGTTAAATCTAACTTGAGAAAACAAATACAGCTAAGAAACAAAAAATACAATGAGAACAAACAGACAACATACTTTGAGTCCTCGAGTGATGAACTCTCCTTGGCAACTGAGCGAAAATTGCTCTTTTCAGCCTTCTGAATCAAAACATCACCAAACAATTCGTGTAAAGATCAAACTGCATTGGACATAAAGCTATCTCCTAACATTGCACATAGCAGGAGCTAAGCATCTATAAGCACTATAGAAAATGTGTATATGATAATGGGAACGAACTTACCTTCTTAACACCAGCATCGCCATTGCTCGAAGAGCTATCAACTAAATCCAGATCAGACACACGTGCAATGGGTGCCTTAGGATAAGAAGAATTGGTAGTGCTTTTCCTAGCTTGACTCTTATCTCCACTTCGTGGGCTCTGGCGCTGAGGTTTAGTAACCGTAGGGGAATGACTTTGGCTACCCTGTAGACATGACAATGGTAGAAAGCGCACGCCTGTCACCAAACCATAAATAGCAGACTTCAGCAAGGGCAATGTGTCAATACGGCAAACTCTTACCTCGGAAACACGGGGCTTTACGTCTTCCGAGTGCGAGGTGGCTTCCCCACCCACATCTTCAGGTGGGTTGATCACCTCGCTCTCGCCCGAATGCGCCCAATCCGCCAGCGCTTCATGTTCTTCTCCGTGCTCCTCTAAACTATCATTAGACATCAACTTCCCACTTGCCCCGTTGTGAACGCCCATTGCACCCATAGTATTGGCAACTTCGGCGACCGCATCCATCTGATGATATCACCTCAAGGCTCGCCTCTCAACTGGTTTGCCAAAACTCCCAACGCAGCAGCTAGCACGAGCTATCCTTAGCTCCTCATTCCTCAAACCTCACCGCAGGATCATGCTCCACGATCTGTATCCCTCCTTAAACCCCACAAGAACAAATCTGCAATGCCACTGCGGAAGTAAAGAAACGACCCAGAAATGTCCAAGATCTCAGGGACGCACTCAGCATGAAGCCGCCCCACCCCAAAAAAAAAATTGGGAAATAAACTGCAATCACTAGTGGGAAAAGGCAGACACCCTAATGCAATGCGAAGCTGAACATGGGCGGACGCATCTGCCGCTCATGGATCTTGGCGCGGCGCTAGCTGAGACGGATCGAACCACCGGGCAGCAAAAGAAATCCACAACTAAGTGGGCGGACGGGAAGAAAGACTTCGATTTGGTCGCTCGCAGGCAGCAAAGGAAAGATCCCGCGGAGCAAAACTAGCTCCTAGAACAGCAATCCAAGCAAGCTAGGGTTTCCTTACCGTCAGAAGGAGGAATCAATCCGAAATCCGAATGGATCTCCACTCCACGGCGCCGGCCCAGAAGAGGGAAGGAGGAAGACGACGACTACACCTTCGCTTCGAGGTGGTGGCTGGAGTGCTTGTGCTTCCGTTCGGTGGAAGGCGACTTCTATGAAAGACGTAGGCCCTGTTTGGTCTAATTTTTTTTTCCTCCCGGGCATGTGCAATAATGTCACTTAGCTTATTTTTAACATGTTGATATTAATTTTGTCCTATATAAAAAAAAAGTGAGAAAAGATGAAAGAGAAGAGAGCTGGCTCTTATTTAGTACTCCCTCTGTCCTTGAAAGCAAGGAAGAGAAGCGTTCAAATTGTGTCCTCTAATATTAGGGATTGAGAGCTCTCTCCTTTTAAATTGTATTCTTAAATTGTGCCCATGCATGCAGATGCACGTAGATACATGCGACTACACATATTCCAAAACAAAAACGGGGCAGATCATTCCCTATAATCGTGATTAATTAATGCATGCATGTTACCAATTAATAGAGACACGGTATTAAATAGGGGAATTAGAGTCTTTTGGCAGAAACCATAATCTGTCTTAAAATTTCTTCTGTCCCTTACTTTCGAGGACGGAGGGAGCATAGTTAGATTAGTTATGTACAAGAGAGAATAAATAGTTAATACATGGTATCTAGAGTCAATCTTTAGAGATATCGATTGTACAAGTTGATTTTAATATTTACTCTAGATGATATTGATAGGAGATGAAGTAAGCAGCTGGCTTTTTACTGTACTTGCCCTTAGAGCTCAAAGCCTCAAAGTTAGTGTTTGGTCTCAGTTTTTTTCCCTTGCAGCTCAAAGCTAGCTTTGGACTTTAACAATTTAAAATCAATTTGTTTTTATACGTGGTAGAGGTGAATAATTTTATCTGACTCCAGCGACATTAGTCTAAGATCAACCTTCAATAAGACAAAAAAAATATCTCTCTTGTAGTTTTTGGCTTTTAGTTATACGAAGGCTTATACTTTTTGAAAAAGCATACGTAAAAAATCACCTGTTTGTTTAGACTTTGATTTTTTTGACTTTTAAATTAATGAAAAAGTTCAAACAAACAGATCCTATTCGGATGAATAGGGGGCTGATGTGTCCGAAAAGAACTGTTATTATTTATAACTCTCTTGCTTTTTCTATAAAGCTAACTTTCTGCTTTCAGTTTTTTTTTTCTATTTTTATTGCCTCTGGTTTCTCCTTTCGTCTTGCAATATGGTTTTTGTCTGTTCCTTCTGTTTTATCGTTTGATTTCGTAATGCATGAAGTGGTTGTTTGGAACTTTTTTTTTTGGTAAGCTTTACCAATATGAATTTCATTTTGTTATCAGGTTAGGATATAGTATGTAGCATTTGGTGAAAATGTTGTTGGGATAAAACGGTAAAGCCGCTTTTCAGTTAATCTACGTTTTTCAAGTCTTGTGGAAAACAGGGTGAGAGTGATTTTTCATATAACTCGTTTGAGTTTTGGTGAAAGCCGGTTTTGTCATCTTGGTGTCTCCAAGTACACACGTGAATTGCATGAAAACAGGATCAAGCACAGAAGCTTGAATTATTCGTTTTGAGCATTTAAGAGGCGCTTAGCAATGGAAAATTAGTTTTTTCTGCAACAGAGGATAGATAAAGTGTTTATTTGAAACATCAATATTTAAAGGAATAAATCTATTTTACATCCCGAATTTTACAAAAAGTTTATTTAACACTCTCAACTACAAAACCTGATGTTTAACACTTCAAACTTAAAAAATCATACCAACTTACACCCTAAGGTAATTTTGAAGGGTGGTTTTGCTGACGGAGATCCAATTTATAGTGTTTTTTGCCATATTGGTAGCCATGTCATCGGTTTTTTACGATAGCAATCCAAATAAGACGAGGGAGGATGACCAGAAAAAGAAAGATAATAGAGATAGAGGAGTAAGGAAAATGTCGATGATGTGGATGTCAACATCTTTTGAGTTGGATCCCCATAAGCAAAATGCAATGATATGGCCACCAATATTACAAAAACCACTTGAGTGGATCTCTGTCACCAAAATCACTCTCTAAAACCATCTTAGAGTGTGATTTGACCCGATTTTATAAGCTTGAGTGTTAAATACCAAGTTTTGTAGTTGGTGTTGTTAAACGGATTTTTTTGCAAAGTTTAGAAGTGTAAAATGAACTTATTCCATACTTAAATACGCTTGGTGCTTAACAAGTACTTACAAGATTAATTATATGTAATTAATAGATAATATAACATCTAAGTACCTACGAAGATATGATTGCATCGTAGGAAATGACTTTTACCTGGATGATTGATGATATGATTTTATTCTCTCTTTTAAACGCTCGTAGATAAACATCTTACATTATACGTGCCCTTCACATACCTGAGGTCACCTCCCACCATACGTGTAAACCATTTCTTAACGAGACGATGGCAGTACCATCGGCCAGTAGTGGTAAGGGAGGAGACAGAGAAACATAGGGTGATCCACAAGGCTTTCGACAGAAATTCTTACTCTCTCCTTCCATTCTGTCAGAGACCTCACGTACCGTAATGCAAAATGGGGACATGTTTAGATAAAGAAGAACCGAGTTTGTTTATAAAAGAGGATCCTGCACTCATTGGCGGATAGAAGGAGAGGGCACGAAGGAGCTAGAGCATCGATTTTGACCATCATGCCCCTGAATTTCCCTTTAATCTCACAACCTTTTTGCGATGGTCTTCAAGACATAGCACAGGTTGCCCGTCACGTACGGACCGAAACGCAGTAACACTGAACATCCTCTATTTTTCCCCTGCGTACCCCACGCTTGCACCTTAATTTACTACTGTTTAGCCACTCGGGCCAAACTAGGTGGATGCAGGCAAACAAACACATCCTTAGTTCATTAGGATGTGGATGCGAGAGATTACTCCCGCTACAGCTAGTAACAAATCATGCAAGCTGTTGTAGCGGCAGTGTTCTTCCATCTAGAGCGTCGATCGTTTCAATAAGGGCTAGAGCGTTATTGACAGGCCAATCTCACAGTAGTCAAGAGGCGACAGGGTATATGCATCGCTACGATGCAACCGTTTAGACACAAATGTGTGAGGAGTATCCATCTCATAAAAAAAAGATTACCCTAAGAAAGCTACAATCCTATGCCTAAAAAAATCTCTGGAAAACAGCGTACACAGTCACTATATCAAGTATCAACCACACCTGTATTTGTCGAGGTTACAGTCTTACAGATATTGCAAGGCATTTTCAGAAACTTCTGCTTCACAGTTTCAGAATTGGAGAGGACGGTGTTCTAATATCTCCTATGGGTGAATTTTCACATTAAACGGCCGGCGTACTGTGCTCGAGGGTATTTTTGCTGCAGCTGGGGCCACTGCACGAATAACTGATCAGCTATTCGTAGCTTGTACAACAGTAAACCACTTAAGGAAAGCTTCTTCACTCTCGCAATACTTTCAATGTAGAAAATCGAGGACCATCTCAAACCAAGCACCTACAAAAAAATACAGCAATCCAGAACTCAGTAGAAACTAGAAACGTTGCATTTTGACTTGAATTTGGGGCAAAATTAGTTATTGTGGTTGGATTTATGGCAACATTGACCTCCTGGTTCCTGTTCTGTAACAAATAAGAAGGTACAAATCTCATATTGCATCAGTTACTGATCTTCCGGTGAACCAGCATAGAAGCTAGGATGTGAAGCTACCTTCAGAAGGAAAGCAGAGACACACAGAGGAATGCATGTGCCTGGACCATTGCAAAATATCTGCAGGAGTATTATAAGCAATTAGTACATTTTGAGCACACGCTGCATAATGGGTGCTACTAAAATTTGAACAAAGAACACACCACTTGTGGTCTGATCCTTGTTATTAACCACATAGCATGGAACATAGCGAGCAGTGTTGTTGCAATGGAGGTGATGTAAGATTGGCCTACTTCACGACTACGGTATATCTGCATGAACTGGCCATTCTTGAGGATCTTCTCTTTATCACTCTGAAAAGGCATCAATTAGAAATTTAGAATCATAGCCCAAACTGTAACTACCTAAGAAAGTTCTATTCATCGCAGGATACCTGTAGCTCAACCAGTGACTGTTCATAGAGCTGTGCCTTTTGTAGGCTCATGTTGTCAGTTAGTGCAGCCACATAGTACCTTGGCATAAACCTATCCTTCTGAAGTGCAGTTATAATATTCATCATTTCTGCGGTATGCCCTCCTGTGCAGCAAATTCAGAAATCAATAGGTGTTCCATAGTGCAACAGTCGCTTGTGGACAGTTAAGATTACACAAAGTACCTACCTAATGTTTCCGCAAGACTGCGGATGGACAGGAGTTCAGTAAAATAGCCATAATGTTAGTGATATGCTAAACGATACTTCCAGTTGTGCTTTTGTAAGTATAGACTGCAATCAAATGTGTAAAGAAGAACAGACAGCATTCCCCCCAAAAAAATAGAAATGATAACAAATATACACATGCTTGTTACTACCAGATAGAAGCAATGCATAGAAATACCAAATTACAAAAAACATATGGGCAATATTTACGCTACAATCAAATTTAAACCCATGCAAATCACATAGGGCTAGAATGAAAAATGCAGACCCAGGTGAGACATGGCAATAACAGCATTGGAAACAACATCATTTGCAGTTTTGCACGTGATGAGGAAGGAGGTAGAACATTTGGAGTGCCAATCTACCCAAGTGCAAGCATAAAAACAAAAGATGATAGGCAGACTATCCAGAATAGAAACTGGAGCTGCAAATGCTCCAGTCAAGGCTACAATACAAGAAGCAATCAACTAATTCAGGTCAGGGATCATTTGATACAACATTCGATGGTGTGTTAACAAGAATTGCACAAGGAGCATGATGTTCCCACTTCCCAAAGCTATAGTTAACAGACGCCATGTTCGCTCTGATCGACAAAAAAAAAATCTAGTGTTTCAGCATTTCATAAGTCCCGAATCTTGATTGTTGATCTGTTTTATGAACCATGCAAGTGGTAATGGATAATCTCTACTAATAAAAAAAAACAGTTTATCCCGCGCAAGCAGGACAATCATCCGAGCACAACCCATCAGAAAAACCATCACCAACAAGTGGGGCCAAGCAAACAGCATAGTGTTGCACAATTTTCTCATTCTCGCTGCTTCCCCAGGTAGTTCGTCCCCTCTCCACTTCTCCCACGATCAAGCACCAGCAACTGTTCCTGATCTTTCCTCTCCTATCAACCGAATTCCCAAATTCTAAACCAGTCCCATTCCTCTCAATTCCTCACCCATCTACTCATCTCCAAAATCGCGCCACCCAGCCGCCGCCTCATATTGGTCGCTGTTAACGAAGCGACGAGTGATTGTAAGGACCCGAATCCACTGATTCGAACCCACTGTGTTTACCGCACTAGTCCCAGGATCAACGCTAGTGCACACAGCTCAACATTGGTACATATCACATCATACTCAACGATAATAGAATAATAGTTCATTCATTGATATATCTGAAGGTATGATCTTATGACCAACTTACATTATTAAGCCACGCAGGGCAAGACTGAAAAATATAAACTAATAATTATGCAACGGAAAGTAGAAAACGTAGATAGCTCATCAGTTCACCACAGGCAACCGACAAGGCTCGGACCCTAATGACTCGCGTCCTCTTGGACTTCCTCTTCCAACACAGGTGTAGATTCTTCAACTGTTGGTTATTGTTATTGGCAAGGGTGAGTACTTAAGCACTCAACAAGTTGTGCATGTAATGCAATTCTATGTATCTATATGTAAGGTTTATTCCAATGGATAGGTCATCATGGCTATTTTGCAATAAGCGACATTTATGAACAAATACAATAAATAGATTGTAAAGATCAGAAACAAATAACAATAGTAAGTAAATTCAAGATTTCTCAAGTACCGGTTTCCAATCCTAAGTCAAATTCCATCTTCCATATGGCATTCCGCCATCCCAATCAAGTTGTCCAATTAATTAAACTAACCCTTAACTGTAATTCCCGAGCTTTGCTCAATACCATGAGCACGGCTATCCGAATAGTTGCACACTCTGCAGAGGTTATGCACTTTACCCACGCGATACAACCAAACACCACCAAGGCGAGTGATTATAACAAAGCCTTTACAAAGCTCGCTTAACCCGATACTACCCGCTAAGGTTTCAACATCGTGGGATGGTTACCACATCCGGGCCCCTCTTGCGCCATGTGAATTACTCCATAACTCGGGAACTCACACCACCACGATAGTACCAAAATTAAGATATTGCAAATTACTCGGCTAGGTGGCCCATACGGACATGTGGTTGCATGATTGACTCAGTCAAAGGCTTGCAAGGTTAAGTCCTTAGTGTGATCAAGGCAAGACATCCACATACCCTCCGCCCATCGGGCCCACCTTGGCATACTCGCCTTGTCACTTGCCCCAATCTAAGTGATTATCACCCAAGTTGATTACAAGCACCACGTGCCATCAACAATTCAACATCGTTGCGTGACATGACTCGTCACAACAACTCAATCTCATCGTGTGATCCCACATGACACACAAGTTCATAACATTGTTCCATATTCCATTAATCAAGATTAATTATCAATGATTCCAATACATGTGATGACGTGGCATGGCTAAGCAACTAATACGGACTAATCCTCCAATGTTGATTATAATTATTAACCAACTATATTTAACCAATCTAGGGTGACAATGGATCATGGCATACAAATGACAAGGTAGGGTGTAGATCAATCGGTATATTAGCTAAACCCAATCTAATTTGAAACAATTGTATACTTGAAATATATGCAATAGGGTAAACAAATATAGCAATTTTATAAACATGGGTTCAACATGATCAAAGCACAACTTGCCTTGGAATAGGTCCCGATCCGTTTCGGAACTTGCTCTTGAATTATTGGATCTTCCTCCGATCGTCGCACAATTCAAGGTCTACGCTGCATCAAGAAGAAAAGCAAATAAATGCCAAAGCAGAGAACAATTGAACTCCAAAATCAAATAAAATTCACCATTAAATAGATCTCAATTTTACAAATTTTTAGAAATTGGAATCACTCAAATCCGAGTTAAGATGCAAAAGATATAGCCTTTTGAAGTTTGAAATAAATATCAAAAATACGTAAATTAGAAATTCGGAATTAACAGATTTATTTTATTCGAAAAGCGATTTATGATGTCGGCGTGACCTCATGATGACGTCATCAACACAAGATATTTCAATCGGATTATTTTCCAATTGAAAAATACATTTATGACGCAAGCATGACGTCGGCGAGACCTCGGCCAATCACAAGTCGACACGCGCCTCGGCCAGATGGATCGAGTCCACGGCAGTATACCGACCACTAGCGAACCGGCCCACGGCGCCTCGGCACCAAAGACCGACACGCGTCGCGATCCGACCGCCATACGCGCGGCTTGATCCGATCCGTAGAAGACAGATCGGACGGCCACCGATCTCACGATCGTGGCAACACGCCCATCGTCGGATTTCAACTGACGGCCGGCTTACTGGATCTGGCGATGGAGGCGCGACGGCGAGACCTCACCGGCGGCGAAGAAGAAGACCGAGCGCGGCGTTTGGCGCGATTCGACGAGTGAAGTTGCGGATCCGTTCGACGCAAGGAGGCGAATCCGAATCTGGTTCCACCGCGCGAAGAACGCCCCGATCTCGACGGAATCCGTGAAAACCCTCGGCGGCCGCGACAACCTCCGGCGAGTCTAGCGACGAGACGACGGCGATTCCAATGACGGTGGCGGGAAAGCGGCGACGCAGTGGATTCAACCTCGGGGGTCGCGGCTTAAATAGCCCTCGACGGCCGTGTCCGGCGGAGTTAAATCCGTCTGCGGGGCGCGATCCGAGTCCGTCACGGCGACGAGTCCGGAGAAGACGGAGTCTCGACCGCCCACGCGCCGTGAATCGGACGGACACTGCTGCGCATGACGTGGCGAATCCGGACCTCCACGCGACCCGATCCAACCATGAAGATCGCTAGGGTTTCTTCGCTTAAGAATAATATCCACCTCCGATCAAGATCCGACGGACGCGCGATTTAAATCTAGAAAAGCAGGCCAAGCAGGTAGGCGTACAAGCACTAGGCGCGTGAAATGGGCCTCTACGGCGCGACAAAGACATGGGCTCGACTGCATCTTATTCACATTGATTTTAAAAGGGTTTTGATTTAAAATAATTACGAAAATACTTTGATTTATTTTAGGCAAATAAATTATCAGGAAAAATCCAAGAAAAATCTCAAAAATACTTTGAGACATTCTGGGCTCAAATAAAATATTTTTGGCAAAACTTTATTTTAACTTTGCACATATTTAAATAGATTTGAATAAAAGGGCAATAAACTTGATTTCAAATTAATTCAAATAAATCCAGAAAAATCCAATTAAATTCCAGAAAATCATAAATGTACATTTAAGCAATAAAATAATATTTAGCTAATTTTTGGGATGTTACAGTGATGCTTGGTAGTTTTGTCGCCGCTCGGCGCTCGCAACAAAGGGCGATGATGCAGCACCAAATTAGAGTCCATTGATGGTAGATTAGGAATCACGAGTGGTAAGCAGCGAAGTGGGACGGCAAAGCCCCAGGAGTAGGAGACTAGGAGGTGTGGCTGGTGCAACGACCGGAGGAAATATCTTCATGTCGACGTGAATGCTTGCAACACTTTGGTTTGTGGTGTTCGGATCACATCTTGGAGGTGGCCGAAATTCGAAATTTCAGCGAGATTTCAGAATTTCGGACGAAATTCAAAAGGCAAATTTGAAATCCGGTAAATTTGAAACCAGGAAAATCGAAATTTCAATGATTTTCAACCGTCTGTGACATGATCTCCCGAGGCTAGAAAAAATTGAGAAAAATATGAAAAAATCATGCAAGCATTTATCTACATTTCCTATCTATTTGAATGCAAAACAATAAGTATTTGCACATAAATTTCCCAAGTTAGGGTTTAGGCCGAAATCAAAGTTAGGGTTTCGGGTTTAGGCCGAAATCCAATTTAGGGTTTAGGGTTACATAATTTGTATATGTTTTTTTACAAACTTTTCACATGTATTCCTCATAAAAGGCATTACAATTCTCCACAAGAAAATTGGTGCGAAATCTGATCCAAAAACCATGCAAACTGGTCCAAAAACTATGCAAACCGGTCTAAAATGCCGAAATTTCGACTGAATTAACCAAGATTTCACCGAAATTTACCGAAAATCACTGTAGCAAGCCCTAGTTTCAATTTTTCCACTCCGCTAGGATTTTGAATCTCGTCCCCGGCCAAAATCTGATATTTTTCGAAATTCCACCGAAATTTTGAACCTTGAGTAGGAAACTAGGAGGTGTGGCTGGTGCCGCGGCTGGTGGAGGAAATATCTTCATGTCAGCGTGAGTTCTTGCAACACTTTGGTTTGTGGTATTCGTCAACGGTGATCAGAACTTCAACCCGGGCATAATCACTATGCAGCCATCAGTCAGCAAGCTGCTAGCTGTCATTACTGTCACTCTCGTAGTCGTGACGTGCAGGCCACATTTTCCTCGACGAGGCGAGCCTCCTCTTCTTCACCTTTTTGCAAATCTAGCCCTCTCATGAATGCATTTGCAGATTTGGCTCCCCTTCCCTACCGCGGAAGACGCGGCAGATGACACCTGTCCCTGCCATGCCACGAGAGCGCGGGATCTGGCGCTGCCGCACCCAGGGTGTGCGAAAGCTAGCGAGTGAGTGCGGGAGTTCCCAAGGAGGGTGTGGTGTGGAGCGTGGGAGCATGCATTGCCGCGGCTGGGCAGCATGAAAGGCCCACTACCGCGGCCGGGTAGTGCGGAAGGTGCGGTGCCGCGATCCCGGAGCTCTGGTGACTTTCTGCAGTAGAGCGAGGAAGGTCCAAATTTGCAAGAGAGAGAGAGAGAGAGACGAGGCTAGAAAAGCGATGATTTCACCAAACTTTCCGTTGCCATCATGCTGAAGGGGTCCAGCTGCTACATAATTGTAGTCTAACGCGAGTGCTCGAGGTTGATCCCATCAGCTACTTTTTACCCATCCATCATGTATTCAATAAAATGCCCGAGCAAGTATATTTTTCTTTCAGAAGAAAGGATGAGTAAGGACATAGTGGTTTCGTTTGATCCATAGTATATTTTATTTCAGAAGAAAAGATGAATAAGAACATTGTGGTTTTGTTTGATCTATGCTCTTGTTTCAAAAGATTAGGTGTTTACGTACAGTTAACTCTGTCATTTTGTACATTGCTTTTGGAAATTTTGTGCAGCGATAAGGTGAATTATGTTTATTGATTGCTTTTTGACTGTGCAAGTGAGAGATAATCTAAACATTTCTTTTGCTATTTCAACAGCTGCTTATCTGTTCCATGCACATTTGAGACTATGGTCATGGATAACATGTAGAAAGAGTTCAGGTTAGGTTGTTGATGAGCCTTCTTTTTGGTTATGTTGGTGATGAAACATGTAGAATGCAGAGTATCTTGGAGATTACCCTGAAGGGGAAGTTATGCGGTACATCAATGTAGCTCTTTTCTGCACACAAAGTAGTCTTCTTCCAATAACTGGCCGGCTGGTCCAAAATGACCTTTGCTTCTACTGCCTGCCATATTTCCTGTGGTAGTACTCCTCCAAATAATAATCACTCCAAAATTATTTTCACTTTCCACTATCTAAGATTCTGGTGTTCCTGAAGGTAACTAATGTGAAACCTGCTACTTCCACGCATTTTGTTCTTGAAGGAGTGCTTAGGGCCTGTTTGTTTTAGCTTTGGATTCTCTAAAAGCTAATTCTGGATTGTGGTTGCAGAGAAGTTGATTCTATAAAAGCTAGAATCCAAAAGCACATATGAAGTGGATTGTGGATTCTAGTGTATATGGGTGGGCTGGATTGTGAGAATCAGATTCTAGAATTAGGATGTTTGTTTTTTATTCTGCTTTTGGGGCCAGAATCCAAAATCAAAAGCTAAAACAAACAGGCCCTTAGTATTTGATCACGAGGTATTAACAAATGCAGCTTTTTGTTATGGTCCTCTTTGTTTGAGAAAGGTAGTGTTCATTTGCATTTGACCTTTTGTGAGACCCAGCATTTAAATCAGAAATTTTGTGTTTACATTGCCCATGTTATAATTTTCACCACCACTTGCACAGCAGGCTAATTTCCTAACTCTTCCTTTATTGGCTCATAAGAAACACTTTGTCCATCAAAGGAGGACAACCTTCCAATTTCTAAATAAAACGTGAGTTTCCTTGTCTTCATCAAGTAGTTTTTTCCTTTTTTTTCCAGATAACAGTCACATGCAAATGGCAATTCGATGCACCATGTGATGGGCACTCAAAATATGCTTTGTTTGAAATGTATTATTTATTTATTTTCCCTCTGACCTCTGCAGATGCCCCTTGCCACATATTGAGTAGTATAAATATGGTGAGCTGAGTTATCTGCACCATCAATTACATATGCTACCACTCTTAAACCTGAATTTCTAATCGTACGGTTTCTTTGGGTTAGCTACCTAGAATCAAGAAAGCTTGAGGCCTGAATTTTGTTTTCGGACACTTTGTTCTGAAGAGTATTAACTGATGTTTGCTATTTTGGTACTGGTATACACCTTTGTGTAACAACTCAGTATGAACTGAAATGGAAATTATTTGAGATGAACTGAATTTTTCCAATAAAATAACTTCTCTCACGGGCTGAACAACCTTTGTATGCCTGTTTGTTGTTCCGTAGCAACACACGAGCATTCAACTAGTATTAAAATAGAAACTGAGTTTAATCATGCATCAAGTTTTAGAAATTATGTTTTGAATCTCCTATAAAATAACAAGTGCAGTTGCGCGACTAACTTATGATGTGCAATAGATCATTTTGTAATAACCGGCATCTACACTAGTAAACAACTAGCTGTGGCAATTTAGTTTCAGGAGGCAGAACTGCTGCACTGCAGCAGAAATGTCCTGGTGGACTGGTTGTGCAGTGCCGTTGTTTGACAGGACAAGATTTGACCTACGACTAAGAACATAGCCGTAAATTATGATTAAGTTCGTGATGAAGGAATGCATACAGGTAGAGAACTCCCATACGAGCCTGCAGTTACCTACTCATGCTTGGCAAGAATGGACATTGGCCATTGTTTTTGTACCAAAATCACCAGATCGACGGGAAAAGAAGACCATATGTGTTGCTAGTGTATTACTCACCGGACCCGAGGACGATGAGACACCGTACTCCGGCGGCGGCAGCGGGCCTCGACGCCGGGAGGCCGCTGTGGCACAGCACATAGGCGAAGCGTGCGGCCAGCAAGGAGAGGAGCACTGGAAGGGCAAAGCAGGTGGCGGCCGCCAGGGCGTCGAGCCCCATCTCCGTCGGGGCGGCGGGGGCTGGATCCTAGATCCGGCCGCCGATGGGTGCTAGGTGCTAAGCGGGGGATCCGGGGGTGAAGACTAGCGTCGGTTGGACTGGTGGTGCGGAGGCGCGGGGCCGCGGCGACGAGATGGCGGCAGAGATCGGGGAGAGTTCTTGGCGACGTCGCGCGGCGCGACCGCGCGAGGTCGAGGCTCTCGGGACTCGGGAGAGGGAAGGCGCCTTTGGTCAGGACGGCGCAAGCGCCTCATGCAATCTGAGCCGTTCGTTTTCCATCGAAGCGCCGAGATGACGGGAGGATGAGGAGTGAGAACTAGAGATGGCCAAACGGGCCGACCCGACGTACAGTACCGTTGGTCCGGCCCGAGCACAGCATGATCTAGTCGTAAACGGGTCGTGTTGGCACAGCCCACGTGACGAGTATTCATACAATGGGTACCCCAGCGGCCCGGAGTAACGAACGGGCTGTCCCAAGCCCGGCTCCGACTAAAGGCATCACGGGTCCACAAAGGACACTCGACCCCGACCTAACGAGCTGCTCCAAGATCGTCCCCGACCTAACGGGGCTTTCGACCCCCGCCGCAGGTCGGACTCCCCACCGGCTCCGACAAAGCTGAGGCGATCTTCGCCAAGGGCCAAGTGTCCGGCCTCCACCGGTCATCGGCCACGTGGTCTACGGACACGACTGCTTGAAGTGACCGTGCGGGGGCAAGTGGCTCCTTCCCAAGACAGTACGAAGGTTGCTAAAGTCAAGACTTGATCTCATCGCCGACCACGCACGCAGATGGAGATCGCTCCTCCCGAGACAAAGACTAAAGACACAATATGGCGTCGTCGTCCGTCGAGCTCGCAAAGGTGTACACTATTTCCCAATGAAGCAGCGAACTGATCTACTCGATGAGCCCACCGACCCGGTATGGGCAGAAGAGCAGGTCGACCAGCCACCAAGACCGAGGGTCAGAACTCCTAGCGTAGATGTCTTCATCCTTTCCTCTCCCAACTTTTCATGTAACCTGCCCCCTCCGACTATATAAAGGGAGGCAGGGTCTTCTGGAGAGGGGACGAACGGTCTCTCTCGCTCTCTTCTCTGGATCCTTCGACGAATAGGCAGTTTGCGCTCTCCCATTCGAGCCCTCAGCTCCCGCTTGTAAACACTGTGCAGTCATCTGCACCTAAAGCAATACGATAACACCACACGAACTGGAGTAGGGACATTCAGTCCGAACCAGTATACATCTTGAGCTTTTTAGTCTAACCATTCAAAGAGAGGGAGCGTGCGGCCCCTTAGACTTATAAATTTACTTGCCGGTGACTCGAAACCCCGACACCACGAGGTCGCCGTGCTTAGACCGGCACGGCATGGCTCATTTACGGGCGGGCTAGCACGACACGACTCGGGCACAGCCCGGTGCGTCCCAGCACGATTAGGGGTAGGTACGGCCCGTTTAATTTGAAAATAGTGTTGGAGGTTTAAAAAATTAAGAAAAATTCGAAAAATAATCGAATTTTTCATACTTTTTCTATTTTTTTCATAGTGTTGTGGCCTAACACGGTTCAGACACGAAGACACGAAGCACAATGAACCTGTGCCGGGCCGAGCCGACCTGACACGACGCCCACCTCTACGCATAACTCGTATAATGGCCAGACCATGCGCAGTACAAATTAGTCATCATAATTTATTATGTTAACCTAAAAAACGTGAATCCACGCTGTTTTTTTACATAAAAATCCAACTAATTTGCCATTTACCAGATACCGCAGTAGAATATGTATGTTGTTTAATCGCATACGGATTCAGATACAGAATAGTAAGAATAAAACAAGTAGAAAAACTTGAACCATTTCACACCCATATATTTCTTTGGGAATGACAAGTTACACTCTTCTAAAATGTCATATGTCATTTTCTCTATTTACCTCTATTTTCCCCCTTCTCTCTTCCCTACTTATTCCTAGGGGTGAAAACGGGTCGGATACGGGCGAATATTGCTCTTTTCATATCCTAACCCATATTTTTTTCCGGATTCAGAACCGAATACGGGCTAACCGAATACGGATACGGATTCGGGTTATTCGGGATACTGGATCTGAGACGGATATGTGATGATTCGGCGGAAACGGATAAAGATATACTGGATAATGCACGATATATAGAGTACTATATATTGAATTAAAACCATACGAGTACATGACTACAGTAACAAATTATATATCAATTAAATTCAACAAACATCGTAGAAAGAATATGCTATTTGAGGATCAATAGAACCAACTCATTGTTAATATAAATGGGCTGAAATGGAAAAAAATGATGAAAATGGGCTGGACCTTGCTGATATCCGAATAGGAAAATCCGAATATCCGATCTGATATCCGAATAGGAAAGATCCGAATATCCGATCTGATATCCGAATAGGAAAGATCCGAATAGGAAAAATCCGAATATCCGAATCCCGTCCCGTATTTACCGGATATTGGATGCTCCGGATCCGATCCCGAATCCGGATTCAAGTATCCGGATCCTGTCCCGATCGGATCCGGTTCCGGATCGGGCGGGAGATATCCGACCCGTTTTCATCCCTACTTATTCCTTCCTCTCTAACGCAAAATTTCAAATAAGAAGTTTCAACTCAAAAATTTTAAATAAAAAATTTGAAAATGTTCAAATTAGAAAGTTTCAGCTAGAAATATTTTAAAATAAAATTCTGAAATTAGAAAGTTTAAGTAAAAAAAATTCAAATTAGAAAGTTTCAACTCGAAATGTTTTAAACCGAAAAATTTCAAATTAGAAAGTTTCAATTCAATTCAAAAACTATCGGTTCGAAAAGTTTTGATCTAAAATTCAACTAGAAAATTTTAAATCGTAAAGTTTCAACTCAAAAAAATTCAAATAAAAAAGTTTCAATTCCGAAAACTTTCAATTCAAAAACTTTTGGTTCGAAATGTTTTTATTCAATAAACTTTTGGTTCGAAAAGTTTCAATTAAAAAACTTTCGAAAGTGGTTAAAACATACTTGTTTTCAAAAACCTCGAGGAAAATTTAAAATACAATAACTATTATGAGTTCGAGGGAAAGGGAATAGAAAAGGAAATGGGACGAAGTATGTGCTGTCACTTATCACAAAGAGATGACCTTTAAGAAGGAAGAGAAGTGTTCGAAGAAAGGGGGTATTGCCATTTGTCACAAAGAGACAACTTTTGAGGGGAAGAAAAGTAAGGGAATGAAGTAGGTGCTGCCAGTTGTCACAAGTGGAGTATGTCTCGCCTTCAAATGAATAAATCCTTTCTTTTTTTTTTGCCAGAAAACAAATGAAATGGAGAAATCGATATGAGTACCCCATTGAATAAGGTCGTCGAGCAAAAAAAAACTAGTACTCCCTTCGTTTAAAAATATAAGGTATATTTTGATTTTGCACAAGAATTAAGGTTGGAGTGAAATTGAGAAAGATATGATTTAAAATGACTTAGATACCCCACTTAATTGTCTTGAAGATGAGAGATAATATTTTATATGTAGCGGTTATGAATAAATGTATATAGTTGGGGGTAACATATCTGGTGAAAACATTTTTTATCGTGAAAACTTCGTGAAATATACATGTACAAGTTTTAAAAAACTCTCAAAAAATTACCATACATGGAGAAGGTGAGCTTCTACAATCCTGCAAAATTTGAAAACCAAAATCAATCACATTTGAAAGATATGAAAAAGATAAATTCAACCTAAATAGTGATTGTCTTTTTCATATCTTTCAAATGCGATTGAGTTTGGTCTTCAAATTTTACAAAATTGCATAAGCTTACCTCCCCTATGTATTGTAATTTTTTAATTTTTTTAAATTTATACATTTCACGTAGTTTTACGGTAAGAAAGGTTTTCACTTCATATATGCCTATAGTTGGAAGAATAAATAGGGTACAGTCGGAAAAAGAAGTGGCATAATTTGTCGAAAGTCGAAACTTAACCCCAGGCGCCGCGCGCACTACACAACCCCAGCGAGAGCGAGAGGGAGAAGGGAGGCGCACCGCACAGGCGAAGCGGGAGAAGGGGATATGGATGCGGCGGAGGGGGACGCGGGCGCCGGCTACGGCGGCGCGGGGGGTGTCAGGATAAGCGCAAGGAAGAAGAAGAACAGTAGGAATCGGCGTCTGAGGCAGTGTGAGAACGACTTCTCTTAAGTGGACATCAACGGTCAGGAAAGGTGGAGATGGAATGAAGCTTCATCGGACGGTAGATGAAGATGAATAGTAATTCCGCAAACTTCTTGAATGTAATCGTTGTCATTTTGGTCGTTGTTTTGGTTTTACTTTTCTGTGTGGTAAATCAAGAGAATCTTTTCTGCTTTGGTTAATCTCAGAAGCTGCGGTGGTATTAAACCACGGAGGAAAGAGGAAAGAGCGAATTCCGCATATCTTAAGTCTCATAGTATTATGTGTAGTTTTCTCATGCTCGCTCTTGGTATTCTTGGTTATTCGCTGGCCATTTTGGATTTCTGTTGTCAGGTTAGTTTTTTTTTGGGTTGAACTGTGATCCTGACAAATTGGTATCAGAGCACTTCGTTCTTGGCGTGATTGATTTGAGGGTTTTTGGAATGGGGTTGGTTCTTCCATAAAATCCCCCAATCAGTGAGAACTCTCAGATTGGTGAATCAGTTCAAGAATCTGTGGGTGATTGAAGTCATAGAATGGATGCTCAGGAAGAGATTGAGAAACTCCAGGTACGTATGGAAACTCTACAATCGGATGTGTTAGAGATCAAGAACATACTTCTGGCCAGATCTCCGCAAGTGGTTAACCCAATGGAACAACAGAGCCCGTCGGTGAATATTGAAGGTAACACGCCATTAGTCTCATCTGAACTGAACCGAGTTGGGTTGCAGATTGGGTGTTCCAGCAGTCCCATGGAAGCATCTATGATGACAGGAAGCCAAGCTGCTAGTAATCATTTTCCACCCCTTTTCACTCCTGCTATTAGAACATCTTCTTATCCGTTGTATAGAGGTCCAACTGGAATATCATCGGGGAATGGGAGGTTGTGCTGGGGTTCCATTACCGCAGCAAGTGTATCCAGGCGTGCACAGATGGGAAATGGGTATTTTCATCCTGCCTTGCCACAATATGCTCAATCAGGTAATGCGTACCATGGTGTGAACTGGGCTCAAAATATGCATTATCCGGGGGTTCAATTGTTGGATGGCCAAAGGAATACTTATGGTGGGGAGAATAGTGGTATGCACCATTACGCTGAGGCTATAATTAAAGGTCCAAAGCTTGAGTTATCTTCGTTTTCAGGAGATAATCCAATTGGTTGGATTGACCAATGTGAAAAATTCTTTGAAATGGCTGGTACCCTTCCGGAGTGGGTGAATTTAGTGTGGGACACACGATTGGGTGGCAAATACAGTTCAAAGGAGTCGGGATCCCCTGGCAATCGTTGAATTGGACACAATTTTGTGCAATCCTTTGTGATCGGTTTTCCGAAGCCAGTGCCCACGAAGCTGTTGAAAAAATGCTGGGCGCTAAGCAATTGAGCACGGTGGCAAAATATATTGATTATTTTGAAAAGTGTGTTGAACTTGTTAAGCGGGATCATTCTTATCTGCAGGAAAATTCCTTGTTAAGCTGTTTTATTGGGAATCTTAAGGATGAAATCAAGTTTGTGGTGAGTAGTCATCAGCCAAAAGGATTAATCGAGACATATTGGTATGCTAAACTGGAAGAAAAAGCTATGATAGCAAGGAAAACAAGTCATGCTATGGGAGGTTCCAAGCCACGGAATCAGACTCCGCAGAGAGTGGTGAACCCTGTGATACCACGGGTGGACAAAAGGGATATTCGAGAAGGGGAGTAAATCATAAACAAGGTAAAACATGTTGGCATTGCAATGAAGCATGGACTCGTGGCATAATCAATTGTGTAAGGTGAGAAATGCTCTACACACTATGTCGACCCTAGGAGAACAGAGAAATGAAGTTGAAGAAGAAGAGGAATCATTGGTGAACCTCACGGGGTTTGTCACGGCCGGAAGTCCAGATAAGGTGGAAATGGTGGATAATCAGGAACATCTAATGCAAATCTCGTGTATGCAACTCACGGAATTTATGGACCAATCACATTCTCTTTGGTGGTTAGAATTGAAGGAAGAAGGCAATAGCCTTGGTGGATAGTGGAAGTACAAATACTTTCATGGATTATGACTTTGCAAATGAGGCATGGGATTCCATTTGGCTCAATACCTGCAGGAAGGTGACGATTCTTTGGTGGAGGAGTTGACATCCGATGCTATGGTAAAACACTTACAATATGAGATCCGGTGCAACTTTCGTACTTCATTCAAATTACGAAGTTGAGAAATTATGATGTAATCACAGTGCGGATTGGATATATTCTTACAATCCAATAGAGCTGGATTTGAAGGAGAGATTATCGACCATTACTAAAGAAGGACAAAGAAATCGATTCGAGATTTTACTCAACCAACTAGTAACTTTATGGTGGATGCTGGGAAGTTCCAGAAAATGGCTAACAAGGGGGTGAATGGACTGCTTATCAGGGTCAATGAGATGGCAATGGATCATGATACTGCAGAAGACAGAATTAATCCTGAAGTGAAACAGATACTCAGCGGTTATGAAGATGTATTCACTGAGATTGAAGGCTTGCCTCCAAAGTGGAAATGTGACCACTGTATCCATTTGAAGCCTGGAGCTAAGCCTCCTAACTTGCGGCCGTACAGAATACCTCATCATCAACGATCTGCATTAGAAGAAATCATCAAAGGATTAATTAAAACAGGTGAGATACGGCCCAGCTGCAGTCCATACTCATCTCCGGTGGTGATGGTCAAGAAAAAAGATGGTGCATGGCGAATGTGCGTGGACTTCAGGCAGCTAAACGCATTGACAATCAAGAATAAATTTCCAATGCCGGTGATAGAAGATCTCCTTGATGAGCTACATGGAGCTGTGGTGTTCTCCAAACTTGATTTGCGGTCGGGCTATCATCAGATAAGAATGAGAGAGGAAGATATTCCGAAGACTGCTTTTAAAACTCATCTAGGTCATTACGAGTATACGGTAATGCCTTTTGGCTTGTCAAATGCACCACCAACCTTCCAGACGCTGATGAATGAGGTATTTGCTGATTTCTTGAGGAAGTTCATTCTGGTTTTCTTCGATGATATACTTGTCTACAGCAGGTCTTGGAGTGAGCACATGGACCATTTGAAAACTGCGTTGCAAGTTTTGAGGGACCATAAATTGGTAGCTAAGAAAATCAAATGCACATTTGCTGTGAGTTCTATTGAATACTTAGGTCATATCATCAGTGCTGAAGGTGTGGCAACCGATCCAAAAAAAATAGCTGATATTGTCAAATGGTCAAGACCGGGTTCAATCACCAAATTGAGAGGATTTCTGGGGTTGACAGGTTATTATAGGAGATTTGTCAAGGGATATGGTGAAATCTGTCGTCCACTCTTTGATTTACTAAAGAAAGAAGGGTTTAAGTGGTGTATGGAACATACTAAAGCTTTTGAACAATTGAAGCATATAATGACCACATGCCCAGTGTTAGCCATGCCAGACTTCACTCAGCCTTTTCACTTAGAGACCGATGCAAGTGGAACGGGAATTGGGGCTGTACTCATGCAATTGGGTCGTCCCATCGCTTACTTTAGCAAAGCACTGGGGGTGAGGGCTGCTGCAAAATCTATATATGATAAAGAGGCTATGGCAATTTTGGAATCACTCAAAAGATGGAGGCATTATTTGCTTGGAAGTACTGTGATAATTAAAACTGATCAACAAAGCTTAAAATTCATCACTTCTCAGAGGTTAGTGGAGGGAATACAACACAAGTTAATGCTTAAATTATTGGAGTTTGATTTCCAAATTGAATATAAGAAGGGAAGAGAGAACAAGGTTGCGGATGCTTTGTCTAGAATCAATCACCAGGATGTTGAAGCAGAGTCATGTGCAGCTATCACATATGTCATCCCAGAATGGATCCAAGATGTCAAAGCCAGTTATGAACAAGACACTAAAGCTACTGAAATTATGAAGGAATTGCAGAATGCAACTGAACCAAATACCATGTACAAGATGGAATCGGGCATCATCAAGTATAAAGGTAGGATGTATGTGGGAGAGCAAACTAACCTCAGAAACACCTTATTGGATGCATTTCATAAGTCTGCTTTTGGTGGACACTCTGGTATTCGAGCAACATATCATCGTTTAAAAAAATTGTTTTATTGGCCCAAGTTAAGAAGATGTGTTGAATATTATGTGAGGGAATGTCCTGTGTGCCAGTTGACTAAAGTGGAGCATGTTCAGATTCCTGGGCTTTTGAATCCCTTAGAAGTTCCAGAAATGGCTTGGACCCATATTTCTATGGATTTTGTTGAGGGTTTGCCTAATTCCAAAGGAAAGGATGTTATATTAGTAGTCGTGGACAGGTTGACACAGTACGCTCATTTCTTAGCGTTATCACACCCGTATTCGGTGCAGCAGGTTGTTCAAGTCTTCATGGATAACATCTTTAAGCTGCATGGCATGCCTATTGCAATTGTGTCTGATCGGGACCGTATATTCACAAGTAAACTATTCCAAGAAATATTCAAGTCACTCAAAGTCTCTCTCGATTTAGCACAAGACACCATCCGCATGATCGGCGGCGACGACAGAGCGTGAACCAATGTTTAGAAGCTTACTTGCGTGCCATGGTGTTCCAAGCGCCAAGAAATGGTTCAATTGGTTGACAATGGCGAATGGTGGTATAACACTACATATCATACATCGCTCAAGGTCACACCGTTCCAAGCCCTTTATGGTTATCATCCCCTCAAATGGTGAATTATCTATTCCTTGCAATATGTCTGACGAGGCTAGAATCACTATTGAAGAGAAAGAGGTAATGCTCAAAAACTCAAAGGAAATCTTGAAGGCTAAAAATAGAATCAAAAAGTTTGCAGATCGGAAAAGAACCGAGAGAAGCTTCAAGATCGGAGACATGGTGTACCGAAGTTGCGACCTTATCGATGAATGCTTTTGGGTTGAGGGATCTTTGAAGTGCGTTCAAGTTCTATGGACCATTCCGGTGTTAAGTAAGATGGGGCGGCGACCTACAAGTTGCAATTACCTCGAATCGGGCATTCACCCGTCTTCCATGTCACCAATTAAAAAAACATGTGGGGTGAATGCTATTCCACTTCCTGGATTGCCATTAGTTGATACAGAGGGTAGAATTAAAGCAGAACCCATAGCTGTTTTGGACAGAAGAATGATTCCGAGAAATGGAGTAGCTGTAACCCAATGGCTCATTCAATGGCTCAATTTATCAAAAAAGGATGCTACTTGGGAGGATGCAAGTTTTATTAGATGCACATTTCCAGATTTCAAAGCTTGAGGACAAGTCTTTGGTTAATGGCGGGGAATTGTCAGGATAAGCGCAAGGAAGAAGAAAACAGTAGGAATCGGCGTCTGAGGCAGTGTGAGAACGACTTCTCTTAAGTGGACATCAACGGTCAGGAAAGGCGGAGATGGAATGAAGCTTCATCGGACGGTAGATGAAGATGAATAGTAATTGCTGCAAACTTACTGAATGTAATCGTTGTCATTTTGGCTGTTGTTTTGGTTTTACTTTTCCTGTGTGGTAAACTGAAGAGAATCTTTTCTGTTTTGGTTAATCCTGTACACTGCGGTGGTATTAAACCCCGGAGGAAAGAGGAAAGAGCAGAATTCCGCATATCTTAAGTCTCATAGTATTAGCAGTAGTTTTCTCTGTCTGCTCTTGGTATTCTTGGTTATTCGCTGGCCATTTTGGATTTCTGTTGTCAGGTTAGTTTTTTTTCTGGGTTGAACTGTGATCCTGACAGGGGGTCCGTCGAGGCGGCCGCCGGGCCGCGGGCTGCACCGCGCGTCGCCCTACGGGCTGGGCCCCCGGCGGTGGCTTCTAG
Source organism: Otatea glauca (assembly GCA_036346275.1). Taxonomy (NCBI): domain Eukaryota; kingdom Viridiplantae; phylum Streptophyta; class Magnoliopsida; order Poales; family Poaceae; genus Otatea; species Otatea glauca. The sequence goes on from CM070721.1 coordinate 53,728,289, forward strand.
GATCTTCCCCACCGTGCCCCGTGATCACGCCACCTCCGGTGATCCCCCGCTCCCTCTGTGTCATCTTCCCTCTCTCCCCCGTTGTTTCGAAGCTGCTAGTGCCTATGTGCAGAAGAGGAATCGAGGGGGGGGGGGGGGGGTCTGCGATTTCTTACCTTGCAAACTTGTCGCCGTTGGTATTTGGTAGAAAATGGGATCACCCTGGCTCGCGTTTCGCTCTGCTGATTGGCACTACTCTAGGGTTTTAGGGTTGACGTACTTGGTAGTGAGTGGCACTTGCGCGATCACCTAGTACCAATTCATCGACATACGGTTTAGTGTGGTGTGCAAGCTGTATTGTGTAACTATGGCCTGCTTTGCTGAAGCCTCTGCTTGATTCATGGTCTGGGCATGGCATAAGCCGACCGATGTGTTCCAGTTGAGCTGATGTGTATGTCTTGAGAACTTCATATTATTTTGAGTTATTCAATGTGTTTTGGGGTCGTGTGTTTTTGCTCTTTGGAATGGGCATATTGGCATAATGGATAGTGTCTAACTTGGGGGAAGTTTGGGGAGCAGAATCCTTGTTGTGGGTATAAGGTTGTGCTGGTGCCCAACCACTGTTGTAGGAGTATTGGATTAAGCAGAGTTGTTTTTCATGAATCACTTCACTAGTGGTTATTAACTCATTCTATATTCAGTTTATCGTGCGCATCTGTGAAGTGGTTTCTTATTTGATCTGGGTATTGAAGAAGCTACTTCCGTTCATACCATTTGTTATTATTTTCATTTATGATGTGATCCTGAAATTCAGATGATGTGATATGCTTGTCGGTTAATACTATAATGATCATTGAAATGATTTAGTGGAAAACCAGTTTCATTTTTCTTTGTACAAAACACGTCCAACTTTTGACGTGTATTTGGCGTTTCTAATATTTGCAGGCGATAATGAAATGGATCAGTATGAATCGCTGGAAGTAACACATGAAGTAAGCAGAGTACCTTTTCTTGAATGCATTAATTGCCTTTTATTGACTTGTAAACTTATGGGGTATGCTTACATATAGAGCTTGTTTTTCATAAATTGTTACATTGTCTCAAATGAAATGCTGCACCAGTTGCAGGAAAATGTTGATCATGTTAAATAATGTGCAAGCTGATCTATTGAAATAGCAGTAAGTAGATGTTTCGCAGTCAAAGGATTAATATAACATTGCATCCCAAAAAGGTAGAATTGTTTTTCATAGTAAAAGAACCCAAAGTTCAAATCCTTTTACCCCATCTGTTCAACTCGTTAGAAGAAAGTCCGGTTTACATTTCCCTTATCTGGTTAATTTTCTAATCAACTAATCTTTTCAAGTCAATATAATGGTGGAGCTAAAGAATGATACCTGTATTTAAATTTTGAGTTGTGTGTATTGCTTGAAAACTGTAAAATCAATTGTTTTATATTAGATCTACTCTGTTAGCATGGTTGGCCAATTGTATTACATTTCGATTCCAATCAAGATGGATCTGTTGGTGACTTTTGGTAACTTACTATCTAATTTAAACTGCAGAGTCAGTCTACAGAACCAAACGCCAATGCTTTAGCCAATGCAGTTCCAACACCTGTGAACAATAAAGTCAACCTGCTGCTGGAAGGTGATTACATAAATCGAAATGATGGCAGTGGGCTTGCTGAAATTGAGAAGATCATCAAACAGAATAATTTTTCTAGGCAGGTTTTTTTTCTTCACTTTTAGACCTTTCTGTAGTCTGATTTAATTCAAAATTTCAAATAGAGTTTGTTGGATCCACCTGAAAATTTTGAAAGGTAGGGAAACAAAATCATATTTCCTTTTTCATGCAATATAAATACCTTCTTATAGTTGTAAGATGGGGAAGCAATAGAAACTAGAATTAGAACCATGCTTCCAATGGGTTGTTTGCATGTGGCAATAAAATCGAAAAATATAAGTATAGTGTTGAGTCATTAAAAGAGACTCGATTTTTACAACTAATCTAATAGATGAAATGTTAGTGTAATTGATCCTTGCCTTTAAAAGTCATTTTCAGTTTTTCTATGACTGCTATAATAGATGAAATGTTTGATGGAATAGCAGATTGTTATATGGATGACATGTTTCTGTTATGAATAGCACTTGTATTCATCGTGAGGCCAATAGGCTAGAATATATACATGTACATGAGGGTACAAAAGGAAAGCCTATACAAGGCAATACAGGATACTAGTAATCTCTATACAAGGCAATACAAGATACTAGTAATCTCTATACAAGGCAATACAGGAAACTGTCTAACAGTTTCACCCACTATTCATTTTATCTTTCTCTTGCCACAAAGGTTTTTAACTGGATAAAACACAAACCAACTGGAGATGTATCTAGGTCTCTTGAGTTGTGCACTAGCTTTGTAGCGCACATCAGTTGGTTATCTATTGTTTGTCCTAATTCTTATTGGCTGAAAGCACTTGAGTGTTGCTTTTGTTCATTGAAGTTTGAGATCTCATCTAAATGTGAACCTTTTTGGCTTTACAGGGATGAAACGGAACGCCTAATAGAGATCATGCGGTCGAGGACTCCTGATCTTCGTGATGAAGATCAGAGAGCTTCAAGGTCTTTTGCAAAAGGTTTTCAAGCCACACCATTTTCAGACAAATTGTCAACCCCAGCAAAATCAGTTGATCTTCAACCATCTTTGGAGGCCAATATCTTTGCACCGTCACATGTAAGAAATTCATATCTGTGCAATATAAACTCCTGATTATTTGTCTGTACAAATGATGTTCTTGAACACCTGTCAAGGCTATTGTCCTTGTTATTTGTATGGATGTGAATTCCGGCTACATGTTTTTGAAATGCAAATATGTTTGTAAGTGTACAATAATTTCCCCAGTTATGCTGCAATTGTGAAAATCGTTGTGATTTAATCTGCAATTGCAACATTGTAATCACTTCTTTTGTGTGTAATAACAGATTGCTAAAGTGTGCAGGAGCAAAAAATTATGCACAGTGTTTAAGAATCACAAAATTATTCCTTCCTCCCCTGCCTGATTTGTTGTTGATCTGATCTCAGGCTTTTCATTGGCATCTAGGTGCATGATGTTGGTTCTTCACCAATTGAACTTGCAAAAGCTTATATGGAAGCACAGACACCAGCATCTGTACATGCGTCTCAAAAAAGAAAATTCAGAGCTTTGAGTCATGGAGTTGAGGTCGAGAATTCATTGTCAAAAAATTTCCCTAAAGTAGCTACGGACTCTCCTGTATGCTGGCCAGGTTCAGTTGTCCGAGATTATCCCAATTATCTTGCACCACAAAGTAATAAAGGAAGGACTCTGCCTCCAACTTCCTCTCTCACACCTCATACTGTCTCAGTTTTCCCAAGTTCTGTCAAGGTCCGTGTCAAGTTTCTTATGATTGTACTTTATTTTTATGTGAGCTCTGGCATGTGCCTCATTTTTCATCAACTGTGTATATCATTAAGTGCATGCATTGAAATGTTACCTTCGGGTCCTATGAATTTCACTGTTTATTTTGTCTGTGATTACAGCAAACAGAACATCGTGGTACCTACAATAACTCACCTGGACGGCCACCACTTTCAACTCCTTTTCCTATTGGAAGTAAGGTATTGCAAATTAGGTTCACGGTTTTTCACTGTCAACATGATATATCACTTTCTCTTTTGCTTCGTTGTGTTTGCTTTAAGGAATATCCTAATCTAGGATGGATTGGCCCATCATGAGCTCATCCTACGATTTTGTGGCATGACGTTATTTCTCATCTTGTATTGGCATTATAGCCATATGGAGTGGGATAGTGATGGACCAACTCATTGCATTCCTCAAACTAAACAAGAAGGTTAGGTTTGGGGTTAGGATTGATGATCCTAGACCAATCTACTACTAAAAAGTCAAACCAAACACCCCAAATGTCAAGTATAGCCTCAGCAGATTGAAGCCCAGATAGCTGCATTTCATGTTGGAAATATTCTTTTGAGGGGAAATCATTTTGGAAATATTGTGAGCATTTTTTTTTGAAATAGATGGATCCCCACCCTACCACTCCTGGGGATCGAACCTGGGTTGGTGGCTTCTCAGCCCAACCTTCCACCACTGAAAACCCATCACGGTGGTTATTCAACTTCTATCCTTCTGTGGAATTTAGTGACATCGTCTTTCCTTAAGGGAGATAGGTTGAAACCTGAGTAGATTTCGATATAAATACATTCCTGTAGTTCATGCCCTGCATCCTTAAAAACTTTGAACTGTGATTTGCAACTGAAAGTAAGTTACAGCATTGCTTGCTATGTTTGGAATTTATAGTGCTGACTGCTGAGGTCCCAACGCAGCCATTTTGATTTGTTACAACTTATAATTGGTGTATATACATCCGCTTCTCCTGTTCTAATCTCCCTGTTCAAAATGTAGGCAATACAGGATAAAATGGCATCAACTGGTGGCGTTCTTGGAGTGCAACCATCAACCTCTTCCAAAGGAGCATATACAGATAATGTTGGTGCTAGTACTCCCTTCTTTCCAAGAGAAGGTCCTGCTTCTATGAAGAAGCTTACATTCAGCCTGCAAGGACGTTATAGCAAAGGCACCATAGAAAATGGCTCAACTCTCAGACGTGTTTCAGTGTTAGACAATATGTCCAAATGTGCTGCTGTATCTGTTCATCCCAAGTCAAGTGAAGCAGCTTGCAAAATACTCCAGCATCTTGAGAGAACTATTCCTTTCCCTACAACAAAACCACTAGAGCTGAGACAGACTTCAACAAAGAGGACTGCTCCTTCTGTTGTCACCAACAGACAGTATAAAGTGCCTGATTCCATTACTAATAATGGTCACAGACCGAGCAACATGAATGAGAGTGTTAGCGCTCACCAGGAGATTGCAGATCCGAAGGAGGTATATTTCTCTCTGCTTTTTCTAGCCTAATCTGCTGCAGTTTCTATTTTCTAAATGAATCTATTGAGTTTGCAATGGGAGATTCCTAGTTAACTGTGGCCAATGGCTACTCTGTGTCAGTTGAACACAAAGTCTAAGTGGTTATTATATAAACTAATCCTGAATTACTGAGAGAGTTGTGGGTAATGCAGTGCTGGACAGTGTTCTCTTGCGGTATTTTCCTCTGATTACCTATTTAAGTTTGTTCTGTACTGCTATATTTTGTTTGTCGTTTGGTATTGACGGGATTTAATAGTCTATTTAGCAGATGTTTGGCAGCATCACGTTATGGACAGTTCTTTAATCAGTTAGCTGTGTTTACTTTTGTTTTGGTTCAGGCACCTCCAAGCAGCTCAAATGCTGAGGATTTAAGTCCAAAGATTCAAAACAGTGGATCCAACTCAGAAGTCACCGAAATGCCCTGTTCTCAGCATCCTTTGAAATCTGACTCGACATCTGCATCCACTGCCGAGGTCGTGGATGAAAGAAAAAGCAACGGTTTCTCCTTCACATTTCCTGTTACTACGACCTCAAGTTCTCTCCCTGAACCGCCACCTACGCCTACTTTGGCTTCACCACCAGCAAGGAGCCTGCCAGCTGACACTGAAGATATTCGCAAGTTTACCTTCGGCCCATCAAGTTCTACCAGTAACCTTGTTTTCTCCTTCGACTAAACGAGCAGCTCTGTCGATGCAGATGAAACGGTCCCAACCTTCACATTTGGGTCTGATAATAAGCGTGAACTGTCTCTCAATATATCTGGCAAAGATGCAGTTTGCTTTTGAGACATGCCATGTCTGCCATTTGAAACCAGTCATGCTTGCTATTTGGTGTGGCGATTGTGCTGGCAGCCGCAGCGCCATTCATAACACACTATATTTGACCTAGACATCAAAACACCGGTCTTGTTTATTATTATTTATATATGGAGCAGTGCTTCAATGCTTATAATTAGATCCTAGGTGCTCCGGATGAGTCCTGCCCCATTAGAAGGACCATTTTCCTGTTGTTTTCAGCCGTGCCTGTGAGTCGTCAGGCACCAGCCAATTTGGTTCATATTTTAAATGGCTTTCATGCATCTGGATAAAACCTCAGAAAGCCAAACCTTTTTGGTCAAAGGTATGGCACTGATGATGTATTCTGTTGAAAAAAAAAACTACCTTGCTTTTGCCACGAATCCGTGTTCGATCCGCGTGTTTTGACGTATGCCCGCACGATCTGATTTGAAAACCAAAAGAAACGCGGATGGTGATCTGTTGCTAAGACAGGAGTAGAGTCTGAGTCATGAGAGTGACCGGCTGATGCAGAAACAAATTGTCTGATTGCATGCATCTTTCCATGGGGCCTAAACAATGGCTGGTCTGATGCTGCCTTTGAAGACAAATGTCTCCAGAGAATGGTGTCAATCAATACACATCACCAGTATGCTATGCAGTACTATTCACTGCCACGAGAGAGAGGCTAGCGCGACACGAGTCCATCTCGGTGATCCAAGTGCCCTTGCTGGTCGCCGGCGATGGCCGTAAGAGAAGGAACGGTCGAGAGAGGAGCCGGGACGGCGTCGCCGTCGCGCCAGCGGCGTTGCTTGCGTTTGAGGCCTGGAGAAAGGGGAATCTTGTCCGCGCCATGATTATTGTTATCACCGGCACTGCAGGCGGCAGGTATGATTGAAGCATCAAATCATCCGATTAAGGGGGAAATGGTTTGATGCTAAGTCCCAACGACTGATCACTCGGCAGATGACAGGATCCTGTGCGGTTGCTATTACAAGTGCAACTTAAGCAGTTGTAATAGCATCGTAGGACACTAGATCGATGGCTCAGATTACGCACTTTATAGTAGCGATTTTATTGTGACAGCAAATAAACCGTTAGATCTAAAAATGAACGGTTGAGATCGGGTGCAGTTGCTTATTGTGCAGCACCTAACCTCTGTTGCTCGGTGGAGGTTGCCCAAAGCTAGTAATGCAAAGCGATTAAATTGATATTGTTTTGAGCAATACTAAGAAAATGCCACCCAATTTTTTTTTTTTAAAAAAAGGAAAACATCTTCCGTCACGCATGGAGTTCTTTTTAAAAAATTGACCAGAAGTATTGGTATCTATTAAAGAAGAACAATAGCCGAGATATAAATACACATACACCTCCACACACATCCATATTGCACCCAGTCCCGTAAGACGCCCACCTCGGCACTTGAACGCGGACGGGCTCAGCGCCTTCGCCAACTGAGCTCAGTCCTCCGCGCATGGAGTTCTTAGCCCAATCAGTTTCCTCCCCACAGACAAACTAAAACAATGTCAGCAGCGACTTCAAAAGTAAATCCCGAAATTCAAAAGTCCATATTTTTCAGCGGAATATTGATTCACGGTCTGTTTGAGCCATCTCGTGTCTTACAACGAGATCTTCGAAACGAGGCCGAACTTGCATGTTTTTTGGATTCATCTGATTGCAGCTTATACCAATGTCTTAGTTCTTTGTTGTTCCTTGTATTCATTTGTTTTGTTCTACTAGTGTATTTATATTGTTGCATAGAATAATATAAGATCAATGAAAATAAGATTTATATGGACTTTTTTTTTGCGTGCGTGACATTGCCTAAAAACTATTAGACACATGCCTCGAACATTGCCTAAAAATGACGTAAAACAGCTTAGGAACTACAGGATCGAACACTGCTAATGAACTAATGGAACATTGGCCCTTCAATAGGGGAACACTAGCGATGACCAAAGAACCACTGAACACTATTCTTGAACAGTTATTTACTGCTGACAAACTATTGGAACACTGCATTCGAATTTCTTGTAGAAATTTTTTCATATTACAAGCGCATATGCTATGAATGTTCCACTATCACTTTTGATTTGTTTGACTAATGTTTTTTTGTTCCATAACACATTGTACCATCAGTCCATCACTAGAGGTGGGGCGTCGTCTTTCGTGTCTGAACCATGCTGAACCGTGACGGTTCGTCGTGTTCGTCGTGCTGGCTCGGCTTACCTTCGGTGAGCTCAGGCATGGCCCATTTACGCTTCATGCCTGTTCCATACCGTGTCGGCCCAGATCCAGCCCATTTGTACTATTGCGACGAGAGAAAATGAGCCGGAGACGCATGGAGTTGAGGCAGTGGACACAAATATTATGAAAAAAAAACTAAAATTTATTTATTCTTAAACAGTTACAGAGAGCGAGAGGGATGTTCTGAATACGGGCGAGAGGAAGTAATAGGCGAGAAAGAGAGTAAGAGAGACACGCGAGAGAGATTGAGAGAGTGCTCTAACATCGATGTAGTGGCACTGCATCCTCAAATTAACCGTAGCCTAGCTCGTATTGTTGTGGTCTTGTGGGTACTCTACTGTCACAACTCAATTCACAATTGACACACAAGCAATTTGCTTTCATCACTACTGTCACCAGTGCAAATATGAAATATTTTTGACCAGTCAAGGTAGTGACTAAGCGATTAAGCATGTTACAAGCGCTTTCCCCTCATAAATTTTCTCCTAAAAAAATTCTGAAATAATACTCATAAATTTAGCACGTAACAAAATTTTCCTTTTCCTTTCCCTTTTCCCCTTTTTTTCACTAATTTTCTCATTTTCCTTTTTTTTCCTTCTCTCTTTCCACCTTTTTTTTCCCTCCCAATTTTCCCCTCTCTCCCCTCTTTTTTCCTCTCCCGGTCACCACTCGCCACCTTGGACCACACGCCAACGCCTCGATCCCCTCCTCCTTCCCCTCCACGCCACGATGCCTCGATCCCCCACTCCAGTCCCGAATCCAACGCCTCGCCGCCCCTCACATCCCTCGCCACCCCCTCACCTCCCTCCATGACGGCCACAGAGGGTGCGGGGTGGCGCGGCGGCCTCCTTGCCTCCCCCGCCATCGTGGCCTCCTCGCCTCTCCCCTCGCCGCCCTTTGCCTACCCCACACGGGCGAGGTGGAGCGGAGGGTCCGAGGTGTCGCGACTCTGGAACCGAGGCGACGGGGGAGCCGAGACGGCGTGGCAAGCAAGGCGAGCGGCCGTCGGGGCCAGCGAGGGGAGGGGGCTGGCCAGCGAGCGAGGCAGAGCGGCAGCGGCCTGGGTGGCAGGGCTCGGTGCCACGCGCGGCGAGCCTCGGCGAAGACGACGACGACGCGACGCCTTGGCGACACTACCGCTCCTAGGTAACCCCTATCCCCCTCTCCCACATCCCTACCGCCCCGACCGACGTGCCCTGCCACGGGCTGCGGCCGCGCCGTACATGCCCGTGCCCTGCGTGTGGCCGCCGTGCTGGGCCGTGCCGCCCACCGTGGCCGGTTTCTCGGCCTAGCACGGCCCACTTCGTGGCGGCTGTGCTTTGGGTCAGGCCCACAAAGACACGGTCCGAGTGCCCACCTCTATCTATCACTAAGTCGAAACATATGAAATATGATCTTATTTTGTAGGAGTCATGGTAAAAAAATCATAATGGTTCGAGCAGATCGTAAATCTAATATTGAATTTAAAAGGTACATACTTTTGAATTAAACAAAAGAAATAATTTGTAAATTGTAATATCTTGGCCCGTTAATGTCAAGGCACATGTGGGCTACGTGGTGCGGTGGTGGGATTAGTCCCGCATTACTTATCTAAAGTGAGTTGTAGTAGTATATAATACATGTTAGGTTTAAACACAGCACCTCCGAGTTAACCCTTTTACATGAAGACAGGACAAAGTGTAAGTAGGATGCTATACATGCATGATCTTGCTCTACGGTAAGCTAGATTTTGAGCAAAATTTGGGCTAAAGTGTTTATATATAGTATTAGAGCACCAACCTTTACTACACGGGTGCACGTGGAACAGGGGCGCTGGCTATGTCATGGCATATGTACCGGCACTGATACATGGACGTGTACCGAGGGGTAGTTCCGGGCATTTGCCGTGTATACAGTGTACTGCCGAGGGCATCAGCCCTTAAGGGGGTGACTATAATACCCTAACCCATTAATGTGAAGATCCATGTGATCCATATGGAGTAGTGGTGGGATTAGTCTCATATTGTTTGTCTAAAATAAGTTGTACCTGTTGGGTCTAAACATAGCACCCCACATACTATGCATGTGTGATCCCACTCCACGGTGTGATAGACTTTGAGCAAAATTAAGACAGTGTGTTATATGATTATAGAAATATAACGTCGTATGAGAATGTGTCGACCTGGGGGCCATAGGCAGCGACACGTCTAGTTGCTCCCTACTAACAAGGCCGTTTTAGAATGCATGAATTTTGCAGAAAACAGTCTAATTTCTACCAAAATCAAACGAATACTCATTTTGAAAACGGCCGCGGGGCCTAGGTTGTGTGCAAAACAACTGTAGTGGATTAACTATGCCCTGCAAGTTTGGTTGGATTTAGGAACAAGAAGATGTCTGGTAAGTTGTTAATTGTAGCATCAGTGCCGTCTTAAAAGTTGGATCTCGACTCTCGACAGCTACTACAGTGTGCAGAGAGTAATTCGATCCGCTTGGGTGCGAGCTCGCTCAGAGAAACGGAAGGTATGAATGCTTACTTAAAAACACACATGAGAACACACATGAGAACAGCTAGCGGTGTCTAGTAAAGTAGCAATCCAACAAGCCAGCAGCCAGTATGAATGCATCGAGCTGATGATGAGCACCTCCAAAAAAAGAAGCAGTGAAATGGGAAGCCATGAATTGTCGATTAATGCACACCATAGTATGCAGTAATACTATAGCTAGCAGTAATACATAGCTACTCATTAAGCCCTTCCCTCGATACAGCATTGCCAATTTTACCACTAGCAATTCACTCCAGCTTGCATGCATAGCTAATACCCAATTCACCTGCAGTGCATATCCTCTCACGCGACAACTCATACGCATTCGATCATATTTACTCTTCTATAGCCTATATAAACATCCATGGATCCAATGTTAGTACTCAGTACATGCACGTTCGTTGCTCTGAGCCATCGATCTGCGACGAACGTGCATATACATATAGCTGGCTAGGTGACAATGGCGCGGCGGCGGCCGAGCATGGGGCGGCAGAAGATCGAGATCCGGCGCATCGAGAGCGAGGAGGCGCGACAGGTGTGCTTCTCCAAGCGCCGCGCCGGCCTCTTCAAGAAGGCCAGCGAGCTCTCCATCCTCTGCGGCGCAGACGTCGCCGCCGTCGTCTTCTCCCCTGCCGGCAAGGCCTTCTCGTTCGGCCACCCCTCCGTGGAGTCTGTCCTCGACCGTTTCCTCGCCTCGTCGTCCTCCTCCCCCTCCTCCCCTGGGGCTGGGGCGGGCCTCCTCGCAACCGGCAGTGACACAAGGGTCGTAGCGGAGCTGAATCGGCAGTACGGCGAGTTGCGGGCGCTGCTGGACGTGGAGAAGGAGCGGCGGGAGCATGCGGAGAAGGCGATGGAGAAGGAGCGCTCGGCAAGGAGCCCCGCCGCTGCGTGGGTCGAGGCGGAGGTGGGCGCCATGGGGCAGGACGACCTGGTGGCGTTCGGGGCCGCGCTGACGGACGTGCAGGTCGCCGTGGCGGCGCGCGCGGACCAGCTGCTGCGCGAGGCGCTGCTCGCGGGGCGCAGGAGCCGGCCGGCCCACGTCGCCGCCGGTGGTGGGTTCGACCTCGGCGCGTTCGGTGGCGGGTTGCAGCAGTTGCCGCCGGGGTTTGGGCCCGCCTTCTTCGGCTCCCCCTTCTGGAACTCAAACTGAGACTGAAACGGAGTGCGTGCATGTGCAATTTATATTCGTCTTGTTGTTGCTAGGTGCATGCGTGCTTGGGTTTGGAGACACCAACAGTCCAACGCAACAAACGCTTCCATGTATGCTCGTTTAATTATTCTCTCTCTTTGTGCTAGTTTAATGTCCTTAATTTGCTATGGATAAAAAAATATATAATCTTTATCATATCGACTCTGTATTATCGAGATCGGCCTATCCGACTCATGACATCGGCTCTTCCCCATGCTTGGCTAATTAAGCTCCCATGAAGGTGACGTTGCTTCGTCGTGTGTCCATTAGAGCTTCACTACTTTTTTTTTCTTGTTAGAGAATTTTTAAGGAGATGTGTTAGAACTGGCGGTAGCCTTAGTATGAGAGATCGATCATATCAAATGTAAAAGCACACAAGAGACACGAAGATTTGTTAACGAGGTTCGTAAATACCTACGTGTCGGGAGCCTAATCGCGGTAGCTTTGTTCGTATGATCAGGGGCGGATCTAGGGGTGCCGGGTATGCCCGACACCACTAAAAATTTGAGAGCTTGGCCAGCTACAGTTCCACCATCCCGTGTGGCACACCCATCGCGCGTCTGCCTATTCGTACTCGTGCGCTCCTGGATGCATTGCATGCTCGTGGAAGCTCCAGGAGTTCGATGACGAGGCTCCACTCTTAAGTCATGGAGACGTTACAATACACCATGTTCTGCCCTGTTGTGCTCATGTGCTTCGGCAAGCAGCTCGACGAGGGCGTGACTGGCTCATGTACGTCGCGCGCAAGACAAGCATCTTCGCGTTCTGCCCGGCGGTCACCATGCACCTCCGAAGAAACTCAACCAAGGCGGCAGATCGGTGGTGCCCAAGAAGGACACAACATTCAAGTGCTCGTATGTGGACACACTGCTAGACATCAAGCTCCCCAACTAGAGGGACTATGCGCTCACCGACAACGAGTTTGGCACCACTATAGGAATTTTTCTAGTTCCGCCAATGCGTATGATGAGTTTCTTCTCATGATAATGGTTAAAGGAGGTTGGAAGTATATATTTATACCCTGATTACCCTGAGTCGAACTTGTAATTATGGTATAAATATATATCGCCGACCTTTTGTGACCTTAATTGTGAAAAGAAACTCCTCATACGGATGAAGCTGTTGCGATCGGCTCCTAGGGATGTAGGCATTGCTTAACCTCGATAACAAATCATCATACCTCTTGTGTGCCTTTTGTGCTTACTGTGATCAATCTCTCATATTAGGGATGCCACTGGTTCCAACAAGGTAGAATTTGTTTGTTGATATATTGTTTTTTTTATTAGATATTTTTTATGGGTGTTGAGAGTAGAAATGGAGAGGGGAGACAAACCCAAAAGAAGTGGTGGTTGTAGTTGCGGTGGTATGCCCCTTACAACTCCCCATGCCATCTCTCTAAAAATTTCTAACAAAAAAAACATAATTTACCAACAAACAAACTCACCTCCCGGTCTCAAAAAAGAAAAGAACAATGAAGCTCTACCAGATGCGACACAGAGCTAAGGGTGCGGAGGCGCGACGCCACCTTTGTCGGAGCTCGGGCGAGTACAGAGGCGGAGCAGAGGGTGTGGGTCGGGCATGACGTTCTCGACAATGTCGACTCGACATGCTAGGTAATATTATTTTTTATGAGTGCAGTCAACTTTTAAAACTTTGATTATTGATATCTTTTTAAATACTTAGATTAGATATATGAAAAATCATATATGTAGATTTGTTGTGAAAAATATTTTTATAATATTATAATTTTATTAGATTTTGTAAATATATTGTATATAAATTAATAGTTAAAGCTATATCTTGAGACTTATCAATGTTCAAAACAATACGTGTTTGCGACTGGGCTAGGGTTAGCAAAACCGCCGGTTTACCACGATTTATCACGGTTTTCAAGCCTACCGGCCCGGCTCGAAAGCACAAACCGTGCGGTAAACCGGCGGGTTTGAAATTCAAATTTAAAATTTTCAAAAATGTCTAAAATTAGTATTAATTTCTTTAGGGCCTTTGGTGCGATTTTTTTTTGAAAAAACGAATTTTAGAGACCTTTTTGAGCCGTTTCAAATTGTACAAAATAGGAAAAACCAAAAAAAAGAAAAGCTCGGCCCACAGGCCGAGACGATCGTGGGCCGGCCGGCCGAACGTGGCCCAGCTGGGGAAGTGTAGCCCACGTGAACTCATTTTATTGCTGATCGTGTTCCGTCCTCCCGACAGGATCAACGCCGCCAGGTTCCGACCACTGCGACCAGCGAAACTGCCAGCGAAGCAAATAAAACCGCTCGGATTTTGCGGTTTACCAAGCGGTTTTTGCGGTTTACCGCGGCTCCAGCGAAAATCGAGCAGGTCGATGAGTGTCGCAATTTTTGGTACGATTTTCTCTTGATTTCTTCGGTTTTTCGATCGGTTTTTTGATTTAACCATTCGGTAGCATGTAGATCAATAGAATAAGAATTCTTGATTGATTAAATGCTTGGCCAAAAGTTTCTGCCATTGAAATTTGTAATGCTGTCTTCCATCCATGGAAATCATAAACAAATCATAGCAAATAACACCAAAATGTTGAACAGGTAGTTCCATCCATGGTACCAACAATTTAACTCTTACCTACAAATGCAATTTATGCTACCAAAAATTGATGCAAATAAGCTACTGCTACTCAAACTAGTGAAAGTAATCAGTTCTTGTTTGTTTGTTCATTTTTTAGAGAGGCCAGTGCTCTAGATATTTGTTTGTATATTTGATAAGGTAGGTCGCAACCGGTGTCGACCGAACTGTTGAATGTCGATTAAAGGGCATGAGATGATATGATTTGTTATTACATTATTATTTGTTTAACCAGGACAATCTGATCGTTATGTTGGATGAATGATATTTTTCTTTCATTGAAATTTGTAGTACCAATTTTTTCACATCGTGATGTTCATGATGAAATGCTTATCGTGTTATTTTATTAGATGGCAGATACTGACGTGGTGTGGGACCATGGCGATAAGGTGGGTGCTGGATTTCGATGCAAGTAGTGTCTCAAAGAGAAGAAAGAAGGTGGTGTGACCCGATTCAAGCAGCACTTGGCAGGACGTGGTACGGGTGTCGTCCATTGTACTAAAAGTCCTACGGATGTTCGTGAGTACTTTCAGCGTGAGCTAGATAGAACGAAGGAGAAGAAGAAGGACAGGAGAGATGAGATGATGAGGCAAGAAGCAGCAGCTGGAGATTCTCTACCGAGCCGAAGTGTATACTCGAAGTACACGGGTGATGCTGATGAGGAGGCCCAACTCCGGCATGCTATGGCTGCCTCCAGGGCGGAGGCAGAATTTAGAAGCTAGACAGGTGGGAGGTACGAGCACAGTGGTGGTAGTGGCTCCGGCAAGGGAGCTGGAGGAGATCGCGGCAATTTATTGCTGAGGATGTTTCGGAGTTCGTCGCAGCCAGAAAGACCACCGGCGGTGGGGGATTACAACATTGGTATGGCCCGTGCCCCGGTACAACCAAGGATTGACACCCATCCGTGGACACAAAAGGGGAAGGCTGGGAAGTAGGTAGTCCAATCTACATGGGCCAAATGGTACCATGCTACTGGTATCGCAGGGCGGAAAGCAGATAGTCTGTACTTTGTTGGCTCCATTCGGGAAACACAAAAATACGGTAAGCGAGATTTAAAATAGTCGTTCAGTTATACGCTGATTCATAGCTAACATTTATATTTCATTTGCAGGCGAAGGTATCCCGTCCCCGAGTGGCCGAGATATAGATGGAAAATATTTAGACGCCAACAAAGCAGAAATTAAGGAGAGCTTCGCAAAGTTCTCGCAGCACTGGTCTACATATGGAGTAACAATCATGTGTGACTCTTGGACAAGGCCAACACGTATGAGTATAATAAACTTCATGATTTACCGTATTGGCACCATGTTCTTTCAAAAATCCGTCGATGCCACCGGCGTCTCCCAGGATGCCTCGTACTTGAGGAAGGTAATTGGTTTTGTTTGTACTCTTATTAAGTAAGTACACATAACGAAATTATCGTAATTGGTGTTGTTTTGTCACGCAGGAAATATATTCAGTGGTCAACGAGGTGGGTTCGACAAATGTGATGCAGATTGTCACAGATAATAGTGCAGCAGTTCCACAACATAGTGTGGCAGCCTTGTGTGGCCCACACCATTAATTTGATGTTGAAAGAGATTGGAGATTTCCTAGAGAACACCTCGGTCATTGAGAGTGCAAGAAAAATCTCTCGATGGATATACAACCATTTCAAGACACATGCTATGATGAAAAAGTACATTGGAGGTGAGTTGACCAAGTGAAATGCAACTCGTTTCGACACTAACTATATGTTCTTGGATAGTTTTCTTCGGCGCAAAGACAAGTTCATGCAATGGATGACTGCCGAAGAATTTGTAAACTCTTGCTTTGTTGAGAACACCAAGGGGAGGTACGTGTATGGCTGCCTCTCAAGCTTAGACTGGTGGGATAATCTTAGATATGTTGTCAAGTCGGTGAAACCATTATACGCCTTCTTGCGATTCGCCGATCAGGATAGGGTGCCCACATTGAGCGAGACGATTCTACGGTACACCATAGTGTGACAGGAGTACGACAGCTTATTTCTCGAGTCTCCAGCAACAAAAGACATGTATATGGATGTGGTGGACCAACGAATGGACGGCTTAACACGCAACACTTATATGAACGCCGGTAATATATTCTCCTCTGCAACAAAGTATATTTTTTTCGCATACTTGTACTAACATGCTTCGTTTCACATCATGTAGCTGCCGCCTTAAACCCCCGGACTGTCTACGCTTATGGCACGAACAACACCTCCTTGTCAAATCTCTGGGATGCCTTCGAAGCTTTGCTGATGATACTGAAGCCGTCGCGCAAGCTCTTCAAGACGCCGACCTTTTCAGAAGGAAGGTTGGATCGTTCTCAACTGCTCTAGCTGTGAGATGGCACAAGATGGCAAAACATCCCCTGGTATATTTCTTACACCATCTCAAATGTAATGGTACTCTCGTCGGTACTTACTAGTTTATTCATTTATTTGCAGCACATTGGTGGGATGTGTTCGGATCGGACACACCCACCCTTCAACGGTTTGCCGTACGTCTCGTGTCGCAATGCGCATCTTCTAGTGGTTGTGAGCGCAATTGGAGTACATTCGCATTCATCCACACAAAAATCCGCAACCGTTTGTCGTACAATGAGCTACATAAACTGGTGTATGTCAACTACAACCTTCGGCTTCGAATTCAAGCCGCAGAAGATCAAAGGCGCTCAGATGAAGATGATCCATTCTAGCGGCTTATGGAGTTAACACTATGCGATGATGCAAACCCGATCCGACAGTGGATGGAAAAAGGAAGGTCCAACGGTGAGCCATTACTTGATGAGGAGGATACAGAGAGTGACACCCCTCTTCCATCACAACTTGTGACAGACCCGGTTAACCCTGCTGTGTTAAGAAAGGATACTGGGGCTGGAAGCATCCCCGAATGGGTAAACATGACAGCCGGTGACACTCATATAGGGAAGAGAAAGCACTAATCAGTGCCGACAAAGGATACATAAAAAAGGATAGCATCCTCTAAAGGAAAAGGGAAGCCTCAACATGTAGGGTGATGACTCCACCGAGAGTGGGGATCATCGGAGCTCGCTATACCAAAAGTCCAATGATAGTAGCTCGAAGACGGACACTGATGACGGTGACAATACCCCCAGACCTCCCACCCATTAATCAGAAGAGCGTTAACCCATCGAATTTACAGGGGAGTCGCACTTTACTCATGCAACACAAGATAGAGACCATGACGCCCCTCAATCGTAGAGGACGACTATTAAGGGGAAGGGAAAGGGTGCACCACAGGATAGCTGCACACCATATGATAACTCTAGCTCCTGTAGCGTCGCCGAGATGCAAGGGAGCTATGGCTCATATAGCAGCTATGACTACGCCATCCCCGATGCTTATGCATAACCTTCCACGCAATGAGTCTACGAGTGGCATGACCCTGAGTTTTATGCCATGTTGTATCAATAATGGCAAATGACAAGCACATAAACGGGGTAAAGCTGGCACGATTATAAGGTAGAGTTGCTAGCTACACAAGGATTGACCCTGATGTCCAACGAGGAATACAATATGGCCAACCAAGCGTACACGTAACAATACTACCCGTAGCCCCACAGGTAATGTTTCATTTGCATGTTTCATTTCATTGCAACTTGATATTATACTACCATATCGTTCATTCAGTTTCAACATGCCAATTGTGTAGGAAGGACAACGAAAATTTGTCGACCTTACAAGGTATCTAAATGTGAATGGTATCGATATTTGAGTGCTTATCTTTTGCACCTATTAGATTGATATGTGAATACTATTGAAATGAAAGGTTATTTGTTCATATATAAATATAGAAAACGTCATGCCGAAATTTTGTTTCAATTGTATATTTGATTTTATTGCAGGTGAAATTTTTTACTGACAATCTGTTCATGTAGGTCGAACATGCCATTTCTGCGACAATGAAAGAGTGATGAAGCTATGCCTACTCCACAACTTCAATTGAAAGGTATTACGATATAAATGATGTTGACAAGTGAATTGTAGTGAAATTGCGAATGATTTTGCTATGTGGTTATATAAATGCCTATTTTTGCTCTTGTGTGATTGTAATATTGCAATGAAAGATTATTTATTCACATATTATTGCTACATGCCTAATTTACAACTTTTAATTGTCTAAAATATAGCAAAGATCATGTCAAATTTTTTCCAAATTTAGGACAGATCATTCTGAAATTTTTTCGTATTTTCACATACCTTATTAATATATTTTTATATTTTTAGTAGATTTTAGCCTTTCCTGTATTTTTACAAATTTTACATTATAATTTTGCAATTTTTCCTCTCTTTGTTTTTTGAATTTTCTCCCATTTTTTCAACCTCGGGCGGTTTTCCCTAAAAACCGCTCAATTTTTTCGCAAAAACCGCGGTTTTCTCGAGTTGCTTTGACCACAATTCATTTTTTTTTAATTTGCAAATCGTTCGGTTTTTCACGATTTTCGCGCGATTTTTCGCGAAAACCGGTACACTCGGCTAACGGTTTTTGCCTTCGGCACGAAATTGTGAACCCTGGACTGGGCATTAGATTTCATATGATTTTTCTTGTTCTCTTTTGAAATAGTATATCATTATCATGTGATGATTCCTGTACCTTTCTCCGTGACTACAGAGGATCCGAAATCCATTTCTCCGGTGGGGCCCTGATTGACATAAAGGGGTGAAATTCCGGTGCACCCATGACCCATGCTGGTCGATTACAACGTGATCCTGTCCCATCGCATCTGGTCCCTCGGTTGGAGAAAGCTTGGCAATACCAGTCAGCCTACGGTACAATGGTCGCCATCAAGCAACCGGCCAACTAGGTTTTGTGACTGCTTAGGCTCTGCGACTGGACTTTTCCTCTAGTTTAAAAGACAAGAAAAAATAATAATAATTAAAGTCTAAACAATTAAATGGATTTTAAGTGGCTTTTTAAAAGTGAGAAGCCTCTGTATAAGTAAAAGACTAAAAGCCATGTGAGATATGTTCTTTTGAGCTTATTGAGATTTGATTTTAGATTAATGTTTTTGAAGATAGGATAAAATTATTCATCTCTATCATATATAAAAATAAATTGCTTTTAAGCTATTTAAGTAAAAAAAAATACAACCCAGAAAAGTGCATGCCTAAACAAACATGCCTTACCCACAGGTCGGCCGGGATTTTTTTTTCTTTAATACTTTTTTTAATCTTTTTTTCAAAACTAGGCGTTGGGGCAAAAAAATTACAAAATTGGGCGCCGGTCGCCCGTATGTGGAGCGATCGATTAGTACTGTTTTAAACGTGCGATTTTTCCTCTGTCTACTGTTAATTTCTAAAAAAAATCATAACTTTTTCATATGATGTCGGATGGAGATAAGCCTTATATGAAAATTGTAGCTCTCGACGGGATCTACAACTTTTATATACAAACTTTTTCAATTTGAGTCCATTTAGATAGCCAAAAATGGGATAGAATGTTCAGATCTAAAAATAGATCCGTTCTTAGATCTGAACATTCTATCCCATTTTTGACTATCTAAATGGACTCAAATTGAAAATGTTTGTATAGAAAAGTTGTAGATCCCGTCGAGAGCTACAATTTTCATATAAAGTTTATCTCCATCCGACATCATATGAAAAAGTTATGATTTTTTTTAGAAATTAACCGCAGACTGAGGAAAAATCGCGCGTTTAAAGTAGTACTAATCGCCCGTATGTGGGGCGATCGCTCCATATACGGGCGACCGGCGCCCAATTTTGTAATTTTTTTGCCCCGACGCCTAGTTTTGAAAAAAAGATTAAAAAATATATTAAAGGAAAAAAATTCCAGGTCGGCCAGCCACTAGGGGCAGAAGAAAAGAAATGATAGCGTTTAAAGTTTTGTTTTAGTCCCTTGGTTCTTTTTTTTATCAACTAGATTTTCGGTTTTGTAGGTTCCAAAAAAGCCGTCTAATTGCGCCTTATTTCCTAGTAGGGTGATTGGCTGACGTATTATAATTTGCATGTATGCTTGGAACATACAAACAGGAGAGATGCTAATATAATTTGCATGTATGCTTGGAACGAAATGCTACGAATTATTTCTGTTGCTTCTCTTCCTTCGGTACCCATATACTAGCTATGTTAATTTCATAATATTTGTCCAACACATATACCAAAAAGTCACAATATTTAAGTAATATTTAGTAGAATTAGACCATACTTATATATCTATGTTTATATAAAGGGGCAAGCATGTCCAATCCTATTAAATATTACTTAAGATTTATGCCACCTTATACGTTCGACGGGCAAATATTGTGAAACCGAGATCTACTACTTTTCTAACCCACCCTGTACTTTCTTTCTGGTATTGTCATTTCTTATGAGAGTAGAGAGAATTAGCTGGAGCACATATTACATACCTAAAATTAAAATACATTCGACCCATAAAGGTTGTACGATTCAATATTTATAACATCTATTTCTGTATTGAATAAATTGCAGAGAGTATTGTGCCTGGCTACTCTCACCTGAAAGCACGAGCGGAGGTTTATGGAGGCCAACCTGTATTACCCCTTTCATTTTGGCATCTCTACTTGCGCAATTAACAAGCAATTAGATTATACTCTCTATCAGGCAGAATATTCACTGGTTTGGCCCTCTCTAACTTACCATTTTTCAATTATAAATTAAGCTTAGTTTTCCATGTATCTCTATAGGCTACTCTCTTGATTTTCAGTCAAGCTCGACCACTGTCTGAAAGGATGTAAGTTGCTCATGTTCGCCTCAGCTACCAAGGAAAACCACATGGATGGAGAGATGAGAATTTGTAAGCTCAAAGGTCTTATCCTTGAGCTCCTTTTTCTTCAAAGAAAATAAAGAGAGAACAATCCTAATATTGTCTACAACATATTCCTGTCCTTTGCCATCGTTTTGGCACTGACGCATCTGCCGGCACGAAGTGGGAAAACGACGAACTGCTAGCTCAGAACTTTATATGCGTGTTCATCCTTCTTTGCGCTTCTAACAACTACAATGTGTTTGTTTAAGCTCCCTTGAGACACAACGATGTAGTAGCAGTACCTTTCTGACTAGGCACCCCCTTTATTGATGGAAGCAGATCATGCCCTGCGTTAAGGAAGGAGGAGAATTGGCACGAACTCTACAAACCCAATATTGCTAGGATTCAGGACTCCTTTGGGACAAATACCCTTCAGGATCGAATCGTTTCCTGCGAAATTCATGGGTTTCGAGCGGGCCTTATTTAGCTCCGCAAAAACATCTCAAGTGCTGCAAATTTGGTCAAGTGATTGAATAGGAAAATTAAGCACCGTAACTTTACTACAAGATAGTAGTAGCAGTTGGATTGTTTTTTCTTCTTCTTTCTTCTCCCGTTTGTCTTGCAGTATCTTTTTTTGCCAAGAAAAAACAGTTTCTGTTGGAGACTTCCAGTCAATGGGTTGATGGCTCGGTTTGCAAAGCCACCTGCTGATCGAAACAACTCTGGGGGAGTGACTGATGACCACTGCTGCTTAAAGCGCCACCTCACCATGGCATGGCAGCTTCAGCTTAACCAAAAAGCATGGGTCACAAGCACTAATGGGGAGAAGATATATGCCCGTGTCAACACGCCATGGAGTCGATCAAAACCAAATTGAAAAGCTAGCAGGGCGTGAGACTGAGACCCCTTGTTAGGATGGATATGGTGCGTCGCACTACCCTGTTACAACCGCTTTTCCGTTAAAAAACGGTTACGCACCTACGGAAAATTCGTCACAGCATCGTGCATAGCTAGCCCGGAAAGTCACGCCGTGGATCCCACCGACAGGTCAGTTTCGAAGAATTCATTGCTTATCTAGTTTTATAAATTTTATTTTTTTTTGCAAATCTAACCCTCACACACACGTATTTACAAATTTGACCCTCTTTTTGTCCCCCTACCGCACCTAGTGAGTGCGGAAGCTCGCCGGCACCGCGGTAGCTCGCGCGAGCATGGAAGCAAGAGCTTCTGCACTACCCTGCCATGACAGCGACGCTTGCCTGCGCTTGCTCCCGACCCCGAGCTCTCCACGCTCGCCTGTGCGCTCTTGTGCTCGTGCGTGCTGCCACGCTCCTAGGGATGGTACGGGACACGTGCCCCTTGCCAGGCTTTGTGCGGTAGGGGAAGAGACTATTGTTATAAAAAAATATGTTGAAGTGTTAAATTTATAGATATAAATAATGTCCAACCAACGACCTTCCTAACAATTTTGTGCGTGCCTTGCGCAAGATTCATTTACACACGCGCGGCGTTTCTATCCACACATCTCCTTCTTAATAGCGTTTAGACTCGCAACCTTCCACCATTAAAATGAAAAAATGGACATCAAGCCCACGTTTGGAACGCGAGGAATTTCACAGGAATCAGACGAGAATTACGCCGTGTCAGCGAAATCTATACAGAAGGAGGTTAGAGGTGAAAACAGATCAGAGGTGAATGTTGTTTTTTCCGTATCCTAACTCATTTTTTTTCTCGATTCGAAACCGGATACGGGCTAGCCGGATACGGATACGAATCCGGGTTATTTGGGATACAGATACATGACGGATATGTGATGGATTCGGATCGAAAACGAATAAAGATATACGAATAACACTCGCATATATAGAGTAATATATATTGAATTAAACTATAGAAGTACATGACCACAATAGCAAGTTATATATCAATCAAGCCCAATAAACGTTATAGAAAGAATATGCTACTTTAGGATCAATAGAGCCAACGGGTTGCTATGAAAAAAATGTGATGAAATGGGTTGGGTCTTGTTAATATCCGAATAGGAAAAATCCAGATATCCGGATTCTGTCTCGAATTTACTGGATATTGGCTGCTCCGTATCCGATCCCGGATCTGTATTTAAGTATCCGGATCGCGTCTCGGATCCAGCCGGATAGTCAAATCCGATCCTGGATCGGACGGGAAATATCCGACCTGTTTTCACTCCTACAGGAGGCATTAGACATTACAAGATAATATACTTGCAACCAGGGTTCAAAATCTCGTCGGGATGTCATAAATCTTGGCAGAGATTTCGGATTTCAGCGGGTTAAGATTCCAAATATCGATGGAATAAAAAAATTGAAAAATTCGAAATTGCTTAGAGATTTCAGGAAAATATCGGTTTTTTGGACCGAAATTGACACACATTCGACCGGTTTTGATGTTTTTAGGACCAAATTTCGCTCCAAAATTTTTGTGGATAATTGTAATGCCTTTTATAAGGAATTCATATGAAATTTTTACAAAAAATACAAATACAAATTAATATGCTCGAAGAAATTGTTCTTTCATAACATGTAAAACTAGACCTCGGTGCTTCATGACATGTAAAACTAGGCACACGCAACAAATCATGCTGCGGTGGGATTAATTTGGCAAGATCCGAGATACTTCACTTGTCAGGTTTGTTCTAGTACCTATGCTTCATTTGGTTTATGTTTGCTATATGCACATACAAAAAAGGGGAAAAGAATATGTGAATGCCCAGCATATGTTTTATCTTTATCACGTGGTATTATAACCCTACTATACCTGGAAGAATCCCTGGATGGGGAGAGCATCCACGTGTCGCCGGAGTCGGCTCGGTTCGCCTCGACCATACGGGCAACAGGTAGTAGGCCAGCCGCCCTCAACCTGCAAAAGAATGTGAGAAGTATTATTGTGGTGTCGAAGGGGACATGAGTACAACACTGCGACGAAATTGAACTAACCTCGGGATCCATCGCGGATCGAGACGCCACGCCTCATGGGGTGCGCAAGCGCAGGCCCCAAGCTCCAAGGCCGCCTCCCATCCTGCGGGGGCAACGCCGCTAAACGGCTCCGGTGAGTCGCGTCAACCGACGGTCAAGCAACTCGCATAACTGTCGCCCGTCATGCCCGCAAATAAAAATGTTTATGTTACATAAGGTGTAAAAAGGTGCAAAATAAATACAACAAATACAAATAGAATATGAATGGAACGAGTATCTTGTCATAATTTAGAGCACACGTAATACATGGAAGTAAAATGTTCATCTATGTGCAAAGCGTTAAAAGATACAAAATGAATACAACATACTACACTCTCATTTAATCAAGTACAATAACATTCAGATACATATTTTGACCACACGCATTTAATTCGATACAAGCAAAATGAAATTCTAGTGCATCAAGTAAACCATAGTTCAAGATTTAAAAGAACATATAACACTTCACGGCTCAATCTTGGGCAACTCTTGAAAGAGTGCCTGTCTCCTTGCAAGTAGAACATTTCTTTACGCTGGCGGCCACTTTCGGTGGCGCCCATATCATTCCTTATACGCTGGATTGCTTTCTTCCCACTCCCTTTAGCTTTGTTCATGTCCGGGACCCAACGTGTATCCTCCCGGCTTTTGTGCTCGTGAATAAACCCACCACTGAAACCGTACATTTCCGCGCTCCAGTTGCAACCACAACTTCCTTACTAAAGAATTGAGACATGAATATACCTGGATCCATGTGAATCATCGAGCAGGCAGCCATAACATGGGAGCATGGCACGTGTAATAGGCGAGGCTTATTGCAGTGCAGACACAAGTTTGCCTGTATGATGCATTCGTGAGCAACTTTTCGCGGTTCGTCCCACGACCGCTTTCTCCTTGCACATCACCTCAAAACGGAGCTCCTCGCACCCATCTTCGTTGCTCGTGCATCTTTGTCGGGACCGAACCCGCAAATCCGGACCCTCTGTGTATTCTCGTGCGATCCCAGATCACGCTTAGCACACTGATCATACAGGTTGCACATCACGACATTCACGAAGATATAAGAATAAATAGTGCAAACATGTATATAAACCGAGTTTATGCGACCTTATGGTCTCCTTACAGATAGGTCACCACACAGGCTTACATTATTCAAAGTAAAGAAATAGCAATGAACATAAAAAAAGGTCGTGGAAGCCTTCATCTTGCCACAGCAACCGACTGGCTTGCCCCTAGTTCATCGTGTCCTCGATGTACTCCTCCTCCCAAACTGGTGTAGTCTCCTCCACTGATGTTGGGGTTGAAAGCAAGGTGGGGTGAGTACACAAGGCACCCAACAAGTAATGCACAGAATGCAGCACTATTACTATATGCAATCTTGTTCCAAAGGATTGGCTTAAATGGTTCTTTTGCATCGAGCAGCATTTTTAACCAATATCTTAGTTAGATTAAAGCAGTAGAACAGTTATACGTAATAATAATTTCAAATGGTTTTTCCATGAGGTTTCCCGGCACACAGCCTTAACAGTTCATTTTTAACACTTGGCACACAGCCACCCCTTCCATGTTTTGTTTATGAAAATCTACCCTT
Source organism: Otatea glauca (assembly GCA_036346275.1). NCBI lineage: Eukaryota > Viridiplantae > Streptophyta > Magnoliopsida > Poales > Poaceae > Otatea > Otatea glauca. Next base: position 53,753,893 of record CM070721.1, read on the forward strand.
GACCTGTAATCCCGAGCAATGCTCAATTCCGTGAGCACGGCTATTCGAATAGTTTTGACACTCTGCAGAGGTTGTACACTTTACCCACAAGATACAGCCGCTCACCACACAGGTGATTGTCCGCAACAAAGCTTTTCAGGAACCTCTACCTTAACCAAAGAACCTCTCCGGTATTGCCTTCACTATCACTTCCCTCACACAGAGCCGAAGTATAGGACAGGCCAATCACCGTTGGATGGGCACCAAGCCGTAGCACGTGCACGCCCCCATACAGATACACCCCGTATCTTGTCACCCGAGGTATCGAGGAAAGATATCGAACCCTAGTCAACTAGGTTTGTCCCATATCGGACATGTGGTTGTACGGGTGACTCGGATCAAAGGCTTGCAAGGTGAAGTCCTTAATCGACCAAGGCAAGGCTTCCAACACTCAACAATGGCACATGACCCAATGTGGCACATGACTCACATCACTCATCAACCCATCGCCACACAGCCCACCAGCACACTGACCTCTTGCCACTTGCCCCGATCTAAAACATTTCCCACCCCATTGATTATTGTGCAACACATGCCAAGAATAACTCAACATCAATATGGAACCACACAGTCACCATACTTCCATATCATCATGTGGCATCATCACACCACTTTCAAAATACATTCAATATTCCATTAGTCAATTTTGTAGCATTTCTCGAAAGATCATTCATGACTCATTGCAAGGCTAAGCATCTACTCACGGTCTAACCTCCCGTGTTGGCACAATATTAACATGCAACTAATATAATCAAACTTAGGGTGACAATGATTTAGGGCATACAAGTAATAATTCAAGGTGGCATAACAAAATGGGTTGATTAACTACATTATCCCAAATTAATTTAAATTCATTTTTAAATAATTAGCATGCATAGTTTCAAAGCATAAATTACATTTTAAAATCTGGGATCAAAATGATCAAAGCATCACTTGCCTTCAAAGAGTTGCTGGTCGTGTTCAAGCTTGGTCTTGAGCGACTAATTCTTCCTCGAAACTTTCCGACAAATTTGCGTCACGCTGCATACAAACAAAAAGATACAATAAATAGCTACTACAGAAGACTAGATGACCTCAAAAATTCAAATAAAATTCACCATTAAATAGCTCATAATTTTATGAATTTTTAGAAATTTGAATCACCCAAATCCGAGTTAAAATGCAAAAGTTATAGTCATTTGAAGTTTGAATAAAATCTGAAAATCGTGCGGGCGACGTGGCACACTCACAGGCGTTCGATCCGGATCGGACGGCTTGGCTGGGCGGCGCTAGGGTTTCGGCGCGGTTGGGCCGACGACACGCACAGTAATGGGCTCGGCCCATTACTGTTCATGTGATTTTTAAAACATTTCACATTTAAAATAATTCTAGAAATTCAATTAAATCATTTGGAGCTTTTAAAATAGCAGAAAAATTCCAGAAATTACTTTGAGATGTTTGGAACTCCATTAAAATATTTGCAATAAAACTTTGCAAAAACTTTTCCATTATTTAATTGTTTTCAAGAAAAGTTCTATTTGAATAAATCCAAATTAACTTAAATAAATTCCCAAAAATTCACAAGAAAAATCAAAAATACTTCAAAATTCAAATTAGAGCAAAAATTAGGGTGTTACAATCTCCCCCTTCTTGCCTTTGTCCTCCATGTATGCAGAAATCATCTCTGAGTACTTCATAGCAGGATCGTTCATGCGCGTGATCGCCCTTGCATGGCGACCAACGAAGTACTTTGTGATGCCACGAAGAACACCCTCGACAATACCAACCAAGGGAAGGGGTCTCAACCCTCGCATCACCCAGTTGTAAACCTCCGCAAGGTTTGTTGTCATGACACCATACCTCGCACCATCGGTGTCGTAAAGCAGAGCCCATTTCTCCCTAGGCTCATGCTCTATCCATTCGAGAAGCGTTTGAGCCCTTCCATTCCTTGAAACAGGTGGGAGGGTCATGGGTAACTCTTCCAGTAGCGACCGGGCCTCCCCAAGGTGGGGCTGCCTCTTCGTTGCCTCTTTGTGTGCCTCGATGTCACTCATCCAATTTCTTCCAGTACATCAAACTTTCTCTGCTGGTTCAGTCGCAGAGCCTCTTGAAAAGCTTTGTTAGCTCCTTGTTCTGAATCGCTTGTAGAAATTGGCACCCATATGACGCTTGCACCACCTACTACGCAAATCGGGCCATGGATGAGTCTCATCCACACCTTCCGCAATCGAATAATTGCCCTCAAAGCCGGAATGCCGATCGTGTATGATACACACTCCGGTCGATGAACGACACCGCTTTGACATTCGTAGGAACCAATGCCGCCTATCGTGTTTTCACCTCCACAAATGCGAGCGCCACGGGAGAACTTGATTATTGCCATCCACTCCTATGGCGGTCAATATCCGCCTTTGTATTTACGATCAAAAATGTCCCATCGACACATAACAAAGGACGACAATGCTCGAACGCATTGATGCATGGACCTAAAGCGAAGAATGCTCGCTTCAAAACCATCTTCGCAGAAGCTGCGAAGGATGCTCACAAATGTCCACATAAGTTCCAGGATTTGGTCCTTTATCACCAAGCAAACACGCAAGTTCGGTAGGAGTCTTCGTGACGCGTCGAACCGTGTTTCCAATGCCTTCGCTTTGCTCTCCATGCCTTCGCGTAGCTTATTGTATCTGGAACCTCTGTTGTATTGCGAGTACGATGGCCCGTGGCTCTAAATCTAGGTTGCCTACAATCTCTCCGTACATTGCATTGGCAATAAAGCCCGATGATATGTTCCGATGTGATGCAGACTCGTTAGTACACATGTATGTGGAACGACTATAGAACACTTCCAAATGGTGTCCCATTTAGGTCGGTACGCATGGACGCGCCACGGGCAACCCTCCGTCGGCATCTTACATCATACACCGCCGATTGGACTTTACAACCTTGAAGGCTCTGCGCAACGACGACCATGCTATTATCGCTTCTTGAACCTCACTCTTATTCTTGTAAATTGCATCTTTCTCACCTCATTCGATCATATGCGAAGGAGGCTGTTCGTCATCGTTCACCACCACTGTCGAACGGATACTCATCCCACTCTGCGGGAATAGATCTTCACGGCTTCATCATTACTTAAAGCCTCATAGTCCTCATTCTCTGTGTCCATCGCCCGACCACCGACTCAATGTTTTCGCCTCGTCTGTCATGCCCATTGCTTCTTGAACCTCTCCGTTGCAACATCGCTCTCCCACCTTGCACTTCAGATCGACCAACCTACATCCCGCTCTACTAAGCCTACTCTACTTGTCTATCGCTCTCCCCAACTTCCTCGGTTCTTCATCAACAACCTCTTCTGCGTCGCATGCCCGGTATTGACTTTCTCAAATGCTTGTGCCAATAACACTAATGGCCATCCTTTCTCAATTGCAATTCTTTACGCATTTAACTCCAAGATTTGACCTCTCATTTCCATTAACTCCCGAAGACGTGCAATCTATTCTTGACAAACTACTCCATGTAACTTCGGATCATGCAATTCACGGTCCAAAGAGAACATGTGGTACAACCATCTCATAACCGTAGCCCATGAACGCTCCTGGCGTGATGTGCTAGCCTCTACACTTGCGAAATGACTTAGATCTACCCTTCAACACCCATATGCGAACTCCTTCTCCATAATATATTTTAAATTGCACTCTATCATCCATACCATCATGCAAATTCATCGAATTCTTAACATTTGCACAATTTAACTCTACATTGTACGACTAATAATGATCACAAATTTTTAATCGATGCAGTTGCAATATTTCAATTCTTACAAATTCTTGATTCGTGATCATTTTCAAATTTCTATGAGAACATAACTAAACTAATGTGTCAGAACCTCTACTGATTGAGTTATATTTCGATCCCGACAATTTTAGCCACCCAACTCTACATGACATCTCCGAATTCTCAAGACACAAATAACCGAATTTGGATTCTACATTTCCATTCATTTAAAATTTATCCATGATCTCTAATCAAAAACTATTATTACAATCAAAATTTTAATCCCTACCTCTAGGTCATCCCTACATCGAAAATGAATTACTAACTAAGTCGCATAACTAAACATCTGTCCATACCGACATAACTATAAATTCTTGACTAATTCATCTAACTAAACATCTATTCTTACCAAATAAATATAAATTTCTAACTAAGTCAACTAGCTAAACAACTTGCATCAGTTCTCATTCCTAACTAAGTCATCTACCTAAATAACTATTATTACTCTATTTAATCTGATTACTATATTACATATTCAACATTTAAATACTTAAAAAATTAGTACTGATTTAAATGCGATCTTGAAGTCCCTCTCCTTTCTCCTCCTCCTCCTTCTCCTTCTCCCTCTCCCTCTCCTCCTTCTTCTCCTTCTCCTTCTCTTTCTCCTTCTCCTCTTTTTTCTGTCTTTTTTCCTCTGCGCTTTGGCTGGCACGAGTGAGAGGGGGGGCCGCGCGCGGCTTTATATAGGCGCTGTCTGTCGCCATTTGAAATGGCGACAGACTCTCTGTCGCCGTTTGAAATGGCGACAGACAGCCGCCGCTATTTAAATAGGCGACAGAGGTGACGTTGCTCTCGTCGCCATTTCAAATGGCGATGCAGAATCATCTCTATCTCGAACGGCGACAGTCATTCTGTCGCCATTTGAAATGGCGATAGACTCTATGTCGCCATTTGAAATGGCGACAACTGGGTAGTTTTGTAATTTTTTTTCGGCATATTATTTTTGTAAAATAGAATAAAAATAGTATTATTTAAAAAAAAATCGTTAAAACTATAGCCAACTGCTTATTTCTCTTGCTCGGAGTTAAGTCGTAGTTGTCAAATATCAACCCCTGATGTAGGAAACTACTATATTTCAATGTATTAATTAGACTATTGTTCAGTTACAATGATTGGTATAGCATAGCTCAGTTACCTTATTCAGAGTGCTGTTACGAGCCACACAAGTTAAAACGAAATTTAATTAAAATATTTAAAACTAAATTTTTTTGAGAAGTAATCAAACAAATGAGCACTCTAAATTTTGGATTGGAAATAAGGATTACAAAAATTGAAAAGAAAGAAAACTCAAACTGGATGGCGAACAAACGACGAAAATGAGTACTGAAATTTCGGAGGCCGTTTTGAGGCCCTAAATAAAGTTTTTTTGGGATCGACACTTTTTTCAAAGCCTCAAAAATGAACTTATGGATTTTCGATCTACTTCGGAGTAAGCTTTCGAAAAAGTATTAAAACGTCAAAAACAGACACTGTATGCAAAAGTTATAGCCGTTTTAATGACAGGCACATAAAAACTATGTCCCGAACTTGGATTTAGCTAAACGGGGAGCAGATACTTAGTATTTTGCATTAAAACAGATAGAAAATATAGATAAATGCTTACATGCTTTTTTCATATTTTTTTTTCAATTTTTTCTAGCCTCAGGAGCAAGGTTCAAACTTTCGGCATAAACCCTAACTCGAGAATTTTACATGCAAATACTTAATATTTTGTATTCAAATAGATAATAAATGTAGATAAATACTTGCATGATTTTTTTTTTCATATTTTCTTCATTTTTTCCTAGCCTCGGGAGACCATTTCACAGTTGGTTGAAAATCACCGAAATTTCGATGACTTTAATCTAAATTTCAATTTTCCCGGTTTCAAATTTACTGGATTTCAAATTTGCCATTTGAATTTCGTCCGAATTTCAACCGAAATTTTAATATCGCATCGAAATATCGCCTCGAGATATGATAAAAAAAATAAAATTTGAAACCTGGCCGGCAACCTCTCCCTACAAACACATGCCGTGAAAGTAGGGACATTCGTTGGTGGGGACCGCACCACAGTGACAGGGCATCTAGTCGAAACTGCAGCACGGTGAAATCGAAGCCTTTGGAGGTGCGATCTGCAAAAACCTCCGAGAAAAAGCAGTAGCGCACACGCACGCACGTCACCGCCCGGCTACTTCGTCCCTTTGCGTTTCGAAAATCGAAACCCCATAACCAAACCCTTCTCTCTCTCCGTCGCTGTGGTGGCGAATCGGGAGCGGAACACGGAGTCGGCGCGGCGCTGGCAGCGTGCTCCTCCGTCCTCCTCCACCCCAAATCGGCCCCTCCTCCCCGTCCCCTTCGTCGGGTCGCCGGTCCACCTCACCCAACTTTTACCCAATCTCCTTCTCGCTAAACAAACCCGTAACCCACCCATCCGTCCATCTATCCACCGAAGAGGCGAAGATTAAACGAAAAGCTCCCCGCTTTGCGCTAGGCATCCCACTACCTGCTGCCGCTTTGCTTTGCTGATGGTTGGTGCTGCTACTGGTAGTAGAGTAGAGTGCTTGCTACTGAGTGGGGGTGGTGTAGCGTAAGAGGCCGAGCAAGAATCGGGATTCCTTCTTGGAATTTTGGCTCGGATTGGGTTTGTGCGGCTTCGTAGCTTGATTGGTTGTGGTGGTTGGTGATTGCGGCGGCGTGGGGGGAAGCGAGGGGTCCGATTCTTGCGGATTCCTTTTCCGTTCTTGGCCAGTCCGTGCTGCGGCTGGAGCGGCGGTGGGGCGTGGAGAAGGCGGCCAAGATTGCCCGGAGGCGCGGGGGGAGCAGCCGCCGATTCCGGGCCGTGGAGTGGCCGCCCCGGTCCGTCTATGGAACTTGCCGCCCCGGCGCCATGCCCCGGACCGGAATCAAAGTGCCCTGTATGGCGGCGCGGCCTGCCTGCTGTCCCTCTGACGCTGCTGCTCTCTGTGGTGCCCGTGGTCGTGGCGGTCTGCTGCTTGGTTCTTGCTCCGGACCGGCGGATTGCGGGCCTGCTGTGATGACGACCAGTGGGCGCGGGCGTGCTCGCTGGATGTCGCTGCTCTTCTGCTTCTGCCTCCTCGCCTTCTCCTCACATGGTACTGACAGTTTTTATCCAATTCAACTCGGTGTTGTTGTCGTGATCAATTAATGAGCTTTACGTGCATCTGACTGCGCTAGACGTTCTTATGCTAACAATTTGGCCACCTCTATATGTTCCTTTTTAAATCGCAATAAAATATCCAGCTTTACTATCTATTAACTGAAATTTGTTTGGTGGTGTTTGCTGTGACAAGGTCCTCTGGTGGTTGAGGCGTTTGTTGGGGCGTATGGGATAAACTATGGGAGAATAGCGGACAACATCCCGTCTCCAGACAAAGTAGTGACGCTCCTCAAGGCATCGAAGATACGGAATGTCAAGATATATGATGCCAACCACAGTGTTCTTGATGCATTCAAAGGGTCTGGGCTGAACTTGGTCATTGCTATCCCCAATGAATATTTGAAGGATTTTGCTGCAAATGAGAGCAGGTCGATGGACTGGCTGAACGAGAATGTGCAGTCTTATCTTCCTCAGACACGCATCGTTGGGATCACAGTGGGAAATGAGGTGCTGGGAGGCCAAGATACAAGCTTGGCCGAGCCCCTCGTTACAGCTGTGAAGAACGTGTACAATGGACTCAAGAGACTCCATTTGGAAGACAAGATTGAGCTTTTCACACCTCACTCAGAGGCTGTTTTTGCTACCTCCTATCCACCCTCCGCATGTGTTTTCAAGGAAGAAATCATGGTGTATATGAAACCACTGCTGGACTTCTTTTCACAAATTGGCTCGCCTTTCTATGTCAACGCATATCCCTTTTTGGCTTACATAAGTGATCCGGAACATATCAACATTAATTACGCTCTCTTTAAGCCCAACCCTGGAATCTATGATCCGAATACTAGTCTGCACTATGACAACATGTTTGACGCTCAGATAGATGCAGCTTATGCTGCCCTGCAGGTCGCTGGGTATAACGACATGGAGGTCCGGGTAGCAGAGACTGGATGGGCTTCTAGTGGAGATCAAAACGAAGCAGGTGCTTCAGTTGAGAATGCAAGAACTTACAATTTCAACCTCCGTAAGCGGCTTTTTCTGCGGAAGGGAACTCCTCTCAAGCCAAAGAGACCAGTCAAAGCATACATCTTTGCCTTGTTTAATGAGAATTTGAAGCCTGGACCTGGCTCTGAGAGGCACTATGGGCTGTTTAACGCTGATGGAAGGATTTCATACAATATTGGTTACTCAGGTTTATTACCTTCATCTGCATCATCATCCTTGGTGTTCATAAAGGCAAGCATTTTCTTCTTATCCTTCTACTTTATGCTGCAGCTTCTCTCATGGAACCTTATTGCCCATCTGTCCCCATTTTTTTTTATTGTATTCTCTCATTACATGGTTATTGGCTTATATTAAAGTGAGGATGAGTCTGCCCAGTTGTTGTTATTCAGTGTTCGACAACATAGAGTTGTTGGATATCTACGATATTATTTCTACTCTTCTAGCAACATGCGAGTGTCTCAACTAGTATGCTGAGCCTCTTATCAGAAAAGTATTATGTTGAGGGCAACATATGTTAGGTTTTAGTCCTAAGTATGGTTTCTTATATCCTTAGCAAACATTTTTTTGATAAAGATGACAAGTATGGAGGTTAACAAATATCCATGCATGAACGTCCTCTGTGGTTCTGGACTTCTTGTGCCTTCACCTCTCTCCTCAGATCATGTTTGAGCACCTGCTCTTATTTTCGTTGTTCTCAAATAGGATGACACGGACTGAGTGGTAAACACTGAGATCCTCAATAAAGTAGATAATGATGGGAAATTAACTTGGTTATATTTTTTTCATGATTTAAATGCCAATGGTGTTTCTTTTCCTTTTATATTATTTTGAGACCTCTTCCGTTGAGTTGGGCTATGCCAATTACGCTCCTTTAATAAATCACTAGTATTGGATTAATTTCTTTTCTAGGCTAAATTATTATGAGTGCAGAATTAGTAGAGGTGGTGATCTTCAAGTTCATATTCTGTCTTCTGTAGCCTTTCCCCCTTAAGTCGCTTAAGACTTTTGTGAAACAAACTTACTAGAAAAGCCTTGGTGCGTTTAATACTCAATTCTGGCTTTATGTACTTTACCCTGGTATAATAATTGGCCACTACCTTCCATTGAAATCACCTTGGTTGGTCATCGTGTAATAAAAAAATGATCCCCAATTGCAATATAATTTCCTAGTTTGTGTAGTCAATTTTTCTGATGAATTCGAGTGCTATCTATTTATTGATTATGTTTGGTTTATGAATTATGATACCACAATATTACCATAAAAGGTAGCCTGACTTGAAGTTGTATTTCTATTTGCAGAAAATTCGAGCTGGGGGTTGGATTGTACACTATTCGGCAACAGTTATTTTATCTATATTCATTTTTTTAGCCTTAGTGACTTGATTACAGAATAGCACATCGTACTAAAGGTACAATCGAGCTTAAGAGTTAGAATGATGTGATTGGGAAATTCACAATGAAAATTCAAATTATGGTTCCCTGCACACTAGTTTGCTTGTTAGTTTCTCTTCACGATGTCCTTCGCTCCTTCGCTTCTTAAAATCATACTCGGTTGTCAGAACAGACAATTGAAATACTGTATCAAGCTAATAATCCTGTGAAATCTAATTATTTATCATATCAACTTCTAAGGATTTGATTTTATTTTAGCAATCAGGCTATAGCTCCAGCTTGGAAATGGTAGATGCTTATTGTTCTTATGGGATGGTGTACATAAAACTGTCAGGCTGACAGGATTAACAAATCTTTGTTGTTTCTTCCCCAGTAAGTAGTGTATCTCAGACATCACATATTGCACACAAAGCATCCGCTGTGCGGAAAGATCAGAACCACTAGTCTGGAGTGCTGTGGTCTGCTTACCGATTAACTAAGTATTAAAAGTAGACTATAGAGCCTCTGAACATGATCAACATCTAGTTGTACATATGGAATACTATTTTACTTAATCATGGAAACTGCAAAACTATGATACTATGAACGATGTTACACTATGCGCAACAGCTTTTGGATCAGATTAGAGTTTTTTTGATATAAGGTACGAGTGTGTATGGTTTTAAGAATGAAGCAGATGAATCTCAATAGTGGGAATCAAAATAACGACGTTGAAGAACCACGATGAGAGAGTAAGTTTTGACGAAGCTAACAGCAAATTTTTTAAATATAACCTCAAAAGAGTACAAGGGATTGTTACTTTTTTACAATCTCTTGAACCTTTTAGGATATTACAAGAATAGTGCCAAAGAATAACCTAGCTTCTAATCCTATCGTGCATCTCTTGCTTTGGATGAGTTAATTTGTGGTTTCTTGGTTATTTGGGTTCCCAACCCTTAAGTTTATATAGCCTCCATGGTTCTCCTCCAAAGTAAGTCGGAATTCTACTTCTATTAGGATTAGGAATCTTAATTCTATTAGAATTTATCTCACATATCTTTTCAAATCCTAGAAGACCAGATATAAGTCATCATATTTAACAATTTTTACCTTAACTTTTATCCATTAAAGTCATCATACTCCTCCAAGAAATCTCCCTAAGTCAGCTTCGCATTTTTTTTTGTTTTCCTCCCACTTTTGGGAGTGCTCTTACCACAGGGGCTCAAGCACTTCATTGCAATATGCATATTGGTGTTCCGGTTTAGTCGTCCAAACCCAAGAAACCTTTCTTTGTGTAGTTTGGTTAATCACACCTTCTGTTTCTGTAGCCTTTCATGTCATTGGTTTGTATCACCTCCGAGCTCCAATTACTCGTTGGTCCTACCGTGTCTTCCTTTTTTTAGCTCGCACATTTGCCTTTGTGTTTACTAAATTTTGCAACTGTCTTTGCAATTCTACACATAACTACAGTTAAGATCTGATTGCCTATCGTTGATGACACGGTTTCCTTCTTTTGGTCAGAATTTTTATCAGACCTCCCATTGATCGTACTTTTTTTAGGTTTACCCATCAATTGGCCTCTATTGCTTCAGATACTTTTTATTATCACCTACCATTTGCAATTATAACTCATATGGTTCCACCTCTAAGTGATATCTCATAGGTTATGAGATCAAGCAATCTCACAGATATTAGATTTTTTCTTTAAACCGGGAACATATCGAACTCTTGTCAATGTACAATGCGCTCAATCATACATCTCTAATGTAATTTTTCCCACTTCAGTAATTGCATTCTTTTTGCCATCAGTCAACTAAACAGTTTCATGAGCCGAGCGTAGATATTCTTCGTCAAATATCTCCCTCGTCGAACATAAGTGAAAGCAACAACTTGAATCTAATATTTATCTATGAGAAATACCTCATTGACTGATGAAAAGTACGTCTGAATTATCTTTTGCTATCGTCATTGAGCATGCACCCTTCTTTTGTTTCAAACTCGGATAGTCCTTTATCAAATGACTTTCCTCGTCACATAGATAGCATACATGTGTGTCCTTGCTCTACCCTTCTTCCTATAACTCATGTTTTTTACTACAACACCTACTGAGTCAATGCTTGATCACTTGAGGATAAAGATTCTGATGGCTTTTTTAATGACTATGTCTCTAATAGATATGCAACTACTTTGTTGAAGTTGATAGTATTTTTTTCAACAAGAATATTCATCATCAATTGCTCCCACGATGGTGGTAGAGATGATGCTAATATGACGACTTTATCGTTCTTCTTAATTTTCTCATCCACACTAATCGACTGCGTCTTAAGCTTGTTGAAGACATTGAGATAGTTAACGAACCATGTACCTTCCTCCATTCGCAACCTATATAGTTGTCGCTTCAGTAACCTTCGGTTTATCAGCGACTTCGCTATATATAATTTTTCTAAGTCCTTAATCTTTTCGACGAATTCTTCTTGATCACCGAGTACTTTACCTCATCGAAGAGACATAGACGGATTGTGCTGACAGTCTTCTGCTCCATCACCTTCCAGTCTTCAGTTGGTGTCTTTTCCGGTTTGTCTGCTTGAAGAGTAGCGATTAACTCTGGCTAGACAAGGACATCCTTCAACACATATTGCTAAATTTTCCCACCGTTAAATTTTCTCTACTCGATTCCACATCGTCGACATCGATCTTGATATTGTGCCACCTGACACTTTACCGACCTTCACACAAATTTGATTAATCCGGTATTGGTTTTGATACCACTTGTTACACTATGATACCTCTTCTTATGTACAGTAGCCCTCGGATCGGATAAGAGTTTTGTGAGATAAGGTACGAGCGTGTACGGTCTTAAGAACGAAGCCGACGAATCTCTTAGAGAGAACCAAAATAACGACAAGAGAGATTTTGCGAAGTCGATCGTAAATTCTTTAAGCACAACCTCAAAAGAGTACATGGGATTGTTGCTCTCGCATAACCTCTCGAACCTTTTTAGGATTTTTGGATCCTTGCCCTATACAAAAATAGTGCTTCTTGGTTGCTTGAGTTCTTCAAGATCACCTCCTAGATCTATATAGTCTTCCTAGTTCTACTCCAAAGCAAGTAGGAATTTAACTCCTATTATGATTCATCTGACATATCTTTCTAAATCCTAAAAGATTAGAAATGAATCACCGTATTTAACAAATAATGTGATCTGCAATTCTTCTCTATTGTCAAGTTGTGCTGACTGGTGAGTGGTTATAATCCTTCAATGGAAGTTGTGTAGCGGAAAATATCCTTGCTTCTCATCGTCTGCTCCTTTGATTCTCAACATCTGAGCGGTTATAATCCTTTGATGTAAGTACGGTCAACTGAATTATTCTCCGTCATTTTGGATCCACCAGGTAAGCATCGGTCGTTGCTGAAGCAATCATACCTGCGGTAGTGGTAACCACTCACCAGGGTTGACGACATCGATATCGCGATAATCAATCATATCGAGTATCTCGAAAATCGGTAGAAATCGAAGAAGTTTGAGTTTTGAACTTGGCGGTGCGAGAAAAATCGATTATCAAGCGATTTCACTTATTATTGAGCGATTTTTACCGATTTTCAATCGGTTTTTTTCCAATTATCGACCTCGATTTTTGACTATATTTTTAATTTACAGCACACCGAAGAAAAATTGAAATATATATATATATATATAATTTCAAAAAATCCTGATTAATCTACAAAACACCTTAGATAAATTTTAACAAATTTTGAATTCATTTAATGATTCTGAAAAAATCAAAAACAACAATTAATAAAAAGAAACCCAGACACTGACAGATTTTTATAAAAATTTATAGGTTTGATCATGCTCGTAAATTTTAATGGTACTATCAAGAGTTAGCAAGGATTATGTATTAAAATTTTCAGAAATATTAGACTTCATTTAATGCCCCTAGAAAATCAAAATAGAAGAGCATATAAAGCCAGTAGCACTTTAAGAATTTTAAAAAAAATACACAGGTCCAATCAACATCTAAAATTTTTAAAAAATCATTATAATTGTTTCTAGACCTCACACAAAAATTTTAAGAATTATTAGACTTAATTTAGTGCCCTTCGAAAATAAAAAACAAAACAGTATATAAAAGACAGTAGCACTTTTAGAATTTTTTAAAAATACACTGATAATCATTTGAAGATTTTATAGCATCATTACCTCACACAAAAAATGTTCAAAAAAATTTAACACATTTTGATAATTTTTTTCAAAGTTTTTAAATTTATATTTGAATTCCACCGATTTACCGAGCGATTTTAGATATCAAACTGACTCGGTAAGTTTGATTATCGCAATAATCGAGCGATTATCCTCGATAAGTTGAACCTTTGTGGTCACTCTTTTATTTTTCTCCCTGTCCTTTTTCTTGCAACTTTTGATCTTTGCATAAAGAAGAGAAAGATTTATCTTAATTTTCTATCAGGGAGAGAGAAGAGAAAGGTTAAACTTTTTGGATATCCGAACTTTTAGACTACATATTTTTTCCCACGGAATCTCTGATGCTTTCTCTTGCTTGTTAAGTAGCACTAACTAGTACTATGTACGCGCTTAATCAGTGAGCAAAGCATTGGATCCCACTGCATTATCATGTGAGGTGAGGTTAATAGGCTATTTGTGTACTGCCATTTAACTGATAGATATGCTCTGGACGTGCAGCGTCAATAATTCTTTGGTATAACTAGACGCTACGCCCGCCCGCGTGTGACTGCAGTGAAAGGAAGTGTTAAGATAGGTAGAGATTTTAATAGTGAGAGAAAATCCTTTTCGAAAATGCCTTTAAAAACAAAAAGTGCTGATTTTATTTAAATTTTTTTTAAAAATATTCCTTAAAAAATGTTTGTTGTGGGCGGAAGAAAGTACAGAGATAGACAGACAGAGATTTTAACAGAAATAAGAAATCTTTTTGGGAATACCTAACAAAAGAAAAAAGTGCTGATTTTCTTTTAAAAAATGTTAAAAATATTCCTTAAATTCTTTTTGAAATATTTCTTTAATTTTTTAAAAAATATAAAAACAATTATTATTTTTAAATATTTTTAAAATTATTTTGTAAAACAAAACAATGCAGCAAAAATACTGTAGCATCCCTGTAGTAACTAAAGTGCAGTGCGACACGTGGTGGGACATGCTTGACCTCTCCAAGATTTTAGATATCTATAGATCTATAGATTCATATTGTTTGCAATGGATCGGTGCCACGTACCTCAAATCAGAAGAATCAAAGAAAAAATAATGCGTAAAGGATCAAGGATGTCGGCAAGGCATCCTCATCTAGACAAAATACCATCGGTATTTGGTCCCCAAAAGAGAATGAACAGGTAGATTTCGCCGGGTTTTTTCGAGTTGAAAATCCAAGTTTGGGTGGTACCGTTTTATCGTGAAAATCATTAAAAATGAAAGGGTTTCAAAATCAAACGGTTTGTAAAAAAAAATTCAAAAACAATAGAAAATCGATTTGTGAATCGATTTTTTTTCGTGTCCGATTTTTTTGAGCGATTTTCATCGGTTTTCTCGAAAAATCGCTCGATTTTCACCAATTTTCAACCGGTTACGTGATATAAGTTTTTCCGAATTTTTTGAACTTTTTGAATTTGTTTTTGAATTTAACCGGTTTATCAATCGGTTTAGAATTTTGAACCAACTTGATACGATCGATTTTCATGGTTTTCAAGTCAGTTTTCACGATAAAGTGAACCCTGGATGTGGCTAAGGCTCTCAGAATCTCTGATTGCCTATCAGGATGTGATGAATGAATAATAATCAGCCTTGAAAGAAATAGACACCAGTCATGGGCTCATGGCAGCGTCCTTGGGACAATTGTATTCCATTAAATTGTGCCTTCTTCCATGGCAGATGTCACACACTGACACTCATTTTCTTCTTCTTCTTTTTTAAAACCGGCACTATTTCTATTCTTTAAGCAAGCTCAACAATTTCTTGGGCCATCGCAAGGGTTGAAATCTCGTTTTCGCTCCAAATCTCGTCCATGACCGGAGAACGAAATCTCGACGAGATTTAGAAATTTCGGACAAATCCCGAATGAAATACAAAAACAAAAATTCAAATCTGGATTTTTTTTTCTATCGAGAAAACCGAAATTTCTGTCGGTTTTGCCGAGATCTCGGCAAAATTGCACTGAGCAAAAAATAGCTCAAAAGACATCGATTTTTTTTTTGAATTTTTTTGTGTAGGTTCCTGACACATCTGTTATGTTCCCATAAAAAATTCAGATAATTATCAAATCTGAGGAAGTTTTAAAAATTCAAATATTGCTACTGTCCTGATAAAACGCTGACGAGCAAGTTTGAACCGAATGAAAAATGAAACAAACCACATTAGAATTTTTTTAATTTTTTTTGCAAGGTTATGATGCATCACTAATGTTCCCATAAAATTTTCAGATGATTACCAAGCTTCATGAATTTTTCAAAATTCGGACAGTGCTACTGTCCTGATAAAAGCCTTACCGGCAAATTTCAACCAAATGAAAAATGGTAGAAACCACGTTAGAAAATTTTGAATTTTTTTGGATGGTCCTGATGTATCATTAATTTTTCTATAAATTTTTCATATGATGATCAATCTTCAATAAGTTTCAAAAATTCTGATAGTGCTACATCCTAATAAAAGCCTGATGATCAATACATTGATTTGCTTTAGAAATAAAAAAAGGTTTAAATTTTTTGAAAATTTTGCAGTAGGGTTCTAATGAAATGCTTAAGATATAATAAAAATGTTGAATCATGATCATACTCCAGTGAATTTATAAAATTCTTACAAGTGCACTGTACTTTTTATGTTCTTTCTGTTTTTGATTTTTGAAATATAACAAATGAAGTTCAATGCATACATAGATTTGATTGAGAAAACAAAAAAAGTTGAATATTTTTTTAAAATTTTATATAATGGTAATTAGGAAATTATCAAACTCTCATAAAAATCTATAAAATTCTGACAAGGTTACTGTCCCAATTATGTTCATTATGTTTTTTATTGTTTAAAGATAACAAATGAAGTTAAATTATTTTTAAAAATTTTATGTATGATCCTACGCTTATTAGAATGGTACCATAAATGTTTCACACCATTATAAATCATGTACAATTTTATAAAAATCCGACAGTGTTTCTGCAGGTTTTAAAAAATGTTTCAAAAATTCAGTTTTTCAACAAATTTTCATAGGAGATGACTTTCTTAAGGGTTATTGGACCAAATCCGGTCAAAAAACTAAAGATCTCGCGAAATTTCTGTAGCATTTGAATTTTTTTACTCCCACCGGCATTTCAAAATTCGTCCACGTCCGAAAACTGAGATCTTGCGAAATTTCAGCAAGATTTTAATCCTTGGGCCATCGTACCTATTCAACCGATGCAGGAAACAATTTTCAGAAGGCTCTGACTTTTGGGCTAGGCCCTATCTCCCATGTTACACTACTAGTCTACTACTACTAAACTAGACGATGACAAGTGAATCACAACTAGGGTGGATTGCGCGCTACGCCGCGCCGTATGGCATGTTGCAACTAATAGTCTAGCAAGATATAGGAATGATTCTGATTCATTAAAAGCATCGAGTAATATGGACTAATCAGTTAATCATAAATAAACTGTAGAACATAAGAGCACCTGTGAAAGTTTCTGGCTTCCACAAAAAATTGTCAAACGAACAACTATAGAATAATCCAGCTCAAACCACAATAGCAAAAGACAATGTTCATATATGAGAGTACTTTTTGTCTAAAGGAATATGAGAGCAAGTTTGATTTTTCAAGTACGACTAACCTGATTGATCTTGATACTTATACTTCAATTTTGAGAATATATGGAAAGGGTGAAAAAGCCAGATCCACTCGAACTCATGCCTCCATAGGCCCTGCATCAAAGACACAGCTGTCACATTTTTTTTTAAATGGAAATAAAGGAAGCTACAAATTCTATCTTTAAGATGACAATACGATAGTATAAAGGACATCTAATTTGGTTCATAGCTAAACAAATTACAATTAGATCTATGGACTCCTGATAGAAATAAATTTCAGTTCATCCATTACAGAATGTAAATAGTTAAAACATATGTAATGTAAAAGGGATTTGGAAAGTCATACCGTCAGAAATAAACAAACTGCAGTTTAGTTTGGTTATTAAGGTCTGATCCAGGCTTTCTTTGTTATACATTTTACTGGGACTATTCCTATTAGCACTAACATTCAATAAACTCACATCAGTATGAGAGTTCCCACCATCGCCAGTATGCTTGCTTATCATGTCTTGATTTGGATCTAGCAGCAGGTGGCCATTGGGCTCGCCAATATGAGGACTTGAGCGGCTTCTAGATTAATTCAACAGAGAGTTCGGATTGCTAGATATGAGCAGTTATACTTCACATGGAACTTCCTTTTGCCTAACTGTATTGGGATGGAGCGAACCAGCAGTTATGAACTGTGGCTTATATTGTAGGCACAGTGTTGTTTCAAGCCTGAACACGAGCAGCAAAATTAATACATCCAAATTGGTGAACCGAACGAAGCACCAAAATACTGATGTTACAGAATGAGACATCACATACCAATCATTCACAAAGTTCTATAAGGATGCTGAATGTTGAAATCAAATCGAATAGTATTAAGTACCAACCTCTCTCCAGTCGAGCTGAGTGTTTTCTGCTTCTCAAACACACCCTATTTAATTGATGATGGTCAACCATTATCTAGGCAAAATAAAAGTATACTGAAAATTCATATAATGATTTGGTGCCACTTACTGGTGGATTTTTCGAGCTGTAGATGGGTCCCTCCCTATACATTATTTCATAGGCTAATCTAGTTACCAGGTCCATGGGACAAGGTGTATCTTCAACATTCAATGCAAGAAATATACATACTGTTGCAACTGTCTGCAATCGAGAAAACAAAGTACAGGGGGCCAGTAAAACCCGTGAAACCAAATACAAACTGAAGGATAACTAACAGAACATCAGGAAAAAGATACTTCTCTAGAAATGAACACAAGCAAATCATAAATATACCAAGTAACCTAAATAAAATATTAGAGACAAAAAGCATGAAGTAAAGATCGTTTTTCGAACAGCAAAGCAAACTTGTCAGCACATAACAACTGGAGGTGCAGAGAATGATGAAAACTCCAGATCAATTGGGCAGGCAAGAAGGAGAATACCAAATTCCACATAACTATAGGAATGTAGTCAGGTCATATCTATAGATGATCCATCAAAGTATGTTAAACTTGCATAAGTTGGAACGATAAGTTGCACCCCAGCTAGCTGATGGCTGTTAAGCAACTTCAACTGGAGAATGATGATTTTTCCTCAAAAAACATAAGTATTGTACGATCTAATCTCAGTGCTAATGTATCTTCCAAACATCCCGGACAAATGGAAAATAAACCTGATTACCTCAAAACATTGTAGTAGAGTCAGAGAAATGGATAAGTGAGTAAAAATTCTACCAAAAAGAATATTTTTGCACTATTACTGCTACAGCTGCAGGCTATACCTAAAAACCTATACTATTCAGAAATAGAGGATTGCTATTTAGCATAAATGGATTGCTCAGGAATTTCCAAATTACCTCATGGCACAGTAGCATCAGAATGAATTAACAAGTAACTGAAAACTAAGAGTCACTAGTATTATGTGGTTGCACGCTTTTCAGCAATACTTGGATGTTTTATGAAGCTAAGCCAGCCAATGAAAGAACAAACTGCCAAGAGTATTCGAACTAATATAGTGAAGAATATGCAAGGGTTTCATGTTTCCTTAAGCACCTGTTGTAACAAATGCTTGTAAAAAACTGCACCCCAATCGACTTTTATGGGCACCACCCACCCACCACAACTACAACACACAGAGTTCCTCAGCTGCCAACCATTTTTGGCAAGGGACTGGTGTAGATAGAAGCGACGACAAAACACTATCGCTGTCGCTACTGCCATCCGAGGCTTGAAAGAAAGAGGAATGTTAAAATAGACAGGCAAGCTTAGCAAGCTGCCGAAATGAGATTCACTTGAGAGGGGGAAGGAAATCACATACAATTTTTCAGTCTAATCCCAACATCCCGAATAATGAACAATATAAGAGCAAAATGTCTGACTCCTTGCTTTCAGTAATACCATCTTTCCTTGATGGGGGAAATTCTAATTCTTTCCTGGTGAAGTACCAAGAGTACATGTGCTCACATGATGATTTCTCAATGACCTTGGATTCTACATCCATCAGTGTGTTTGAGAAATCCTGCTGGAGAGCCCTTCCATAACTTACCCCTAAAACCTTTTGAGGAAGTTGCACAAATAACTCTTGGCTATTTGTATACTGGATTTTTATCAGTTTTGCTGAACAACCTGCAAAGTCACAAAATTTAGATAAGGGACTATCTACTGTGATACATCGACATACTGCTAGAGTGAAGCAACATACATTATAAATGTAAGGAAATGACAAACAAATATGTGCAAACGATAACTAAAACAGATATCTTGTGCAAGGACCTATTCCCTTGATAGCTTGTGTGGCGACCCGTATAATTAGCCCAGGGTAGCGACAGTAATACTATCATCACCCTAAGATAATTACACGAATCTCGGCACAGCCGCCGGCAAAACATCGGGAGACCCGATGCTTTATTGACTACTATGACGTGTTCAGAGTGTTACAGCAGAACAATAATTAGAGACTGAATGAAAATATATTCAATTCAAGCCATACAAGGCTATATGTCTATTACATAATATTACATCGATCCTCTCTACAGCAAAAGACATCACTACTAGCTATATTACCCTAAATACCTCCAATGTCGATAATATGGCCTATAAAAGCTCCTAGCCTTCCTGGTAGTAATCGGAGTAGTAGTAGCCCTCGGAGGGATCATTCTGATAGCCTTGGTACTGATCCTAGGAATAAGCCTCATACGCCGATCCATCAGCTTCGCCTTCTAGAAATACAAGAGTGAGTACAGGGTACTCAGCAAGAATTAGATAACAACATGCGATATGAGTTTTCTCTCCAAACCAACCAATTCCTTCCCTCCAAATACATTTTTACTGCAATTAGGTTTTTGGTTTTCTTTAAGGGTTGGAAAATTTTAATTATTGAAAATCAGCTACTAGCACTCGTATATGAGGCAGACAGCTTTCGTAGCCTCCAATCCAGGAGATAGGCTTGAATTCAAGATTTCGACCTAGCGCAGGTTCGTACCACTTTACCCATAAAGACCCCATCCGGTGAGGCTCTAGAACATTTATCACTAATCCAGCATTAGATCTCCAACCCTGTACTCGGGCGGGGAGCCTTATCTAGACCATCCCATGGTCCGCAGTTATAGTTGTAC
Organism: Otatea glauca; assembly: GCA_036346275.1. Classification (NCBI taxonomy): domain Eukaryota; kingdom Viridiplantae; phylum Streptophyta; class Magnoliopsida; order Poales; family Poaceae; genus Otatea; species Otatea glauca. The sequence goes on from CM070721.1 coordinate 53,774,605, forward strand.
TTCGGTACCCCCGGCAGTACACCTCTGGGGCTTCAAATACACCGCCCACACCTTTGGCACAGTCCACCTGGGTCATACCGGTATTTTCCAGCTCGACGCCCTTTATGCTTACCCATTGTGGAGATCATAATACTTTCATAGGACAACCTTTTCTGATAGCGATTTATCTCGCTATGGTTGGTACTAAAAGACGGCTCATTGCCGAGTGTCGGTGTTTGCCCTTATATTATAACCTATGTAGAGGGCCCCACCGACATAGGAACACTTCCGCCTCTTCCCTTGGCACCCTCTACCTACCATAATTAATACCAATAACATATCCACGGCTTCATTCATGGACATCTAGACAACAGGTTCACCATTTTCCAACACCACATCACCATATCATCAATTCAACCACAACATCTCTTCCATCCAAAACCACTTATTATCTCAGTTTGTAAATAAAGTTTTGATGCAGTGATGATATGAATAGGTATACAAAAGCGTTGAAAGCATTTAATAAAAATGCTCAAGGAGTCTTGCCTGGAATAAATCTTGAAGGTTCGGCCTCGCCCGAAGGTTGGTTCTGGTTGGCGTGATGGTTCAGGTCAAGCCTTGAAAGCAGAAGATATACTAAGGCAATTAAAGCGAATTACTTTAATTTGGCGTCCAACCTATTTGCTGATCTGCTGTTCAATTTTATCTGGGCACAAATTAATTAATATAAGTTATTGATTTTTACGCGATCCGCAAGTCGATCAAAGAAATTGATGCGGTCCGCGAAATGGATTATTTTTCTATATCTCTACCTTTTCTCTTTTCTTTTTCTCCCTATTTTCTCCTTTTTATTTCTTCTCTTCTCTTTTGCTTTCTCTGGTTTCTGGCCGAGAGCCTCTCGGCTCTGTTGCCTCTTGCCCTAATTTCGTTTCTCCTGGCCGACAGTCCTCGGTTCTCCTGCCGGCTTCTCCACTCGGCCTCTACTCTTCCCCCCTCACTCTCCTCTGCTATTCTTCCTACTCGGTAGGCTGGCTTCCCCACATTTCTCTAGATCTGGCGCTGCCTCTCTCCTGCGACTTCTCTTCTCGATGCTGGCTCATCCCGGCTTCTACCCCGCACAGCGGCTTGCCCGGCCTACCTTGGCGCGCGCGGCTCTGGCCGCAGTTACGTCGGCCTGGACCCGAGAGCAGTAGCTCGGCCCGGCCTCCTCCTACTGCGTACGGTGCCAACCCTTCTCGCCTCCTCCCCACTCTGGTCAGCTGCTGGTCCGACCATGGCGTGCGGCTCCTCCCCACCACCTCCTCTCTGACCAACCAGCTCCAGCCGTAGCTCTTACTCCCGCAAGCCCTACCGATTTGCTAACTAGGGTTTCTCTACCCCTTTTTGATTTTTGGTCACATTTTATTTGATGCTTCACTGGTTAATGCTTAAATAGGTGGTCTATGATGATGATTGGTTGGGGTGGCTCTGGATGCTGGCGATGAGTGGCGACACTGGCTTTACCCATGCTTCGTGGGAGTGTGAGGCGAAGCCAGGATGTGCTCATGGCCCCCTAGGGTTACCCAACCCGCTGAGACTGCAAGGGTATGACCCGATCTATCCTCTACCCTACCCCATTGCCTAGCTACTACCCCGATCTACCCTTTGTGCATACAAACTAGTACAGTGGATCCTGCCATTACTACTGTAGTGTGCACCTGGTGGTTCGGGTTTGAAGCTATAAGGCTGGTGGAGACGCTGATGTTGGAGAAGCTATTGTCCTTGGCCTTCTTTGGCTGAATCGGCTTCTGGATGTTTCTCCTTCGAGCTTCTGGACATGCTCCTTCTCTTCTGGCTACCTTCACCTCCTTCTTCTGGCTACCTTCTTCTTGCTTCGGCTAGGCACTGATGCTTGCTTTGTTCTTGGTTTGGAGAAGTGGGAAGGTGTAAGATCGAGGATGCCGACTAGAGGGGGGTGAATAGGTGGCTATAAAAAAAATTCTTCTATGATTAATTAAAATCTCATCTAAGTGACTTTATGTCAAAATCTAAATGATAATAGATGCGGAAGCGATAAACTAAGGTTTTGACAATTAAAGCCTAAATATATTATATATTTTATGTTCCCGTATAAATTAGTGTGTTGTTTCATTTATATCTTTGATAAATACGTAGATTTACTTAATAGTCTATATATATCATTGAACATATACTGTTTAGAGATAATAATTAGGAGTAATTAGTTGTTTTTAACATCTTCTTACTCTATATATCAAAAGGAAATACATATTATAACTTGGACTGAGAGTATTTTTTTCTCAGTACCACCTAGCCAAGTACGAGTAAAAATTAGTAAATCAGTATGCACAGTGCCAATTAAGGCACACATTAGTGAATTTTAATCAAGACGCATAGTAGTATCACCTCCGTTGTAATTAGGGGTATTAATGGGCTTGGACCAGTTCAGATTTTTGGATTAGACTGGCTCAAAATCGTAAATGTATTAACTCATTTTGGATCTATAGCTATTTGAATTAAATCTAGGTTAGATTGCTTCAGGCTTGAACCTTATGCTTTTCTATTAAATCTCTCATCACCAGCCACGTAAATCAATTGATGTTGCCTTTAACACTACTACTTTCTTTTTTTACATACTTCAACGGCATACTTTAAATTCTAACTTTCAACCTCTGTTTCCAGTAGGTGGAATATGCAATTATAGATATTGGAGCGATATTTCCTTTTTTCTTACTAAGACTGTAACAATGATTCGAGTTGATAATTTATAGTGTCATATTCAACTGATAACAATGTGTTTCCATATTATACTATTCTTGAACCAAAATACAGCAACAGTAGTTTTAAAATTTGTTGATAATGGGTTAATAAGAAAGGGGATATATCCTCATGACTATCAATATCCATGAGTTTTTATTTTGTTTAAGGATTTAGTTATAATGATATACGATAATTTTACTTATAATAAACATTGATTGAATTTTGAGCTGGTACTGGATTGTTCAACTTAGTTTTGTTCTATAACTTAAAATAATGCTAGACTTATTTAGTTAAACATGTCCTTTGCATCTATACTCCTTTATAATGCACCTAAGCATTCTTTTCTACATCCACCCCAAATAATGCACCCTACTAGAGATGACCCAACCTTCATGCACCTAGCGAAACGTCCCCAGAAACTTGCCTCCATCAAAATTAACCTCTCAGATCTTTCCTCAACTTTACTCACCCACATCTGATGGCCATTGTTTAATGTGTCTAACTCATCCCTGTGGCCCACAACAGATCTCCCCCACCTCCAGCATCATCTCAAGGAAAAGGAAACAAATATCCTGGAATTAAGGAAAAGGAAACAAACGTTCTAGAAAAGGAAAAGACCATATATTACGTGCTGGGAAAAGGAAACCGGAAGACAGGGCACTATACTAGTATAGGTAATAGAAGCAATGTGACAACCTCTATGACTTTTATTAAGTTTCATGTGTGCTTGATTGTAGTTAGATCATTTTGTGTGGCATACTAAACATAAATGTAGGTAAGGTGGTCAGTGTTAGATCCAATATATCAGTTGAGTTGCAAAATAAGTAGTGCCGTATAAAATTTCATGGGATAGTATTTTCTTGAGACTTATGATTTTTTATGGGAACTTTGATGTTTAATCTTTACTCTACCTTGCCTAATTTTTTTGTATTGATAAGTTTATTTGGATAGTGCATGTTTGTTAGCTATTCCGATCACACTGTAGTTCATTTACGATCTAATAAATAGTTTTATCACTTGGATATTTCATCGTAAACTATCAACTTATCAAACAAATAGTTTGTCTAGATCAAGACCTAAATCAATGTACAGGCATTCGTTTGAGACTATATCAGACTTGGATCTCACTTCTTTTAGATTGGACTGGATATAGATCTATATAAAAAAAATTAAACTTGGACCAAATTTATACTGAGTTTTAGTCCATTAGCATCCTCAGCTGTAATCAACAGAATTCTGTCTAGGCTCTTTCTTGATAACGAGTGGTCAATCTTTGGAAATCGCCGCTAGTGGTGAGGGAAGCAAAGCCGGCTAGCACTCCCCAGCAAATAATACAACAGCGAGCCATACGCAGAAAAGATCATTACTTGCTCGAACTCGGTTTGTTACGACCTCCACTCGGCTGTAAAATAAATGGATCGAGTCAAGTTATCTTTGCAGCTCGGTATCTTAACGAGCGAGTTTTAAGCTAACTCACGAGCCAATCATTAGCTCATGAAGGCTCGATAACTAAATATTCACCGTGATGATTTTTGACGTGAAAGACTTTTAATTAGTTGAATATTTAAATTAATATATGTCTATGTAACCATGTTAGATTGGACTGGAATTGTCAAGATTGTTAATCGGCTCTTGACTAATTACTTATGTTTTACTTGTATGCTAGATAATTAGCTTTGGTTTCATTTCTGTTGTCATCATGTTGCATGTATGTGTTAACGTGTGGCATATGCTCATAACATGGCTTAGTTTAGCTTCTGACTAATTACCTTAGCTCAGTTAGCTTGCTTAGCTCAGCTCATCTTGACTAACGTAGCTCGTGAGCTGCTCACAAGTAGCTTGAGCTTTTTATCGTGTCGAGCTGATTTTTCAACAAATAGCTTAAGGAGTCGAGCTACTTTTTTTTTAATGAGCTTGCACAAGCCAAGCCACTCGATAGCTAGCCCGAGTACTCCACGAGTCTTGCTGTGTTAGATTAGACTAGCATTGTATGTCCCTCTGCAATTTGGACAAGCCAAGAGGCAATAATCGCTTATTTAGTCTCTATATTTTTTTTTCAAATCTAGCAATGTGTATGTATTTATAAATTTAGTCCGTTCTCCTACCGTGGAAGATGTGACAAACGACACATGTCCCTTGCCGTGCCTGGGGAGCGCGAAGCTAGCCGACACCCTTGGAGGTCAACCGACCATAGGAGCAGCGTGGCCCACTGCGGTAGGATGCTTTCTGCGCTACCCGGACGTGGCCGTGAGGAGGCGTGCGCGTTGCTGCGGCTCCTCCCACGCTCGCTCGCCCTGCCATGGCGGAGGCTAGCTTCCACTCTTCCTAGACGCGGCAGAAGGTATATGTCGTCTACAGCGCCTTCCGTGATAGGAAAGAAGTCAAATTTGCAAATACATACATAGGAGACTAGATTTGCACAGAACGAGATATAGAATGCTAGATAGGCAATGATTTAAAAAAACTGACGGTCACCCAGCACCACCGAACAAATAAAAACTCCAATCTTTTTCGATAGGAATAATATTAACCACGATATCAACATCACGCGTTCATGTATACATGGAGTTCATGATAAGGGTCTCTTATTCATAGGTAAAATAGAGGAATTTAATCCAAGGAAGATTTCCTACAAGAGATTTGATTTGTAGAATTATTTCAAAGGAATTTCATATGATAGAAAATTCTTATAAATTATGGAGAAATTCTAGCATAAGGTTGACCTCATGTTAGCAATTTCCTGAGTTTTAATGCGTCTTCTTTCTTCCTCTCTCCATTATTTCTCTAATTAATTAATATCTAATATCAAAATTCCTGTATTTTCCTGTGAAACAACCAAACATATTTTTTGAACAATTCAAGTGGTTTTGTTTCCTTTCGGATTCAACAAAAATCTTACGTTTTTTTTAAAAAAAATTCTATCGTGCCAATCAAAGATGCGGTAACATCGTGCGTCTAGCTGGTCCCCGTACGGTGTCATGGCAGAATCCTGTGACGTGACGTGACAGCTCGTGTGTGCAGGTGTTCGTGGCGATGCAGCGGCCTACATCCTGTGGGTCATCCTCGCCGAGGAGCGGCCGCGCGCCGCCGTGGCGGCGCTCATGATGTTCAACTGCTGCGGCCTGCTCGGCTGCTCCACGCTCCTTCTTCCTGGGCTCCGGGATGGACTTCCCCGTGGGGAACGTCTCCTTCTTTCTCTTCTTCTCCGGGCACGTCGCCGGCGCGGTGGTCGCGGCCGCCGACATGCGTGGGCCGCCGCGGGCTGGCGGGCCTCTACGACGCGCTCAACCTGGTGCAGGGGGTCAGACTGCTCGCGTGCAGGGGCCACTACACCATCGACCTCGCCGTCGGCGTCGGCGCGGGCCTCCTCTTCGACATGCTCTCCGGCAGGTACCTCGACTGCAAGAACGCCAACGGCGAGAGTCGTCGCTGCAGCAGCTGCCGCAAGGTTCTCTTCTCACAGTAACTTACCTCGTAGGACCCAATCAATGGCCTATAGTGCACTTGGTTAGGCATTAATCCATGGCATCTTTTTAGTTAAGAGAAGTCAGATGCTACGGTGTAATTGTACAAACATTGTTTGTAATGTTAACATCCTCTGGAATGCAACTATGCAAGTATCAGAAGCTTCAAGTACAGGAGGACCATACAGAATCAGCAGGACTAAGCTAGCAACAGATGGCAAGGTCAAAATGCGTCATTTATTTCTGACTGAACAGTGGTACTTCCCTGAAGATGATTTCTTCATCCAGTTACTAGGATGATTTCCTCGTAGCAGCTTAGCATATACATAGGGAGAACAATACGTTGCAAGTTTACAACAGTTGAATATGTGATTATATAATGTCTAGCTAGTATACAGTTATTAGTTCTTTTACCTCAGGCTTGCATCATGGAACTGCAGGAATCGGCTACTATATATGCCTATATCCCGTATCACCCCGGAAACAACAATGGGGTGGCCAAACAAACATAGCAACCTCGAAAAAAAATCATCAGCTTTTCATCAGGAGTGGCCAGCGACGTCTGGGTAATATGCTGCTTGTGGAACTGTGGAACTTAGCCCTAGTCTTTCTGATCGCCATTGATGGAACCATTCTGCACACCGAGCTTGTGGAACTCGGCCTGAATGACCTCGACAATCTTGGCATCCTCAGGGTCTTGGCCTGGAATATTCACATGTAAGGAACCCTGCTTGATGAGCTCCTGGTTCAATGCTTGCTCCTCAATGAAATGGTAGAGTTCTTGGTGGAAAGGGTGGTCAAGAGAGAAGCAATTATCACTTGACGAATTTTTAGATGAGCCTGAGCCCTCCCGTTGACAAAAATGGGGAAGGGAAGAATGGTCCATAATCTGCATAGTTCCAGAAACGAGGTTCATAATCATTATATTGTAAATGCCAAAGCAGAAAATGCTACGAATTACTCTGATCAGGTTTCATTATTTGACTTGGTTTAGAGGAGTGCAATAATATCTTGCTCAGTAAGGAATAATCAATGTGAAGATAATTGTGCCAATTTGAAAAGAACAGCAGTAGTAGCAAGTAATCTTACCTTTAGAAGCTCATCTCTGCCACAACCATGCAAAACATGAACCTTCTTTCGTGTCCTCTCTTGCAACAGAGGCTTCACAACCTAGTAGCAAAATTACATGAAATGTTAATTAGTTTTGAAAATAAAATTAATAAATTACTAGTACAATTACAGTGATACTCGTAGGCACTGTACCTTCCAACATGCTGAGAATATGTATGGAGCATTTACTATATAATAGGTCTCGGTCTTTTCAGGGTAATTCAGATCATCAACAGTAGATATTGCAGTCAAAATCTGTAATAAATCAACAGGTATCTAATCAGTAGCAGCATAAATAACGGACTAACATACACAACACTTATGCACAAATCGAGTTCTTTAAACAGGCCCATTCTTGTCCCAGCACCTCTGAATGTTATAAACACCCATTTGCGCTTATAATCTGGAGGACAGGATACTATTTCCACGACAATTGTAGCCACAGCCCGCAAAAACATAAAAAATGGAAACAGATAACAAACAATGCCAAGCCCATGTAGGCCATACCTTCATTTGGTTCAGTGCTGACAACTTCAAACCAGTCATATCTAGAACCTTTATACAAGTGCTAATAGGTCGCCCAAACTTCTTTGTCACCATAGGCTAGATGGAACATAAGCAAGCAAATACAAGTGTTATGAAATTTCTTAAAAAGAATCTGATTGAGCATGGAAGATTAGTTGTACACTCACCAAAATAATACGATCACGATACTCATTGATCTGAATATGAGATTGCACATAGTAATGGACCTGAAAATGCAATTATTTATTATTTTAATGGACAAAGAGTGACAGATTCAATTTTCATGATTATCAATCCAGTAGAAAGGCATTCCAATTGCATCAATGCTGCAATTTGGTAATGCAGGAGTATCACTTGATCTCTAATTGACAGGGATGCAACCTGACGAGCTATTAAAACTCATGTATTTGCATAGCAGAAAGTGAAAACATCCAGTTTGCATAAATAAGAAGTATATGAACAATTACCGAAGCTTTGTCGTATGTGCTCAGTCCGACACCAATGGCAAATACTGGGAGGCCCTGGCATAGGAAGAGGAAAATGTAGAGTATTAAATAAGTTTGTTAAACTTATATAGATTACATTTAACTACAGGCTGGACACGAAGACTTGTATGCAATTAAGACCCATAAGGACTCATTGGTAAAGCACAAAAGATGGAAATGTTAGGTACAAAACTCATGAATGGGCCTGCATATGATCTATATGATGTTGTGCCAAATGAAGAGCACATCACAATGAACTATGTCATTTGGCAGAATCATAAGGTAGCAGTATTTCACATAGCCTACAATTTTTAACAAGGCTAGTAAGTTGGTAGGCACACACCACATCATAGGTATACAAAAAGGACCATAATTCTACATACTGCACAGTAAGTCCGCATACAACTTTTTTTAGGGCATTCTGCATGCAGCTTAATTGGTTATTACCCTGAAAAAAGAATAAGGGAAACTACTTGCTAGTTAATATAATCTAATTATGTGGTTTTTGTTAACAGGATCAATTTTAATTATATATCCAAACTATTTGAACCATTGGATGCATGGTGTGAGGGTGAATTTTAACTACCTTTATAAAATTTGGGGGAAAAAAGAAATGAGGGTGATTTCACATTTAAACATGCGCATTAAAGAGCAGTACACAAAAAAGAACTGTGCAGAAGACACAATGATCATAATTTGAAAGAAGAAAAGGTTACGTATCAACATAACATACGGGTGCATGCTGGATCTTATAGTGCATCAGCTTAGTCTTATTTTCCATATCAGTCACTCAGGATGGGTAACTTCGTACTTTCCATAGACATCTCCTTTGTGAAGAATTTCTAAATGGCAACGTCATGTCATCAGGATACCATTCTCCTGAATATTTGTGATCAAAGAAAGTTCAAAGTTGGATCTTTTCTCAATCTAGTCACCACTGATTGCTTAATATACATATCCTTTTTTAATCTAACTAAAATATGTATCTTATTCTATCCATCAGAAATGTATTTACAAATTAAAAACTCCAGTACATGCTAGTACAGTAGTATTGAATGGCAATCATACCCAAAAGAAAAACCCACATAAGGCAAATTGTTTGACCAGATTCAATTAAGCAGAACATTTCAGGTTAAGAAACACATTCCGATGAAACAGCAAATTAATAATCACTAAACATCCGTACAGAAATGGAAAGGATAGTGCTCAATAATGGAACAAATAAAAGATAGCTAGCTAAGTTACCTCCTTTGAGTATCCTGGTAATCCTATAAGCTGTGTTTCACGTATCGATCTATACAAATCTACTGGGATTATAGGTTTCTGCAATTGTCCAACACATGTAGATGGTCAGTAATAAGAAAATGTAAAACAAGACAGAAACTCCACTTTACCTCTGCCCCAAGAATATATTCAGAGTCAATAGCCAAGTTGTTCTACAAGAAGGATCACTCACCTCCAGTATACTATCAATTTCATTTTGTATCCTCCAATCCAAAGAATCTACAAGCTAGCAAAAAACAAAGTATCCTTGAGTAAAGAAGCAATCCATGAAACTGTATTCCATCAGTCATCAAGATGGGGAAAAAAACTGTAATGTAAGATATTACCATTTTATGAGCCTTAGTCACATGCAACTCTCTAGCTTTAAGGAAGCGCACTAGTGTCTCTGTTGGATATCCCTGGTGCACATTCTGAAAATTGAAAAAGAAACTCATATACTTAAGAATTCAACTCCTTAGACAATCTCTTTAGGGTAAGACAAAAGCTACTTTACAACCTCTAATAGTAACAAAGTCTTTCAAAATTTGAAACAGCTGTAATGCACCTAGTTTGTTTCATGGTTCTTCCTGATACGGTACAACTGAGATTAGTTTGAAATCTTAAAAACTGGCTATTCATATCCAATAAATAGCAGGATAGCATTAAGTCTTCTCCTTAAAGTAGAAATAAACTTTGCAAATACAGGTAGCCAGGTAGCATCAGATACTAGTTCAATCATAGCAAGAATGTATTTAAAAAATAGCTAAATAACTGCTAGGTATATGCGTATCTTCAGTTGCTTTCTGTTATTTTTTTACATCCTAGAATCTTATGTGGCGACCCGTATAATAAGCTTAGGTTGCGACAGTAACACTGCCACCTCCCCAGATTAATTACACGAATCTCGGCACAGTTACCGGCTGTCGGGACCCGGATTTACAAATCCGAAACCCTCTGTGTATACTGCACTAGTCCAGGATCACGCTAGTGCACACAGTGGAAACACAGATGTAATATCATTCCATACAACGAATTAATTAAGAAGAAGCAAATTATTATTAAATAAAGCAAACGACCTTATGGTCAATGTTTACACCATTGTGCCTTAAGGGCTTAAGAAACAAATACTATTGCGTGAAAAGATAACTTGAACCATTCGACATGCCACGGGCAATAAATCTGGGAACGCCTTCCTAATCCACGTAGTCTTCATAGAATCCTCTTCATGAGATTCATTATCTCCTTCAAAGAATCGATCAACAAGGGCATAAAGCCGTGAGTACAAAGGTACTCGACAAGTCGTAGGGAATTGATGCAATATATTTATGCGGCTTGACAAGGATGGCTATATAGTTTATTTTGCGTAAAGCAATAACTTGAATGGAAATACAATAAATAGATTGAAAGCATATTTATGAAAACATAAATAAATAAGCGATAGATCAATGATAAACAACAAAACAACAATGAACTCCCGTTCACATCCCAACAATTCCACATTCCACATTTTATGAAACACTCTATACCCGTGTGAAATTCCGGGCTTTGTCCATGACCATGACGCGCTATTCGAATAGTTTTACACTGCAGAGGTTGTACAACTTTACCCACAAGACATGAACATCTCTTTGTGCAAACGTTACTAACACACTTCCTTTGGTGTGTCGCAGAGATATCATGTGAGCCTTTACAATGCATTGTCTAAACTCAAGATCTTCGCTAAGGTTTAGCCCATAAGGCCCCTCTTGCGCCATGTGAATCTACCCGTCCATCCGGAACCCACACCACCATTGGCGTTACTCAAGACTAGACATTACAAATTAATCACCTAGGTCTGTCCCATTCCGACATGTGGTAGTACGATTAGACCCAGTTCAATGGCGCACAAGATTAAGTCCTTAAGTTGTCTCGGGCAAGACATCCACATCCCAACGTGCTAGAAAGCACCCCTTTATCGCACGATCACTTGCCCGAGGGAAAACAATTCGTTCAACCAAGACCAATGGCAAACCCGCCATGGTACAACAAATTTTACAACGATGGCTAACGGCCACGATTCAATATCTCATTAAGTCAAGATTAACATTATTCAACATGTGACATGAATCCCAACGTATATGTAAGCATGTCTAAGCATAGCTACGATAACCCAATGTTGGTATTATGATTATGTCCAACTAGTAATGTCCCAACCTAGGTTTAACAATGGATACATGGCATACAACGAATCAAGGTGGCATAATGTCAACCGGGCATACATCTACTCCCATTAAATAAACATTGATACGTAAATAGCATGCAAGTGTATAAAATAAATTACTTTGCAAACATAGGATCAATATGATCAAAGGTTACGACTTGCCTTGCGATCTAGTCTTTGAATCTTGGTCTTGAAGTCTTCGTTTGCTCGCCGGAATTAGCGTCACTAGGAAAAGAAAGCGATGAAACCAAATAAATACAAAGCAGAGACTCAAACAAGCTCAAAGTGAAAATAAATGGCTCGGAAGATAGATCTTGATTTTAGAAAATTTTAGAAACTTGAATCGCCTCAATCGGAGTTCGTATGGCGAAGCGGGCCTCCGAAAGATTAAATTCAGAGAAAATACAGAAAATCGAAAATCGAATTTTGGATTTATTTTGTATCGAAAAGCGATTTATTAACGCCGACGTCATCCGGCTCACGGTGGACAAGGTCCACGGCTGCGCCGGTTCACCGTCGGCACCGGCGACGGCCGACGCAGCGCCGACGCAGCGGGCGACGTCGCACACGCGGTGTCTTGACGAGGCGCCACGTGTCGCGCGTCGGACGAGGAGCAGATCGAACGGCCACGCGGCGGCTGCGGGGAGAGAGGCGTGGCGCAATCCGGCGTCGGTGGAGATCCAACGGCGAGCGCGCCGGCCGAGGTCGTCGGCAATGGCGGCGGCGCCATTCACCGGAGTGGAGAAGATGAGCGAGAACAGCAAGCGGCGGCGGCAGATCGGTCGCGGGACAACGGGATCCGGACGAGGGCGTCACGGCAACGGAAAGAGGTGCGCGGCTACTGGCGGAGACGCGCAGAGCGGCTAGACGGCGACGGAGAAGCTTCGGCGGCGACGGCGGACTCCGGCGAGCTTCGCGCGGCGCAACGGCGTCTCGGCGCGTGAAGTGGGGCAAAAGGGCGGCGAACACGGCGAACCTCGGAGGGCGCGCGCGGGCTTTATAGCCTAGGAGGCGTGAAGGCACGAACTCGAACGACGCGCGCGGTGAATCCGAGTCCGTTAGGTTAGGGTTTCGAAGCGGTGGTGCATGAGGCTGAGGCTCATGGGCAGAGAATGGCCAGCGGCCGGGCCGGTGGCGGGCTAAGCGGAGCGGAGGCGGCCGGCCGAGGAGCTGGTGAGTGGAGAAGCGGAATGGCCGAAAGATTCTACTGATTAGGGTTTTTAAATCAAAACATTTTCCGATTTTAGAAATAACGAAATTCAAATAAAATAAATTAAATTCAAAAAATATCAAATAAATTCGAAAAATCCCCAAAATACGAAAAATTCCTTGGAGCACAAGGAATCCCATAAAATCAAATTCTTTAATTTGATGAATAGTTTAGTCAAATTAAATCCTTTTATTATTTAGAAATTCAAATTAAGCTGGAGTTAATTCAAGAAAATGCAAATGGTTAAATTTTGAATTCCAACATTCCAAAACTCAAATTTTTGGGATGTTACACCGGCAAAACATCAGAAGTTTGATGCTTTATCGGCTACTATGCCGTGTTCAGAGAATTGCAGCAGAACAATAATTAGAGACTGAATGATAATATATTCATTCCAAGCCACGCAGGGCTATATGTCCGTTACATAATATTATTACAGCGATCCCTGCATACAGCAAAAGATGAAGCCACTGCCACATACTAAATACCTCCTACGAGCATAATATGGCCTATAGGCTCTCCTAGTTCTCCTGGTAGTAGTCGGAGTAGTAGCAGCCCTCATACGAATCCTCCTGATAACCCTAGAGCTGAGCCTGAGAATAGGCCTCCTCGCCGGCCTCAAAAGCGGATCCATCAGGCTCTTCTTCTAGAAAAGGGGGACATACAAGAGTGAGTATAAAGTACTCAGCAAGCATTCAATCACAAGATGCAACATGAATTTCTCCCTCCAACAACACCATTTCCTTCCCTCCAACTCATCTTTTACAGAAATTAGGTTTTTGATTTTCTTTAAAAGTTGGCCATTTTAATTATTGAAATTCAACTACTAGCACCCGTATATGAGACAGACTTAGCTTCCGTAGTCTCCAATCCAGGAGATAGGCTTGAATTCAAGATTTTGACCCTGCGCAGGTTCGTACCACTTTACCCATAAAGGCCTCAACGGTGAGGCTCGAACGCGTTATCACTAATCCGTGCTAGATCTCCAACCACAGTAGTCGGGGAATCCCTATCCGAGCGATTCACCCTTGCCCTACAGCTGTACTCCGATATCCAACCGGAGTAACTCCACCGTGCCTTAATATATATATCCACATTCACAGCTTTCTCATCTGGACATTCCGTCATACCCAGACTTTGGCTCTAGTAGCTACTCTTATCCAATGTGGAGATCATAACACTTTCTTAGGACAACCTTTTCTGACAGCGATTTATCTCGCTATGGTTGGTACTGAAATTACGGCTCATTGCCCGAGTGTAGGTGTTTGACCTTATATAATATAACCTATGTAGAGGGTCCACCGGCAGTGGGTATCACCACACCCAGGCATCACCACGCCATCTTTTCCTGCACCCTCTACCCACCATAATTAGCTCTAATATATTATCCACGACTCCATTCGTGGACATCTAAACAACACACACCACTTCCTTCACCACAACCATACCTCATTTAGCATTTACCAAACCACAAAACCATTCCATTCCAAATACCAAGGCCACATGCCATTCCTTCCATTCACCACATTACCATTCCCATCACCTGCCATTTCTACCAGCCATTCATATCAATTCTTCCCTCCAATTTCATCTCCACATTTCCATACCAAAATTAAATTTTCATGCAGTGATGATATGATTAGATATATAAAAGCATTTAAAAAGCATTTCACAAAGATGCTCAAGGAAATCTTGCCTGGAATAATATCTGACGGATCGACCTCGCTCGAAGGTTGGTTCTGGTTGGCGGGGCGATTCAGGTCGAACCCTGAAAACAGAACATACACACTAAGGCCATAACACTTGGATTACTTATTTTGGTGTCCAACCGATTTTTAACTGTCGTCCCGATTTTATATTAGCACCAATTAAAGAAATACACTTCGACGATTTTTAGGCGATCCGCGAGTCGATCACATAAATCGACACGGTCCGCGACACAACTTATTTTTCTACCCTCTTTTCCCTTTTTCTCTCTTCTTTCCTTTTCCTCTCCTTTCTTCTCTTTTTCTTCCTCGCTTTTCTTTTTTCTTCGCTCGCCGAATCTGGTGAGAGCCATTCGGCTCTGCCTCTCCTTCCTCTTTCTTCGCCTCATTGCACGGCTTTTCCGATTCTTCGAGCGCCTCCTCACTTGCGCTGTGCTGCGCTCTGGCTCTGCTGACGACCACTCTCCTTCCGCGGCGGTCGGCTTGCTCTCTCAAGACGGCGTCGGCCCGGCCTAGCCTTGGCGCGCCTCCATGTGACTTCGGCCAAGACGACACCCGCCGGCGGTGCAGGCCCGCCTGAGTCGGCCTAGCCTAGCTGGCTCCTCACAAGACGGCGCCGGCCCGCCTCGCGAACCTCCTCTCGGCTCCGCCGCCTTCCCTGGCCGCTTCATCGGACCACCGGTTCTAGGGTTCTACCCAATTCATTTTCTTGCTGATTTTGCTTTGCTTGATTACTTCTTAGGCTACAATGTGGGGGTCTATGATGCACGTTGGGAGATTGAGCTAAACCTAGAAAAGCAAGAACAGATGCTATACTAGCTCTACGGCTAACCCAACAACTGAGACCGCACGGGGAACACCCGATCTACTCACTACACTACCCCATTGCTAGCCCAAACCCTCGATCTACCCACTGCCTAAGCAAACCCGCACTGTTGCTACTATTAAAATGGGGGGAAACGGCACCTGGGATGATCGGGCTAGGCAGAGGGGTGGATGAGGTAATGCTGGTGAGGAAGAAGCTTGTGCTGGCCTCCTCCTTGCTTCGGGTTGCTTCTGGCGACTTCCTTCTTGAGGGCTTCTGGATGATCTTCTCCCTTCTCTTCTGGCTTCGACTTGTCTCCTTCTTCTGGTGCTCCTCTCTTCCTCTTCTTGCTTCGGTTGGCTGGGCTTGAGGCTGGATGTTCTTGGATGGAGATGAAGAACTAGCTTGCTCTTGGCTGTGTTCTTGTGCCTCTCGGCTTGTGTGCGAATGGGAGACAGCCAAAGGCTAGCTGGCTTCTAGTTGGCTGGAGCAAAGCTGGCTTTATAGAGCTGGGCATTTCGGCAAATGACCCTTCTGTCATAACTCACTCAATTCGCTAGCGGTACCCGCATACCGCACCAGGTAAGCTCTAACACGCCGAATGATGAACCCGAAAACTAGCGAGAGGGGCCACCTGGGTCCCGGACAGGTCGGGTACCTCGATGAGCGATACCTTTTACTGCGGGACTGACGGCACTCTCTAAACTTTACACTTTATTATATTTGCCTAATTGCTTTTAATGCTTTAATTAATTCTTTAATTAAACTGATAACCCCCCGGGTTATCACATCTTAGCCCTTAAAAGTCAGGTTTTATTACCAAAGAAGGAATCAATATTCTTTTCTCATACAAAGCTTGCAAAAATAGACTATGCATAGTATGCATACGGAATGATAGGTAATTATAGATCTCCAAGATATGTCAGTGTTCGCGAAAATAATAGAAGGAATTCGCAGACATTTGCTATTTATACAACCAGACATATTCTTCAAAAGCAATTAAAACAGATAGAAAAGGGAAAAGGGGAAGATGCACCAGAGTTGATTTATCTGCCCTGTTAAATAACTTAGATATTGTAGCATTTGAAATGAAAATAGTAGTTCCTTCCAATAATACTTTGCCTGTCTATTAATAATATTTACACAATAATTCTGCTGCAAGTAGCACTGTCCATCTTGATTCCAACTCCACAAGCCAAGAGATTATGCTCTGGAATAAGTTGATATCTCCTACTCAGGAATCAGTGCACGCAAAAGCCTTACTTCTAGAGAAGTAGAGAGCATCTATCTCATTAACAAAATATAAAAAGCGATCCACAAGTGCTGCGAACTTAGGGTGCGTATCAGCGTGTGCCATCAACTTGAGACTACAAGTGTGCAATACCATCATATTAACAAAGTAAAGGGCAGAAAATGAAATGATGCCAAAGAACTTGGAGGAGCTGCTGGAAGAATGTGTAATGTAACAGCCAAAACACAAGGAGAAATTACTGATTAATACATCATTACCAACAAATCAGGAGACTCGATTTCCTCAAAAAAAAAATCAGAATTGCAGAATACCTCACTGTCCTCTACTTGACTTAGTGGACCTGAGATGAGATCAGAACAATTCCCTGAGAATATCCGTTGTGGAAAACAGCACAGCTCACACATCCCTCACCCCATTGTCAAACCACTCAAAATTACCCCAAAGATCCCAAATATGTGGCCTACACCAAACAACAACAGAAAACCATGCATCCAATCAACTGTGCGCCAACTTTTCCTAACACAAATTAATCCATAGATCCATTATCATCCTCCAAAATCCATCACAAAAATTGCCTAGCACTGGGTACATCAATACATCATCCTAGTTCAAGCATAGTAATTATATATAAGTTTATAACATAAAACAACTCAGGCATGAACAGAAATGCTCAATTCTAAACTAAAAGTACCCAACACATGGATCAACACATCTCAAGAAAATAACAAATACCAAGTATCTCACTCGGTTCATCTGAACCAAATTGGTTCGGCAAGCTACTGAACTCAACTAAGCAATGGTCTGATCCAACTGTACAGCACAAAGATCCAAACATCACGCAAGAACCAAAGAATACAACTATCCAAGGTGCCCCCAGATCCATACCTGAAACGTCTTCTTCAGTGGCGCCTCGACTGCAAGAATCCAAACCAAACAAAACACATTAGTTAGAGAGAACCACGCACATAAAATCCAAAAAAAAATCCAGAAAGAATCAGAAAATCGAGCAGGCCCGCCCTTGTGAAATCCAAAAAATAAAAAGATTCAGATTTTACAGGCTGCGCACTCTAAGGAGTATCTTTTTTTAGAACAGGAGTATCGCGCGCACATTGGTCCAAGAGGCGGGTGAGCTGCTCGACGGCATCGTCGCAGGCGGCTCCCATTGCGGCGGCGGGCGATCCGGAGCTCGGGCTGCGAGTGAGGAGGGGAGGCGGGAGCGACCGATTCGACGGGTTTGGCGCGGATTTAGGATGTGCGGTCAAGGTTGGGGAAGATTCGCAGGGGCCGGAGAGGAGATGGTCTCCTCCGAGTCGAGTTCTTGGTACGACTTGGTTTCGGGTGCAAGGCCGGCTTCAGTACGAAACATGCTGCCAGTTCTGTCCTATCTATACCCCTTTATAATGCATCTAATTAATTTTTGCTACGTCCACACTAAATAATGCACCTCATTAGAGATGGCCTAATATTCGTGCACCCAACAAAACGTCCCCAGAAACTTACATTCATCAAAATGAACGTCTCAGATCTTTCCTCAGTTTTACTCACCCACATCCGATGGCCATTATTTAGTGTGTCTAATCATCCTCGCGCCACAATGCACCTCCCACCTACATATTTGAAAAGAGAGCGAATCAAATAAGGAAATAAATAAGAAGGATCCGCATGCAAGGAAAACAGACTTGAATTTTTTTACTGGCCAAAATTGTATGTACTACATATTTGGAAGGAGGGTGAATCAAACAAGGAAATAAACAGGGAGGATCCGCATGCAAGGAAACAAGACTTGAATTTTTTTATTGTCCTGACATTGTGATCGTATTTTTTTTCCGAATATGACCCTTCTCGAGACTTTATTACGGATCTAGCCCCATAGAGCCTAATTTCAGCGCACGGAGAGCGCTGAATTTTTGTTTTTATTTTTTATCTAAGGAACCAACTGCCGTGAGTGCCGCTTAATTTTTCCAATTTTTCTCATGAAACAAGCTACGGCGAAAGCACTGTTTAATTTTTATCTTTTTTTCCTTGCGGATCCAGCGGTCGACGAGCGCAGTTTATTTTTCAATATTTTTCCGAAATCATCCCTGTGACCCACAATAGACCTTCCCTCACCTCCAGCATAAATAAGGAAAAGGAAACAAACGTCTTGGAATCAAGGAAAAGGAAACAAACGTCCTGGAAAAGGAAAGGACCATACATTACGTGCTGGGAAAAGAAAACCGGAGATGGGGCAGCGCGGTCGGGAGAACGCAGGTCTGCAATGGCTCCACTGGCCGCTATCGGTGGCTTTGCCGACGCGCTGGTGAAGTTCTTTGGTCACGACCTCATGGCCATGCGTGCCTCGGCAAATTTATAATTTAAATTTCTTTGAAAATAATTTTATTAAGTACAAAATAATCGAAAGTTTTTTTGAGAATTTTTCTAGAATTTTTTAACCTAATGTGTTATCTTTTCAAAATCCTTCTATATTTAAAAAAATGAAGGCAACTCACATGTAGCTTCTTTTAGTCTGCAATTTGCACTGCAGAAGCTTCTTCTCTTCCTCCTCCATTAAAGCAAGAAAGAAGCTCCAAAGCTCCATCAATCCCGCACCAAATCTCCTCTTTCCATCTATGGTGTTAATTCCCCAAATTTCGTGCTCTATTGCCAAAATTTCCTCCCAACTGATTTGATCCCAAATTATGGTTTCCATAAATATGCTTGTTTCGGGGTTATAAAAGTCGTGAGCTCTCCTCCACCCCGTCAGACATGCGTAAATCCTCAAGTGCTCCCTCTTGTAAAGATCGCGGATTTTGGAGGTAACCAAGCCATCACCGTCATCTTTCCCAATAAATTCACCGCAACCGTGACTCCTCCTCCAGCGGCGCCAGGTCGGCGATCTCGCCGCACTGAGTGCCGACTCCATCGCGATCGGTTGGCCACCTCGCCTTCCTCCCCTTGCGTTGCCAAGCCCAGAGAGCACGCTGTGCTCTCTGTGGAAGCTGCAAAAAAAATCTAAAATCAGAAAATTCTTTTTTCTTTCTTTTTCTTGATTTAAAATCTTTTGGGAGCCCGTTTTCGCCCATTCGACCTCCATTTAGTTCCGTTTTTCTTTATAAATTAATTTAAAATTCTAAATTTCTCTTTTATTATTAAGTGTTGTATTCATACTTATCTTCTCATTTAATTGATAAGCGGGTGTACTGCCGTCGTAGCGTTAGCACAGGCACTATACTAGTATATAGTAGTACACCGTTGCTGCAACTTCTTGGTTCTACTTAAACTCTAATTTAGATTCTTTGTGAGGATATTGAGAAATTTAAATATCCGTTTTTTTTTTCTAATTTTGGTGTAATCGTTACTAGTTGTGTGCCCGTGGCGTTGCAACGAAAACTCAATTTGCGACAAAAAATTTATTTGCAAAGAACACCAACTTTATTTATGCTTCAATAGTAGGAAAAGTTTGTTCCTCCGAAGAGATTTGACTGTCGGGTGGTTAAATCCTCTTTCATCTCAACCATTCATGTTAGATCAAACGAATCAAGTACTCTGAAAGAGAACGGACGATCGCCACTAACTCTTAATTAGGATTAGTAGAGAGATATCAATCCTTACCATTGAAGGACGAGAAAGTTATTGCCTTCCTCTTGCAAGAAATCTTCTTGCTTCTTGCACGCAGCCTTTCTCTTCTCTTCTCTTTCTGCATGTGTCTCCACTACCGATCGGCATGTCCTCCTGGAGATGAGAGTGGGTGCCCTCTAATAGGGAGTAGATAAAAGCAGAAGGCAGTGTACGTAGTCGGATGGAAGCCAGATCTCCCCGACATCTTCGTGATTGGCACGTGATTTGGTTGCTTGATTCTTTCCTTTTAATCTATGCATTTCCAGATATGATGAGATAGAATTCCCGTATTATGGGATATGGTGAGTATATCCTTCTATCCATATAGGACATGATGAGAAAATCCTTTCATTTATAAGATATATGAATAACATCCTTCCATAGTAAGAACATGTGAATAGAGATATGCTAAAATAATATTTCTATTCAAAAAATATATGATACAATCGTTCCATCTAAGATATGATTAAATCCTCTTCTATCTTAGCCTTTCATGTCAGATCTAACAAATCAGATACTCTAAAGGAGAACAGATCACTGCCACCAACTCCTAATTAAAAGTAGTAGAGATTCCATCGCATCAGGAGGAATGTCATATGATGTCACTGTTGTATAGCCTAAGGTCATGTTTGTTTCGGCTTAGACTTTTTGGTTCTTGACTTAAAACTAGCTTTTTGGCTTAACGAGCTTTTAAGCCAAGGTATGTTGTTTGGCATCCTGATTTTTTGATGGATTGGATGGTGTTCTTGATAGATTACCTTGTCAATACTGCTAGGCAACAGCTCGATGTTAATCTTCTGGTTCAACAACACATCCCCGTTAGATTATCTCTCAAGAAATAAGGTAACAAATGATACAAACAATTCATACAAACATTATAATTGTTCATACAAACGATCATCTTTGATCAAATTGCTAAACAAAAACATAGCAAACCACCTTATGCTATTACGGATTCGACTCCTAAGAGCAACCATCTGGCATAAACTTAATGACAAAACTGTCATTGATCCAACCAAAGCGAGCAAATCAAGCTTGCGAGCAGAGGGGACTGAGCAATCTACCCACCTCGCCGCTTCGCCGCACGCAGCACCCAACGTAGCCGAGCCGACGGAGGAAGGCGATGAAGGGTCATTCAACCGGGTGAGGGGCTCGATGAGGCAGATCCGATCGCCTCCTGCCATGCCAGATCCGGCTGCCTCCACCCGCGCCACAACGGATCCGATTGCCTCCCGTCGCACTACAGCCAGATCCGTTCGGCTCCACCTGTGCCACGCCCAAACTCTGTAGCCTCCTGCCGCTCCAAGCTCGGGTCTAGCCGTCTCAACCCTCGTCGTGCCAGATCCGGGTCGGCAGAGGAGGAAGGAGGCTGGGACGGCGGAGGAGGGAGGAGGTTGGGGATGACATAGACTAGAGCGGAGAAGGCATGTCGCATAGGGGAGAGAGAGAATAGGAGAAATAAGGAGATGGGAGAAGGATTCTTGAGTTTATATATGATGGCATTTGGTGAGTAATTTTGGAGACTTCCAGTGGCAAAGGGTTATTTCATTCCAGAAAAGCCTAAAAAAGCACCTCTCACCTGTCTTTTGGCTTATAGTTATATGGATGTTTTAGGTTTTTTTTAAGCCCGACTTAAAAGTCAGTCGTTTATTTCGGTTTTAGCTCTTTTGCTTTTAAGCTGACGAAAAAGCCAAAACAAACAGGGCCTAAGACTCTAAGGCCTGTTTGTTTTTGCTTTTGATTCTGGATTCTCGCTCTAAAAGCAGAATAAAAAAATAAACAACTCGATTCTAAAAATCGATTCTCACAATCCAACCCACCCATATATATTAGAATCCACAATGTACTTCATATGTGCTTTTGGAGAATCAGCTTCTCTACAACCACAATCCAGAATTAGCTTTTATAGAATTCAAAGCAAAAACAAACAGGGCGTAAACAACGTGCATCTTGTCTTTCTGGGTAATCCCCATAATTCGATTCCCACATACTATAGATTGGATGTGTTATTTATGTGAATTTTCCACTATAATTTTTTCGGAATTTAACCCAGTGATCTGTGAATTGTGAGACTATGATTGCACTTTTCAATTGTTTCCACCATCTAAAAGACTTTCTATGCCTTTACACCATTATAGCCCGAGCTCGATGTGTTCTAGACAAGCAAGAAACCTAAAATGTTCGAGTTCGCTACTCGCTAGACTCATGGAGTCATGCTGAGTTTTATATGTAGTCATGGTTAGAATCCGACGGGTCAGTTGACTGCCATCTTCCAAATTTTGAGTTAAGACTCGTGCAACTCATGCTGGGCAAATCAAAGCTCCTTTTATATAATTTGGGCAAATAAAGTCGGCGATAGGAATCTGCTCGAGTCCATTTTTAACATTGATTAAAAAATAGCAAAGATGCTCCAAGCCTCCAAGTGCAAAGTTGCCATTGAAAGGAGCACATATATGATTAAAGGGTAGCGCTAGCGCACTACTATTGAAGGCTTGAAGCTATGCTAGCCAGTGTGGGGGCAAGTTTGGCTTTATGAGATACGGAGTAGGACTGCACGAATATACCCCCTCTGTTTACAAACACATGTTATTCTAACTTTTAAATTTTATTTCTAAACATATGCCATTATACAATTTTGACGTAACTTTTTACCATTTTTTATTTATATACCCCTCCTCTTTAGCTATTCCCAATATCATTTATTAGATGCATTAAAGTAAGACACAACATCTAAAGTATAATAAAGGGATAATACAGAATTTTATATATTTATCTCAGTGGAAGTTTGAACCTAAAATAACATCAATTCACAACAAAGGGAGTACATGTCTACATATTTTTTTTCAACCTTATTTTCCCATGCGTCCCATGCACTTCACACGGTTGACTCATGGTCATAGGTCCACGAGCACATGTTAGGATGCTCGTCGATCTTGTATCAATGGAATATTAGTTGGATCAGTATAGTGTGAGTAACGCGCACTCCAAAGTTCTCTATAATTTGCTCCACTGGTGGTGCAACTTTTATTATGACCAGCTCAAGCACAAACACATCTACTCTCTCTCTCTCATTTTTATTTAGCCTGAACTGAGAGAATATTCCCTAAATAGTTCCCAGTTCCAAAACCAATCTGGATTCAGGACAACAGTAAGGACAAGGACATCCAAAGCTGAAAGGTGCGGTGAATTATCTTTCAGATGCATGCGTATGATGTAGTGAGTAGTAGTACTCCCTTGTGATATAAATAGTTGCCGTATTAGATATAGATATAGTTAAAATTTTAAAGCTTTGGCTGTCAACATCATTTTAAATATTTAAATTGGATAAAAAAAATCATATGTGTAGATTTATCTTGAAAAGTACTTTCATAATATTATAATTTTATTAGATTTTATAAATATATTATAATAGAAATTAGTGATCAAGATTATGTTTTAAAAACCGTGTCAATATCCAAAATGATAATTATTGTGACGAGGGAGTATAACCTAAGAGAACAGACAATATCGTGTAGCTGTTCTGCATGCGTGAACTGAGTCAGAGCATGGTGTGCCTTCGCTAGCGAATCGATGAACAAACAAAAGCAGGAGAAAGGATGCAGCTGCAGTGAAATCTAAGGTGAAAACGAAGGCTCCAGATAACACTGCACTTTTAACTCTCTAGGCAATTTCTTCGTCTGATGTAATGTGGGCGTGTAGCCCAGTTCAGATAGAGCATCGCTCCAGTTCAACTTCCTCCTGCCTTGAGGTGCTCCACAAAGCTGGCTACTAAACCCTGGCAAAATCTGGAGGCTGATCAATCGATCAATCTCCGTTAACAACATCTAGCCCTTAGCGATCACGAAGAGTCAGAAACATACAAGTGTACCTTGCCCTACAGAAACGATCTCCATTAACAAGATCCCATTACGTGCACTCATGGGCGGAACGGGTGCCTTCGAAAATTCGAGGAACGTCAAAATTTTACTCTTTTAATAGGCTAAATTTGTTGATTGAATTAGTTTCGATTTTAGTAGTTTAGGATTTTATGACCTTAGAACTATTTGTATCAGGGTTCACATTATCAATATCGCGATAATCGACAATATCGAGATTTTCGAAAATCGGAAAAAATCGGTCGAAAATCGGTAAAGAATCGAAGGGTTTCAAAATCAAACTTTTGATGAGTTTTTTTTTTTAAAAAACGATCTTCACCGATAATCGCTCGATATACGTCGATAATCGCTCGATATGCACCGATAATAGGTCGAAAATCGACCCGATCGATTTTGCAAACTTGTGTTCTTCGACGGTCGATATTGTGAGTGATTTTCGCTCGATATTCATCGATAATCGAGCGATATTCACCGATTATCGCGATATTTACGTCACATATTTTTTTTTGATTTTTTGATTTTTTTTTTAATTTAACCGGTTTACCGACCAATATTAAATACCGAACCGGTAAGGTCGATAATCGCGATAATCGACGATAAATGAAACCCTAATTAGTATTATACTTTTAGCAAATTTCAAATATATATGTTAGATTTATGATGGTACAAAATCATTGTACAAGACTATAAAGTTATATGTGTAAAGTGTACATCCTCATCAAAATTTAGAGGTGAAAACGGATTGGATACGGATGTATATTGGCTTTCTCGTATTCTAACTTATACTTTTACCTCAGATTTAGAATCAGATACGGATATCCCGGATACGAATATGATATAAATTTTTTGGAACACAGGTACACTGCAGATTTCTACGGTTGAACCATGTGCTTGTGCACATGGGTGAAAACGGATTAGATACGGATATATATTGTTATTTTCGTATCCTAATCTATATTTTTACTTTGGATTTGAAATCAGATACGGATATTTTGGACATCAATATGAATTTTTCGAGATACGAGTACAGGACGAATGCATATTAGATTCGAATCGGTCACGGAGGTCGTGAGGCTCAGCTGCGGTGCTATCGAGAGCGGGGGAGCTTGCCACGCGAGTAGAAACCGGTGGCCACGGTTGTGGGACGGCGAGAGGACGCGGTGGCCGTAGCGCAAGTCGTTCTCGGGTTTATCACGACATGGATTCGGGGTTCCCGTGGAGAAAGGCTCCGGTGCTTTCGGCCGGGCGAATCGCTGCGACACCAACGTGTGTGTAGGGCCGACGGAGAAGAAGAGTTCTTGCCATCGTCCAAGGCCCATTTCATGTCAGGAAAACAAAGCCCAACAGTTTCGGCGGTCATGTGCTATCCGGCCCGACAGTGGCCGAGCCCGTTCGCGGCCCAGAAAGTGGGAGCAGGGCTGGCATGCATGGTCTAGTGCAAAGAATGCTTTGTATGTTTCGTTTTTCTTCTTTTTTCTTGCTCTGTTTTCCATCGTCTTGAAAAGCTGTACCCTTCTGAGCGATACAATATGAAGGCAGATACAGCTCAATGAACCTTGCAAGTCGTATTAACAAACTGCAAATACTTGACAAACATTGTAAGTCAATCTTCGGAATACTTACCTTATTTTTCCATTTTCTTTTGATTCCCTTGGCTTCTTCTTCATCTTTAGAATCCCAGTAAGTCTCGAAATGTTAAGAGAGGAAATAAAATTAGCAAGTTATACGCGAAGACTAAAGAAGGATACCTCAGAGGGATCCTCAAATGATGCAACATGCCGTACTACTCTTCCAGAAGTGGAACGCTCACCTACATTGGCAAGACAAAATGTAGGTCAGATTTTGGAGAAAATGTAGGTCAAATTTGTTAGCTCACTGAAATATAAAAGGTCAATTAGCAATCAATAATGAGAAAATCAGTGGTAGAGCTCAATCACAAAAGGACGTATTGGGTATTGGCAGCCAATCCAAAAATTAGGCAAAGCCTTAGAATTATTTGGATGGATAAACTCAAACTATTATCAAGCCCTGCAGTTGTCATCACTGTTTTGGGTGTACAATGTTATGAAGTCTCACATAAGCTACAATTAGAGTTTGTGTGGTCCTAAAACAAAAGGTAACCCTCGTTTGAGTCATTTTTTATGTGAATCATCATATTTTAGGAAAAAGAGTTACCAGTGTAGTACTAACAAACACTCTAAAGCAGGCGGGAAAGCAAAAAAGGGATGGTGTATGATGAGATTCATTTCATCCTCCTATGTTGTACTAAGAAGTACCAAATGGCAACGAAAAGAAAATGCTCGCTCTCATACCGTCAAACTGTGTTTTTGCTGAGAAAGAGGAAAAGGATAAGTATAAGCATCTTCTAAGAAGTGGACATGTATGATCAGTACATATGCAAGATTTATTCATGAAATGCAAAAATTGCACATGTTACCCTGTTAACAATCAACGTAATATCTTAGGAATTTAATTGATTATTGCTGACATCATAAGAAAAAAACTTTAGTGGCCAACAAGGCAGAAGAAAAGAGACCTTCCAGCAATCTCTTGGTATGTGCTCATGATTATAAAATCAGCATTGCTCATAATGATTATATCAGCTGTGAACTGACAAGAGAAATGATACTTCTTGTTGAACTTCTTCTAGATATGCCTGAATTTGGGTATTTAGTCTTTTCTAAAGCATGAGCAATATAACACTGCAAAGAGCATGTTGAGATAATGAGCAAAGGAAAAAAAATGCAGATCTCAAATGTAATATAAGTATTTAACAAGGCATACCTGGGTAACTCCCATTTGTAAGATAGCAATGATGCCACAAGATTTACATCACTGTAGTTTCCAATTATGAAGTTTGGAGTGCCTTGTAATCCTACTGCAATTTCAGCAGCTGCATCCTGTAAAAAATAAGAGTATTGTATCGCAGTCATTACTTCTTATCTATTAGGCCCCGATTAAAACGTACAATTTTTTTCTGATTTCTACAGGAGTTAAACGGTTTCCTATGAAATTCTTGCTGCTGAAAATGTCAAACCCAAACGTGAGGGGTGGACGTTGGCCATCTGACGAGCCATCGTCCATGAAACTAAAAATAACACGGGGATTTATACAGACTCAGGTGTCCAAGAGGACTGTCCTACTTCAGTCGATGCGCCAACAGGGGTTACCTTCGGGGAGCGGGTCCCCTAGAGCTCGCCAGTTTGAATGTGCTTTTTATTGCTCAAGAGTGCTCATGTCCCAAATGAGGTTACATGGAAGGTATCTATAGGCTCTTGAGCATGTACAAAAGACTAAATTGCTCCTTCTACAAAGAACTAAGTTATATGTACAAGTGAGGGGTATAATCGTTATTTGTGTAGATGACAGTTCTCTGATTTGTGCTTCCTTTATTAAGGCGTCGTTGTATTGTATTGTAAGGTTGTCTGATAAGTGGTACCAGGAATGAAGGCATATTCTTAGATCAATGGTTCCTACCTGTTATATGGGGCCCACTAGGCAGGGATACTTCTTGAATGGCCTCCATCCTCCATGTAAGGTCCTTGTAATGTCCTCTTATACTTGAGCAATACCCGAACGTAGCCATTGAAGGGGCAAGGACATCATTCGCGCCATAGACTTTGAGGAACAAAGACAAGAGATGTGAACCTACCATCTTTGGGTCCTTTACATCCCCATATAATGGGTGTTAGTGGTTCCTCAACACCTCCGTTTCCAAAATAGTCCTTCAGTTTTGCTGTTGAGACAACAGTTTTATGTTAGCAGCTGCTGTCATTATCCTCTGGAGCAGAAGCTTCTCCTAGAGCTAGCCCCTTGGAAAGATTGTGGGTCACCAAATGAGGTAAAAAAAGAACCGAGCCATATATAACAACAAAGTAGCCATGCTCTTCGTTGCTAGTAGTTGTCCTGCTCTCATGCCTCCCATTTTTCTCTCTATTGCTTCATAAAAAGAACAGAAGGGTCTGTGTGCTTGGCTTTCTCTCTGAACTGAACTTGTTTCTCTCTCTCTAGCTAGCTAGGGGGATGGAGATCAACAATGAGGAGAGAGTGGAGCTGTCCATTGTGGAGCACTTCCCTCCTAATTCCTCTCACCATCGCAACAATGGAGACACCGGTGTAGAGGTTGACATGGAGGAGGATAATCTATGGCCAACGAAGGATGGCCCTCTTCCTATATTACTTAAGGTCTCTCTCTATGTTGATCTATTTCCCTACTCTCTTTTCATATTTTATATTACAGGGATAATAAAAAAATAGTGCAATTGGTTGGTAAGGTATATCCAGAAAAAGTTATTTTATGTGGAAAAAGAATTCTTGTATCCATCCTCCCATCGCACTAAGAAAACCTCCACCCACGTAAAATCTAAACTAATAAAAGGAGTTTACCCCCGTGCAGTGGAGTAATACATGTTCAGTGGCCTAAAATTTCTGTACAGTAAAAAGGTAAGTACTCGTGCGTTGCAACGGAAACACACTTTCCCACCAAATAATCAAATCATACCATGTGTTTACAAAAATAAAATTGCACTTTTGAGTTGTCGTATTACACTTTTGTCTCAACTTCTAATTACATGAAGGCTGCTCTACAACACCAGATAACCCTACTCACTAAACAAATACCTAAATTACATTGTAGCACTCCAAGAAAAATCGAAATCCATTCTACAACCTACCATCACCAACTAACATAAGGTACCTAAGTGAAGCCAACAAGAATGCCACGGTAAACAACACATTAGTCTGACGATGCTTGAGAAAGTCTAGCTGTATCTTCTTCTAACATTAAGTCACATCCACGGTCCTCACATCATCACAAACCTCGGCACCTCCCTTGTAGTGGTCTCCGATTTCCTGATACACCAGCCACGATTTTGAGTCCGGATAGAGTATCCTTCGTCTTCTTAGTATCAGGATCCTGCTCCATAGGTACAATGGTGACTCTAGGGAAACATCCTAGCCCAACCGATTGATGAGTGATGGAGAAGTTGGCACAATTGGCTTGCGACAATGGCGGCTAAAGTAGAAACCACAAACATTGGCCATAACAGGGGCTCTGTAATGCTGCTGTAGAATGTTGTGCTCAGATCAGCAGGGTGCTTGATCAGGTATGCTACTTGACCAGAATATCCAAGGATCAATGATGGAAACACTACCAGTGAGAACGCCAACTGCAAGGAAAAATGATTAGAAGGAACACAAAACTAATTCTTTTTATATGTTAGAATCTGCAGGACCATGTACCTGAATTGATTTCTTGTTGAAGTGACCCAAGTCTGTGAACATAGCTTCAGCACCTGATTATGATCACAAGTATTTAGTACCGAGTTGTTGTTAGGTGAATCAAATACGAACAATGCATACTACTAATTTACTTTTCACTATATGCTTCGCCATAAAATCAAAAGGATTGTAACTAATCAACTGAAAATTCTCACCTGTTATGCACAAAATAATGGCTCCAAGTTGCTCCCAGCTGACTCTTTTGTTCCTTGCAAAGTAGTAGTGTATGTAATGGATGGCACAACTTCCAGAACAGTTGGACAATACTTGATTATGTTGTACACTCCTAAAACTGAGATTGGTCCAATCCACATGACTTGAATGGAGAGAAAGAGAAGCTAACTTTGCTTGTGCCATATCATTGGACGAGGAAAAGGAGGAACATAATCACCACAGACAAGATGACAACGTGCTCTGGAACAGGCAAATACAAAATGTCAAACTAATCTTTTGCCCGATAATAATAGAAAATAAAATGAGTAGAAAACATTAACTAAAGAAACAAATAATTGTTACTTTGTTTAATATCTTGAGATCTTGACTGGATTCCTTGAGCAGCTGAAAGAACTGAATAAATAGAACAAAACTAATCAGGGCATCTGAACGACAAGGAATCTGCATACAAGTTGAATAGAAAAAAACGATTAAAAACGTGTGTGCCTCAACATCACCCATCAACATGCTAGTTCCTCAAAACATGAGAAAGGTAATGAATGATTGTGTCTTTGAGCGTCTCTCCAAGAACTTTTGCATCCAAGATGGCTCTCTTCTCTTCTTACTGTGGAACTTGAGATTTACATCAGATGCCAACCGCGTGATTGGCACTGGCATCTTCCCCTTGAAATTCACATACTGGATACTGATCCACCTCACCCCCCCTGAAACAAGATTTTTTTTAATTCCCATATGTTACAAAACATAGTAGAACTTACCATGTTCGTCACCATATGGTTATCATTGCTAATTTAGCATCTCCACTGGTCCATAGTCGTAGGCAATGTGTCACTCCAAAATCAAATAGGCACACAAGAAATCGAACTAAAGAATGGGCTCTAGAACATAGAGTACTTCCGATTTGCTATGGAGCCAAACCACGTGATCTGGAACAGAAGAATGATTGCTGGTGTTGAGCCATTGAGTAAATGGCACGGTGGAGTTCAAAATTTACTGAACAATGAGACTATGATTGTTTTTAAAACAAACACTTATTTAATCTAACAAGACAATCCATCCATGTGATTCAGAAGCATGTCATACAGTCATTATTATGTTGCCCAGAAGGTATGTTGTGAGGAAGCCAGATGATAGCTAGAACAATGAGGCTTGGCCGTCACATTATCATATCATAATTGAGCGTAACCATACTAAACCCCAATATTTTGAATACTGATAGTAAAATTAGATAAGAAATCCAAATGGCCAAATTCAGCCAAAAGCAATAAGATTTGAACAAACTGGGTTTCCAGATTAACAGAATTGGCGTACTACTGTGGTATGAACAACACACCATTCTTCTGTTGCAAATAGAAGTGCTTGGGTAAATTGGCCAGCATGGGAGCAGACATTGTCACAAATTAAACCATAAAAGCTACAATTTTCTTAGATGATGAGGGTAAATGCTTGGTGGTTTTTAGCTAATATTTGACAGTTGTACTGCTACTGCTCAAATACCATTAGTGTGCAGTAATTGTAGTATCATTGGTTAGCTGATGCCTCCTCTCAACATCGAGCAAGCATATCATAAGTTAATACATTGGATTTTTTTAAGAAAAGATAACCCATAATATATGCACATAGGGGTACTTGTAATAGAAAATCATTTTTCTGTGAATGCAAACTACGAAGGCAGAATGATCTAATTAGGCAGAATGATCTAATTAGGCAATAGGCATATGCATATATTAGTATGCACATCAAATAAATATTATGTGTTCTCATCATCGTGAACCACATTTCAAAGTAGGAATTATTCTGTAGTCTCATCACTGTAACAACATTTCAAGTTGCAGTTATTTTCTAGCACATGATATAATAGACCTACAAATGTTACCGCCCATTAGAACGAAAACTTTGGTGCAACTATATAAAAGGATAATTTTCCTAAAAAAACTGTAAAGGGGACCAGCAACAACATAAGAATCTGTAACAAAATAATACAATTATAGAAGCATAGACCAGTACAACAAACAATCATAGAAAATATCTAGAAGATACATAATGATACCCAAGAGATTCTGTTAAAATGAAGGTGTATGGAGCACATTGCTTGCATGCCTATAACCTGCGCAAAAAGGATAAAGACAAATGATTCACAAAGAAGAAAAATGGAAAAGCATTTTCACAAAACAGGAACTACTTCGACATGAACATCTTACATCTATTAATCCTTTCCTTCTTTATATTTCCAAAGAAAGTGTTTCTAATTAGTCTTATCATAAATAACCAAAATTGATGACAAAAAAAACATGAGCACATATTAGTAAATGCTCCGCAGAATATTGTACTCCACTGAAAATTCCTACAAATTGTCGAGGAAAATATTGTTTCTGTATGAAAAATTGCTTGCTAAAATGAAATAGGTTCATGAAAACACAGCAACCACTTGGCAAGCAATTCATAAATATAGAAGCATTAATAACCACACTGTTTCACACATTTCTTCAATAAAAAAGCTTCGTCAATTGAACTCATCAGTTAGCTTGAAAATATTAGTCCAGTACGTACCTATATAAGCAATCTGTTTTCATGAAAACAGTCTAGCGAAGTATTTGGATTGCTTCAATGGCAGGAGAAAATGAGTATGACATTCATATGAACACACTTGAGGACCGACAATCCGAGACATACCTTATGATAAATATATCAATCAGTCTTGTTTCAAATGACCATAATTGTGGCAAATGAAGAGTTATAGGAATCTAACAGCAATAATATACTGAGCATCCAAGTTTAGACACAAAATAGATATTCTTTGCCTACATATCATAACTAAAGCTATAAAAGAAACCATGGACAAATATCAGATAAACACATCACATAAACACCAACACAAGGGAATTTTAGACGAAAGAGAGAATATTGATTTGTCAAGCATCACAGGTGGCTCCATTGGGTGACAATCCATCCATCTGAGCTCTAAATAAACCAAACGGGCATTTCGATATCTAAATATTAGGAAATATCATACAATAAGAACTTGATTGCTTTATAGCACAAAAAAGGGGGTAAAGCCAAAAAGTGGAGCAAATGAAAGTTGTCATGTGGTGTGATCCGTTTTGAAACATAGCAAAGAATGCAATTAGGAATGCAGAGAGCTAGATACCTCAAAGAAATACTATTATGAAAAGCAAAAAAGATAATGTGAGAAAAATCAAAAAGCTAAAATATACAAACTTATGAAAAATCCGGGAAGACAAACAAGGAGTACCTGTCATGGTCACCTCAACTTTCATTAGTGTATTCAGTGATGCGAAAATCACAAACCAGTAGTAGGCTATGGGACAGAGATCTAAGTATCTAACAGTCTGCAATGTGATGATCCATACTTTGCATGATTCATGTAGAAAAATAAAATAAAAAATGACATTCCTAACACTTTGCTTTAGTTATATACAAGCTAATGGCAGGGAGTGGCACAGCTAACCAGATTATGAAGTATTTTGCAGGAACATTAATTTTGAACTTTAAATTTCCTCAAACTAAGCCAAAAATAAAGGTATAATACTCCATCAGAACTTGAGAGGTAAAAAGAGAAGGTACACTACCATTTAGAACAAGCATAAATGGTTTAATGAACCAAAGAGGGAACTCCAACCATTCATAAATTGCTTCATTCCTCCGATCTCCGTCACATATTCCTTTTGAATTTGCTTCTAGGATGCAAAAACATTTAAGTCCTAAACAAACAGAAACATATAATGTAAATGAGATACTCCTCCTGAAAGAAGATATTATTCTATCAAGTATGAACACATTGACTTCTTGATTCTTATAGATTTTCCATGATAATTCTACACTTCTTATGCATGCAACACGGAATACATAGAAAGAAGGAAACAAGTTAAAAACACAACAAGAAAAGTCACCAGTGCACATGCGAGTAGATTTGAACAATCAGAAAAAAAACAATGAAGCACACTCCAAATGAGTTTATGGCATGACAAATGACAAACGAATTTCCATGTGATTAAATTCACGAATATTAAGTTAGTATCAGATATTTATCCCATGCCTCCTCCTAAAGCACAACTATGAGATACTTATCCCAACAATGGACACTTCGATAGATTCCTATTCCAAAATTTCCAATAGCTTCCTATGAGCTCACATTAGAGCCAATTCAATCATAGAGCTCCTTGAACTCAAGAACACTGGTAATTGTTTCATTAAGGCCTCTATAACATTCCAAATTTTAGCCATTTAAAATTTTCCCTAAGTTTTGAATTTTTTGGTGAATTTAAAATGAGCTCTCAAGTGAAAGCAAACTAATTTAAATAAAATTCAAAATCTAATTGTGTTCAAAACCATTTATTTAGGTTCCAAATGCTTAAAAGTATTTCTGAGATTTTTGGATTTTTTTCCTAATTTATTTGATATTTATTTTGGCTTTTCTGAATTTTCTGGGATTTTCTAAAATGAAAAACCATTTTAATTTCTCTTTTTTCCGTGCGGGCCGCTTTTCCTTTGGCTCGTCTCCTTTCTGATCTTATCGGTCCAGTCCAACCTAGCTTTCTCCGGTCCGGTCCATCTCCGCGCTACGCCGGCCCGATCTCCCTTCTCCTTGGGCCGCCACCCCACTTCCCTCGACCTAGCTCCTCGGCCTGCCTCGCCTCGCGCGGCCCGGTCCACCCGCGCCTGCGCCCGCTGACATGTGGGACCCGCTCGTCAGCCTTAGCCGCCGTTATCTCCAACCGGATAGCGCCGTCGCCGAATCCGCGAAACCGCCGCCGCGAATATCTCAGCCATTGGCGTCGTATCCCGGCTGGTCTCCTCAGCTTTGACGCCTATAAATCACGCCACACCCGCTCCGCTCCTCTTCCCGAGCTTCGCCGCGCGTTTTCGCTGCCAAAACCGAAACCCTAGCTACCGGTCCCTGCAACCGCATTCGAGAGCTTCTTCGCCACTGTTCGCCGCCTACGGTGAGATATCGCCGTAATCGTTGGTCCCATCGGGTTCCTTGCATTTCCCACGTTCTTTTGCCCTAAGATCCGAGCCATCTCATCGCGATTTTGCACGTGGCTACTTCGTCTTCCCCACCTCTGGTGTGCCACATTGCCCGTGTCGCGCTAGCGCCGCGTCAACGCCACACGTCGCCCACGTCGCCTCGCATCCCATTGAGTCGGTGCCGTGCTAGCTCTGTCCCCGTGTCACGTCAGCAGCCACATGGCAAGCCACGTGTTCCCTACTCGTCGCGTGGCCTGCTGCGTCAGCATAGTCTGCCATGTCATCTTGACAACCTCTCGATTAACGCGGTCTACCGTGGATCGAGCCACTGACACGTGGACCCCACGTGTCAGTTGGCATTTCTTTTGGGTTATTTATTTTTTCAAAAATTCCAAAATTCCAGCCAATAAAAATGCACCACGTCACCCCCTTTTTCTTTTTCTCTGATTTTTTATCTCACGATCTTTCGAGAGCCCGTTCTCCTTCGTTCGAGCTCGATTGCAGTGATTCAAATTTCTAAATTCATCTAAATCTAAGATCTACCTTCCAGTACCATTATTTTCAATTTTTGAGTTTTGTTTGAATTTATTTTATTTATTTGTTCTCGTTTTGCGTGTAGACGACGCAGTCGAAGCTCAGTCGAATCAACAGACAGAGGTAGAACCAGCAGGAGGCAACGAAGACAAGTCTTCCTTGAACATGTTGATCCCAAATTTATAAAACACTTATGTTGTTTTAAATTATGCATGCTTACTTTACACAATTTACTTTAAAGTCCGTTTTTAAGTCTAGTTAAATACCAGAATTTGTTATACGCTCATTGGCATTGATTATGTCGAACCTTTGTCACACTAGATGATACTAGCTATTTTATTTGGTGATAACCAGTAGAGTAGCATGGGACGGTAGAAATGCTTAGTACAGCTTAAACGTTTCGGTATTATGCTATTATGATAATCATTTCAAACATTATTTAAATTTATTTGTGAAGATGCGGCAATTGGTGTTGCTATTATTTAAATAAAATAAAGTGAAAAAATGGTTTAGACTGGGGCGAATGGATGCTTGGCGGGTGCAGAAAGCACGAGACCTTGAAAGAGTATGTTCCGCCCTAGTCAATTAAGGACCGAAGCGTGTGTTATCATGGACCGAGCAATACTGTGCAACCACAAGTCTATATGGGTACGACCTGGCTAATTAATTTGTGTGTATCGTTATTAGCTTCGCCAGTTGGTGGGTGCCAGATGAAGGCAGGCGCAAGAGGGGGCTTCCGATTGGGCAGATTGAACCCTTCGGCGGTGAAACCTTAGCGGATGAGGTTAATAGCGGGGTTGTACATTGTAAAGACCTTGTCATGATCTCTCTACCGACACACCAAAGGAAGTGTGTTAATTGCAAGACAACAAGAGACGATCATGTCTTGTGGGTAAAGCTGTACACACTCTGCAAAGTTAAAACTACTTAAGTAACTGTGCCCATGGTCAAGGGCGGGCAAGGTACGCTTGCACATTGTAGATATTATGGTTTTATTTTAAATAAAGATGATGGTTTGGGAATCCGTGAGTAGATGGAACTCTCAGGTTATGGTTTGGCAGATGGAACCAGTCAGATAGATAGAACCTGCTTTAGTTGTCATATCAAATTCAATTATTATACTATTACATTTTGGTCAAATAATGCTTTGTGAAATTACTAGTTGTATTTAAAGTTAAATTTTGCCTTGTGCTAAAAGAGCCATATTATACCTTTAATTGTTTAGCCTTGCATTTAGTTATCATGTATTATGATTTCAAGACTTGCGGAGTACATTTTGTGCTCACCCTTACAACATCCCAACTTTCCACAGAGGAGTGCGCAGAAGCTGAAGGTGACTATGAGTTCTTTACTTGTGGTTACGATGAAGGCGATCCGGATTGCTAGAACGCGTACCCTAGTCGATTGCCTGTTGAGAAAATGGATGAGCTTATCCTGCTGCTGTTATTTTGTTTTCGCTACTACTTTATTGAAACCAAGCCATGAGGCTATTTATTTGTAATAGTTGGCCATAAGGCTAATACCTTTTTGCTTATTAATATTATTTGATTTATGATATGGATGTGTTGTCATCACTGTTTTCACTGTGTGTGCTAACTTTTCCTGGACTAGAACAGATTATACACAGAGAGTTCAGATTTAGAAATCCAGTCCCGACAGCCTCCAAAAGCTGAAAGCACGCAACTGTTCAATAAATCGTATCAAGCACTCACCAACTACTTCTCGATGGCAGCCGCTGCCTACTTCTTCTTATCTTCACCAGGCAACATGAGGAGCATCAATAGGGGTGACCACGAAGGATGCAATGCAGCACCCCTATGTCCGCTGCAGACCCTAGCTCCTGGGCTACCGCAACCCTGGGATGCTTCTTGGCAGTTGTTCCTCACAGAGAAACCCGTCATCCACATCTCCGTTGGTCTCCATTGCACACTGCCACAGCCCCAACCCATTCCGTCCTACCGCCTCCTAGCTAGCGGTCTATGTCACCTCCTCCCTGTGTTTATGCTAGCCTGATCTGCATTGACACTGGCCAGAACCCCAATCCACAACCCAAGCAGGGAGGGGACACTGCAATATAGAGAGATGGGGGAAGAAGAGACGCTCAAGTGTAGGGGTGGAGAAGGATTTGGAGGAGGCGTTCATGGAATAGGCGGCATCGGATCGAAGTTGAAGCCATGCCACACAGCCCGATTGGATTGAACTGCCATATCGGTGTCGTACCCGACCACCGCGTCGCCTGATTTGCCACCACCGCTACCTGACTGAGGACACACACGGTCGTCGCTGCTGGTTGAGATGAAGATGGAGAGGGAGAAGTCAGGAATGGGCCGTCGTTGCCACCGAGGTTCAAGGAAGCCCGCCACTGCCATTATCGCCAAGGTTGAGGAGGGGCCACGGGTGGCGAGGCTATGTGAAGAGGAGCTTCTTGAAGGAGGGGTTCTAGCGATGGC
Source organism: Otatea glauca (assembly GCA_036346275.1). Classification (NCBI taxonomy): domain Eukaryota; kingdom Viridiplantae; phylum Streptophyta; class Magnoliopsida; order Poales; family Poaceae; genus Otatea; species Otatea glauca. The sequence continues at coordinate 53,812,260 of CM070721.1, forward strand.
TAGCGGAGTCTAGGAGGGGAAAAGACAGACAAAGAGGAGGAGGAGATCGGGAGCGCATAGGGTGGTGATATCGTGAGTGCGAAGAGGAGGGGTGCGGAACACAGAAGGGAGCGAGAGCTAACCGGTGAAGGACGTGGAGGGGGAATGAGGACAGGTTGGTATGGAAGTGGTGGATGATTGGGTTGGTTGGACGCACAATCGGAGGGAGTAGTTGAGCCCCTTGGAAAGATTGTGAGTCACCAAACGAGGTAAAAAAAAGAATCGGCCATATATAATGATTTTTAAATAATATTTAAAAAAATACAAAAATAATATGTCGATTTAAAAAATAACAAATATACCCCTCTGTCGTTGTTTAAAATGGCGATAGAGAGCCTATCGCTGTTTGGAATGGTGACAAGCTCTCTGTCGCCATTACAAACAGAGACAGAGGATTGCATTTGATTTTTTTGAAATAAAATGCGAAAATTAGCCTCCCTTCTTGCGTATTTGCGAAAATAGCCTCATGGTGCGCAGGGTGGCACTGCAATCGGCTAATGCCTCGGCAGGACTGCGTGGCATGGTTTTTTAATTCTATTTTATTTTGTAACTCCTTTTTAAAATAGAGTAGCGAGCGAGATTTGCAGGTAAAAATGACAACAGCGGAAAATATGCGGTGAAATATTTTTTTATTAACATGAGTGTTAATTTTATAATCAAATTTTGTTTGGAACAACCAATGAATGGCATGGAAAATGGTTCGGTGAGAAATGAGAAAGCTAGTGACGCCGACGCACAAAATTACCAAAACGACAAACATACGAAACACTTACCAATGAGTTTCTCGAAATATATGCCGTATATCGATCAATACAAATGATGGCACTAACGGATAATGGAAGTTTTAATGTATTTGGCTCATTTCATTTTTGTTTTTCCATTTTTAGCTTCCGATGCTGACTTAAAAAATGGCAGATCTACATCCCTATCGGCGTTTCACAAATGGCAACTTAATAATCGAACTATTGATGTATTTTGCTCCCTTCTTTTCGTTTTTAAGTAGAAAATAGAAAATAACAAGGCGGAGATAAATTAGTTAGGAAATATTCGAAGAAGTAACGTTTAATGGCTCGTACAAAAGAAGATGACATAGCATGTTGTACAAAACCACTAGAGAAAACATACATACAAATATTGGGATACGTAGCATGACATAAAAATATTAGGATACATAACACGACATCGTGGACATAACATGATATAGAAAATGATGAAAGAGACATGGCGCGATGACATGGACGAACCATGAACGGAAACTACTGTAAGGTACATGCACACCTTTTGGAAATGGAAAAAAGATCATACTTATTATCGTAGACCCTATATGGAAGGATCCATCGGTGCCTTCCCCTCTGATTGCACGAGATGCAAGGCCTTGCCCTTCTTCCAATTAGGCCCGTACACATCGACCCAATAATAGTCTTCTGGGGCGATCTTCGGCTCCTCACACTCGCATCTATCCCGCTTGTCGGCTATCTTCTTCATCTTCTTGCGATGTGCCTGAAACTCCTCTTGTGCCTTCCAAAAGTGCGCATCATCGTCCCGGTAGCGCAGTCGCTTTGGTTTGTCTTCCGCGGTCTAAGGCTCAGGCTTCTAGCGTTTGAATAGCTCGGGGGCAACTGCGAAGTGCAGGTACTCTTCGTGCTGCAAGTACTCCCTATCGTACTTGTCTGGGCCATCGATCCATCGGAGGAAGAAATAGCAACTGTCTTCTCCCTGGTGTCATGCTAGGACGAAGTTATAAGTCTGAAAAACGCATCACGGAATATACATGCATGTCATTAACTTACGCGTATTTCATAGTGGCACGTGTAGTGCGCCCAGGTAGCGGTGTCGGGATATCTGGACTGCTTTATCCTCACTGGAGCACTGCAGTCGCAGTTTGGGCAGGGAAACTCCGGTGGCACAGGTGCATCCTTGCAAAAAACATTTGGGTAGTTTTTCCCCTTCTCAACGAGCCACTTGCGCCTACGAAGAACTGCTACGTAGCTGGTCATCGTGAACCCGCCGATGAAGGGTGCTATGGTGCTGGTAGGGATGTGGTGTTCAGTGTGGGGGTTGGCTCGGTGTTGTGTGGAATGTATATGCTGGACATGACGCCATATTTATAGTAAGTTTTCGGTGGCAGCGTGTTCTCCAAGCGCCCTGAGAAAGTTACTGCCCACGAGTTGTTAAATCGATCTGACAAAATTGCTGCCTGCGAGTTATCTAATCGGCCTAACAAAGCTACTGCATGTGAGTTGTCTAATTAGCTTGACAAAATTGATGCCCGTGAGTTGTCAAATCGGTATGAGAAAGCAATAGCCAGTATGTTGTCACTTCGCTCTAAGAAAGAGGGGCATCGTGTTGTCTCGTCGGCTTTTTTGCGCCGATGTGAGAACATGCTGCCAGCAGTTTTGTTAGACCGATTAAAAAAATGAAGAAATAGGTAGTGTGATGTCATTTCGCGATGTGCAGAGTGTTGTCAAATGGCCTGATAAAGCTGCTGGCAGCGTGTTGTCAAATTGGCCTAAAAAACCTGAAAGTGTTGGGCAGAGTGTTGTGACATGTGACTGCGAAAGGTGATAGATGCTTTTGGCATTTCACAACTGTCGTTACTATAAGGAGATAATTACGTACTACATAAGTTAACAAAGCAAAAGATCATATCCAAATAGTACATAAGTTAACAAAGCAAAATACCATATTGAAATAGTACATAAGGTAAGAAAGGAAAACACCATATCCGATTTGTACATCAGGTATGAAAAAAAAACTAGCTGGGGTTCTTGCGCGGTGCCACCCCTCGTGTCGGCCCAGAACTCCTCTAACGCTGCACATGTCCGAAGGGATACGTCAGCTAGTTAGGTGCACGTCCACGAGTACTCCTAGCAGGCCGTACTGGTGCCGACAGAGCAACGAAGTCGTCCTGCGATAGCTGGCTCGGTCCTGGCGCATCGGCAAGCTGTGACGGACCAAGGACGACACCCGGCTACTGCTGGTGGGGGTCCAACCACTGCTCGATGATGTTTGCGTCGTTGAGGGGGGACGAGTCACGGAGTGGGTCGCGTTGTGGTCAGGAGCTACATCGACTACTGCTGACAAACTTTTCATGTTAGTACACCACATAATGTAATGAACATAATAGCTGAAAGGTGACCACGAAGTTGTACCTAGAGTCATATGGAAGTGCACTGCCAGCTGGAGCCCCCTGGTACGTCCAGAGAAGGGGTGGTCTGCGTGTGCGATGTCCAAGCTACGGTGTGCGGCGTGTGTTGACCGCGTACAGATGAGGCACGCCCGTGGACCTGTATGACGTCGTCGTCCCTAGGCCTCCAGCAGGACGTAAGCTAGACGATGCGAGCGGTCTTCTGGCGTACACGCAGCAACGTCCCTCTCAGATAGTCCATCGTGATCTTCAGCCTGTCCCCCCGACCGACTCCGGCCATCAGTGCGGTGAGCTCCTCTGTAGCCTTCCTGGCAAGGCGAGCGCATTGAAAGGCTTGTTAGTTTACAATTGTATTAACGGTACATTATATGGCATGTGAAAAGAAATATTAACCGAGTGATGAGACATAGAGTCCAACTACGAGGAGTAGGTGTCCGCCGTTGAGGGAACATGCCTCGGAGGTGGTCCAAAGGAGCCTCAACCCCGTCTGGGACGAGGAGTTCAGCTTCCTAGTCGGGGACGTCGCCAAGGAGCTCGTCGTGTCCGTGATCAACGAGGACAAATACTTCAGCAACGACGTCCTGGGGAGGGTCAGAATGCCCCTCGCCGAGGTCATGGAGACCGACGATTAATTTGTCGCTCGGGACCGCCTGGTACCAGCTCCAGCCCAAGAGCAAGAAGTCCAAGAAGAAATGCCGCGGTACCACTTCGCGTTGCATTGAAACCTTCTAATTTTTTTTCTCTGTTTCATTTTTGTTGATTTGTTTGCTAATTGAGTTTGTGTGAGCTACCATGAACTGCATGCAGAAGCAAATGTTCCAAAAATGTGGAAATAGTTGCACCACCTTAATTCCACGAGCATTTGTAATATTGAGATCATTTGGTTTTCTTCCATTGCAGGAGAGGTTTTCCTGCGCATATCCTTGTCTACTAGAACTCATGTATCTGATGAATCACAGAACGTTCCAGTCGGGATCGGATTTTCAAATCTAAACCCTTTGTGTATAATCTGTGCTAGTCCAGAAAAAGCTAGCACATACAGTGGAAACAATGATAACAACACATCCATATCACGAAGCACATAATATTAATTAAGCAAAAGGGAATTAGCCTTATGGCCAATTATTACAAATAAGCAGCATCATAGCTTGAGTTCAATAAGAAACAATGAAAACAGAATAACAGCAGCAAAGTAAGCTCATCCATTTGCCCAACAGGCAATCGACTGGGGTTCGCGTCCTAGCATTTCGGATCACCTTCGTCGTAACCACAAACGTAGAAATCGTAGTCACCTTCAGCTTCTGCGAACTCCTCTGTGAAAAGTTGGGGATGTTGCAAGGGTGAGCACAAAATGTACTCCGCAAGTCATGAAAACATAATGCATGATAACTATATGCAAGGCTAAACAATTGAAGGCATAATATGGCTCTTTTAGCATAAAGCAAAATTTAACTGTAAATACTAATAGTAATTTCATAAAGCATCATTTGACCAAAATGTAAATGAATAGCAATTGAATTTGATATGACAACTAAAGCAGATTCTAGCTACCTGACTGGCTCCATCTGCCAAACCATAACCCGAGAGTTCTATCTGCTCACGGATTCCCAAACCATCATTTTCCTTTAAAATAAAACCATAAAATCTACAATGTGCAAGCGTACCTCACCTGCTCTTAGACCGTGGGCACGGCTACTTAAGTAGTTTTAACTCTGCAGAGTATGTACACTTTACCCACAAGACATGATCGACTCTTGTTGCCATTCAATTAACACACTTCCTTTGGTGTGTCAGCAGAGAGATCATGACAAGGCCTTTACAATGTACAACCCCACTATTAACATTGCCCGCTAAGGTTTCACCGCTGTTATGGTTCTAGCTGCCCAGTATAGAAGCCCCCTCTTGCGCCTGTCACATCTGGCACTCACCAACTGGCGAAGCTAATAATGAGACGCACAAATTATTTAGCTAGGTCGTACCCATATAGACTTGTGGTTGTACGGTAGTGCTTGGTCCATGATAACACATGCTTTGGTCCTTAATTGACTAGGGCGAAACATTCACATACCAAGGTCTCGTGCTTTCTGCACCCGCCAAACATCCATCCGCCCTGGTCTAAACCATATTTTCACTTTATTTCATTTTAATAACAGTAGCAACACCAATTGTCGTGACTTCACAAATAAGTTTCAACAATGTTTGAAGTGATTCCCATCCTGGCATAATACCGAAACATTTAAGCTGGACTAAGCAATTCTACCGTCTCATGCTAATCTACTAGTTATCACCAAATAAAATATCTAGTATTATCTAAGGTGACAAAGGTTTGACATGATCAATACCAATGAGGGTATAACAAATTCTGGTATTTAACTATACTCTAAAACTATATTTAAAGTACATTGCATAAAAGTGAGCATGCATAATTTAAAACAACATAAGATTTTTATAAAATTTGGGATCAATATGTTCAAGGAAGACCTTCCTTCGATGCCTCCTGCTAGTTCTACCTCTGACTGCTGATTCGCTTTAGCTTCGACTGCATCGTCTACACGCGAAACGAGAGCAAATAAATAAAACAAATTCAAAAAAATTCAAAATTTGAAAAGAATGGTACTGGAAGATAGATCATGAATTTAGATGAATTTAGAAATTTGAATCACTGGAATCGGAGCTCGAACGAAGGAGAACGGCTCCTGGAAGATTCCCAGATCAGAAATTCTGAAAAATCAGAGAGGCTGACATGTGACGAGATGTGATTGGCTGGAATTTCGGATTTCTGGAAAATCAGAAAAAGAAAAAGAAATGCCGACTGACACGTGGGGCCCACGCGCCAGTGGCTTAGTCCACGGTGAACCGGGAGCACCGAGGAGATATGGGGGTGATGTGGCAGACCACGCTGACGTGGCTGCCACACGGGAGGCTAGAGCAGACGTGGCGCAATACGTGGCGGCCAGCACACAGCTGACGCGACACGGCCGACGCGGCGCTGACTGGGCGAAAGGCGGACCGACGCGGTGCTAAGGTGGCGGCCACGCGGTGGGATGCGGCGACACGGCGCCGACGCGGCACCAACGCTGGCGCGGCGGAGCGGCGGAGCGGCTCGGCGACGGCGCGAACTCGCCGGAGGCGATGAAGACGGCGCGGCTATGCGCAAAAACGCGACGAGACGCGATCGGATCTTGGGCAAAAGAACGCGGGAGACATGGGGAGTTCAGCGATGCACGCGACAGCGGTGGAGGCTCACCGGCGAGGGAGAGGGACGGCGGCGCAAAAGGTGAACTCGGGGCGGCGCACAGGCGGCGAATCTAGGGAAACGAGAAAGGGGAACGGGCGCGACGCTTTAAATAGGCGTGGACGCCGAGAGTTCGGCGCGGATACGGCGCGAACGACCGCGGGAATCGCGACGACAGTTGTGGAGATGGAGTCAGGTGCGGAGACGGCGGGGACGAAGACGCCGGTCACTGACAGGCGGACCCCGCGCGTCAGTGGGCACGACGCGGAGGGGGGCCGAGCGAACTGGGCCGCGAGAGGAAGGTGGGCCGGGCGGCACGGAGGAAAGACAGGCTGCACGAAAGAGTGAAAAGGGCAAGGAACCGGAAGAAAATCGGCCCGAGAGGGGAAAATGAAAAACAAATGGTTTTTTATTTTATAAAATTCCAGAGAATTAAGAAAAGTCAAAATAAATAGAAAATAAATTAGGAAAAATTCTATAAAATTCTCAAAAATACTTTTAAATATTTTGAACCCAAATAAATTATTTTGAGCTTGCTTAAACTTAAAATTTTGATTCAAATAATTTGCTAGCACTAAAATAAATTTTAAATTCACCAAAATTTTAAAAAGGCTCAAAAATGGAATGTTACAGTTCCACATCCCACTTCAGATAATATAGCATCAAGCTCAGACAGGTCAATTGAAAATAAAGATGGAACTCAATTTAACTTTCATTTGTTATTAGAGGGCAGTTTGTAAGCAGCAACGATGAATTGGAATTGGCCAAGAAATGTATACAATTACAGCCTTCAGAAGCAGGAATTACGTGGAATCCTTCATACCAGCATTTTTACCGATTGCGTCAAAATATGTTGTCACCCTTCCAATCTCTGTCCCGCCATTTGCAAGCTAATAGCATCTCTTTCACAGAACTGGATTGACTGACCACACAGTTTGCATGAATAAAAAAACTTGTTGCGTCGTCCATCCACACCTATTCTGCCTTTTAACATTGACATAACTAATAAAGTTCAAGTTCCTGAAAGATCTCTTCATGCTTACCACCACTATTGAAATGTGTTATATATTTTGTTCTGTTATTGCAAATTATCATACGCCTGTTTTTTTTAAAAAACGAAAGTCAAGTTTTTTGCCATTACATGTGCTTCGAGATGTGTGCTTCATCTGTATATTTGATGCTTGGTATGATGGATGAAAATGGGCTTAACCCAAACAAAAAACCAAGCCCCTACCTTGATACATAACAACTTTTTTTTGCCATGAAAGCAAGTGCGTGTAATTAAATTAATCAAGAACACGTAAATAATGTTTATAGTGTCATGCAAGAGCAGTTGAGCCCCTTGGAAAGATTGTGGGTCACCAAACGAGGTAAAAAAAAAAGAACGGGGCCATATATAACAACAAAGTAGGCATGCTCTTGGTTGCTAGTAGTTGTCATGCTCCCATGCCTCCCATTTCTCTCTCTATTGCTTCGTAAAAAGAACAGGGGCCGTGTGCTTGGCTTTCTCTCTGAGCCTGAACTTGTTTTTCTCTCTCTAGCTAGCTAGGGGGATGGAGATCAACAATGAGGAGAGGGTGGAGCTGTCCATTGTGGAGCACCTCCCTCCTAATTCCTCTCACCATCGCAACAATGGAGACACTGGTGTAGAGGTTGACATGGAGGATAATCTGTGGCCAACAAAGGATGGCCCTCTTCCTATATTCCTTAAGGTCTCTATCTATGTTGATCTCTTCTTCCTTTTGTTTTTTCTAGTATGATCATGTTGCTTGCATGCAGGGCGGATCTAGGAGTATGCCCTGGCACCCGAAAAATTAGAGAAACGCTACAAGATCACCCTTTCAATAAGCCAATATTTTTTATTGAATTGGTTCCAATTTTAGTTGTTTTGGATTTTTAAGACCTTAGAACTATTTGTATTGTACTTTTAGCAAATTTCAAATATATGTATTGGATTTACGATGTTACGAAATCATTATATAAGACTATATAGTTATACATGTGAAGTGTGCATCCTATAAATTTTTTTCTAGTTCCGTCACTGTTTGCTTGCATGCTTAGGCTATGCGGATGATGTGCAAGGAATTTGCCACAAGGAAGAATGAGTTATTTTTGCATTCAACTAACTCGATGTTCTCCTTAGGTACATGTGTTTCATAGTACTAGGATCTGAATAATTAATTAGTAATGGTAAATTTCGGTTTTTCAGAAAAAAAAACTTAGCCTCAATTAACCATGATCATGGTTACTGGTTAATATGATTCAAAAGAACATGTCTGTAGTCTAGATTATCTATGACTCCATGTATCTGACATAAATTTACCCCTCTCACTTACGAGATTTACTACCTCCTTGGATAACTAAAAAATTGTCAAACAAAAGAAAATCATCAACTAAAAAATAGCTAGCTAAGGAAGGTAATAGTTAGTTGGTTGCAATTTGCATGACTCATGGCTCCAACAGTTCGTTAGCTACTTGCTACTGTCGCAAGCGTAAGGTATACTTGCATGGAGTTCCTTTTATGGCATGTAACAGAGCAGCTCATAACAAAAACATCCACTAGCTAGACGCGAAATCTTCGCTTATTTGTTCGCAAATTGCAGTTTGAGAATGTGGAGTACAGGGTGAAGATCACTCCCAAGAACCCCCTGACAGCTGCAAAAGTAGCCTTTGCATCCCACATGAGGGTGGACCAGGGCAGCTGCAAGCACATCCTGAAGGGCATAGGAGGGAGTGTTGAACCTGGTGAGATCCTGGCACTGATGGGCCCATCTGGCAGTGGCAAGACCACATTGCTGAAGATACTGGGAGGTAGGCTTAGTGGTGGCGTCAAGGGCCAGATAACCTACAATGACACTCCTTACAGCCCCTGCCTCAAAAGGAGGTAACTGTAAAAAAATAAGAATTTTGTCAAGTCAATTGGACAGTATAAGCCAGAATTTGTGCACAGTTGTGCTATTCCTCAGAAAACAATGAGGTAGATTCAGTAATACAACTATATCTACAAGGTGGATTTAAATGAGCTAGGCAAATAATTGACCAAGTACTTGCTCCCTCCGTTCTTTTTTACAAACTTACTAGAATCTATACCGTCAAATTTTGGAAAGTTTGACCACCAATTGATTTAAAGCTACTTAGATTGAATATATGAAAATTATATCATTATATTTGTTGATAAAAATACTTATTGTAATTTTGTCAGTATATCTTAATGAGAAGTTATAAAAAAACTAGCGGTCAAAGGGCACCTCGGAGACAGTGAAAAGTAAAATACCTAAGTAAAAAAACTTTTTACAGTGGATTAAAATCAATATAAGCCGTTTATTCCTTTGAATCTAATGGTTGAGATCAATTTAGATCTAGTTATACTACCACCTGTAGTATTGGTAGTAAAATTGAAAGAGGGGTAAAAGGGTAAAAAATTATGTCATACTATCTGTCCTCTACGGTAAAACACGTCTTATGATCCCGATGAATGACGGATGAATGGATAAGGAGTCTTTGAAGATCAACAGGTATTCGGTGAATCCAAAACTATAAACGAATTAGGAAAAATCTAAAATACCCCTGATAAATGGATAGAAAAAGTCTAAAATACCCTTGAGAATGGATGATTAGATTTGATTTCTACTACCACTACTTACTACCTATGTAATCCACTGTAAAATTTCTCAAGTAAAAAGAATGGAGGGAGCAATAAAATCTTCTAACTGGCAAACTATATCGTGCTTACATTCTTGGGCAGGTATCAGTTAAGTAAAAAAGATTGGAAAGATTAAGTTTTGGTTTTCTTTGTGTTTCTTGACTACAGGATTGGATTTGTGACTCAGGACGATGTGCTCTTCCCTCAGTTGACAGTGGAGGAGACCCTTGTGTTTGCTGCATTCTTGAGGCTCCCGGCTCGCATGTCCAAGCAGCAGAAGCGCGACAGGGTCGACGCGATCATAACCGAGCTGAATCTAGAAAGGTTAGCAAGTGTCATTTCCAGTAATCTAGAAATGCAACAGTTTCAGATTTAGTGGATACAATCCTTACTAACAAGTTGTCAAAACAGTAATATCTTTGTTTCAGATAAGCTATCGGAAACAAATAGTAAATATACGGAATGATATTCCAATCCTAGTTACTATAAACGCGATTCGCAAAAGTCGTGGCATAGGATTCGGGTTTACGGTTCGCTACTTTTTCTTTTAATTTTCATTGTGAACACGAACCCGTACTCCAAACCGGTTCGGATTCAACGAATCCGGTTCACGATTCGTGGGGTTTACAGTGAATCTAGATTAACAAGTTATAATTGTCGACGTCGATATATCGCTTGATCTGTTGTCGACAACACAACAGGTTCATCAGGAATTGTTGTGTTTTTAGTACAAGTTTAATGTCTACCTCGTACATTTGATGCTAAATGATTGAGTTGCGATGATCACAGGTGCCGTCACACAAAGATAGGTGGAGCGTTTGTGAGGGGAGTTTCGGGAGGCGAGAGGAAGAGGACGAGCATCGGGTACGAGATCCTCGTCGAACCCTCGCTGCTGCTGCTCGACGAGCCCACGTCGGGCCTGGACTCGACGTCGGCGAGCAAGCTCATACTGATCCTCCAGCGCCTCGCAAAGGTAGCACACAAACCGCCGGTCTCGATCGCCTGCGAAAAGCGACGATGTTTGTTTGACATGACAATGGCATTGTGCATGCATTTTGTTGTGTTTGATGGATGGCGGCGCAGACGAGGAGGACGATCATCACGACGATCCACCAGCCGTCGAGCAGGATGTTCCACATGTTCGACAAGCTGCTGCTCATCGCCGAGGGGCACGCCATCTACCACGGCAAGGCCAGGGAGTGCATGCAGCACTTCTCCTCCCTGGGGTTCTTCCCGGAGATCCCCATGAACCCGGCCGAGTTCCTGCTGGACCTGGCCACCGGCAACCTCGCCGACATCAGCGCCCCCGAGGAGCTGCGCGGTTCGCCCAACCCGCAGGAGTTCAGGTTCCAGGTCGTCAAGCACCTCCAGCTCAAGTACAAGGCCGTCGGCGGCGAGCTGAGGGAGAGGGAGCCCGCGAGGAGGCCGACCGAGCAGCTGAGGCTGGCGATCCGGACGAGGAAGGACCGGGGCATCGGCTGGTTCCAGCAGTTCGCGGTGCTGTCGAGGCGGACGTTCCGGGAGCGCGCGGCGGACTACCTCGACAAGATGCGGCTCGCGCAGGCCGTCGGCGTCGCGCTGCTGCTCGGCCTCCTCTGGTGGAAGTCGCAGACCGGCAACGAGGCCCAGCTCAGAGACCAGGTTAACACGTAGTAAATTCTTCAGTCTACTTCCTTCAGAACGAGTACTTTCTTCAGAGAATTGCATTGCCACTTATGCTCCGTTCCATTCAGAACGAAACGCAGTAATTTCACAAGAATTTTACAGGAATTTCATAAAGAATAGTCAAACTTCGCAATAATCGATAAAAATCCCCGCGTTCCAAACTAGTTTCAGACCGTCGCGAGGAACGAAAGAAAGAAAAGAATTTAAGCTTTGGCTGCTGCAGGTGGGGCTGATATTCTACATCTGCATCTTCTGGACGTCGTCGTCGCTGTTTGGGTCGGTGTATGTGTTCCCTTTCGAGAAGCTGTACCTGGTGAAGGAGCGGAAGGCGGACATGTACCGGCTGAGCGCCTACTACGCGAGCAGCACGCTGTGCGACGCCGTGCCGCACGTCGTGTACCCGGTCCTCTTCATGGCCGTCCTCTACTTCATGGCCGACCTCAGGAGGACCGTTCCCTGCTTCTTCCTCACGCTGCTCGCCACCCTGCTCATCGTCTTCACGAGCCAGGTTAATTAGTCGATCAGCTTTCTGAATTCTTCTTCTTCTGACGACGGCGTCGACGGCGACGGCGAGCTTTTTATGTATCGTCGATGTAGTTTGGCCGTGATTTTTAATCCGTTTAAATGATCATGTGTTCTTGATGGCTTGTTCATTCATATAGGGGACAGGGGAGCTGCTCGGTGCGGCGATCCTGAGCGTGAAGAGAGCAGGGGTCATGGCGTCGCTGGTGCTCATGCTGTTCCTCCTCACCGGAGGATACTACGTTCAGGTGACGCCTTTTCCCGAACAACCGCGCGAAAACGCGCGCATGCATTTTTTTTCTTTCGATTTAAACAGAACGAATTATTCGTAGTTTGAACCCGTGACCGCGTGCAGCACATACCCAAGTTCATACGGTGGCTCAAGTACGTGTCGTTCATGCACTACGGGTTCAACCTGCTGCTCAAGGCGCAGTACCACGGCCACCTGACGTACAACTGCCAGAGCCGGGCCGGGTGCCAGCGGCTGCAGTCGTCGCCGTCGTTCGACACCGTCGACCTCGACGGCGGCATGCGCGAGGTCTGGATCCTGCTCGCCATGGCCGTCGCCTACCGACTCCTCGCCTACTTCTGCCTCCTCAAGAGGATCAGCCTCATGCCGCTGTGAAAACGCTGGTCGCTTGTACATTCTCGTGGCATGAACGGATGATGCATCATGCATGGATGTTGATTAAATTAGTGTTGGGAAATATTGCTTTTCTTGAGAAATATTGTGTGTATTAATGGGCGCGTGTTTTCTTCTTTCTGCTAGAGACGATGGATGCCAGCAATTGACATCACACACCTTTGTATGGATCAAATGAAATATTTTCGTTCAGATACAGTGGGCCGATCTTAATTTTTTTTGCGAGTATATTTTAGTTTTGGATATACCATATACGTTTTTAGTTTAATTCCTGCTTGCATTTTTTCGTCTAAAAAAGGGGAAATTGCTATAGCTCTAACGTCTGACACAGGAGAAAAAAAATTGGGACGCCTCTTTCTCTTGCTGTCAAGCTGTCCAGCATTCCTCGCCACGTGCATTTCCCGCCACAGCTACTCAAGTCTTATCTAGTCATCCACTAATTCCTTATTCTCCCATCATAAATCTCTCTCTCTCTGGGATGGCAAGGAAATAAGTGGTAGCCAGGAGTAGTTAAGGTAGAGGACATGCGCGAAGGGAGCTGGGGTTAGCAAAGGAGCTCCATCGACGCAAGCCATGGTCTCCGCAAGCTCCAACAGTGATTAGCCTCAGTGAGCCTCACCCGAGCTCTGCCACCACTAGGGTGTAGCCTCTGCAAGCACTAACTGAGCTGTGCTACTACGAGCTCCTTGTCGGTGTTGTTGTGACCTACCTCGACAAACTCTGAGCCTCGCCACCTTTAGACGCTTCCTTCATTAGTAGGTGTGTTGCAGACTATGTAGTCATCACTTTTCTAGCCCCATCTTCTTTGTTTTTCTGCAAACCTAGCCTCCCTCGTGAATGCATTTGTAGATTTGGTCCACTTCCCCACTGCTGAAGGCGCAACATGCAACACTTGTTCGCGTCGGAGCTGGGAGCATGCAACGCATGGGCGTGTGAGCTCGGTAGCACGAGCTATCGTGGCTGGGAAGCATTGAAGGCCCGCTGCCATTGTCAGTTAGCACCAAAGGCGCGGTGTCGCGGTCCCGAATCTCTGGTGATCTTCCACGGTAGGAGAGCGTGAAAAATGACACGTGTTACCTTTCGGCACCCTTGCGGTCGGGGATAGTGCTATTTTTGCAATGGCGTTCGGAAAGAAGCAAAATTTTGCCAAAAAAAAAGACACGCGGGGCTAGAAAAATGATGAATTCACGTTTTTTTTTGAATTGTTGTAACTTCATGTCCCTATTGTTGTAAGAAGTGCTTTTGTTTATGCGGTGCATCTTTTATAAATCTTGTAGTAAGTATTATTTGTTGCAATCGGGTGTTAATTTGTTGTTGCAGTAGTTATTTCTAAATGTTGCAGCACAAGATATCAAATATTGCAGATATTTCAATTATTTCTTCATAGTTGCAACAAGGTTAATTTTTGTTGCAATAGATTCTTATATTTTTTGCTTTAATAGTTCAAAATTGTTGCACATTTTGTTTGTTAATTTTGTACTTGTTGCATCTGGAACAAAAAAAATGTTTCAAGTTTAAGAACTATTTTTTTCACTTATGAGATTTTTTTTGCACCGTATCGAATTAGTTGTCTCATCCCCATCCATTCACCGATTAAATATACGCCTTCCAATCCCTGTTCTCACATCCCATCCACACCCATTCGATGCCTTGCTAGTCTTTGGCGACCGGAGGCAACTGCTATCGCACCCATGCTTTACATGTTCTTCTCTCTCTAGATCGGCAAGGATGAGGTATCACAGCGGAGCCGCGCTGTCCACCGAAGGAGCAAGGTAGTGTGTTTACTTCTGCAAACCCTCCCGATGCTGCCATCATCGAATGAAGGGTTGAGGGATGGGAGAGGAGCATCCCGACGGGAGGCGTTGTGTTTGCGTTTGTGCTACTGTGGATGAAATAAGACAGTAATAGTTTATAGCATTCTGGTTTATAAAAGATCTGACGGTGGGGAGAAGCATACGACGATAGTAAAGCTAATATGGGGTGGTCCGATCTTGGGATGACGAAGATGATAGCTCAGACCTATGAACCCTAACGAACATCGGTGATAACTACTATGTCGATATAGCAACTTGTGAAACGTGAATTCGCGTAAGAACACGCTTCGATCTCATCTACTTGACCACGCGACAAGGTTACAAATCCCGGCAAAATTTCGCAAAATCTCTGTGAGATCTCGGATTTCGGCCGGGGATGAGATTCAAAATCTTGGCCGAATAATTTTTTTAAAATAAATAAATAAAATTGCTACAATATTTTTCAGAAATTTCGATGAGATCTCGGCAAATCTCGGGTTTTTTGACTAGATTTGGCCCAATAACCCTTAAGAAAGTCATCTTCCATGAAAGTTTGTTCAAAAACCAAATTTTTGAGACGTTTTAAATTTTTGGCAGAAATACTGTTAGATTTTTATAAAATTATACAAGCTTGGTCATGCTCTGAAAAATTTATGGTACTATCTTTATCAGTGTAGTATCATATAGAAATTTTTTCAAAATAATTGAACTTCATTTGTTATCTTTAAAAAATCAAAAATAGAATGAACATAACTGATACTGTAACCTTGCCAGAATTTTATAATTTTGCTCAAGTGTGATGATGATCTAAAATTTTTATGAGAGCTTAAGAATTTTCAAAATGTTATAACGTGGTTTGCATTTTTCATTCGGTTGAAATTTTATCGGTGAGCCTTTTATCATGACAGTTGTATTGTCAGAATTTTTTAAAATTCCTCAGGCTTGATAATAATCTTAAATTTTTATGGGAACATTAGTGATGTGTCAGGACCATCCACAAAAAAATTTCAAAAAAATCGTCGAGATTTCGGCATTTCTCAATGAAATTTCAGTAATTTTGGCCGAATTATCAATTAAAAAATTCAGGATTTCAAATTTTGACTAGATTTCATCTGAGGTTTCAAGATTTCGTCAAAATTTTGGATTTCGGCCATCTCCGAGATGTGAACTGAAAAGAAAATTTGAAACCCTACCACGCGATAGTAGACGTACGATTACTTGCAATCATCCCGAAGAGGTTGCAAGAATGACGAGAATAAATTTCAGATTGGAATCCGTATTCTAATATGTATTGGAGCACAAGTCATAGAATCAAAAGTATATCTTTAATCTTAAAATTCATGATTACATTTATAATAGACGGAAAACACCTATATAGGAGAGAGGGGCACAGGAACAATACACTATGTCAACAGTAATCGGTTTGAATAGTACCATATGAATAGTTACCATGTGCATTCACCCATCTAATTGAAAACTATCCCAAAAGTTTGAAAACAAACTATTATAATTAAAAAAACAATATTATGATTCACAAACAATATCTTCTTGTCAAGTTACAGGGATCTCTCCTTTTTTGAAGATAGTAATTCTTTCTGGTTAATTAAAATACAAAATTAGAAAAGTATTGGATATATATATAAATATAATATATATATACTAGTTAATTGTCCGTGCGTTGCTACAAAAATTCTCAAACACAACCTTATTAAGAAAAGTTTTTCAAAGAAACAGCCAAGTTAGTTGATGAGAAAGATATGTATGAAGCGAACTTGTTAGCTACTTAAGAGTGCTTCAAATTATCAGTTAATCATTCATGCTAGTATAATTTTTAAAAGCCTCAACATGATAGTACAACGGCAACTTTAAAGAATTTAATCTTTTTTCTTTTTTTTTCTCCTCCCCTTTTGTCTCGAGTGTAGTCTTCTGTACCTTGTAACTTTAAACTTTGTTTTCTATCCTCATAATTTAATCACAACTTTAGCTATCTTAAAAAAAAAAAAGAGGAGCCATGGCCATGGCCTCCTTCCATATCATTTCTTGCACCCCTTGAATCTTTTGTATTGCTTCTTTCTCTCTTTCTCCTGTGTATGTATGAGCCTTCCTCTCATTTGTTTCTTCCTGCGTCTCTTCGTATGTCCTCTATGATGAAGATGAAGGTGGCCTTTTATAGGTGGAGGAGAGGGCAGCCAGGTGTGTGAGTGCTCAGCCTCTATGATACGGTACTTTGTGATCTCCGGGATTGACACATGATTTGATTATGCAATTCTTGCCTTTTAACTCTGCATTTCCATCCGAATGAGATACAATGAAATAGGATTTTCATGTTATAAGATATGGTGAGTATATCATTCCATCAAAGCGGGATACGATGAGAAAACTCTTTCATTTATAAGAGATATGAATAAAATCCTTCCATTTTAAGGAGATGTGATCAGTAATATTTCCATAAAATAGAGAAAATTCGGATCGGGTAGGGGGCGGGCTGAGTGAACAGAAGGAAAGACTGAGCGAACAGAAAGAAAAGGGTGGAGACGAGCTGAGCGAATAAAAAGAAAGAGAGGGTATAAAGAACGAACCGCTGCTACCAAGTCGTAATTAGAATTAGTAGAGAAGGAAAGAGAGGGTATAGAGAACGGACCGCTGTCACCAAGTCGTAATTAGAAGTAGTAGATATATATATATATATATATATATATATATATATATATATATATATATATATATATATATATATAAGTAGTAGATATATATATATATATATATATATATATATATAAAAGGAAAAGTTTTATTCGATTCACACGTAAAGAAATGTAGAAATACGGTCGAGTCGGGAGCCCGGTTGCTGTGATACGGTAGCAGACGACACGATACTCGGCCCGATCCGTTTGGAGGCCTCCGCTTGGTCGCCGCCGTGAAGTGACACGGCCTATAAAATACTACTACGCTGCTGCAGCGCCGTTCAGGTCGCTCTTGAGATTCGGGAAGCCTTCTCTTTTTTGTGCAACAACCAGACGAGTCCGTCGAGTCCTGACTGCTCCCTCCGCCTCCGCTCTTCTTGCGAAGGAAGCAAAGCCGGAGCAGAGCCGCGCTGCTGGAGGAGGAGGAGGTCGCCGGAGAGGAGATGACCGACGGGGAGGACGCCGCCGCCGTTCGCCGCTGCACCGCTGTCACCGACTACCGCAAGAGGCTCCTCAACTGCCGGGAGCTCGAGACGCGGGTCCGCACAGGTATACGACCGACGCCTCCTCCTCCTCCTGCTTCTCCGTGTGTAGATGGCTTGTTCGATCTCTTGGGTTGCTGGGTCCCGAGGTGTTCGCGAGTGTTCGCGCGCGGGGAGATCTGGGTTTTGTGGCTGGGAGGTTGAGGGCTAGAGTTCTGGTTATGCCAATTTGGGTTCGGGATTGGTGTGGTTTCGCCTGTCTCGGGGATTTTCTTGGGTTGCTGGCTCTCGGTTAGTGTTTTGTTGGGGGTGCTGATTGATCGCTAAATCTGGTGGTTTGGCTGCTGATTGATCGCTAAAGATTGGATGTTGTGCAGGAAGGGTGCGGCCTGGGGTTTGGTTTAGGTGAGCTTTGGTAGTTTCTGCAAGATGGAACAAGAAAAATTTTGGGATGAAGTAATATGCTGGCTGATTAGTAGATTGGGATGCCTAGTGTGGAGTAGTGTCTGGTGATCCCTCGGTAGTCAATGGTTCGCTCTGTTGCGTTAGTTGGTGATGCTACTGCCGAGAACGGTAGAGTTCGTGTTTCCGTTTTGTCTAGGCTGTTGATTCAGTAATTAGTTGTGAGTGCTACGCCTGAACGTGCTAAAGATAATGGGAGGCTAATTTTAGCTATTTTTTTGGTAGGATCTAGTTCGTTCTTTTGTGTTGGTAATTATTCATAGTTCTTGTGGCATGTGAGGAGATTGCATTTTGAAATTTACCTTTTATTAGTTTCCCAGTTAGTCACTCTTCCTTTTGTAATAGAGTTCTACTTTTGTGTTGTTAAGTTTCAAGGAGGTCAGATTCGGTGTAATCAGGTTTTATCTTTTGGTAATCTAGGATCAGCTAAATTGAGCACTCTATTGGTGTTATAGTAGGTTGGTGTAATGGTGTCGAACAAATGCTATGCACTATGGGCTCATGTAGCTTGGAAACATTGTATCCTAATACTATGTTTTATCATCCTAAGTGATGCAAGACTTGTAGTTTATTTCACCTTGAATTGCGGTACTAGTGATATGGCGATGGACTTGAGCTTCTATGGATTCTGTCTTCCCCTGATTATGTTCCATCAGTCAGACTTCTAGTTTATTGCACCTTGAATTGTGGTACTGGTGATATGGTGATGGACTTGAGCTTCTATGGATTGTCTTCCCCTGATTATGTTCCATCAGTGGATGGTCTTTCTTCTGGTTATGCTTATTCTTATATGTGGTATGATTTATGTTCAATGTGACATGATTTGGTGGTGCTCAGAATATGCACAACTTAAAGGTGTGATAGAAGACATCTGCTTACTTGAGTACTTGATCGTATCTGGTGACAATTATGTTCTAGAATTTGAAATGTCTCATATGTGTTCGCCAGAAGCTTTCATGTAATCTTTGGGGTTTTTTTTCCCTTTAACTTTCTAGTAATGTACTCTGTTAGTTTTGTACAATATGCTTGACTGCCTTTCAGCAATTTGATTATTTGAATTCCAGTCTGTTGGATCTAGTTAAAAGACTGGATCATATTTCTCATGAAACCTCTCTCTGTTTGATTTATATTTTAACATTTCATTTGTTCCTCTCTGCTTTTCTTGTTATCTTTAGTGCTAATCTGATATATATATATATATATATATATATAGAAGTCTGTATTCAAGACATTAATATCATCGCAACTCTGTTTCTACCAGAGCTTCACTCTATGATACCATTCTATTGCTACTGTGGTGTGTATGCCATTAGGTGTGAAACCTGGATTTAACCCTTGTCAAGTGGACTAACTGGGATTGTCTAACCAGACATTCTGGTACCTTTGTTATGCAAATTATCTGCTCATTCTTGAACTTGCATAATTTTTCAGTCTCACTTGTCCAGAAGGTCCTCTGTTTTCTGCTGGATCTGTTTTTTTTGTTTAAAATATGTATATGCTGAATTGTTGACAGCATTTACTTGTACTTTGATTATATTGATTTAGTCTGGTGAATTTGTTTATTTGCATGCAGTGAGGGAGAACCTAAAAAATGCAAAGAAAGATTTTGGTAAAACTGAAGATGACCTGAAGTCATTGCAAAGTGTGGGCCAAATTATTGGTGAAGTACTTCGGCCATTGGACAATGAACGGTGTAAGTGAAAATGTCTTTTTCATTGATTTTTGAACAAATATAATTCCTGTACAATATAGTGAAATACAACAGGTACTATATTCTTAATCATCAATTCCATCATTTCATTGCATGTTGTCCTACCTAGTAACATGAATTTTCACTCATGGCAGTAATTTTTTGTGTCTCAATTAAGTAATAGTTTACTTAATTATAGCAAAGAAACTGAAACCTGTCTTTTTTGAAGTTATCGTGAAAGCCAGCAGTGGACCACGTTATGTTGTTGGCTGCCGAAGTAAAGTAGACAAGGAAAAACTGACAGCTGGAACACGAGTTGTTCTTGACATGACAACTCTTACCATCATGCGTACTCTGCCACGCGAGGTATGTGGCTGCCGCGGATTGTTCATTTATGTTTTTTTTAAAAAAAAATTCAGTTTCTGTGGTGACGTATATATTTGCAAACTTAATAAGCATGGATGTTAGTAATAAATCTGTACCTGCTCAGGTAGATCCAGTCGTATACAATATGCTCCATGAAGATCCGGGTAATGTCAGTTATTCAGCTGTTGGTGGGTTGTCAGACCAGATAAGGGAACTAAGAGAATCTATTGAGTTGCCTCTTATGAACCCTGAATTATTTCTTCGTGTCGGTATTAAGCCGCCAAAGGTAAATTTAAGAAACAAATATATCCTTTGGAACAACATATCATGCAGTTAGCACAAGGAGATTACAATGCAGCTTTCACAATCTTGGGGTGTACTAAATGTTACTTTTCTCATTGAAGGGCGTTCTTCTCTACGGCCCACCTGGTACTGGGAAGACACTCCTCGCTAGAGCCATTTCTAGCAACATCGATGCTAATTTTTTAAAGGTCTGTTTTCTTTAGTTGAGATCAACTTAGTCACATGTATTAAGCACATTATTGTTCGCTCATGTGCACCATTAAAACAGGTTGTGTCAAGCGCTATCATTGACAAATACATCGGTGAAAGTGCACGTTTAATTCGAGAGATGTTTGGCTATGCACGTGAACATCAGGTAAGTTTAATTTCTGTGTACCTAATCATCCTGATACTTTCATTTATGGGATTTTTGCAACAAACCACTAACAAGTACGGGAGTTTGTCAAAAACCCACCCGCATCTCAAATTCCGTTAGTCTGACACCCGCATCTCAAATCCCGTTAGTCTGACACCCGCAAGTTTTATGTGGTTGTAAACTCCTTCAGGGCTAGCTTTCTGCTTTCCCATTTGACCGTCTGACGTGGTGCTTGCATGGCACTCCCGCATGGAGCAGTGTAGTGGGCTATGTCCTAGGGAGCCATCACTATGCAGAAATGTCCCAAATCACCACCAAATCAAGCGCCTAAAATCATGTTGGGACCGGATTTCCAAATCCGAATCCTCTGTGTATAATCTGTGCTAGTCCAGGAAAAGCTAGCACACACAGTGGAAACAGTGATGGCAACATATCCATATCACGATTCAAATATTATTAATTAAGCAAAAAAGTATCAGCCTTGTGGCCAAATATTACAAGTAAACAGCCTCTTGGCTTGAGTTCAATAAGTAGCAGCGGAAACGAAATAACAGCAGCAGAATAAGCCCATCCATTTCCCACAAGCAATCGACTGGGGTTCGCGACCTAGCAATCCTTATCGTCTTCATCATAACCACAAGCATAGAACTCGTAGCCACCTTCAGCTTCTGCACACTCTTCTGTGGAAAGTTGGGATGTTGCAATGGTTAGCTCAAAATGTACTCCGCAAGTATTGGAGATATAATGCAAGATAGCTATATGCAAGGCTAAACAATTGAAGGCATAATATGGCTCTTTTAGCATAAAGCAATGTTTAACTTTAAATACCAATAGTAATTTCACAAAGCATCATTTGATCGAAATGTAATTGAATATAAATTGAACTTGAAGTAATAGCTAATCAGGTTCCAACCACTTGACTGGCTCCAGTCGCCAAACTACAACTTGAGAGTTCCATCCACTCATAGATTTCCAAACCACCATTTTCATTTAAAACAAAACCATAAAATCTACAATGTGCAAGCGTACCTCGCCTTACCTTGATCGTGGGCACGGCTACTTAAGTAGTTTTAACTCTGCAGAGTGTGTACAGCTTTACCCACAAGACATGATCGACTTGTTGCCATGCAATTAACACACTTCCTTTGGTGTATCGGCAGAGAGATCATGACGAGGCCTTTACAATGTACAGACCCGCTATTAACCTCGCCCACTAAGATTTCACCGCTGAAGGGTTACATCCACCCAGTCAGAAGCCCCCTCTTACACCATGTGGGGAAGTCAAAATCGAGATGCGCAAATTAATTAGCCAGGTCGTACCTATATAGACTTGTGGTTGTACGGTAGTGCTCGGTCCATGGTAACACATGCTTCGGTCCTTAAATGACTAGGGCGGAACATTCACTTTCAAGGTCTCGTGCATCCAGCACCCACCAAACATCCATCCGCCCTGGTCTAAACCATTTCCACTTTATTTCATTTAAATAACAGCAACAATACCAATTGCCGCATCTTCACAAATAAGTTTAAGCAATGTTTGAAAAGTTTCCCATAATGGCATAATACCGAAATGTTTAAGCTGGACTAAGTAATTCTACCGTCCCATACTACACTATTGGTTATCACCAGATAAATTAGCTAGTATCATCTAGGGTGACAAAAGTTCGACATGATCAATACCAATTAGGGTATAACAAAATTTGGAATTTAACTGTACCTAAAACTATATTTAAAGTACATTGCATAGAAGTAAGCATGCGTAATTTAAAACAATATAAGCATTTTATAAAATTGGGATCAACGTGTTCAAGACTTGCCTGGATTGAAGGGTAGGTGATCAAGATCGTCGGTAGCAACTCCTTTCGGCTCTCCGAAAACTATACGCGAAAAGCATCCAAATTCAAATAAAATCCAAATAAATTCAAATAAAATACAAAACTAGTACAAATAGATAGAGTATAATTTTATATGAATTTAGGAAGAAAAATGAGGTCAATCGGACTTAA
Source organism: Otatea glauca (assembly GCA_036346275.1). NCBI lineage: Eukaryota > Viridiplantae > Streptophyta > Magnoliopsida > Poales > Poaceae > Otatea > Otatea glauca. The sequence continues at coordinate 53,835,296 of CM070721.1, forward strand.
GACGAAGGAGATCGGACATTTTGAATCCAAAAATTGACCTCTTGCCGGATTTGGAGAAGAAATGGTTGTCAACAGAGTTCTGGTTAGAGTTTTCAAAATCTGATTTTACCCAATGTAGATAACACCGAAAGGAAGCTCCAGAAAAAATTTGAGGCCAAATGGAGGTCGGGAGTAGTCGGGAGAGCTCGCCGAATGTTCGCTGGAGTTCAGAAAGAACAGCTTGTACAGGGAGATCTGATGAATGGATTGGAACAAATCAAATCTGGGAATGTGAGGAATGAGGAGGATAACCTGGGTTTCAATTTATAGGTCCATTCGACCAGCGGATCGTCGGGAAACGCTCGCCGAAGTTATGGCTGGAATAGTAACCGAGTTCGCCGGGGTAAATGAGTGAAACGGATGGGAATTAAATGCGGTTCGGGTAGGAATGAACAGTAACCGAGAATAATAAATCCCGAAAGCAATTATTTTTCTTCTAAAAAAATTCATATTAAATCTGAAAATTAGCAAATAAATTATATTAAATATGGGAATTTGAAGAGATACCGGTTTCAGCAATAAATCATGAATAAATATTTTAAATAATATAAAATTACTATTTATGGCACATTAATTAATTTTTAAATGTTGGAAATTAAATAGGCTTGGGAAAAATAGTAAAAAGGTTCTAAAAATTCTGGAAAAATTCTCAAAAATACTTTAGAATATTTGTAACCCAATAATATTATTTTCGAAATTTTTAAGCTTTTAAATTTTCTGCAGAAATTCATTTTATAAAACTGAGAATTGCGAAAAGAGTTTTAATAAAATCCGTAAAATTCCAAATTAAATAAAACAAATCAAAATAAAATTTTTAGGATGTTACAAATCACAAAGTTCCCCACTAACTAGGTCGAAGTATATCAAAACCTACCAAAATTGGGGCAAATACAACTTACCAGACTACAAGTGCTGCCGCGATCACCTCTTCCCCTTTGCGACGCCATCTTCTGCATGGTGACCACTATCACCTAAAACCCTACCTGTGTCGCCCCAAGACCTCGTGTTGACCCTGAGAGGGCACTTCTTGGCCTGGTGAGGAAGAGAGATAACTTATAACCAATCCACATTGGAGCGTCACGCAAGCACCATGTCAGACAGTAAATGGGAAAACTAGCCTTGGGGAGGGATTTGCAACCACATAAATCTTGCGGGTGTTAGACTGACGGGATTTGAGATGCGGTTGTGTTTATGACAAACTCCCCAATTTGTGGGTGGGTTTTCTCAAAACTCCATTTATTTTGGGAGGGCTGTCAAAGTGTAGTGATAAGAAAGCTAATTATCTTTTCTGCCATCCTTTTCAAACCATAATTGGAATGTTTATCTTTGTTCCTAGGCTTCCTTTCCCTCCATTGGTTAGAAGTTAGTTTGTGTATGAACTATGAAGTAGCTAGAGAGTTATTTAATTCAAAAGGGGAGCAGAGAAATAAACTAGTGGCATGGAGCATCTCCAGCTCTACATTTACTTTGCCAGAAACAAACTTGGGAATAGCCTTGACATCTTAGTTGCTATGCACATCTTTGTATGTATTTATCGACCTTTTTGACTCAAAGCACAGAATTGGTCAATCGGCATCACTGACAAGTGTTATCTTTGTTTCAATCATTTTGTCTAGCCATGCATTATTTTTATGGATGAAATTGATGCTATCGGTGGCCGGAGATTTAGTGAGGGCACAAGTGCAGACCGTGAGATTCAGAGGACATTGATGGAGCTTCTGAATCAGTTAGATGGATTCGATGAGCTCGGGAAGGTACACTTCTTTTACTGAATGATGTTAACAATGTTTAGTCAGGTCAGTAGTTTACTAATGCAAGTGATCTTATGTTGATGTGCGTGTGGCTTGTGTGCATGCGGCACATCAAGGCGAGTTTGTATGCACATGCATGTCTTATGACTGCAGGCCACTAGGATAAAACACATTGTTTAATGCTTATGATTTGCTATTATGGTAATTCCTTGCTAACATGAAATATTTTCTTGATTCATTGATCATAGTGCTGAATTCTGAATGGTAAACTGGACCGTACTGTATGCTCATAAGCAGCTTCGTCCATGTCTTACGAGTTTCATATATGCATATTTGTATGTTTCAAACTATCACGGCAGCTCACAAATTGTGACAAACAATTAATATTGGTTGTTCCAAACAGTTACACAATCAAATATACCTTAATTTTGTCTTGTGAATTTCCCTTGCCTTACATGGTAAGATCACTGTACGGAGTAGTTGATAACACAGTTGCAGAGTGGGAATTTTGGTGTGGAAACTCGCAAAACAGTGTTAACCCCTTAGAAAGTTCGAGATGATGCTGGTTGTCCCTCATTGTTTGTCTTAATTTTATGATTTGTGCATGTGCAATGACTTGCTGAATGTCTTTTCTGGTTGTGTGAATTGTGTGTAACAAGAACACTTCCGTTTATATACAGGTTAAGATGATCATGGCGACAAACCGGCCTGATGTCTTGGATCCTGCACTCCTTCGTCCTGGACGGTTGGACAGGAAGATTGAGATCCCACTGCCAAATGAGCAGTCAAGGATGGAGGTCCTCAAAATACACGCAGCTGGCATCGCGAAGCATGGTGAAATTGACTATGAAGCCGTGGTTAAGCTAGCTGAAGTGAGTAGTTAACCTATCTAACACCTCTTGGGCTCTTGGTGCTTTCCATTGTCTCCAAAGCCCTAACTCGGTAACTCGTATGGCTCCAGGGTTTCAACGGTGCCGATCTGCGCAATGTCTGCACTGAGGCTGGTATGGCCGCCATTCGAGCAGAGCGCGACTACGTCATTCATGAAGACTTCATGAAGGTAAGGGGTATCATGCGCACCTCTTCTATCTATACATCTTTACACTAGGCAGTCAGTGTTGACAATGTCTAACTTTCTGACAATGTTTTCAGGCTGTGCGCAAGCTGAACGACGCCAAGAAGCTCGAGTCTAGTGCACACTACAGTGCAGACTTTGGCAAGGAGTAAGAGGGGCCGATCGGAGACCGTCGAATCTTGTGGCTACGCACCGATCATTTTCTTCTTCCATGGGGGACTATCAGAGCGAACATGTCTGCTGTTTACTTTCCCAGGTTCTGGGTTGACTGTCCCCGGCGCTCCACCCAAAAGTCCAAACAGATCTGGATGCACACGCCAATTCAATTTGGAACCGATCACCTCGAGAATTAGCTGATCTTATATCTGCGTTGCTTGCTTCTCGCTGTTGCTTACTTTGGGAATCAAACAAATGTGAAAAATGGAAACAAACTCAGGTTCCATGTTGTCTTAGCATGGTTCATTGACAAGCGGGACCTCTCTTCTGAAGGGGTGGGTGAAATGCAATGTCCATCTTCTTTCCTCTTTATTTATGAAAATTCTTTTTCCAAAATAAATAAAACGATCAGAAGGAAGGTTATCGAATCAATAATAGTATTTCACACGGAGGAAAAAACGGAGAAAGATTTGAGGGAAACTCAAACCTGAAGCAGCCCAAGCAGCTCGGAGCAGCTGCCACGCGTTGGGCCCAAACGCTCCACCGCTCTCACCGATCCAACGGCCGCCCAGACCCCATCCTCCCCCGCACGAATCTCAAGGCGCAGGAACGCTCAAAACCAAACCACCAGTGACGAGCGCGGGGGAAACCAGACCACCACCTCCCTGCCCCCTCTCAATTCGACGCAAGAAATTAAACCAGACATCACAAGCCAAGAAAATCTCATCCTTGATCCGTTCTATCTCGATAATCTTTCGATTTTCTCCGTTAAATCGCTGCGATCCATCGATCCCCGATTCTGCTGTGGAAAAGAAGGCGAGTTTGGATTTGATGGTTGCTGCTGCTGGAATCCTCCTCCTCGCATGACAAAGCTCGAGAGCGCGGGGTGCACGGAGAGCGCTCGACGGATCGCCGTCGCGCCGATGAAGCTGCTAGTGCGCGTCGTGGAGGCGCGCGGGCTGCCGGCGATCCACCTCAACGGCTCAAGCGATCCCTTCGTGAAGCTGCAGCTGGGCAAACGCCGGGCCAAGACGGCCGTGGTCAAGAAGAGCCTCAACCCCGTCTGGGACGAGGAGTTCAGCTTCCTAGTCGGGGACGTCGCCGAGGAGCTCGTCGTGTCCGTGATCAACGAGGACAAATACTTCAGCAACGACGTCCTGGGGAGGGTCAGAATGCCCCTCGCTGAGGTCATGGAGACCGACGATTTGTCGCTCGGGACCGCCTGGTACCAGCTCCAGCCCAAGAGCAAGAAGTCCAAGAAGAAATGCCGCGGTACCACTTCGCGTTGCATTGAAACCTTCTAATTTTTTTTCTCTGTTTCAATTTTGTTGATTTGTTTGCTAATTGAGTTTGTGTGAGCTACCATGAACTGCATGCAGAAGTAAATGTTCCAAAAATGTGGAAATAGTTGCACCACCTTAATTCCACGAGCATTTGTAATCTTGAGATCATTTGGTTTTCTTCCATTGCAGGAGAGGTTTGCCTGCGCATATCCTTGTCTACTAGAACCCATGTATCTGATGAATCACAGAACGTTCCACATCCCACTTCAGATGATATAGCATCAAGCTCAGACAGGTCAATTGAAAATAAAGATGGAACTCTATCGACCACCAGTAGCTACATCAACCTGTCAGCCTGTGCCAGCATGGACCGAGCATCGCACAGCAGTGTGGAACGATTGGCGGACAGCATTGTGGACCAACCACCCCGTAGCAGCATGGAACAAGCAGGTACTGAGCCTGGAGCAACTGCTGATAATGATGCATTGGCAAATCCATCATCAGTGGTGGAGGTGTTGTCTCGCTATTTCTTTGGGAAACCTGTCGATGCAGTGCCCTCGGTTGCATCAGACTCTGAGTCGGTTGATCAGTTCCAAGAGTCGAAAATGTGCTCTGAAGATTGTGAAAACCCTGAGAATGGCACATCATCTGAGTCAAGCCTTGATGAGCTACTGAAAATTATGGAGTCCAAAGATAAAGGTTGTGAAATGCCAGGGAACTTGCCTGGAGGTGTACTTGTTGACGAATCTTATGTTGCTGCACCAGCTGAATTGAATTCCCTCTTGTTTTCCGCAAACACAGATTTCTGGCCAGCAGTAGCTGAACTTCAAGGAACAAGTGGGTTTCAGATTGAACCGTGGAAGCTTGATAGTAATGGTAGTTGCTTGCGAAGAACATTAACTTACACAAAAGCTGCGAGCAAGTTAGTTAAAGCTGTGAAAGCCACAGAAGAGCAGAAATACTTGAAGGCAGCTGGAAATTCTTTCGCTGTTTTGTCTATTGTAAGCACTCCTGATGTTCCCTGTGGTAACTGTTTCAAGATAGAGATATTGTATTCTATAACACCAGGTCCCCAGTTATCATCTGAACAACAAACAGCACATCTTACTGTAAGCTGGCGGGTGAACTTTGTTCAGAGCACAATGATAAAAGGAATGATTGAGAGTGGTGCAAAACAAGGCATGACAGAAGGTTACGCACAATTTTCTGAAATACTCTCCCAGAGGATGAAAGTAGCTGAGCTTGATGATGCTAATTCAAACAAAGAAAAGATTTTAGCTTCCCTACATGCACAAAAAGAATCAGGCTGGAGGCTGATTGTCCGCTTTCTTGGGAACTTTACGTTTATATTCTCTGTTATCATAGCACTATATGTTCTAGCACACCTTCATTTATCCAAGCCCAATGTGACGCATGGGCTTGAATATTTTGGAATTGACCTTCCTGATTCAATTGGAGAGGTTGTGGTTTGTGCTGTATTGATCCTTCAGGGACAGAATATCTTAAAAGTAATACAGCGTTTCTTAAATGCATGGAAACAAAGAGGTAGATATCTCAGAGTCAATATTGTTCTCTACTCTGAAGTTTGGTGCACTTGAATATATGTATTTGCTATTTGTGTTGTATATGTCGATGCTGTAAGAGTGAATGCACTTTTCTAAAAGGAGTAGAGGTGAATGGTCTCCTACTGCACGTCTGCACTAAATGGACATTTTTGTACTACATCTTTGTTTTTATCTTGTAGTGCAACTTGTTTCCTTTATATTTTCAGTTGAGGTTAAACAATATTAACCCTTTTTCTTCTTGTATTAGGTAGTGATCATGGGGTCAAAGCTCACGGTGATGGTTGGTTACTGACTGTTGCACTTGTTGAGGGTACTGGTATAATAGCTGCTGGTTCATCTGACTTATTTGATCTCTACGCCGTTTTTACCTGCAATGCAAAGAGGAAAACAAGCTCAATTAAATTCCAGACATCAGATCCAAAATGGAATGGTTCATTTCATTCCCCTTCCTTTATGTTGCTTTGTCCTCAATTGTGGAGCTGTAGATCCATTTTGCCAGTACTACAATCCTACATGAACTGACCTTCTCATAGCGCGTATCTGACTCATTTGATGTTTCACTTTCTAGAAATATTCGAATTTGATGCAATGGGTGATCCTCCATCAAGGATGGATGTGGCTATTCATGATTCTAATGGACCATTCGATGAAGCTCCCATTGGTCACTCTGAAGTGAACTTTCTGAAAAACAATTTATCAGATTTAACTGACATATGGCTTCCTCTTGATGGGAAGTGTGACCCAGCAAGCAACCCTAAGCTACACTTAAGAATCTTTTTGAACAACTCGAGAGGGACTGAAGTTGTTATGAATTACCTGGCAAAGATGGGGAAAGAAGTTGGTAAGAAGGTAAGGAATTGGGCAGCCTTTTTGTCAGACATTTTCTTCATCATATATTCAATTTCTAGAATTACATAGAACATAATGTGCAGATACATTTGCGGTCAGCCCAAACAAATGCAGCATTCCGGAAACTCTTTATCCTCCCCCCAGAAGAGTTTCTCATCGATGATTTCACCTGCCATCTGAAACGGAAAATGCCACTTCAGGTAAGGTTATATCGTTTTTGTCTTATTCAGTTGTCAAAGATGGTGTACATTGTCCGACCTAATAATTATATGAGTAAGAGAGTAGAAGAAAGAAGGTTTGTACATTTGTGTACCATGGTGAATCAGTGCTATAGTTTTGCACTTGTTGATGATTCATTTGACATTTGACATATTTTATATTTCCCCCCAGAGAGGTGCTTCCAGAAACTGATATCCTAGTTCTTACAGGGCCGCCTCTTTTTTTCTCCAAGAATAATTGGATTCTACTCTAATATATTTGGTCACAAAACCAAGTTTTTCTTTTTGTGGGAAGACGTCGATGATATCCAAGTTATCCCTCCGACACTGTCGATTGGTAGCCCATCCTTGATGGTTATCCTTCGAAAGGATAGAGGTCTTGAAGCAAAACATGGTGCCAAGGGAACAGATCATCATGGAAGACTCAAGTTCCATTTTCAGTCCTTTGTTTCGTTCAATGATGCTCACAGGTAGCTTCCATTTGTTCTCTCTTAAAAATCCAATGATATATCTAGCCTAAAGATATATGTTTTTTTTTTAGATCCTGCTTTGTGGAGTTGTAGTTTAAACAGTTCATGGGCAGCCGGCCCGAAGTATTGGGCCAGGCCAGGCTCAGGCTTTGATTTTCTGGTCTGCCATGCCTGGCCTAGCTAGACAATAACTAAAGGAATAATTTTATATATACATTTCAGCATAATTCCCACATGTAAAATATATTTTTTTGAACAGAAAGGCAGGAGCTCTGCCTAGTCAATTAACAGAAGGAATCAAGGAAGCACACTAGAAAATAATTTAAATTATTATTTTCTGGCAAAATATAGGAAAATATGAATATTTTTAAATTTTTGGGGGCTTCGGACCTAAGGATGTCAGGCTGGGCCAGGCTCAAGCTCAAGCCTAGCACTTATATTGACGCTTTGACAATTTTTTGTTGACATTATTTAGGGATTTTCACAATAATTCATATTCAGGTTATTATATACATATGCAACCTCATGGAATACAATTAAGCAAATGGAGTAACAATAGAATTCTAATAGTAATAGAACCAGCAATTAGGCACTTGATGGATTACTTTGTTCCATTAGCATCACTTACCAAACTATTCTGCTACTTCACTAATGAATCTATCACGCCAAGAAACCTTTAATTATCTGGCAGAATAATCATGGCGATTTGGAAAATGCGATCACCGGGTCCAGAACAGAAGGGGGAGACGATCGAGAAAGAGACTGAACTCAAAGAACTCCAGTCCGAAGAAGGCGGATCCTTATTTACCCATGAAGATGTCAAAATGTCCGAAGTATTCTCGTCAGTTCTTTCTGTTGACGTGAGTGTTGCGTTTACCTTTGCAAGCTCATGCACGAGCTTGACACAATGCATTTGCACAACAAATAATCTGTTTTGAGCTTCCCCTTGAATGAATATCTGTATTTGCAGGTTGAGTCCCTGATGGAGATGTTTTCAGGAGGTCCCTTGGAACACAAAGTGATGCAAAAGACTGGTTGTATGGACTACTCGCCAACAGAATGGGAACTTGTAAACCGAAATATGCACCAGCGGCAAATAAGCTACAAGTTTGATAAATCCTTGTCTCGATATGGAGGAGAAGCAACCACCACTCAGCAGAAGTATGCCCTAGTGAACCAAGATGGCTGGGCCATTGAAGAGGTGATGACCCTCCAAGGTGTTCTACTTGGGGACTACTTCAGTGTAAGATGTTCCTTTATGCGTTTCTTCTACTTTCCTTTGGTGATTTTGGTACATTTTCTTTCACATTAAAATATCATTATTGAGAGTTTGTGACCCTTCAAAACAAATATGAATCTGAGTAAGACAATATTAATCTGTGTGTTTTTCTTCACTATGTTCTTACTGAACTAGTACTTCAAATCATGTGATCACAATGATTCCTAACATGCAGCTCCAGCTGAAGTACCATATGGTGAACGTACCGTCGAAACCAAACACCTGCAGTGTGCAGGTCTTGTTGGGGATTGCCTGGTTAAAGAGCACCAAGCACCAAAAGAAGGTCACAAAGAATGTCATGTCCAATTCCTCAAATAGATTGAAGGAGCTCTTTTCTGAAGTTGAGAAGGATCTTACGTCAAGAAACGGTAGCCTTTTCAATGCAGATACTGATCCCTAGTGTTGCTAAATGTTTTCGATATCACATAAAGTAATTACAAAATTCACATGAAAGCAATGCTAGGAGTAAGTTAACAAGTAAAGTATCACAGGTAGCAAATCTGTATGATGCATTACGTCACTACCATGTCAAATGAATTATTACCACCTAGTAGAACAAAATGAAGATGATTTTTTGACTGCACTGTTAGAGAACAAACAAACCGTGTTTCTTTGTCTATATAATGCAATACTGTTTTTTTTTTGGTCTAGGTCAAGAATGACACTGAATTTTTCTTTGTGCAAAGAGTTTCCAGGTGCAAGCTAACATCTGTACAATGTTAACACCAGATTGGTCATAAAATCAGTCAAATGTGTTTGAAGAGCACTGCAGATTTGGGTGATCTGTGCGATCTGTTGCCCTTTGCGGTGTCACAAGCTTCAGCTCTTGACAACATATTTTCTGGTAGAGTTCTTACACAGACGGCGAAGCCTGAAAGTCCTTCATCAATGTGAATAGATCGTTTCAGAAACACTTCATTTTGTGCTCTGACATTCCTGATATGGCCTTACCTTCGTAGGAAGTCAAGCGGAGTTGTATATGCACACCTGACCTCTAATGCACAAATGATACAGTAAAAGGAAGCTAATATTGATTCATAGAGATTTCGCTCATAGTCATTTGATGTAATGAACAGTAGAAAATGTGAGATCGATTCCATACAAGTCTTCTTTGCTTGTTGTTCAGTTTGACATACTCCTTGTAATATTCCTTCCCTGTACGTGCTGGCTAATGGTGGAAATGTTACTCGGAAACATCCCCTTGCCATATCGATACATTTTCATTTGTGCAATATCTTTCTTCTGATTAATTTGACGTGAAATTTGTGAAATGTACTCACTGAAGCTCCGACTTTGACTATATGTTGTTTCCTTCGTTTTTTAAGTACATTGAGGATGCACACCATAATGCATATGTATATGTACTTTAACCACTAGATTTCTTTCTTCGTTTTTTTTAGAATACTGGCAACTCTTTATCAACTACTGATCAATTTAACTTTCATTTGTTATTAGAGGGCAGTTTGTAAGCAACAACGATGAATTGGAATTGGCCAAGAAATGTATATAATTACAGCCTTCAGAAGCAGGAATTACGTGGAATCCTTCATACCAGTATTTTTACCGATTGCGTCAAAATATGTTGTCATCCTTCCAATCTCTGTCCAGCCATTTGCAAGCTAATAGCATCTCTTGCGCAGAACTGGATTGACCGACCACACAGTTTGCATGATTAAAAAAACTTGTTGCGTCGTCCATCCACACCTATTCTGCCTTTTAACATGGACATAACTAATAAAGTTCAAGTGTCTGAAAGATCTCTTCATGCTTACCACCACTATTGAAGTGTGTCATATATTTTGTTCTGTTATTGCAAATTATCATACGCCTGTTTTTTTTTAAAAAAACGAAAGTCAAGTTTTTTTGCCATTAGACGTGCTTCGAGATGTGTGTGCTTCATCTATATATTTGATGCTTGGTAGGATGGATGAAAATGGACTTAACCCAAACAAAAAACCAACCCCTACCTTGATGCATAACAACTTTTTTTTTGCCATGAAAGCAAGTGCGTGTAATTAAATTAATCAAGAACGCGTAAATAATGTTTATAGTGTCATGTAAATCTCTTGTTTCAAAAAACTTTCATGCAAATCTGAAGTAATTTCTTCTGCCGTTAACTCATGAGCATATGAATTATATGTTTTTAACTGAATCACAAAGCTGAAAGGTTGTGCTCACCAAACGCCATCTTTGTAGGACGAAGATAAAGACCATTTCGTCCGTGGGCTTTTTATGGAGTTGAGTTAACATCGGCGTTAAATTAACCGAACCGCCCTCCATTCTGGGTCAATCCAATAACGTAGAAAAACCAACTTAGAGAATTATTTACCACAATATGGTCATATAGATATAGAAGACATAGTAATATCTTGGTTGAAACGTACAATTAAGCTAGCTTTGCATGAGTAAATTGAGTATGACATAAATATATAGTGAAACCCCTCCAAAAATAGACTCCCCGGCCGGTTCAGTATATCAAGCTAAACGGGCATGCATATGGACATATCTGATCCACTAGTAGTTGCAATGAATTAGGAGTAGGTGGTAAAAATAGCTTTTGTAGTTGTTATGTGGCCTTAAATAGGCTTGTGCATTGATAAAAGCACTCTCTCTTTTTTTAATCTCCTATCCACTTTGTTACTACAAACTACTGCAGTCCAGGGATAGAGTAATTTAATTTAGGTTGAACAAATTAAGGGTCCCTAGCTAGTTGAATTTCAGATACTAGCTAGTTTTGTTTTCAACAGAGGTAATTAAACTCTTGTGCTTCATCCTTTCTATGCTTCGTTCTTTCCTATTAGTGCTTTTGTGCTCTTCGCAAAATTGAAAAAAAAAACACAATTTTAACCTTTTTGAGTTTTTTTTTTATGAGATTAATTTCTTCCTAAATGCATGCTTCCCATATGTTCTTTGCGTTTTCTTTTTCACCGGTTCTTGGTTTGATCAAACATTTGATTCTGTGAAAACGGCGGGGCGATCGATCGATCGATCAGGTAGGGACCGAGGCCGGCCAAGATCGTCGTCGCTCGCTCTCGCTCGCTCACTCAGTCACTCGGACCGGCTTGGCATGGAGGAGCATCTACACAGGCCGGCGATGATCAAGAAGATCACTTTGCCGGAGAAGAAGTCCCTGCACGTCCAGGCCGGCGCGTCTGGGAAGATGTCCGCCACCACCTCGCCGGAGGCGCCGGCGGTGATGGTGAGCACGCCGAAGACGGCCCCGCACCCGCAGTCGAAGCACCCGCTGGCGAGCCCCCGGGCGTGCCTCTGCTCGCCGACGACGCACGCCGGATCGTTCCGGTGTAGGCTCCACCGCGGCGTCGGCTTCGCCGGCTCCGTCGGCTCCGGTCTCCACGAGATGGGCAAGAAACCGGGCGCATGACACGGTCGATCATGTATATTCATCCTACGATGTACATGCCGCGCGCCATGCATGCACAATCCAACCAAGAAGCAGCAAAGCATCAAGTAGTCTTGTGTATCAATGGCGTTTCAGGTGAAGGGGAAGAGTTTTTTTTTTGCACGTGTACCTCCTTTCTCTCTCTTGTAGCGACGAACTGCAGTGAGTTGCCATGCACATGTACGGCCACATATGCATGTATATGTTTAACTCCTTCGTATGCATGTGTTGGCGTCGAGAAAATGCGACGATGGATTAATTGATTCAAACACACGAGCGGGTTCAAATTCGTTTGAGGCGTGCCAGCCAATTTGATCCTGCAATCGGCAAAAGAGATGAAAAAATATGCTTATAGCCAACTGAATATAATAATCGACAAAGATCTAAACAGCTATAAGAAGCCGATCAAATCAAATGTAACGATATGTCTAAATAGCTTGTTACGGCCGATTTGATGTTTTGATAAAGGTAGATTTTTTCGAAAAAGACGATGCACAATAAGACCGGAGAAAAATCAAACCTGGTGTAATCAGAGGAGATCAACAATCGGCGATGCACAACTTTATTGATCAAAATAGATTACAATGTCTAAATTATGGGAGCTACTCCTAGTTGACAGGAAAGTAAAAAGTAGATGGGAGTTGTTTGATTGGTTGGATGTGTGTTCTTTCTGCTTGTCGTCGATCTTATTTTATAGTGCATAAGCCGATGTATCCTTCTCCAATACGTTGCAAACCATGATTCGTATCGGCCTTTGTATGGATAAAATTTCATCTTTGAATCAATATCGGTCATAATCTTATCTTTAACCTAACTTTTCCCTTTTTTAACCGATATCGGCCAAAAAATATCCATTTTACCCTTGGCATGACAAATCGGTTATGCCTTGTCAAATTCTAGTACTAACATATTCCCCTTGTTTTTTTCGAGATAATATGTTATCTTCTAAAAAAATTCATTGTCGGCTTCAAACTCCATCGGCTTAGCCATAATTTTCACAATATTTTCACCACTTCTTTGGTAACCACCCCTTGATCACACCGCAATCCTTAAAAGCGCACTATCTTTACATAACTGTAGCCGCCGTTTTGGGAAATTTTTTCGCCTTTTACTGTTCCTTTTACCCCTCTATAAATATTGGGTCCATTCTCCTGATATTTTCACACACACAAGCTCTCGACTCTTCTGCCATCGGCTTCATCCTCTACTTTAATTAACACTACTCCTGCCATCACTCCATCCCGTCGGCCGAAAAATAATGCACCCAAAACAAGTATTTATTCCTGTACCCGATTGTGAAGATAGATATTACTTAGGCCCCGTAGGTGATCCAAATCCATCAGCTATAATAGAAAAAGACGTTCCTAGACTTCCATTACATGCTCGTGAATATAATATCTAAGGATGGGGTAAAAGTTTTAGGGCATGGCCGACGGCATTGAAGGGCTGGAGAGATTGGTTCAATCGGATAGCCGCACAAAAAATGTCTCAATAGGAGCGGATGGATATTGCAGAGTGTCTCCCCTTTCCCTAGCCGATCCAAAGGCCAACGAGTCATTGGTAGCCATGGCCTGCTATTTCTGGTTGGACGCTTTGAATGCATTTTTATTTAGAACAGGTCCCATCGGCCCGACACTTTTGGACGTGGCACAGCTTTGTTGCCTTAGACCCGATAGAGACCAGATATCGGCTTTCAACGCCAAGCCACAGTATAAGTTAGTCTCAACCAAAGGCGGAGGCTGGAGCAAATATGTAGAGAATAACAAAGGAACTGGGATAGTGTCGGACAAAGAGCATGTTGCCTTCTTGAATATGTGGCTCGACCGATACATCTTCTGTGGTGCTACCTTGGGCCCAACTCAAACTTATCAGATTATAGCTGAACAACTTGTGGAAGGTTGTCGGCTGGCTCTAGAAAAACTTTTCTTGGGAGCAGTATACCAAATGATGCACATCATCCGCTGTCGGCTATTCACTGGTTTGGGCCAGTATGATGTAGGTAACGTGGGCGTACCCCTTTGGTTTATCCAAGTCTGGCTTTACAGCATGTTTAGCTGATCATTTGAAATTGACGCTGACACCATGACCCCTTTTCCACGTGTAGATACCCTAGAGTCTCAGGAAATCGAGTACAAGAACAGCCGTCATTCGGCGAAAGATATATTCTGTGTTTTGGAAGTGAAACAAAAATCACATCTATCGGAGCAAAAAAGTACCTTGCATTCTTCTTTCAGCTCGACCAAGATGATTTCTGTCAGCGTGATTTCTTTAGCTACAAGGCAGCCGATGCTTTTCCATGGCCTTCCTTTTTACACCTAAACCTAACAGCCGATAGCAATGATATACCCAAGGAGACACTCAAGTTATTCAAGATCATCACTTCACCAAGTATTTTGTATGTCGGCTTGCACCCCAAGGTTGAACGTTCCAACCATGTTATGAATTCTATCATCCTTCAGTTTACGCAGGACAATTGGGCTTTGCACAAGTGCCACCAAGCTTCCAACTTTTTGATCGGCTTAGGCCAAGAGATCGGGTGAGTCGGGCTTCTGCGGCTAAAATTATCCTTCATATAGCCGATGATCTTCGAATTCAGAACTTGCCTCATTCCATGCTGCAAACTCGATTAGCTGGTGGCTTCATTACATGGTGGTTAGCTATTCATGCAGCCTTATATCCATCAGAACGCACGATATCAGTCATTGTGTCCTACTTCTTACCAGGCCTTGCGTCTGAGCCGACAAAGCCTACTAACTCCGATAGTAATAGTAGCTCTAACAATGGTGTTAGTTCAGGTTATACAAACTCGAGTTTTGTCAACATAACGGGGGATGTATCGGCTAAGGTAGATACCTCTTGTTAGCATCTTTCAAATATTCGTTGAACTTTACTGATCGGCTTTTCCCCTTTTATTTACCATGTCAAGAAGATGGGCAAGAAAATTGCGAGTGATCCATTGGGCACTGGCCCATCAAATAAACGTTCTGGTCCAAGCGTTGGAGTAGGCGTTGCCGGCTATTCATCAACCTCTCTGGGCATTCAATCGCCTTCTTTATCGGAAGTGAAAAAATAACAACCCAGTAAGCATTCATCGGCTTTACTTTGTACTCCTGCTGCTTTTCATGTTAACCAATTCCATTGCATGATTCTTTAACAAAGAAAAAATATGTCCGACCAAACAAGAAAGTGTTGGCCAACAGAGGTAGCAAACCTCAAGAGCAGTCAGGCAAGAGTTCTTCGCGCGCATCAAGTACCGGCCAGGTAAACTGCCTTCTACACCAGGCATCTATGGCTAATATTTTAGTTGATCCTCAAGCAGAAGCAGACTTGCCCCCTCCTCAATCGCAGTCGACACCACAGGCTATCAGTACTGCTGCGCAGGCGTCCAACAAACCGGCTGAATCTATGACAAGTATGCTGGGCTTTGACTTGTCGGATTTGGATGAACCAGAAATCGGCACCGAATCCTTCCCAGAGATAATTCGAAATATCATTGCTGCATCAAAGGACGCATCGGCTGCGGTTGCATCAATCCGAGACACAAAAGAAAAATTGAGGCATTTGTTCAAATTGCTCCATAGTCCATAGGCTTCATTGCTGGGAAACTCCCAGCCGATACGTGATGCCATGAACGCAGTCAAGACCAAGCTGCCAGAAGAGGCTACTACAACTTTGATGGATGTCTGCTTTCTAGACGATAAGAAAGAAGCAATAAAAGCTGCAAAGTCTAGGATGCAACTCCGATTGACTCAAAGGGAAGACAAGAAGCTCCTGGATAGGCTGGTGGCCGATACAAAAGCTTTAAAAGCATAATATGATGAAGAAGTGAAGGAACTGAAGGACATTAAAGAGTCCTATGCCAATCTGGAATCGGCCAAAAATATTTAGAGGAGCTAATTAAGGTGAACACCGAGCTTGCCAAGGCCCAACGACAACTGACAGATGGCACATCGGCTCTCAAGATACGAAAGACTTTCATCGCCTCGTTAGTGGCTGTAGTTAAAGAATAGTAGGCTAAAGTCATCCAAATGCTTGGGAGTGATGAAGCTGATCAAGAGATTTTGGACGACATTCAAGGCATCATTGCCAAGGCGATGGCTGCCCTTTTTGGACTTGTCCAAGATATTTAATACACCAGAGGCAGACTTATCGGTTTTTACCACATTTTATGTAATCGGCCAAACATGATGAATGTTTGTAATGCACTGTCTTTAAAAACAATGTTTTAATGCCTTGTAAGATACTCATAATCGGCTGATTAACCAATTATTATTTATGTTTTTCTTCACCTTATCTGCTAAAGTGTGATGTCTATAACCGGCTATAGCTTACTTTTACTATAGTTCATAGCAAGAATTAACCGCAACGAGTTAATTTGGCTTTTCGCAATCGATAGCCACCCTTAGCCGATTAGGACCCAACCCAGACACTTGGGTGATATTTTTTTCAAGTACTTACCATTAATCACCTTAGAATATACCACTCCTTCCAACGTCTCCAAAACATAAGAATTCCCATCCACAAGCCGATGAATTCGATACGGTCTTTCTCATGTCGAAGACCATTTGCCAAATCGGCTCTCCCTAGAGCCAACAGGCAATATAGTTTTCCAAACCAAATCGGCTTCACAAAATGACTTAGGCACCACCTTTTTATTATAAGCCTTTGCAACTCTTGCCTTATTCTTCTTAAGCCGATGCAGCGTATGTAAACGTAACTCTACCAAGTCATCTAAATTGTCGATCAGCAAGTCCTTATAATCTTGAGCCGACAAACCATTTTGTCTGGCCGTTCTTACCAAGTCAATGTTGATTTCCAAGCACAACACAACCTCTTGTCCATAGACCAATTGGTAGGGCGATAATTTTTTTGCACCATGGTACGCAATCTGATAGACTCATAATGACTTCGATAACGTCACATGCCAATTCCTTGGCTTTTCTTCAATTTTCCTCTTCATTAATTTGATCAATGTTTTATTTGACGACTCGGCTTGACCATTAGCTTAGAGCATAATAATGTGATGAATTCAATAATTTTATACCCAAACTTCTGGCAAAACCTTGGAAATCATCGGACATAAAGACAGTGCTCTGATCGGTCGTAATAGTTTGTGAAACCCCAAACCAATGGACAATATGTTCTGTAACAAATCCGATAGCTTCAACACTTGTAACTCTTTTAAGCGGGATTGCCTCGATGTAAGATCGATGATGCCGACTAGAGGGGAGTGAATAGGCGGTTTTAAAAATTTATCTCTAAACGCTCTTTGCCAAAACCTAGAATTAATGCGGAAGCGATAAACTAAGGTTTTGACAATTTAAACCTAAATCAACTAGGCTTTTACTAAGTGCACTAGCTAATTATATCTCTACTCAAGGATATACAATCCTAAAGACAATCAAGCAATTTAATTCTAAGAATGTAAATTGCAACAATGTAAATAGAGAATTGCAAGCAAACATAAAGAGACACACCGATATTTTACCGTGGTATTCGGAGACTTGCTGGTCTCAACTAATCCACATTGAGGCAAGCCCAAACCACTTTGGACCAACTCTATGAATTGAGCACCTGTCTCGATTCCACTAGTGGTAGCTCTTTCCCCCTCCGGGTAGGCGAGCTCCGAACTTCACAACTTTGCCAGGCCTTCTCACAATCTCTTTGAAAAGGTCACCGCGCACGACGCCTCCACACGACGTCTAAGTGTCGGCAAACACCAAGAGTAACAAGCCAAGCCCTCTGACTTGAACTCTACTAAGTATAACACATGTACAATAGTGATCATCGAGTGCAACACATGCACAAGGCTCCCCTCAAGTGCAACACATACACAAGAGGCTCTCAATCATCTTCTAAATGCAACACATGCAAATAGAGCTCACTCTTAGCTTAAAAACCAAATGGAAGAGAGCAACACATGCACACAACTCCCACAAATCTTCCCTAAAGCCAGCCACCCTCTAATGCCAGCCCCAAGGCTTCTTTTATAGCCTCCTCCAAGAAAACTAGCCGTTGGGGGGCAAAATGGGAAAAACGTGCAGTAAACTCGGTCCTACCGCCCTACTAGGGCCGGTAGCACCTGTCTCTAGGCTAACGGCTAGAAAAAGTAGCTGTTACTCAGAAAATCCGGTGCTACCGGGCTTCGGGCGGTAGCACCGGGCCTTTTTTTTTTCTCGGGCTAAAAACACGCGTTCTGGACTTTTTACACTGCCCATCTAGGGCCGGTAGCACCGCTCGGGCTGTACTACCGCCCATCTAGGGGCAGTGCTACCACTGTTTCAGCCACTAAAACGGTCATAACTTTTTACTCCGAACTCCGATTTAGGTGATCTTTGACTCTATGCGAAGCTTATCACGACGGTTACAATCTCCACCTATTTTCAAGATTTAAGAAACCATAGATATTTTTAAATATCACAAAAACAAAGACTCCAATGTAGTCATTTAAGTCTAAAATCCGATTTCTCGGAATCGCTCACATAGACTTGATCAAGAGCGTGACTACAAGCTAGCAAGAGTCAATAAGATTAAATATTGAGCCATGTGATGATCAACTCATGATCAAAACAATTTTGCAAAACACATTTGTAAATTCTAATCACATGCTCCAAAATCAAATGCATGAACACCAATATTTTGCAAAACACATTTGCAAATATAAATCTTGCAAACAAGAGCAATCAAGATCATATCTTTGATATGATCTATACATGATCAAACCAATTTGCAAACACATTTGCAAACCCTATTCACATGCTCCAAGATAAAATTCAATTAAACCATATTTTGCAACCACAAAGCATAAACCTATCTTAGCTTTTGTAATGATCAACACATGATCAAGTCACAAGCCAAGACTCTGATGCATGAGCTCTCTATTTGCAACACATGCAAATATCTAGCTTCATACAAACAACCACTTAAACCAACTTGCATAAGCTATCTCCCTTTTTGCAACACATGCAAATCTATAGCTCTATGCAAAAATCAAATCAAGATTTAATAAGAAATGAGCATGAGCTCCCTTATTTGCAACATATGCAAATACTTAGCTCATGCAAGAACCAACCAAGAGAGTAAGCTAGAGTGAACCGAATTGAGTTCATCAACACATGATGAAGCTCAAGCTATAAGACTCGACCCTTCTTAATAGTATGGCAACCTATACTAGCAACCCGGTCTCATATCCAAACATCGAGACCGGTAAAAGACTAGGAACACATCCTTAGCCCTAGCTAGTTATACTTTTGCCTCTCGCAACCACTTGGAGCTTTCACGATGACCGATCATTTTCTCTCCAAGTCGGGATCTTCTCTTCTTGTTCATCAACACATGATGAACTTCCTTTCTTCTTGTCCACTTCGGGATAACCTCTTGAAGCTCATCAACACATGATAACTTCTTCTCGATTCTTCATTTTCTTGGACTTAACCTACTTCACAACTCGTGGAAAATTGTTAGTTCAATAAATACGGTTGTCTCAATCATCACTTGCACTCCATTAACACATAATGGATGCCCCCAAGATCGATTGAGCACAACTCAAAGACAATTGATTGAAAAATTAATTGTGTCTTGAGTATACTAATGCAACTAATGCTTCATATACTCAAGAACTTTCAATTGCCCTAAGATCAACAAAGTGAACCATCAACACATGACTAATTCTTTGTTGATTGAATGGCAACCAAACACAATTTAAATTGTATTTATATTATCATGAGTATATATTAACTACACAAGTTTCATATACTCAATTCGATGGAATCTAAAAATAATGATCCAATTTATATGGAGTGGTGGAAAGGGATCAATACTCTTAAGACCATTAATTACAAAATAAACTCTGTTAGATGTGTGCATACAAATAATTGAACTTGAATCAGCATGCCCATATTCAACTTTTGATTGCTTTGGAGTTTATCCTATATTGCCATGAGTATACTACAACTACACAAGTTAAATATAGTCAAGTGGTTGTTTCAAAGTAATGATCCTTAATATAGTAAGATGAATTAGATCAATACTATTGAAACTTCAAGATTAAGCATGAACTCCACCTAAATGTGTGCATTCATGTATATATGGAGTCGAAAACAAAATGCACATCTTAAGATTAAAACAATGGTGTAGTTCACCTTTTGTCTTGAATCCAAGGAATGTATCTAGAAATAATAAAGTTACATTGGATACATACCTTTTGGGTTTCTATTTTTATTTTTCATGAGACCATTCAAAAATATACTCAATAAATATGTTAGTCTCACATTTAGATTTATCAATAAACTCATAACATATTTGACGTCAAAGAATGCAACAAAATATGATAATATGAACTCGAATGCATACCTTTTATATTTTCATCTTTTTCATCCAAAAGAGACTAATAAGAGTTAAGCTCAACAAAATAGTTAGTCTCATAAAAGATTTGTCATTAATTAACAATTGAGACTAATCAATATTATGATTATCAAAAGAGTTAGTTTCAATATTAAATTTATCATTAACACCAAAACCAAATTAATGGAGCTTGAACTTTCACTCGACCCATTTAGAAAAATAATCGGTCGCGGCCAATATGAATTTATGGCATTTGTTTAAAGCTAGAAATATTTGTCCGATTACATATATTCATCATCCTCTAAATGGCTAAGGCTTGATAATTAGATGCAAAGCCGATGTTGGAGCCAATTGTATGTTGTCAAATTTCTGACAAGTCTAGTATCCCTTGTAATATTTGAAACAATCTTCCAACATTGTTGGCCAAAAATACCCAGTACGCCTTTACAGCCATTTCATCTTATGAGCCGATTGATAGGTTTCACAAATACCTTCATGTACTTCTCTCATGGCCATTGTAGCTTCTTCGGCGTCAAAACATCTTAATAACAAACCCTCTAAAGTATGATAATAAAGTACATTATCAAAGAGGACATATTTTAGGGGATGTCACTTGATTCTCCGATCTGTGGGCTTTGAAGGATCGGTCAAATACTTTACTATTTTCATTCTCCAATCATTGGTGGTAACGTACATAACCATTTTTTTCTATCAGCTCGAGTTCCTCTAATTGGCTAAAAACTTTATAACTCGACGCTTGTTGAGCTAACAAGTTAGCCTTGTCATTTAACTCACGAGGAATATAATAAATAGAAAAGGAAATGAATGAGTCGATTATATTAAGACACTGCTCCAAATATTTGATCAGAACCTCATCATAGTAGTTATATTCTCCCTTAATCTGCTGGACCACCAACAAAGAATCGCTATAAGCCTCAACAGAATCAACTCTGATGTTGTCGAGTAGCTATAGGCCTTTAAGCAATGCTTCATATTTGGCTTGATTATTGGAACACCTGTAATTCAGCCTGAATGCGAACTCAAAACTATACAATTTAGGCGAAATCGATACTATTTCGATACCATCGCCATCTCGACATACCGATCCATCAAAAAATAATTAACAAGGGTCAACAGATATCAAATCGGCATTCATATCAATTTCATGCCCTGTTATAAAATCGGCAATCACTTGACCCTTAATAGCTTTAGCCGATTCATACATCAAGTCGAACTCAATGAGTGTGTATGCCCATTTACTAAGTTGACCTCGCAAAATTGGAGCTAACAACATATATTTTATAACATCGGTTTTACAAATAGCTTTACAAGCCAATACTAAAATATAATGCCTTAACTGCAAGTGAAAGATCGAAATGGCGATCAGAGGGGGGTGAATGATCCCAAATGAAATTTCCGAATAAACTTTCCCCCTATAATTCAAACCACCAAAAGACCGGAAAGAAAGAACTGAACCATCGATCAGGCAATTGCATGAACAGAGGCACCGACTAGTTAAGGTCGGGTGAACAGTAAAAACTGCACTGGTCGGGTAGCTCTGGTCGGATGAACGGTGTTCCGGGATTAGCAAAGTATCGCGAACAAAGTTGTCGCGACTAGTCGGATGAGCAGTACTTCGACCAAGAGGTCGGATGAACAGTACTCCCAACCTGAAGAGGTCGGATGAACAGTACTCGAGGTGAATAGTGTTTGGGTGAACAAGAAATCGACAATCTTAAAAAGCAAATCGATGTAACTTTTGATCGGCTGATCCAAAATAGTGAAAATTGGTGTGCACCTCCTAAGGATGTCAGAACCTATTTCAATCATCAATCGAAGGGATTGATATCAAGGTTCCGTCCCTTTTCAGTTTAACAAATGCAACACCAAAAAACAGAGTCACGAACACAGACCTCACCCCTAACTTGCTGGTGGGAGTTGATAGTCAGAATATCCTTGGATGACTCTCCACAAATCATAGCAAGTAAGTACACGAAAAACCAACCCTTCAAACAAATAGAAACACGATCTGAAGGCACTTTCTTCTACTAGACACAAAAATTGGTTTCTTGCAAAACTGAATAGAAGAGGTTGTAGATTGCCTAGATGATTGGGATATGATCTATAGAAGATTCATCCAGCAATCTTTCATCCTTGGCATAAAATCCAAAAGCACTTAGAAGGAGAGTAAGAAAATTCAACCATACAGAAGGTAAAGTGCATTAAATTAAATGATGAATTTAAAGCATAATGTAAATGAGGAAAGTGAACTCAAAGACGGGAAAGCAGTCTTTCATTGCCAGAGGGTAGGTTTACAAAGCCTCACTACAAAGTGGGCAAAGCTTCAGGAGCACAGAGGCCTCCAGAGCACTCTCACCTACTCACGTACACTTTCCTCACATGCTCTTCACCCCGTGGAGACACCCTCTCCCTGTCTATTTATAGCATGCTTGGACCACCTACCACCCTTGGATGAGCCTCTAAACCCTAGAGCACTCCATCAAGTCTTTGAGATTTTACCCACTCACACAGCTATGCATGGGTGACCCAAACCCAACAACACAACGGGTTTTGCACGCTTTTCAAATCATACTAACTTGACCCGCACTCTATCTTCCCGATCGCGATCCAACGGTCCTCTTTGATCGAGCGACTTCAAGTTAGCATCTCATCCACTCCTTTGTCTTCTTGGCTTGCGGCTACTCTTTGGCCTCACCATCTTTGGCGACACCTTGATCATCCGGACCTCGGCTCTCCCACCTAGTCCTGATCTCCTTCGTCTCACCATGACCTAGCTCCAAAGTCTTGCAACCATCATAGACAAGGAAACCACATCACATAGCAATGTCCAACAACACATATCCATCTCAACAGAAAGAAATACACTACGCTGACCAGCAAAACCCCGACCACACGTGGTCTGACCACTGGTCTCCATCCCGACCACTCGAGGTCTGATCACTGGTCTCCGACCAGCCAAAGCCCAGACCACTCGGGGTCGGACGACTGGTCTCCGACCAACCACTCGGAGTCGGACGACTGGTCTCCGACCAACCAAAGACCGACCACTGGGTCGACGACGGGTCTCCGACTCAACCACGCCCGACCACTTGGGGTCGGACGATCGGTCTCCGACCACCACTCAAATTTCTCTAGCTTGAAAATCAATCCAAATCAAACTCAAACTTGAGCACACCTTGCTCAAATAAAGTCAAATACTCATCACAAAAATGGATCGACCTCCACATGGTCTTTCAGCAAGCAAAATGTAATGACAAGCAGAGCTTTTCTACAAAAGGATACTTTGTTTCTGCATCAATTAACCATTGACTTAAGTAGAAAATAACCCCCTCTTTACCATCAATCTCTTGCACCAAAATAGCTCAATTGTCGTCTCTTTAGCCGATATATATAATTTAAATGGTATATCTTTTTGATGTACGGCTAAAACTGGAGGATTAGACCAATAATCCTTTATGCTTTCAAAAGCTTTCTGCTAATCGGCTCCCCACACAAAGTCTTGATCATCCTTTAACTTCAACTGTGGGTTAAATGAACTGATACGACCAGACAAATTTGAAATAAATTATCGTAAATAATTAATCTTGCCGATCAACTTCTGTAAATCCTTTTTGCAAGCTAGTGGATTAGTTTTGGCTATAGCTCTAACTCTTTCTTGATTAACTTCAATTCCTCTTTCATTAACCATAAAGCCCAAAAACTGTCCAGTCGATATACCAAAAGCACACTTGTATAGATTCATCTTTAAACCATGTGCCCTTGTATTTTTTAACACCGTTTCCAAATCGGCCAGAAGCTGCAAATCTTCATTGGATTTCATAACAACATCATCAATGTAAATCTCCACAATATGACCGATTAAATCATGAAAGATCAAATTCATGGCATGTTGGTACATTGCACCAGCGTTTTTCAAGCCGAACGTCGTCACTGCCCATTCAAACAAACCTAAGGCACCAGGGTACCTAAAATCTGTCTTAGGTATATCTACTTCTGCCATAAATATTTAGTTATACCCGGCATTACCATCAAGAAAACTAATAATCTTGTTTCTCAATGCAGCGTCGATGAGCATATCGGCTATTGGCATTGGGTATTCATCCTTGGGTGTGGCTTTATTTAAATCCCTAAAATCAACACACCCCCTGAGTTTGCTATTTTTCTTCATGACAGGAACGATATTGAAAACTCATTCAGCATATCGGCAAGGCCTGATAAACTTAGCCTCCAATAATCGCTCAATTTCTTGTTTTATACAAGGCCGAATTAAATTGACAAGGGGATTGTTTAAACGGCAAATAGCCTAGCTTTATAGGTAGCCGATGCTCAACAAGTTGTCGGCTTAAACCAGGCATCTCATGATACTCCCAAGCAAAGCAATCTTTATAATTTTTTAATATCTTGACCAACTTTTCTTTATAATCTGTAGCTAACTTTGAACTAATAAAAGTTTGTTTTTTTCTATCACCATCACCTATGTCGACTTGGCCTAACTTCTCGATATCTTGAAAATCTTCAATGGCCTCATAACTATCCGTTGTCTGCTGATAGCTGTGTATTTTATCTTGCAAAGCTTTTATTACCGATTTGGACTCCATCGGTGTAAAATCATCTATTCGATCAAGCGTGCTTGGCTTTACATTGATCGAAATAAGCCATGTTTTGTTGATGCAGATAAAATCGTAATCTTCTAGAGCTTTACCCGATATGCACTCGACCTCCTCATGTTGCCAATTCGTATCCGAACTCGCCATGGTGATGTGAGCCGATGTGTCAGTTTGAACCACCTCAACCTCGTCCCTATTCCATTGGACAAGCATCTGATGCATGGTCGACGAGACACAACAGTTGGCGTGAATCTAGTCTTGCCCTAGTAAAACGCTATAATTACCTTTGGCGTCAACCACGAAAAAAGCGATCGCCAATGTTTTGCTGTAGATTGCTAACTCTGTTACCATAACCCCTCTTGCTTCAATAGGATCGCCTGTGAAGTCATTTAAAGCCATGTTAGTTTTAATAAGATCATCGTCGGACTTATCCAGCTTTTTGCAAGTGGTATATGGCATCAGATTGACTGTTGCTCCTCCATCGACAAGCATCCTTGATATCATCTTGCCATTGATATGACCTTTTAAATATAACGGTTTTAAATGCCGATGATCGTCTTGAGGCTTCTCAAAAACGGCATCTTGAGCCCCTAAGCACAACTGAGCAAACGTCTCTTTAGCCGATATGGTTCTTATTTTAAATTCGACTAGCAGAGTGAACACTATGTTGATGTCCATCGGAGGTGGAGAATGGTCCCGAATCACGGGTGAGTCCAGATCATCGTCTAAATCAAACTGAACTTCAATCGGCTCCTTTCTCCTCCACTCTTTTTTAGTGAATTTAATCGGCCGGAGCTCATTAAATGCTTCGTCTCTTTGTTTTTCATGCTCGACTTCTCTCATCTCCTGGGTCCCTAGCCTTTGTAGCCGTCTACGTTGTGATCGGCTAAGCCCTGGAGGACACCATCTGGCTTTAGGTTCGATCGGCTCACGTATTTTTCCTGCCAGATTATTCTTGGCCGTAGAACTTCCCTCTTCCAATCGCGTCTGTGACTGGGTGGCTGTAGAAACCCTTTCATGAACTGATCTTCTACGGATTTCATTATGATAGCCCTACATCGGCTCAGATATTCTACCTTTAGCCGACTATCTTTGCCAATCACCTTGGTGTAGATAATGTTTCATCGGACAAGCATATGTGACGACAAAGTTGATCCCCTCTCCCAACAAAACTGCCAAAAAAGGCATCGTTGGTGAGCCTTTTCCAAATTATCAGGCCAATACATATTATCTGGCTGACGTGCAGGATAACATGACATATTGCTTCTTCTTTCATACTTTTATAATAGTTGGGAGAAAGTTGACTTTGGCTTGTGTATCGGCATTTGTGGTGGCGATGCTCTCTCGGCCTTACACCACTTACCGATCTGCAAGTCTCCTTTTGGCTTAATAGTCCTTGAACTCCTCCCTTCACGATTGGCTTCTATTTGCAGTGAGCAAACCGTGATCTTCAGGGTCTCCTTGCCGCTAGAGCTCGAATGAACGTCAACATGATGTGCAACTTTTGACCCCATATCTTGTATTGGCTCTTTTCCTTTCTCAGAACATTGAACCATATTAATCGAAAAAGGATTAGCATTCAATTGCATTGTCGGCTCTTCTGTGAATTTGAGTCAGCCATCTTCTATAGCCGATTGTATCTGTTGTTGAAAAATATTGCAATCATTAGTATTATAAGAAAAAGAATGATGCCATTTGCAATACCTTTGTTTTTCAATTTCATCAGCCGATGGTATAGTGTGTCCTTCAGGTAATCGTATTATCTTTTCTTGTAGTAATAGATCAAAAATACAGTCACATTTGGAAACATCAAAAGCATATTTTATTTTTGACTTATTTTTAGTCAGCTTAAGTCAGGAACAGACTAGGGACTTTTTAGACCCCTTAACCCATTCGGCTATATTTATTTCAGTCTCGTCGTCTTTAGTTGAATCACTTGAGCCGTACTTGACGAGGTTAACTTTGGATTTATCCTTATCCTTGTTAGTGTTATTAGCCTTGAATTTATCTCTGAAGCATCTGTTATCGATAAAACAGCTTTCTTGAGTCGACACCCTAGGCAACAGGTGGTTTAAATCGGTAAACTCCTGCTCGTCGAATTTTTCCTTTAGCTGGCGAATTAACCCTTGAAAGGCTAAATCGGCTAACTGACTATCAGGCAAAACAACACTAAAACACCGATTTATTATTTCTCTAAATCTCTTAATATAATTTGTAATCGATTCCCAAATTTCTGGCGAACAGAACTCAAGTCAGAAATTTTAAGTTCCAGACTTCCAAAGAAAAAGTACTTATGAAATCAGCTCTTCAAATCGGTCCAAAAATTGACCGAATTTGGGGGTAAGCTTGTGAACCATGTAAAAATAGCTCCTGACAAAGATAGCGGGAATAACCTAATTTTTAGTCCATCGGACTAAGCATCTTCACCGTATTGCGCGATAAAACGTCTGACGTGCTTTAAAGTGGTGGCGGAATCATCCCCTGAGAATTTTGCAAAATCAATAACTTTGAAGTTATTAGGATAAGGTATTCGATCAATATAATCAGGGTACAGCATCCGATAGCCTGTAACCTTCCCTTTAGACTGTATGCTGAATTGATCTCGTAATATAGCAAATATCTAATTGGCCCAATTCATTGTATTGGCCGATAGAGTGTTAGGAGTTTGCCAATTATGCTCATAATTAGCATTCTGTCCCCCGAGCGTAAGCTTAGGTTGATAGGTCGCTTGAGTCGATGGGAACTGATGAGTTTGCTCATAGCTAAAGTTATTTTTTCCTAGCAATCAGCTCTGGTAATGGAACAAAGGGCTTCGAGTATTTTACAACCTTGTATGGAGCCATATTCCTTTGCAGAATTGGCTCATGATATTGTGGGTGCCTAGGAGGTTCAATCGGCTGTAGAACCGACTAGGGAAAAGCATAAAACGGCTCCGAGGGTGGTAAGTTAGCTGGATCATCCAACTTGGCAGCATCGGTATATTCTTGATTATGCACAACCCCACTTGTGTGAGGATCTCGTGACAGTATTATGGTCTACTGGGTTGGCATCATGGTAAGAGATGGAGTTGTAGCTGATGGTTTAGGACCGGCCATTAACACCGGATTTTGTGTGCTTGGTTCTACTGAATAGACCAGGTAATTCGCAAGGCCTACATTTGATCGAGCAGGCTTCCGGCCGATGACAACTCTTGGGTTATAGTCTTAACACTATTGGCTATCGTCGGCTTAAGAGTTATAATTAGAGCCGATGATTGGTTAATTAAAGCATGGTGCACAGATTGATTAATCATAGAAGATAATTCAGCTTGTGTAAGCATGTATTGACTTATCGATGTATCCGTAATCCCTGCGTCGTTGAGGGGATTGACCGTCGACAATGCGGTCTTTTAAGTAACACCACGTCGAGTTTTCTGATAGTAACTTAACATTATCTCCTCAAGCGTGGTTTTTCGATCCTCAATCTCCTTGCGCTGTTCAGGTGTCAAATCGTCTAATGTTGAGACGGTTATATCTTCGATGTTGAAGTGGATGGCGGGACTGACTTTTCGGCAAATGACATCATGTCCCACCAGGCATACCAAAAGTGTGTTGGCGCCGAAAAATGTGATGATGGATTAATCGGTTCAAACACACAAGAACGCCGGGTTCAAGTTGGTTCGGGGCGTGCCAGCCGATTTGATCATGCAATTGGCAAGAGAGATGAAAAATATGCTTATAGTCGATTGAATATAATAATCGACAAAGATCTAAATAGCTATAAGAAGCCGATCAAATCAAAGGTAATGATAAGTCTAACTAGCTTGTTATGACTGATTAGTTGTTTTGATAAAGGTAGATTTTCCCGAAAAAGGCAATGCGCAATGAGATCGGAGAAAAATCAAACCTGACGTAATCGGAGGAGATCAACAATCGGTGATACGCAACTTTATTGATCAAAACAGATTACAATGTCTAAATTATGGGAGCTACTCCTATTTGACAGGAAAGTAAAAAGTAGATATGAGTTGTTTGACTGGTTGGATGTGTGTTCTTTCTGCTTGTCGTCGATCTTCTTTTATAGTGTATAGGTCGATCGTATCCTTCTTCAATACGTTGCCAACCGTGATCCGTATCGTCCTTTATATGAATAAAATTCCATATTTATATCAATATCGGTTATAATCCTATCTTTAACAGAACTTTTCCCCTTTTTTTAACCGATATCGGCTAGAAAACATCCATTTTGCCCTTGGCCTGACAAATCGGTCATACATTGACAAATTCTGCTGCTAACAGCATGTATATGTATGTTATGGCATCTTGCAAGATTTGAGTTGTTTCTGTCTGGGAAATTTAGTACGAGTATGGGGAAAAGATGATCAAACTACACGATTACATGTGCATGCCAATATCTAGACGCAAAAATTTACCGAGGGAAAAAAATAAAGAGCTTGTATTTAACTGTAGCTGCAAGAATTAAGATCACAAGATGGAAAGAGAAATTGGTAGAAGGGGGAAAGGAAGTTGATGAACTGTTGAGAGTGGGATTTTAACCCACGCCCTTTCAGAGCAGAACCAACCTTAATCTGTCGCCTTAGACCATGCAACTTGGCCATCCCAACTTGCTTACTTATATATCGTATATCTAACCAAAGAAAAAAAAATCATCCTCAACAAACCAACCCAGACAGGTAAAAAATATTGGTCCAAAAAGCTTTAAAGTTAAAAGTTGAATTTTGAATAAATGAATAGTAATTCCATGCAGTAACCGCCCAGGAACAGTCAAAGACGATAAGCTGTCAAATTCAAATTTTGAGTAAGAATTTGATAGCTGAAACAGGTAACTAATATCGGCCAGGGATCAGTATTATTTCCGTAACCGGTTTGTAAATTCTTGCCCATCACACCCTAAAAGTACTAAGCTAGAGCTAGATTTGCTCGGTTACCACTTGCCAGTATTGGAGCAGCTTCACTTCACGCATCAGCTACGCTATGTTTCAGATGGTGCACAAACCATTCATTCAGCACGCAAGAGTTCCTTATGTTGGGACCCAGATTTACGATCTGCACTAGTTTAAAATCATACTAGTGCACACAGCGATAACATAGATGAAATATCATTCCGTACAACGAATTAACTGAGAAAATAGCAAATTATTATTAAATAAAATAACAGATCTTATTGTCAAAGTTTACACCATTATATCTTAAAGACTTAAGAAACAAATAAACTATTGCAACGAAAATAAAATAATTTGGGCCATTCGACATGCTTTGGGTAATCGTCTAGGGAACACCTTCCTAGTTCACGTAGTCCGCATAGTACTCATATAACTATATACTGCTTGGTCCTTCCTCGGCAACTGACCAACAAGGACGTATAGCTGTGAGTACAAAAAGTACTCAGCAAACCGTAGAGAGATGATACAATATATTCATGCAAGATTTGACAAAGTATAGTCATATAGTTCTTTTGCAGCAAGCAATAACATAAATTTAAATACAATAAATAGATTGAAAGCATATTTATGAAAAGATAATAAATAACTGGTAAATCAATAGTAGATAACATGAACAGAATGGTGAGGTTTCACCCAACACCATCTAAAACTATCATCAAACCACTAAATTCATCAGTGATAACAAAATAATAGTGGACTCGTTCACGTCCCAACAATTCTACCTTCCAATATTTTATGAAACACTTTATACCTCATGTGAAATTCCCAGGCATGTCCATGACTGTGGACATGGCTATTCGAATAGTTTTACACTTTGTAAAGGTTGTACTACTTTACCCACAAGACATGATTATCCCTTATTGCCAAGCTATTAACACATTTTCTTTGGTGTGTCAGCTGAGAGATCATGACAAAGTCTTTACAATGCCATGTCTAAAC
Organism: Otatea glauca; assembly: GCA_036346275.1. NCBI lineage: Eukaryota > Viridiplantae > Streptophyta > Magnoliopsida > Poales > Poaceae > Otatea > Otatea glauca. The sequence goes on from CM070721.1 coordinate 53,866,233, forward strand.
TCGGTACTACTTACTAAGGTTTCATCACTCAGGGCCCCCTCTTGAGCTATGTGAATCTACCTGTCCATCCCGAAACTCACACCACTAACTGGCAGTACTTAAATTTAGACATTACAAATTAATCAGTTAGCTATGTGAATTAACGTCTACCGGAAAAGAAAGTATCGAATACAAATAAATAATAAACAAAGACTCAAACAAACTCAAAATTAAAAATAAATGGCTCTAAAATGTAGAGATTGATTTTAGAAAAAATTAAAAATTTTAATCAGCTCAATCGGAGTTCGTATGAAAGAGAACGAGCTCTAAAAGATTAAATTTAGAAAAAAAAATAGAAAAAAGATTATTTTCTGGAATTATTTTTCTAAAGAAAAACCTTTTATTGCGTCATGCTGACGTCAGTACGATTTTTTTGAAAATAAAAAATAAATCTAGAAAAGGCTTAATAGGCTGACATGTGGGCCCTTGGTTCATGGACCGAGTCCATGAACTAGCAAAGGTCCACGGTGGACTGGGTCTACAGAATAGGGATCTAGGGCTGACGTGGCGTACACGTGGATGACATCAGCGCTGATGCAGCAATCTAGGCTGACGGGGCGCTGACGCAGGCGGCTAACGAGGCGCATGCGTGGACGCTTCGGCTCCCAGCGACCGTTCGTCTTCACACGGCGGCATGACGGCCGGAGGGGAAAACGAGAGCGGCGGAGACAACAGGGACGGCGTGATCGACAGCGGAGACCGCTGCGACGCTAGGAGGCGGTGCGAACAGAGACTCACCGATGCGAAACGACGGCACGAAGGAGCCCTAAACCCAGCAATGGTGCGGTGGCGCATGCAAGCTCCAGCGAACCACGAAAACGACGACGGCGAGCTCTCGGGTGCGCAAAACGAAGCGACGAATGCGGCAGAAGACGAGAAGCGCAGATTTGGCGTCAGATTTGGCCTTTAAAGCCTCGGGAGACGCACACAGGACGTGGCCTGGACGTCGATACAGGTGCAGAAATCGTGGAAAAACCGACGGCGGCGAAGTCCAGCTCGGCTACGACGAAGGCGACGCGGCGAAATCCTGGCCCTCCATGTGGCACGATCCAAAACACCAAACGCTGGGGTTCACGACCTTCTCACCCGTCCAATTACGATCCCACGGTGAGCCGACCAGAGGGGGCAGTTGGTGGGCTGCTCGGCCGGTCTACGCTGAAAACACGAACGGGCTAAGGTAAAAATCGGCCGATGGTATTTTGGAAGTTAAAATCATTTTTCGAATTAATAAATTACCAAAATTTCGAATAAATCCGAATAAATTCAAATAAGTAGCAAAAAAATTCAAAAAAAATCTCAAAAATTACAGAAAATTCCTTGGAGCATAAGAAACCCAACTATGATTGAAATTCTTTTGTTTGATGTATAATTTAGTCAAATTAAAGCTTTAATTAATTTAGGGAAAATGCAAATGGTTCATTTAAATTATTAAACATTCTAAAACTCAAATTTTAGGATGTTACACAGTTCGATCAGTCAAAAACATGCAGATGGCGGAATGTTTGAGCATCTCAGTTGCGAAGTTGGGAAACACACTGAGAGACGGAGATCTTCCTTGGTGCTTTAATAAGAGGGCAGTCACACGAACCCCAGGTTACTCCACTCACAACAGAATACCCCCAACTCGATTGTTCATAAAAGGGTGTCGATTCCTAGAGGTATTTACAACGCTTAACACAACACTTTCGATGGATTGATTGAAAGTCCCCCGAAAAGGATTTTGATTTAAGGACCAATCGGCTACCACAGGCTGCACATACATACAGAAGCCAACAAAGACCATCCGGCATAGCCTTGCAATACCGCCCATTACATGTTCTCTACTTGGTAGTCTGACAAATCCGAGTCAGCCTTGCAATGCGTGAACTAGATGAGATACCATCCGGCATAGCCTTAGGATCATCATTCGTCCTGGCTGAAGGTCCCTTATAGAAACCATAAGCTTGTCCAGGCTTGATGATTGTGCTAGCGTTGTCTGAGCTTCGCATACCTTAATCAGCAATTCAGATGGCTCAGAAGGATAGACCGCGCTGTTTCCAAATTAAGCAAGGTATCATGATAATGATGAGCAAATAGTATAGCAATGTATAAATATGCACCAGTTTCGCTGAACTAACCGGTTCAAGTCTGTCATATCAATGGTAAAAGCAATCCTCTTGCCGCTCTTGAAACTCATGAAGCAAAGACGGAAGGCCAGTTGCCCTACTTGAAACAGTGCAAATTTGTAGTGTTTACTCAACTGCCTTGTTAAGAATGCACTAGAGCTAGACAGAACTTGGTCTATATTATTGTTATTAGGTACTTCCACTAGTGAACTTCAAATGATAGCTATGGTAGGCATTGGAGTTCTCCGATTAAACTCACGGTTGACAGCATAAAACTTTCTTCTATTCATGTGCCTTTTTCAGCTTTATCACCAAAACACGCTACATATATAGGATCTATATTATAACTCGTAAGTCGTAACCATTTGTCTGAATAAAAAAAGTCCCTTTTCCCAGATGTACCTTCACCTACTAAATCATGGAGACATCTCCATTCTTCCCCAATAGCTGACACTCGAGTTTCAACAGTAGTTCTGCTTGACAGCCTATGCACTATCTACCTCCCATCAGGTAAAATAACAAATAACGGCCTATGCATTGAGGAACTGAAAATAGTGGTACCCATTTTTTTTATGATTATTAAGAGTGCCGTAAAATGTCAAAAAGATGTTTATGACTTATTGTTTTATGATACAAGCACACCACTATTTGAAAATACAAAAGGGAAGGGATAGAGAGCAGCAGACCTGTCTGGGACTCCACACCAAAAGCTGTAGAGGTCAGATTCAATAACTCCATTTTAGCAACCTTGATTTCTTCTAGAACATCAATAAGATTACCCAGAAGCAAACTTGTTTCCTGCACAAATAGATGAGGCATGTTAGCCTGCAATAAAAGAATTCTTCTATGAAACTTGCAAGACATGAAAGCCATCTAGAAATTAAAAGCTTAAGTGTGTCAAATAGACACAACAGATGTGGTGAAGTATTATTTTGTAAAACACAGAACTACAGCCTATACTTGTCTACAATAACATATCTAAAACTCCAAGTCCATACATATGTGGTATACAAGGTGTGTGTATGATGTAAGTGATACCAAAGGTGATGCCTCTGATGTTCATTTCAGGCAAAAAAACAAAGTTCCTTCACATAATCACATGCATCTTGATATTAACAGGCATAATTTAGGTTCTCAACAGAATAAAATGTAGTCCAACTCGTCTTACACCTCAGAATTTTCGAACTAAAAGGAAAACTCACCATTGTCTTCTTCTGCAAGGATCTTAAATCACTAACTCTTTGGTTCTCAGCTTTGAAAACAAAATTGAATGCCACAAACGCATTCAAATTTGGAAATGCCTGACCAAGGGTACACTGTCATGAGATTTCTAACATATAGAAGAAAAGATCAGTTTCTTCATCTTACCTGTCCTATTTTGGTTCCACCCAATGAGTTATTCACAAATATGCCTGATGTATCGCTGATGTTTAAGATGATCCTGTTGAACGAACAGTAGTGCAACAAGTAAGACAAAGAATAACAAGGAAAAGATGTTTTCATTGTTGGCTTGTTGCTATCACGGTTTGCAAAACTGGCGGTAATCAGCAGTTACAAAAATTGCAGGATTTTGTTGCAAGGATCAGGGCTAGACACCAGAAAACTGCAGAGCTGGGGTTTATTTGACTAGTACAAAATTTTGGACAATTATAGGCAGGCTTTGCATTATTATTGCACAGAAATATTCTTTCAGAACACAGAAAATAAAAATTTGCAATTTGCCAAGTCCACACAGGTTCACCATAACCAGACAAAATCCAGTTTACAGCTTGAAGCCTAATGAGCCAGTTAAAGCCAGTACTTTGTTTGAACAACTGAACAAGTACCAATGACCTGGTGCTTTCCCATTCCAGAGTGGACAGGGAAATCGTGGTTGCTATACTATGCAAAAGGAAAAGGTATTATGAGGATGATTACCTTTGGAACAACAAATTGCCATAGTTGAGAATGACATCACGCTTATTTTCCCTTTTAACTAGGTCATTCAACTCCCAGAGCTGAAAAACCAAAAGAAATGAAAGTCATGAAAAGGGAGAAAAGTATATACAGTAGATTTTAAGTCGTAAACCAATACCCAAGCTTGCTGGTGGATGATCCGACATTGATTTCTCATCTCCAAGTGCTCTTCAGCAGCCCTGATAACTTCATCACAGCTAATATCACATGTAATGTTGCACAAACATTCAAGAGAACTCTTTACATTCTCCATCTTCTGTTGAATCATGCTAAGCTCAAGTCTCTTTTCAGTTATTATAGCAAGTCCATCCTGGGGAAACACAAGATACATTAGTCATTGCAGAAAATAGAAATGTACGTGTGAGTGGATACATACATATCTGCATGAGTACCAAAGCAATGCAGATTCTCTACTATATTTTAGCAAATGCACGTATATAATTAGATGCCGGTAGAAGCAATCAAGCAACAGAACAACTTATCAAGAAGAAAGGGTAAACAAGAAATTGAATAAATGGGGAAAAATAGTAAGCAAGAGCTGCAGTAGTAGTAGTAGTAGTAACAACAAGAAGCACTACTACTGGTAACTTGGAAGTAATAGATCAGCATCATGGTACCAACTGGAAAAGGAAACACTACATTATTGAATGTCGGATCTTTCGTTATAGTTGTCTACACTCAATAGTTGACTGACTCTTACAAGTTTGACAACTGAAACCAACATCGCCATTTGAAAGGAGTGCTTCAAAGTTGCAAGTATGATACGCAAGGCAGAAAGTTCTAAATATAAATACGAACATAACTCTGCGAAGTAACTAACACACTATAGTACCTGTCTGTCAGTGGCAATGATCAAAGTTGCTGCATGAAGAGGAGCATGCTTCATTTGTGAAGCACCCACTGTGGGATGACAAAGATGTGAAATTTTAGATTTCAGATAGCAGCACTCTTGAATTCCAACTTGACATAGCTGTGCCTTATTCTGCACCAAAACAGAAAGGACGTAAGTAAGCTAGCACCTTACTGCACCTTATAAGCCATCAAAAGGCCTGAAAGGAAGAAGAAATAATTCCTACTAGCAGTTTATCAAGCTTCAAATGATTTATTTGCAATTTCGCCTTCTCGTATAAAAGCTTGTCATGAAGAGATCTTGCCTCAGCTAATCTGGAAAAGGATGTAAAGTTATATATTCGTTGCTATCTCATAGGAAGTGATGCGTGATATACACATTTCAAACAATGCATACCTGTTTTGCTGATCATCACAGCAATCATAAATCCTCTGAGTTCAGAAAACAAACACATCGCCTAGGTAAGTGGAAGTAGCTTTCCCAACAGCAACAGACAACATGATAACAACTAAATGATGATAACATACCACAGCAGTAGAAAGCCTCTTATATTTTCGAGCCATCTGAATCTCGCACAGCATATCTCCTAACACATCAAGCTTCATTAAAAAAGAAACAGAAAACAGCATTAGATAGAACAAGCTCACACTTTGTAAAACATTTCCATGGAGCATTTGGAATGCTAGATCATTAGATTGAAATATTGAACTGAACATATCATATGCACAAATCAATTTACTGAACAGAAAAAATCACAGAAGACGTCTAGGCGCTAGAGAACTGTATGTTCTGAACATCAGTTAGCAACTGTACTCAAACTCCAAATAGGCAAGTATACCATATCAAAATGGTCTCTAGAAGTGTGCCAGTGCTGGTTTAAATAGTTTACTAGAGGAATTGCTAAGAAATTAGCAGCTTCAGGATTTGAGAATAGATATGTTTGGAAACAATCAAGCGATGTTTAAAGGGATCGTGGTCATCTGAATATCTGATTACAGAAGCAATCCTGGGTTACCATTTCAAATCACCATGTGTGTTTATTACACAAGATAATGTTACCTTAAATATTCCTAAGAATTAAAAATAATGTATTTCAAGCTTATGATTCGTATCATTTACAAGATTCAAAGGACTACGTACAGCCAAGGCTGACATCCTAAAGATCACAATAATATATTTGCTCAACTAAAATCTAAGGTATGATCAAGACAAACAAGCTGAATATGAACACTGTGATGTAAGAATTTATAGAAATAAAGATTTATTTTACAGTGCACTATCTTTTCATCTGCCAATGAAAACAAGTTTAAATTCATTTGTCGAGTTACAGTGTTACACCAAACTACTTTTAAGAAAAACTGGCTATGAAAATAAGTTTTAAGTAAAATAATGAGCTCCTTTCTGTAGGACCAATTATTGAAGCGCATTAAACAAAATAGGCTATTGCAGTACTGTAAGGGTATCCGAAGACTTGAAAATGGATAAGAAATTAATGTTAATTTTAGTCTAGTAACAGGGGAAAATGTATACCTGTTGAAGGTTAAGCTTACTTACAGATGCTGAGAAAATTTGCTTCGTGGCATTAGATATCGTGAATATTACCTGTATTGAGGAAAGCAGTCTAGATTTTATATAGAGACTAGTCACTCAATACACTTTGAAGAGCAGGAAACATGAATAAGGTTTGGATATAGACTATAGTTTAAACTGGTAATTTTAATTTTACCTTGTTCCAATCATCATTTACTGATTGTCCATTATCATGAGCCTCACTCTGATTTTCTTCTGTCATACGATAAGACAAAGTTACACAAGGAAGCTGTTTTTGTGATGTTATTGGACTTCTTGGTCTCTTTGCTGTTTTGTCAGGCCACTCTTGTTCTGCGTGGCCTTTTTCTTTAGTACTCCTTTTTCTTCCACCACCATCTAAATCCAAAAGAGAATTACATTCATGGCTAGGTTGCCTATCCAAAGCAAGGACATCACATGAAGTATCATGAACCTCAGTGGCCTTGTTTAGCTCCTGCCTTGGAGGAGTACCTAGAATAGTAGCCTCGCTGGTTCTCTTCAACTGTCGTCGTGGAACAGAATTAGAAGAAACTGATGTGGTGGAACAGTGATCTTCATCTTTGATGGCTGTGTTATTTGGTTGAAGACCAAGTTCATTCCTCTCAACCAATGGTAATTGGAGATTATGAGTCGCAGGTGATTCATGAAGCCTGAACTTCAGTACGCGATCTTCCAGAGCTGAAATTCTCTGACCATGTTTTACAAACTCACTCCCCAAAGAACAAGCCTCCTGGCTTACCACATTACTAGTGGAAAGAGCAATAGGAGTGAAGAGTTGTTGTCTTTTGGAGCGTAGGGAGGATGCAGAGCCTTGTGGAATTTGCAAGGACTGAACTACGGTTCTTGGAGTATGTGGAATGGCTTCCGAATCCATCACTTGATTTTGCTTGTGCAGCTGCTCAGCATCCTTCATTGAAAAGGCAGTAACTGCACTAGACAAAATGGAAGCATCTGCAATGTGATTTGCTCCAGGTGGTTGATCCTTTGACAATGGCTGATCAAAGAGATGGGGTTGCAGGTCAACACTACTCATGAAGGCTCTATATGGTGGAGAGAGCATTGCAGGGGTTTTTACAGTTTTATTAACATCAGGGTGAACAGCTATATGTTCATCATTGCGGTTCTCCTGCAAAATATGCAATTCCAAAAATCAGATAAGCGCCAAAACAGCAGGTGGCCAATAAGTCAAAATATCATGATAAAGGAACTACGGGAAATAGGAGACATAAGGAAAAATTCGTAAAAGATTTTAGCTTACATTCAACAATGCAACTGTAATATAATTGGCCCCGACTATTGCTATGAAGGATGCTCTTTTAAAAACAATGTACTATATTCTAGATAAGGCATCTAATTGAACCATCCAGTTGTGTCAACTTCAGTGTTCAGGTGTTTGACCCAAAAGGTCACTAAGAAATCTCAAAAAGTACAAAACACCATGAAACATTCCATAATCAATCATTCTCATCATGCTTCATATTCTCAAGCAGATTAGAAGTTTTGGCATACTGTGGGCAGGACAGTGGTTTCACAAAGAAAATGGCATAAGCCAGCAAGATGTTGCCATATGTCGTCAATTGGACCATCAGCGAAATATCTTCTGAGTTATATTGCCTGTTGAGTGAGACCGTTGATTTAAATAGACGCTATAGTTTTTTCAGTCATAAAACGCTAGCGGTTGAATAAAATTCTACGAGCACAGCTACAACTGCTATAGCCGCTATATTAACCGCTATTTCTGATATTTTTGTAGCCGTGATAGCTCTGCTATGCTACATGTGTCAATTCTCTATATTTATAAACATCAATTGTATTTTGTTTATGATCTATTGAATTAATTTGGCTCCTAGAAATAATGAATATTAGTTAAAATTCAAACCCATCTCCAAAATTTACATAATTATATAGATTATTTTCTATTACACTTGTACGACTAATATATAATAATCATAACGTGTACTCCGAATTTAAATATAGTTTATTATATATATAAATTACTGATACCAAATACTTGAAATAGTAAAAAAAATATTATAGCAAACTGCGACATCTAGCTTAGCTTCCATGATAGATTTTTCATATCTCTCACCACGACGAACCGCGATTTAAATCCTTGAGTGACACCTATTTGCGATTGCACCATTGCAGTGTTATGTGGCATAATGGGGTAAAGGGATTATAGAAGATATTTCACACATTAGGCAAGATATTATGGTTATGTTTTAGCAAAGCAGTTAAATTAGGCTAAACCAAGTCTTCTGAAAAACACCGAATCCTAACCAGAACTAAATTACACCAAAGGTTATTAAGCTTGTATTGTTATCTAACTCTAGTCAATCAATTAGTAGGTACTTAAACGTGCTTATTATATTTCTGCCACTTAAATCAACATGCTTATTATATTTCTGGCACTTAAATCCAATAGCCATAGGTAACATAGACGCGGCTTGTGCCACAACCGCTTCTTAACTGACGTGGCAGACCAAGAAAACCAAAATGCTAGCCAACATGCTACATCATGTGCGGATGTGCCATACAACACAATCTGGAAACCTTATATGCGTTGACATTTTCTGGTTACTTCTAACCAATAGATAGCTAAATTGGCACAAGAAAGTCTAAGATCAAAATTGGTAAATGGGACAACCAAACAAATTTAGAAACTCATTATAAAGCAATTTGCACTGATATATTCATTAATAGCAGTATTATCATGCATGGGATGCTTTAAGTTAAGAAAAAAAGGAAAATAAAAGAAAATGATCAAATACCTGACCTGAGACTTATCATGAATATCAGCCATCATTACATTATCTTCTTGAATTGGATCAGCGCTACTGGATACAGGATTGCTCATGGAAATGTGCTCCTCAGGAGAACCAACAGTGCCCAACTCATTAGAAGAGATACAGTTGCCAATGCATGTCTCTTCCCTGTTTTCTTTCTCAGATGCAGGCAGAGTTAAAGCATGATCAGGAGTTACAGAACTAGTGCCATCTTTAGGAGACTTTGGTTCCTGTACCTCTGTTACCTTCTGCAGTAAATTGTTCAATGTGGGTGATAACTTAGCATAATCATAACGTTCAGGGTTATCTACAAACAGACTCATGTCAGTCAATGCATCCTGACCACTCCTCGATTTTAAACGAGACTCAGATCCAGTTAGTTCCTTTAGTGGTCCTGTAGATTCCGAATTAGGGGTCCTAAGACTTCCAGCTGAGTTGGCTGAACAGTCATCTGGAGGAGCAACATTGCGGAAATGCAGAGAGAATGTTCGGGAATCTAAAGTTATATCATGGTTGTCCTCCGACATTCCAGAATCCGATGGCCTTCCCGATAGAATAAAGCTTGTCGATACAGGCCCAAAGAAGTTGTCATCTGCCATATGAAGGGGCATGCCAGTAAGAAGACAGTATTTTTTTTCCACAAAACTGTCTGGCATTCCAGCTGACATAAACTAAGAAAATGCTATTACACTCGAGGCATGGATAATTTGTCGTTGATGCAAAATACCACATACCATACTACCATGGCAACATTCTAAGGAGAAAAAAGTTAAGTGAAACTGCCAACAACTTCAAATGCATCAATAATGTGTTCTGTGGTTTAAAGAACTTACTCAGAGACACTCTTTAAGAATATCTGTTTGCTTACTAAACTGAGAAAACAGTACATCCAATTCAAATCTCTATTTGCGTCTGCATTCAGCAGTCAGCACAGCCAATATATCCACCGCATCAAAGTAATGAACATGATATGCACAATAATTCCTGACTCTAAATCGCTTGAGTTCTAACCACAAAACATAAAAACCATCCGTAAGTGGGTCACTATTGACACACTTCCCACTGCAATCAATGATGAACGGTTTCACTTCCATCTTGACCATCAGGAGCACAAAGTCAACAAACAATTATGCATAAGCAACTAAAAGTGTAAAGTTAACCTTTGACATCAGCACTAAAAGTCTAAAAGTGAGAAATATAAACAACTAAAATTACCAAATAAACATATGAATTGACTTCCGTACTTTTTTCAAGTAACATAAGCAAATGAACACCGCCACAAGGGCACATTTGACATAAACTTTTGGGCTGAGCATTTACAGTGAAGCAAGGAACCACTGAGCAACTAACATACAAAATTAGCCTACATTGGCTCGATAAATTCAACAATCCGGGATTCAAAAGCGATACCAAAAAAAAACAATTCTGCAGCACTTGCAAGAAGCTAGAAATGCGGACTTGTAAAAAGAAATCAAACAAGTTAATTCACAGATTTTCTTCCCGGAAAAAACGAAAGGAGGGTTTCACCATCGTTGGAGGCGACGGATCCGACGGCGCTGCCGGGGGAGGACGAGTCGACCTCCCCGACGAAGCGGAACGGCGGGCGCAGGAACTCCTCCTCCCCCTCCGTCTCCTCGCCCTCCTCCGCGCCCCCCGCGCGCGGCCTACCCGGGGACGGGGAGGGGGAGGGGGAGGGGGACGGGCAGGGAATTACGGCGTGCTCCTCCGGGGGCGTCTCGAAGTCCTCGTCGCGGTCGAACACGTGGACGGCGGTGGTCTCCGCGAAGCTCACGCGGCGGGAGCGCTTGCGCGCGATCGTCTCCTCCTCCGTGGCCGGCGACGGGAAGCCGCCACTGCCGCCGACGTCCATGGAGGCGGGGTCTTATGAGTGAGAGCTAGGGTTTGGCGTTCGGAATGTTGGCACAAGATCAGGTGGAGATATACACACGCACGCACGCGCGAGTGGACACACACTACACAATCGCTTGCAGGAGAACACGAACTAGCACTCAATCACACAGGTTTTTCTGACGAACAACAGGCCTGCGTCTTTTTCTCTGATGCAAAGAAGATTAACACTTAGTTCTGAATACAAAGTACCTATTAACTCACACACGCATGGCAGAGGCAACGGTCACTCCACTTTCCTAGCAACTAACACACGACTCAGCCAGGATCCACATAAATCGGATCATGGGACAAAGGTAGGTACATGGCTTCAAATTTTATTTTCGAATAAAATATCGCTCTGGACTAAAATCTAAAATTTCACCGAAATTCGAGTATTTCGGACAAATCTCGTTCGAAATTAAAAAAAAAATTAAAATCCGATTCGTTTTCTACTGAAAAAAAACGAAATTTCGCCGAAAAATCCAGAAATTTTGATATATTTGCACCGACTGAAAAGTGGGTCAAACAATGACAAAACATTTTGAAATTTTTTTGGAGCTTCATGACATATCAATGACGTTCCTATAAAAAAATTCAGATGATTATCACATTTGATGAATTTTTAAAAATTCAAACATTGCTACTGTCCTGATAAAACAGTTTGATCTCAATGAAAAATGGTACAAACCACGTTAGAAAATTTAAAAAAAATTGTGCATGGTTATGATGCATCACTAATGTTCTCGTAAAATTTTCAGATGATAATCAAGCTTTATGAATTTTTAATAATCCTGACAATGCAACTGAAGGATGACCGATAAATTTCAACCGAATGAAAAAAGATTCAAACCATGTTAGAAAATTTTGAAACTTTTTATGGATAGTCTTGATGAATCACTAATGTTACCATAAAATTTAAAATGATGATCAAACATGAAAAAAATTATAAAATTTAGATATTGTTATTACCTCGTTTATGCTAATTCTGTTTTTTGTTTTTAAAAGATAACAAATTAAGTTAAAATATTTTAAAAAAATTCCTGTTTGATCCTAGACTTCTTAAGATGGTACCATAAATTTTTCATAGCATTACAAAGCTCCTTAAATTTTATAAAATCCAACAGTGTTTCTGCCAAAATTTTAAAATATCTCAAAAAATATTTTTTTTCGACAAATTATCATCAAAGATCACTTTCTTATGGGTTATAGATGTAATTGAAGTCAAATCCGGCCATAAAACATCAAAATCCGGATTCATTTTCATAATTTTTCGCCCGGTTTGAGCGAACTTCCGCCGAAAAAATGAAGTATTTGTAGCACTTTCGATTTTTTTTAAAAAAAATTATCCGACCGGTAGTTTGGATCTCGCTGGGGCCTGAAATATAAAATTTCTCTGAAATTCGTCGAAATTTGGAACCGTGGGTACATGCATACACATCATCAAGGATTGAAATCTCGGTTTCGCCCTAAATATTGTCCATGGTCGGAGAACGAAATCTCGGCGAGATCTCGATATTTCAAACAAATTCAAGCTGAATTGTAAAATCAGAATTTGAATTCTGATTTTTTGAACCGAGATCTCGGCCGGTTTTGCTGAGACCTCGACAAAATTGGACGTTGAAACATTTTGGATTTTTGTGTGGAGGTTTATGACACATCATTGACATTCTCATAAAAATTTCAGATGATTATAAAATCAGAGTACTTTTTAAAAATTCAAACATTGCTATTGTCCTGATAAAACTCTCACTGGCAAGTTTGAACTGAATGAAAAATTAAACAAACCACATTATAAATTTTTAAAAAAATTTTGCATGGTTATGAAGAATCACTAAAGTTCCCATAAAATTTTAAGATGATTATCAAGCTTCATGAATTTTTAAAAATTCATACAGTGCTACTGTCCTGATAAAAGCTTTACCGGCAAACTTCAACCTAATGAAAAATGGTACAAACCATGTTATAAAATTTTGAAAATTTTTGTGTATGGTCCTGATGTATCATAAATGTTTCTATAAAATTTTAATCTAATTATCAATCTTCAATAAGTTCCAAAATTCTAACAGTGCTACGTCCTCAAAAAAGCGTGATAATCAATACATAGATTTGCTTTAGGAATCAAAAAATGTTTAATTTTTTTCAAATTTTGCATAAGGGTTCTAAGTAAATTATTAAGATCTCATAAAACTTTTGAATCATGATCACACTCCAGTGAATTTAAAAAATTCTTACAAGTACAGTGTACCATTTATGTTCTTTCTGTTTTTTATTTTTGAAATATAACAAATGAAGTTCAATGCATACATGGATTTGATTGAGTAAATAAAAAAAGTTTAAATTTTTTTAATTTTTTATAGAATGGTACTGATTCAATTATTAAGCTCTCAAAAAAAATTTGGATCATGATCACACTCAAGAAAATTTATAAAATTCTGACAATGTTACTGTCCCAATTATGTTCATTCTATTTTTTGATTTTTTAAAGATAACAAATGAAGTTCAATTATTTTTAATTTTTTTATGTATGATTCTACGCTTATTAATATGGTACCATAAATTTTTAACATCATGATAAATCAATTACAATTTTATAAAAATCCGACAGTGTCTCTGAAGTTTTTAAAAAATGTCTCAAAAATTCAGTTTTTTAACAAATTTTCATAGGAGATGACTTTATTAAGGGTTATTGATCAATTTTCGATCAAATCCGGTGGTAAAACATCAAATTTTGGTACAAAAAAATGCCAAGATCTCGGCGAGATTTGGTGAGATTACTGTAGAAATTCAGAATTTTTGAATTTTTTTCACTCCAGCCGGCATTTAAAATCTCGTCCCCGTTCGGTAACTGAGATCTCGCGAGAAACCGATGAGATTTTGAACCCTGCACATCATGCACATCCATGACACTTACTAGCACATCTAAAAAAACACAACGCACAGGACACTAAACAAGGTTGACGTAGGAAAAACAAGATTATCTTCAACAGTCACCCCCCTAATCTTGTTGACACTACTTCACATCCCACATTCCTACCTTCTGGCGCATCTCTAGGAACTTTACTCGCCCAAGTGGCTTTGTTAGCATGTCAGCGAGCTGTTCATCTGAACTCACATGTTCCACTGCTATCTTCTTCTCTTCAATGCAACCTCTGATGAAATGGTAACGTGTATCAATATGTTTACTTCTCTCATGATGCACTGGGTTCTTGCTTAAGGAAATGCAAATTTATTGTCAATTCTCAGCATCACTTTGTTCTTCTCTCGCTTCACTAAATCTTCTAGTAGACGCTCGAGCCAGATACCTTGGCAAGCTACTGATGTGGTTGCTATATACTCGACCTCACATGAGGATAGAGCCACAACTTTCTGCTTTTGAGAGAACCATGTGATCAAGTTTGGGCCAAGAAAATATACTACCCCAGTAGTGCTTTTGCGGTCATCCACATCACCCGCCATATCACTATCACTAAAGCCAATCAACTCAGTCTCTTCCTCTTTCTTTCTCACATAGTAGCACCCAAAATTCAGAGTTCCTTTGATGTACATGAGTATATGTTTCATTGCAGCCATGTGCTCCGTGGTAGGCTTCTCCATGAACCGGCTCACCATTCCAACTACATAAGCTATATCTGGTCGGGTGTTGACCAAATACCTTAAGCTACACACCACACTTCTATAGAAGGTTGCATCAACAAGAGAACCTAAACTGAATTTACTTAACTTTAACCGTGCTTCCATTCGAACTTGACTCGGATTGCAATCCTTCATGCCACATTTATCAAGAATCCTTGCTGCATAGGATGACTGACAAAGGGTAATCCCTTTTGAAGATTGTTGCACCTCTATACCAAGGTAGTAACTCAACATACCTAGGTCACTCATATTAAATAGAGACTTCATTTGCCTCTTGAAACTGTCAATCTCATTGCAGCTTGTCCCTGTGATAATCAAATCATCAACATATACACCAACCAACAATATGGAATCTCCATTGCACTTCTTGTACATAGCATGCTCGAGGGGGCTTTTCTCAAAACCAAGTGATATCATATTGCTGTTCAACTTGGAATTCCATGCTCTCAGCGCTTGGCAAAGCCCATACAATGCTTTCTTGAGTTTTAACACTTTCTGCTCAGCTATGAAACCTGGTGGCTGAGACACATATACCTCTTCAACAAGATCACCATTGAGGAAAGCAGATTTCACATCCATATGGTGAACGTCCCATCCCTCTTGAGCAGCTAGTGCAACAAGGAGTCTCATTGTCTCTAATCTTGCCACAGGTGCAAATGCGTCCTCAAAATCCACTCCTTGTTTCTGTACATACCCCTTTGCCACTAAGCGAGCTTTGTGTTTCACCACTTCTCCCTCGGTGTTCTTCTTCAACTTGTAGACCCATTTCAAGCCAATGGGCAGGTATCCTTGTGGCAGGTTCTTGAGCTCCCAAGTGTTGTTTTCCTCTATTGCTCTTATCTCCTCTTCCGTGGCTTGCCTCCAGCTTGAGTGTTTGGCTGCTTCTTCATAAGTTGTTGGCTCCTCCATTGCCAACAAATATAGCTCCTCAAGATCTAGCTGGATGTGAGGTTCTTCTGCATACACGTCTGCCAGGGACCTATACCTCCTTGGCCTCTCAAATGATGAACTTGTTGCCGTGCTCACCGTTGGCACCTGGAGTGGTGCGAGAGCTTGGACTCCCATGGGATATGCCATGAGAGTTCCATCATCTCTGTAATGTCCACCAATGGACAGTGGGCTCAATGGTTCAGACTCCACATCCGTGTGTGCCACCGGATTGCCATCCTCTTCATGACCTACAACAGAGTATGAAGTGTACTCGATGGTAAATATCTCACCCGCAGGTTCTCGCATTTCCTCTTGTGTCGTATCCCAATTCCAGGGCTTTTCTTCATCGAACATGGCATCTCTAGTGATGTGAAGACTTTTCGTGTCTGGATCATAGACACGGTATGCCTTGGAGTCTTTCTTCGTACCCCATGAACATCATGGGTTTGCTCCGATCATCCAGCTTCTTCATGTGAGGCTTCATAATTTTTACATGAGCAGTACAACCAAAAGTACGTAAGTGATATACCTTTGGTTTCTTGTTGTACCATGCTTCGTAGGGGGTCTTGCTGATCACGCTTCGTGTGGGAGCGCGATTGAGGAGATAAACTGCTGTAGTCATAGTCTCACCCAAAAAGATGCATGGAACATTCATGGTCTTGAGCAAGCTACGTGCCATGGCGACCACGGTTTGATTGTGTCGCTCTACCACTCCATTTTGTTGTGGAGAGTAGGTGCAGTTGTGTAGTGCCTCACGCCCGCATCTTCACATAATTCCTCAAACTCATATGAGGTAAACTCTTCACCTCGGTCAGTGCGTATCGCCTTCAACTTGAGATCACTCTCAACTTTTGCCCCAATATTCCACTTCTTAAAAACAGTCAGCGCCTCATCTTTGCTTTTCAACAAGGTGATCCACATGTATCGGTTGTTATCATCTACAAGTAACATGAAGTACTTGTTACCTCTCGGTGTGGCAGGTGTGATGGGGCCGCATAGGTCACAATGCACGAGCTGCAGCCCCTGATCAGCTCAAAATTTTGCCTCCTATGGAAACGGCATACGGCGTTGCTTTCCTGCCATGCAACCATCACATAACTGGTTGACATGTTCCAGTTTTGGTACTCCATCAACCATCTCCTTATGCGCCAATGATCTCAATGCCTGGAAGTTAAGATGCACATAGCGCTCATGCTAGAGCCAAGCTGCATCAGAACTCCTTGCCATCAAACACACGGTGTGAGCCAAACTGAGATCAAGCAAATATAGCCTGTTGTGTGACCTTTTCACTTTGGCCAGCAATCTTCTCTGCCGATCATAGATGCACAAGGAGCCATTAGCAATCACCTTCTTGCATCCATTCTCATCAAGCTGACCAAGACTCAGGATATTACTCCTCAGTCTTGGAATGAAATACACATCAGTGAGTGCCTTGTGCTCTCCATTTCGGCACTCAAGCAGGACAGTGCCTCACGCACAAATGTTCACCACTGACCCATCACCAAATCTCACCGTGCCTCTCACAGTGGTGTTGAGTTTAGCAAATTTCTCCTCACTTCCGGTCATATGGTTGCTAGCACCTATGTCCAAGTACCAGGTGTTACTCACGTACTTGCCTGTTGATCCTAGTTGTGGCTTCACCTTTTCTTCATTCAGCATGATCACTTCATATGTCTCCTGTGCATCCTGCACCATATCACACGATTCAACGATCAACAAGGCCGGCTCATCATCGTCTGTAGGATCAAGGATAACCGACTAGAGGGGGGTGAATAGGAGGTTTCTAAATTTTTCAATCCTAATTTGCAATTGATTAAATCACTAGGGTATAATAGCGATAATTGCAAATTTACAACTATAATCTCTAGTGATCACCAAACGCTTTAGCAAATCAAGTAGAGCAATAAATAATTCTGAACACAAATAATCTACTCAATTTTTCTAGAAATGAAATTAAGCACAAGAATGATAAAAGCAAGTCACAAGAGAATGAGAGACAAGGATTTTTATCCCATGGTCTCGAAGACTTGCATGTCTCCCCTACTCCACGTTGAGCTGACTTGAACAACTTCAAGTCGGCTCCACCCGCTTGAGCCTTCCTCGATCACTCATGATAGCTCTTTACCACTTCGGTTAGGCGAGCTTCTTACCTTCACAATCGATCGGGCCTTCTTACAAACTTCTTTGAGAAGATCACCGATGTCACACGCCTCCAAGCCGTCTAGGAGACGACAACCTCCAAGAGTAATAAACTTGATGTTTGCTTGAGGCTCTAGAGTGCTCTCAAATGGCTCAAATGATGCAATGCACTCAAATTTCTCTCATAACCTCAAAAATCAAGAATTGAATGCACTTTAGAGTGGAGAGTTTTGCTTGGGCATAGAATTTGGTCAATAGAGCCACCAACCAACTTAAATGCAGGTGGGAGGGATATATATAACCTCCCCCAACCCAAACTGCCGTTACAGTAAATATTTCAAAAAATTCGAGCTCAACCGGCACTACCGCCCTCTAAGGGCCGATAGTGCTGACTTTGGCTCCAACGGCTAACCCAGTGCATGTAATACACTGGGATGTAGCCATTATATTACTTTCCTCGAGACCGGTACTACCGCTAGAGAAAGCCGGTAGTGCCGCAATTTGAGTTAGGGACAAAAGGAAGAGAATTGGCTTCTCTGTCAAAAAGCTACCGACGCTTAGGAGGCGGTACTGCCGCTCAATCCGGCAGTACCGCACAAAGGCACCAGTAGTGTCGGTCTCTGGATGCAACAAAAACACGCCTTTTGTTAAAAAGCTACCGTGGTTATATGGACGGTACTACCGCCAAAACTGGTAGTACCGCACTAAAGTTTCGGTAGTGCCGCTTCAAATGAGAAAACATGATTTCAAGCGAAGTTTCTTAATGCATAAGGAGCTATCAGAATTTTTGAGCCATTTGGATGCACTTCTTAGAATTCAAGTTACTAATCAAGTCCCTCTTGATAGTACGGCGACTAATCCTAGCAACCCGATCTTTCTCCAACACCGAGATCGGAAAAATGATATAAAATAAAACCTTAATCTTTATACCTTTTCTTGATCTTGTCCTCAAATATAGTTGCATTGTTCACTTTTATATATTCCATGATGGGACCTCTCACCTTTTACATTCTCAAAATAAATGTTAGTCCACAAATCTTGATTGTCATTAATTACCAAAGGCCTAGATGCTTCATCGTCACCCTTCTCTGCAACATTCAGCTTCTCCTCTTTCTTCTTGGCGCGGCATTCAGAGGCAAAATGACCATAGTTGCGGCAGTTATAGCACCGAACTTTGGTCTTGTCGACTTTGCGCTCGCGGTGGTTGAAGTTGCCACTCCATTTACCGTCACCACGACCGGGCCCACGGCCACGCCCTCGCTGACGACCACGGTCGCCACTGCAGCCGCTGCGTGCCTTAAAGACAAAGGAACTAGGCGAGCCCTTTGATTTTGCCTCCCTTGCCTTCCATTCTACGCGCGTGAGCAACACATGCTCTTCCCTGGTAGCATCACAGCTGGCGAGCTTCTCCTCATGTGCTTTGAGCCTTCCTATAGCCTCCTCGATGGACATTGAGTTCAGATCTCCAAATTGCTCTAGAGTGGAGACAATCGGGACAAACTTCCATGGAACGACTCGCAGTAGCTTCCTGACGACATAAGACTCCTCCATTTTGTCGCCCAGACTACGAATTTTGTTAACGAGTGTACTGAGGTTCACTGCAAACTCATCAATGGTCTCATTTTCCTTCATCCGTAGTTGCTCGAACTCAGATTTTAGAGCTTGAATCTTGGCTTCTTTCTCACGCTCCGCCTCCATGTAGATGGTTCTGAGCATTTCCCACGCACTCTTCGTTGTTTGCTTCTCGGCTAGCACCAGGAGAGTTTCCTCACTGATGCCTTGATAGATGGCTGCCAACGCCATCTGATCCATGCTTTCGTCGACCTTCTCCTTGAAATCTGTCGACTCAACAGCTTCCCATACACCTTGCGCACGTATATATACCTTCATCTTCAAAGCCCAAGCCGAGTAGTTGCTCTTCGTGAGCAGTGAATAGTGGAGAGACACACTTCTCTCCCTTGTCCCTGACTTCGACATAGCTCCAACGTCTCTTGACATAAACTTGAGCATCAACAGATCACCACCCCAATGCTCTGATACCAAATGTTGGCACAAGATCGGGTGGAGATATACACACGCACGCACGCGAGAGTGGACACACACTACACAATCGCTTGCAGGAGAACACGAACTAGCACTCAATCACACAGGTTTTTCTGACGCACAACAGCCTGCGTCTTTTTCTGTGATGCAAAGAAGACTAACACTTAGTTCTGAATACAAAGTACCTAGTTAACTCACACACGCATAGCAGAGGCAACGGCCAATCCACTTTCCTAGCAATAACACACGACTCAGCCAGGATCCACATAAATCAGATCATGGGACAAAGGTACGTAGGTACATGCATACACATCATGCACATCCAGGGCACTTACTAGCACAGCTAAAAAAACACAACGCACAGGACACTAAACAAGGTTGACGTAGGAAAAACAAGATTATCTTCAACACGGAATGGTGGGGAAGACGAGATGGTGGGAGACGGGGGTTTTTGGAGGGAAATTTTTTTTCGGTCGTCTTAATCTTATTTCCAGAATTCCAGTAGGACTGTAGGAGTGAGGGTGTGGGCTCTTGGTAACTGGGACGCCGGGTTGCTAGTTTTATTGGGCTGGAGAAATTTAGGGCCACTTGGAAGTGTTAATTGGATGGGCCCGATACACCACCATTGATGGAATTTTTTTCTTTAATATTTATTTTTATTCTTTTTTTCAAAACTAGGCGTCCGGGGTGAAAATTGCAAGTTTGGGCTCCCGTCGCCCGTACATGGGGCGATCGCCCCATGTACGGGCGATCGATCTGTGTCTATGGCAATGACGGCGAACGGAGGGCGCGTACCTATCGCCTTATGCACGGGCGACGGCGGGCCCCAGTGCAATTTTTTTATTTAGTATTTTTTGTAATTATTTTATGCCTTTTAAATATGAACCCCATAACTTTTGATAGGAGTGTCCAAATGAAATGAAACTTTTTTCTAAATTTAAGTTTTGGAATGAGGAGTTTGATTCTAAAATAAAAATCTATGTGTTGTTTGCGGAAAAATAATTTTATTTGAATTCGAATGCTACGCTGTAATTATGGATTGTGAACGAATTACTTTGTGTATTGATCCATAAATCATGAAATAAAATAGAATAATTTAGTACAACCTTATGCACTTCATTTCTGCAAAAATATCTAAGTATGATTGTATTTTGAATCAAATTTGGCTAATTTAAACCCTTTATAGCATTCATGTTTCAAGTAGTTAGAATAATGTCTAAAGGCCTTCAAAATTTGACAGAACCAGTTTTGTTGCATTCTTGGGCTTGCATAGGTTACAATTATGTAAAAATATTTAGATGTCACTTTAGGCTGCACTATTTTATTGTTGTCCTAACATGTAATCCAGAAACATCAAAATGGCCGTATCTTTCGCAAACGAGGGTCAAACTCGATGAAACCAAATCTGATGAACTTAAAATGCTATAACCTTTCTTGATGGACAAAAATAACATCATTTGGGATAACTGGAGCAGTAGGACATATCAGAGCCCTCCGAAAATGGAATCGGTTCCCTCTCTAAGGCTAGTTGAGGATAGTGAGAATACACTTGAATGGTAGGCCGCACTCTTTATTACGGCTTAAAACTGAAAGGAGTACCACGAATAAGGAAAACCAAAGATAACACCAGACGTCTACTGAGTGCTTCGAGGCCACTTCCCATTCGCCCATGCCTCCGGCGGGGCTTCTTTGGCACGCCGCGCCCTCTCTCGTTTCCTCTCTCTCTCGGCCTCCTTCTCCTCCGCTTCCTTCCTACATGCCTCCTCGCGTACGACATCGCGTTGTTCTTGAAGCCGCCGTGTGAACTCGTCCTGCCGGTTGGCTTGGTCAAGAAGCCGTTGGTCCCTGGTTGATCTCCGTATCAAACCATCGCTCAAATTCACACAGTGGCGGAGGTGACTGCATGAAACGTAAATTAACAAAGTTTCATTCACAAATGTTATGTAACCCGTACGATTGTTACCATGCGGCGATCCTTCAGGCTCTTCTCCGGTGAATCGAAGGCGTAGTTGCGGCACTTCCAATACCTCCTCATCCAAGTTGAAATTTCCCAAGAGCGGACAAGCCTACAAAGATCTCCGCACATACACATGGGTGCTATAGCTCCACGAGGTAGGAAGAGATCTTGGTACGCTAAATTGAGCGGGCATGCACTTGTTTCTTCCTTTGCTTTCCCCTTTCCCTTTGCACTTGCACGCCTCGGCATTTTCGATTGATCCTGAATTTTTTTCCCCCCTCCTCTATTCTTTTTTCCTCTATTCTTTGCGAGACCGCTTGTGAGAACGAATGTTATAAAGGGCAGATATCGCCATGGTATGGAGCGATCGCCCCATATTAGGGCGATCACCCCAACTAGAGGCGATAGGTGCACCGAGTCGTTGGTGTGTTGTCACGTCATGTGGCATAGGCTAGCAATGCATATATGGATTTGCACAATTTAAAGTGATAAGGCTGTCATGTTACTAACTCGGACAGTTATACAATATGCTACTGAACGTAAAGGCATTACAAAAATACATCCGTACAACTAGTCAATCATGGCCACGCTTCCTGATCTGGCCCGTGGGGTAGGTGAGTGGCGACGGCGGACGGACGTCCCTCCTAGGCCGGCCCTGCGGCGCAGGCGTAGAGTAGTGTGGCAGCGACGAGGGCGTGTCCTGTGGCGACGCTCCCGAGAACTAAGAGGGGGCAAGGTAGTCGGTCGAAAGGTACTCCTCCAGGTTGAACTCGACGTCCGCAGGGTCGTCGAAACCACCCTGGGGTCCTGCTGGGGCGCGAGACGACGAGGGAGCCTCCGCAGCCCACTGTCCCCACTGCTGCTGCGTGGGAGCGTAACGAGGAACCGGCGGAGTAGGGCGAGACGAGGAAGGAGCTTCTCACCACCGTCCGCACCGGTGCGTGGGAGCGTAACGAGGCACCGCGGGTAGGCGAGTCTTTGGGTCGCGGGGACGTGGTGTGCTGCGTCCGCACACGTCTCCGCGGCCCGGGCAGGTGGCCAAGCGACCCAACAGCCTCATCCTATCGAGGACCCGATCCCAAGTTGACTCGGCCTCGGCGGTGGTCACCTATATGCCCGCCCGAAGGCGCGTCAACAAGGAGATAGCCTCCGCCTCAACCTCCCCAACGAGATATGCCTGCATGTAATGTCAGATTGTTATTACGTAATTTACATGAGAAATATGTGACCATGTAGCTTCGATTGCGACACTTACCGAGGAGTTGTCCCTCTGGGACATCTGTGAAGGGTACGTGTCCATCACCGATGCATGCCGTGCGACATACGGTGCTGGTGTGTACCCCATCCTGAGGCGAGTGTGTGGGGCGAACCACTCCATGTACTCATCGTACATGTCAGGGTCGTACGGCCGGGTCTCGGTGACTCTCTCGTCGAGCGGCGGCCCCATCGCACCGCCATGGCTGCATACGGGCGCGAATCGAGTGCCCATCGCAAAGACCCATCCGGTCATCCGCAATGCAAGAACAGGAAGTACACACCACATTCATTTTGCAAAGATGCGGAGTAGTAGGATCAGGGTAAGTAACTGTGAGCGCCACGTGCGACAACGTGACGAGACGGCAAGGGAAAGGACTGGAATAGGCCGAACTGTCGCAGCACTCGGTGCGGGGAGTACTCCTCGATACACAGGTCAAAGACGAGGACCTTACGGGTGAGCCAGAAGGCCTCATCTCGCGTGCAAAGCACGGAGACCCCGTGAGGTGCTCAGGCGTGGACGTCGTACGCGCTGTATGGCGTCCATCGCACGTCCTCGTCGTGGAGGCGGTCGAACTCCCGAACGAACTCGAGGTAGGACCTCCTCACCTGTCAGTGCACGAATGTTCGCTGCGAGGAAATAAGAAATAGCGGAGGTTATACAAGTGGCTAAGTGGGGAAAAAGATACGAGGGAGCATACCTGTCGTCGGACCCAGTAGTGGCCCACGGTGGGCCAGTCCACCGGGTCATCGCCGTAAAAGTCCTGGGGGTACGGTGCGGTGTCAACAACAGGCCTGCCGACGGAGAAGCGCTTCCAGGACCACAACTGAAGGAGTAGGATGCAACCCGACATCGTCGCGTCCTGCTCCGCCCGAGAGACGGTGTCGCACAAACCTCTGTACGTCGCCGCAAGCACAGCTGAGGCCCATAACCACTGCATCATCTGTTTACAATGGAGAAGTTAGACGTGCTCCGCTGATACGAGATTTGAACTTAGTGTGTTACCTCATCCTCCGGGGTGTCGGCGATGTGTCGGGCGTACTCGATCAAAGCCGGTCCACCGTGTTCCGTGGGAGGACGGAACATCACCCAACCGAACAACAATAGGAGGTATGCCTCGGATGGCGGGCCACGCCCTCCTCCTCTGCGTGCGGGTGGAGAAGCGAGCTCGCAGCTGTTCGCAACAAACATTATTAGCAACTTAGCGCTTCTCTGTTAATTCGCAAAGAAAGAGGTACTCGCTGTGAACTGAAGCAGCCACGCCTTCGTCGATCCGTGCCGCTCACCCTGCCTAAGGGGCTGGTAGGGGGCTGCCCGGGGGTGCCGCTGCACCACGGCAAACCGCGCGGATAACTCCGCGTGCCACGTGACGAGGGCGTCGTGCGGCACAACTGCCGGACCCGCACAGGGGAGGCCTAGGAGGTACGACAAGTCCTGAAGCGTCGAAGCCATCTCTCCGCACGGAAGGTGGAACGTGTGCGTCTCTGGTCTCCACCGGTCCACGAGTGCGGCCAGCAGGGACCGGTCGTACCCGAACCGCGGGACCTCCCTGCCCTCTAACGGTGCAGTCACCTGCTCTGCCATCCTACAGAGATGAAGTAAGCCAGCCGCTCGCAAACTGCATGTAGTGCATTGCGTCGTTAAAATTGCATTCACAGGTAAATACATGTACGTAAAATAGTGCAAGCGTTGGCAGCTTACCGTGGAACCCAGCGTGGGTCAATGCGAAGCAGCTCGTTGGGCACCCGAGGTCGGAGTGTCCCTAGCTCTCGGTTCTGCTCTGCAGAGTACCTAGACCGGTGGGTCGCATCGACGGTCGCGTCGAGCAGCTCAGGGCAAGATCGCGCCATCGTCGCCTGTTACAAAGCAAATACAACAAATTTGTCAGTAATAAAATGTGCACACAAAATGAAATACGAAATAACGAATTTTATCATACTCAACAAATAATACAAAATATGAAGATATGTTCGCTAAGGCACACAACGCCGAAAATTACATTACCCTCGTAGCAATTAATTGGTACATCGAAAAATACATGATGCGAAAAATAACTAACTGGTACATCGAGAAATACATGATGCAAAAAACAACTAAATGGTAAATCAAAAAATACATGATGCGAATAACAACTAACTGGTACATCAAAAATTACATGATGCGAATCACAACTAACTGGTACATCGAAAATTACATGATGCGAATAACAACTAACTGTACATCGAGAAATACATGACGCGAGTAACTACTTACTAGAAGTGCGAAAATTACATTATTGGCACAACAGTTCACTGGTACATGATCGAATCTTACAAGATGCGAAGAAGATCGAACATTACATTATCCGCGGTTGCGACGCGCCTCGGACTCGTCCATATCGTTCCGAATGCGCCGTGTCCTTCGACGCCCGACCTTCAGCTTCAACATTCGGATGTCCGGTACCCATCGATGGTCCGGAGGGGGGGCTGTTGTGAACGATCCATCCACTCGGTATCTGTACACCTCGTGATGCCACGTGTTGAGAACACTTTACTTGTAGTAGTAGGGGGAGATGAACGGACGACAGGATTGATGCGTCTCAGCGGCTGCGGCAATGATGTTCGAGCACGGCAAGTGCAGCAGGCGTGGTTTCTGGCAGGAGCACTCGCAGGCAGTTGCTGGGAGTATGCACAGATGGGAAGTCCTCTCCCGATGGGCACCCCTGCGCTCGGTCACCACAGTGCACGTAGTTCTCCGTTCCACGCCACTCTCCGGTGTCACCCGATGTATCTGCGCCTTTCTTATTTTCTTGGACATGTATGTAGATACAACCGTTGAGTACGACAGTCGATTGTCCGATATTCATGCTGCGGAGCTCTTGTATCGCTCAATGAAATATCTTTGTGTCCCTAGTAAGACACCTTCAACTATACCCACCAGCGGAAGGCATCTGGTGCCTTTCATTACCCAGTTGTAAATCTCTGCCAGGTTCGTTGTCATGATTCCGTAACGCGAGCCGCCCTCATCATGTAGAAGGGACCATTTCTCCAAAGGCTCGTGCCGTATCTAGTCGGTGAAACTCTTTATGCTGGTCTCTGGCCTACGCCGAATGTTTGGGGCGTCTGTCGGGAGCGCACACAAAGCTGTGGGGTCTTCTCCTTGCTCATGGTACACCATCGGGTTCCTTGATGAACCAGCGGTATCTCTTGGATTCATTGACTGCTTTTTCGTTAGTTCATCCAACGTCCTCCAAAGCGCGTCGAACTTCCTCCGTTGATTCTATTTACACAGCCGCTTGAACATGTTCATAAGCTCCTTGTTCCTGAACTGACAGAAAAAATTGGCACCCATGTGCCTCATGCACCACTCGCTGTGTCCGCCACTTTGTCGCTCCCACGACGGCGGACCCTTGTTGCATATCCACGATAGCCCTTAGCGCCCCGCATGTCGGTCATGGATGACACAAACATCGAGCCCGCCCGCAACAACTGCCAACTTCACTCTTTCAAGGAACCAGTACCAGCTCTCCGTGTTTTCCCCCTCCATGAAGGCCAATGCAACCGGT
The DNA here is from genome assembly GCA_036346275.1 of Otatea glauca. NCBI lineage: Eukaryota > Viridiplantae > Streptophyta > Magnoliopsida > Poales > Poaceae > Otatea > Otatea glauca. Next base: position 53,892,929 of record CM070721.1, read on the forward strand.
AGAACCTGGTTGTTGGCGTCCACCGCGATCGCAGTTAGAATCTGGCCCTTATACTTCCCCGTGAGGAATGTGCCGTCCATGCAAATGACCGAGCGACAATGCCGGAACGCATTTATGCATGCGCCCAGGGCGAAGAATGCACGCTGCAAGACCCACTTACCCGCGCACACACCACCCGCAGGAAACTCCGCAAGGTCGACGGATGTACCGGGGTTCCTACGTGCTATTGCCCTCAGCAGGTGGGGAATATTCTCATATGAAGCCTCGTACATCCCGAACCGTATTTCCAGAGCTGTCCTTTTCGCTCTCCATGCCTTTCCGTAGCTAATCTTGTACTGAAACCTCTCCTCCACGGCTGTGATAATAGATCGAGGTGCAGAAAGCGAATTGTCCACGATCCGACCATAAAACACATTTGCCACCCAAGTGGACGACAGATTATGTGTACCTGCTCCGCTTCTTCCAACACGCAATTGTGTTCCATCACTATGGAGCATTTTCAGTAGTCCTTCCACTTCCCCTTGTATGCATGCACCCGCCATGGGCACGAATCAACTACGCACTTCACGTTGTACTCCTTCTTGCTGGACTTCACTACCCTGAATTGCCGCCAGAGAGACATTGCCCAGTACTTCACCGCATCCATCACAGCCTCCTTGTCTTTATATATGGCCCCCTCCGTCACCTCGTTCTCACGATACTCCCATGCATCAGTGTTCCCTTCATTCGTTGTTAGGTCTTCAAATCAGAATTGGTCCACGCACTGAGGATAGGCACCTCAAGAGCATTGTCCTCCTCGTCGGAGTGCTCACCATCAGGGACTTCCTCATCCGCACGGTCCTCCTCTTCCATCAGGTCAACTATGTCCTCCACCTCCTCCCCCTCGTCGGCCACCCCTCGCGCCTCCACTGCTGTCTCCTCTGCCCCTCCGATCCCTTCGCTACCGCCAGTCTCGTGCTCCTCGTCTCCAGGGTCCTCGCCGCCTTCCTCTTCGCATCCTTGCACATTTGACGTCCCCTCCCCCATAATGTCCACCCCGACATCACGAACTTGCGACACCGATGGAGCTACCGGTTAGCACTGTACCAACAACATGAGCGGCCAACCCCACTCTACGGCAAAACCAACATAACTCCTCCATGTTGATGTCGAGTTAATAGGAATCAACTCTCCGTAAAAACAGTCTTGCGCACGGCTCACTCTGCTCGACCAAGAACCGAGCGATCCTGGGATCCAAACTGAACATGCGAGACATCCACTCCAACAAACCCCTGTATGTCCTATCGCTAAGTCTGCATATGCCCCGTACGAATCTTGAAAATGATGATAAATCCACCCCATCCGCCCCCTGTGCTATCTCCCCATCTCCATAAAATATTTGGAAATACAATTTCTCTGACATGCTGCAACGTCCGACGGAAAAATATTACTCTAAAATACAATATACAAAACGTACATTGATCGTACTACAAAATACGACTATAAATAAGTGATTCGACTATAAATAAGTAATTCGACTTGCCTACCATATGGCCTAACATTATATTTGTGTCATATTACATTAACCCTACCAAATTAAAGTTTTAAATATTGCCTACTATTTTCACTGTATTCACTTTCTATATACTGAATACTACAATAAATTTGTAACGTACTAAATACTATACAATCTTGAAATTTCTAAAAACTAAGTACTACATTAAAGTTCTAAATATGAACTGCGACATTAAATTTCTAAACAACACTATCCGAGAAATTCTAAACGCTACACAATCCTAAATTTTCTAAACACTACAATAAATTTCTAATACTACAATAAATTTGTAACGTACTAAATACTATACAATCCTGAAATTTCTAAAAACTAAGTACTACATTGAAATTCTAAATATGAACTGCGATATTAAATTTCTAAACAACACTATCCGAGAAATTCTAAACGCTACACAATCCTAAATTTTCTAAACACTACAATAAATTTCTAATACTACAATAAATTTCTAATACTACAATAAATTTGTAACGTACTAAATACTATACAATCCTGAAATTTCTAAAAACTAAGTACTACATTAAAGTTCTAAATATGAACTGCGACATTAAATTTCTAAACAACACTATCCGAGAAATTCTAAACGCTACACAATCTTAAATTTTCTAAATATTAAATGCTACATTAAAATTCTAATAACACACAGTCCTACAAAATTATCTAAACACTACAAAATCCTAAAATTTATAAATAATAAATGGTACATTTAACTTCTACATAACTAAACAATCATAAATTTTTTTATAAAAATACCTTCGCAGAAACGACGAATCGATTTCCCCCCTCTTCTTCTTCTTTCTCTTCTTCTTCTTCTTTCTCTTCTTCTTCCTTTTCTTCTGTCTCGACTGAGGCAGCAGCGCTGCCTTTAAAGCCTGCCTGTCGCCCTTGGGGTGGGCGATCGCCCCTGTCTCGGGCGACAGGGAGGCCCACCTCCATTTCGCCGTTTTTTGGCCGTTAGACGACCGTTGGGCAGCAGGCTATCACCCGTGTATGGGGCGATCGCCCCATACACGGGTTATGAGCGTCTAAAACTATAAATTTTCACTCCGGATGCCTAGTTTTGAAAAAAAGAATAAATTTTTTTCGATCGTCTTAATCTTATTTCCAGAATTCCAGTAGGACTGTAGGAGTGAGGGTGTGGGCTCTTGGTAACTGGGACGCCGGGTTGCTAGTTTTATTGGACTGGAGAAATTTAGGGCCACTTGGAAGTGTTAATTGGATGGGCCCGATACACCACCATTGATGAGGACTGATTCATGCATGAATCCTCCGAACAAAAATAAGGGTTAAGAAGGTGAAGCAAGAAATATAAACATCCTCCAGAAACTTCAAACAGTGCTCAATGCAACATCAGTTGTAGAAATGAAAATTGGATCAAACGAGTAATGACATCGACCCTGGAGATGCCATCGCCTCTCAAAAGTAAACTAGCCTCAGCTCTCAATGGTTACACTTGTTGGTTAGATGGTGTAGATGTTACAGCACTAGTACATACATGATGACGGATGGTACTCGGCCTACGATGATCATCTGTTACACAATACCCGACCATCAAAAATTCAAAATGCCGCAGATCCAAGTGCAGCAGGAGCAGGCGTATTTCGGCCCTAGTTTGAAGAGATTTGGCCGATTCCAAGGTTACATCTGTTCCCATTGCCAAAAAAGAAAAAGAAAAAGAAAAAAAAAGACGTGGACCATTGCATTCTTTGATAGCGGCGCACTTCATTTTCGGGACTACATCATTTGCAGGTGGAGATCCGCAGCCTGTTGCGCCAGCTCGTTCATCATGGCCTCGTCGAAGAACTTGCTGATGCTCACATCCTCGCTCATGCCCTGGAAAATGCGTGGGTGCATACAGTTAATGCTACGACTAGCTTAAAAGCTGAAGAGGCTCTTTACCGTATGCTTGTTCATTATCCATCTGCAAGTCTTACCTTCCTTCGCCTGGTCTTTACCATGAACTCACGGGCAAGGTGCTGTATAGGTGCCGGTTCCAGAGGCCGGAGGGCAATACTCGTCTAGAGGGTCACCAGGAACAATAGCCCAGTGATCAAACACTGACAGGCAAAAGGCTTGCCCCTGTGTATGGTATCTGAGGTCTGTTTCAAATCCAAAAGACTATATAACAGGTAAAAATGCCTGACAAAGGTAGAAATAATGCCATCAGTACGGATCACACAGGTTTTGCGGAAGGTAAAAGAAGGCTGAATTCAGATAAATATGTTTGTTACCTTAACAATGTATATTGGAGTGCCTGGCTTGGGTACATCACCTGTTACATGCCCACGTCGCCGGGATAGCACCGTGTATATAGCAGACACACAGTCAATTGGTGTTTGGATCTGTCAATGCACACATAAGATCATCAGACCAGGTCAGCAAACTAGAATATGGGCTAAACTTAAAAAGGAAAAAAAGAAGAAAAAAAAAATTGTACAACCAATAGCAAGATTCATTAAAATGAAGCAACAAAAGGAAACATAGAAGTGTGTGCATGCACACGCATACGCATGTGTCTATTAAGAAGCACACTATTGAGTCCCTGACTAACCTCAACATAATAGACAGGCTCCATAAGACGAGGATTTGCCATTAGAAATGCTGAGTACACCACCCGACGAGCTGTGGGGATAATCTGACCACCACCACGGTGCAATGGTTCTGGAGCTATGTTTGCATTCAAGATCTTGAACTTCACATTCCTAATTGGTTCATCACACAAGGGACCTTCTCTGGCACCCCACTGAAACCTGTGGATGGTGCGATAAATAAAATAGTTAAAAAAAAAGGCAATCATAAAGATTCCAAAGAAACCTTGAACTAACAAAATAGTGGCATGCCCTACCCTTGAACAATTGAATTTTTCACTGCATTGAGCAAGTTCTTATCCACCTCAACTGAGAGAGTGTCATCCAATAGAATGTTAGGACCCTATATGTTAAATAAGATACATTCAATACACAAAATGATGAAACTATAATGTTGATGAAATGATAAAGTTGATGATTCGGTGGAAAATTCATGGCACAGGACCAACTCAACGTCAATTGCAAACATGTAAATCAACAGGGAGAAGGGTTCATGCTACACTAAAAACAGATGAAAGAACCAAAGATCAAGTTTGCTACGCAATGCCAGGTCAGTAAGCTGGTCTAAATATGTACACATCTTCATCCATGTTCATAGGACATATAGTTGCAGTTTTCATGATTGATGCATCTACGCCTTCAATGAGAACCCAAGAACCAGCAGGGGCTTTACTAATTGGAACACGGTACCGTGCCTCATAAACCCACAACTTGGTAACCTCTTTGACAGTCATATCCTCTTCATCATCAGGAGAATAGCCTTCTCCAAGGACCAGGACAGTCTGACCGGTCTGAATTGTTCCACTATAAACTCGTCCAAAGGCATCAAAGACGCTGCAGTCAGACTTGGGATACAATTTCGTAACATTAACCATTACGGGACCATGAGGATCTCATTTCTTCATAGCATCCACGATAGAGGAATCTTGTGGACCGGTGTGTGTGTGTTCTATCTTCCTTGCAGCAACATCCTTCACAGAGGGGATGTGTTTGACTAGCATGTCAGTAAAGCCACTAGCAGCACAAAAAATTGAGCGGCAAGCTAGTCTCAGCAAAGGCCTAACATTAAGCTTATAAGCCGCATTGCTCAGGGTCACAACCAACTCAGCAAGAGCTAATTCAACTTGCTCCTTGTGCTCTCCAACAACCTGACTATATATTTTGTACAAGGGCTCAAGGATGAACTCAACGAATGATCTATTAGCTCCTTCCTTTGGTGGCTTCTTTTTGAAGGTTCTAGAGTCAGGGTGATAATACAAGTCTCCCCATAGACGACATGCAAATTTCTCATGGTCAAATTGAATGCCATGAATCTTTAAATAAAGATGCGCAAAAGATTGTAAGGTAAAAGACCAGCCAGCAGAACCACTTGCAAAGCAAACATTTCCAGCAGCAGGATCCACCAATGGAGTGCCACCTACTGTGGTAGAACAAGATGATATCAAACAAGATGATATCAAATCGTTGATCGCCTCCAGTGTATGCCGTAGCTTGAAATATGCATCATTTGGGGGCAGCTTTAGCTCTGTTATCAATCTGTCGACCTGTAATAACACATGGCAAGAGCAAACGTCAGCTTCAGCTTGCAACTAGAACATATTAAAAAAATGGAAACAAAGAAAATGTACCTTGTTAATCACAACAACAATGGGAAGTCTTTCTTGGATTGCATGACGAATCGCCCTCTCAGTGTTTACCTACTCATCAATGGAGGTACATAAATAACCAAAAACTTCATGTTTCCCAATTAAAAAAAGAAAAATCGAAGTATACATAAAAAGCACAGTAGACAATACACGTATTTTATCGTTCTTACATGTCTAATAAATAACCCCTTGAAATCCACCCTTTATTCCCACCGTAAGCATGAAAAGCATAAGCTACTACGTTTCCAAAATCATCTAAATTTGGAATTGTTCCGATCATAGAATCATTAAGTCATGTTACTTCAGCACTTTAATTCTGGGAATGCTAGTTCACATGCAGCCAAGCTACTTCTGCCATTCTTGGCAGAAAACACTACAAAACTAACTTAAAATTCAGCCTCTAGTGCTTGTCAACCAAGCTTAAGCATGAAACATCTTTTATATAACTCGCTGTCAACCAGGTTTCAGCTACTACAAAAAAGATGACAAAAAAAGAGAGATGATGATGGCACAACTGTACTGCAAAATGTCTTACCCGTCAAGTCCATTGCTCCTCGGTTCTAACTTATAAAGATGGGGCAGTGATAAAACACTCAAAATGCTGATAATTTAAAGAACAAAAGATTTCATACAAGACAAAAGATGCTACCAGGTACTAACCATGCTGAATTCTCAATGCCTTAGAAGCTTTTAATGCACTGACATCTTCCACCCGAGCAAAAACTATGTAATAGAACTGTCACACTCAAAATGAGAATTCAGCTTAGTATAGGACATTAAACTGTCTTTTGACTAAACTAAGTCCATATTGGTGGAGCATATGCTCATACTCAGCAGGTGAAGCTGTTTGTGTCCCTAGTGCAGCACCAATACACCGTTGCCAACTAAATAAAATGTTAAGCTTACACAGGCCCGGTTAAAGCAGGGTATTATCAATCTGCCTTCAAAACTGCTGGATAAAAATGCATTGTTTGGAACATGCTTATTATTGTGCTATCTAGATTCTTACTTTCAGATATGCCAATCGTTGCTCCCTTCTGATCATCTGATGCCTGCGTAAGATGTATGGACTGGTTGTTCTAATACTGAAAGATATGTTTCAAAAACACTTGTTTGCAAAAAAAGTGTGCCAACGAACTTGGGAAGGTGTATCCCCCCTCTGTTAAAATGAATTAGGTTGAGCAAACCATATCCCACATTCAGATCAAATGCAATAGCCATAATCTTAACCTTTTCTAACATAAACAAAACTAGACATTCCAGTTTAATCCAACAATATAGCAAACAAACACATACAAAGCAATAGGATCAGTGAATTACCATGACACCCTCGGCGGCATCGACAACAAGCACAGCCCCATCGGCGAGCCGCAGCGCAGCAGTCATCTCATCGGAAAAATCGACATGCCCAGGCGTGTCATGATATTGCAGAGGTACGACTTTCCGTTTCCCCCCTCGAGCACGAGGGACATCGGCACGGCCTTGATGGAGACCCTGCGCTCCTGCTCGTCCACCCGGGTGTCCGTGAACTGCACACGGCTCTCCCCCTCGGAGTCGAACGTGTCCACCTCGTGGGTCTGCTCCACGAGCATGTCCATGAACACCGTCTTCCCGTGCTGCAGGTGGCCTATGAGCGCCACGTTGTGGACCAACGCCGGGTTGGCGGCGAGGCCGAGGAGGAAGTCGGTGGACGCGTAGGTGGACGTGGCCCCCGCGCCGGTGCCGACCTCGAACCTCACCACGCCGGGCGGCGCGACGACGGGCTTCTCGAGCGGCTGCTCGTCCTCATCCATGACTAGCGCCTCGACGCCCGGGCCGTACACCTCCTCGGCGGTGGGGTAGTACTTCTTGTCCTCGGCGAGGACGACAGCGTGCTGGGAGGAGTCGGCGCCACCGTCGTCGTCGACGTCCATGAGGGCTCCAGGGCGGGAGGAGGGGGAGCCGGGCGGGGAGCGCGCCGGGGAGGGGGAACGGGACGGCGAGGGGGATGGGGACGCGGCGGCGTCGGAATCGGCGAGCTCCGGGCCGATGTAGTTGCCGAACTCGTCGTAGAGGCTGTCGTCCATGGCGATGAGATCAGAGCGGGAGAGGCTAGGGCTCTGGGGGGCGCCGGAACGGGGCGGGGAGGTTTGGGATTTTGGGTTGAGGGGAAGACGAGGTGATACAGCAGAGCAGAGCACGACTGGACAAGGATCCGGCGGGACTGCAACTTGTTTCAATTAGACTGTAGAGGTGCTCAAATGGTTGCCCGATTAAAAAACGGCCTATTTAGGCATGATTCGTTTCGACTCGATTAATAAACAGACTGCTGTGTCGGTTCACGTATCAAGGAGTCAACCAAAACTTGATCCGTTAGCGTCAAAAGAATAAAAAATAAAAAAGTATGAAAAATATGGAAAGAAATCTGAAAATGCAGAAAAAATACTAATCATGCCGGGCCGTGCCGTGCTCAGGCCGGGCCAATAGTGTCGTGCCTCGGATCAGCCCGTTTGAATATCTCTAATTAGAAGGTTTATGAGGGACTATTTAAGTTATAGTTCTATGAGACTATACTGGATCTTCATCGTACAACAGAGCAGAGCAGGTAAAGTAAAACCATGAGTTATCGCTCTATTATTGTTGGGGGATTTTGAAACCGACATTGTGAGAACTGAGGAGAGTATTTCTCATGATCAGATCGTTTTGCTAATCCACTGTTTTTCAGAAGTATCTTTTTTAAAATCCTCATTTTGCAGCAACTTTGGTCAAGTAGACATATTTTCATAAAGTTTGAAAATATCATTATTCAAGATCAATTAAACCATCGACGACAAAGAATCCATGGAAGGAACTTGTTGTATATGGACGTCCCTATGCGAGGTATGTTTTCATATAACTTCTTTCGTAGGTTGAAAAAAGCTCACATATTTCATGCGTTCTTTGTTACACAACATTGACTAACTAAATTTGACCAAATCTTCAAATATGACATCAATTTGTTGCCTATAGAAGTATAAATTTTATAAAAACGTTAGTTTCAAGTGAAAATCAGCTAAGCATTGAAAAAGGTATGAACTAGGCATGAAAGGTCAAATTTTCTCAAAAGTTTTAGAGATCTAAGGAGTGACATTTGCTATATCTTACAATTTTTAAGATAAAAATTATTGTACTGTTTCATGTGAAATATCTCTCAGTATGAACTTGAAAGTTTGACCGGCTATAAGTTGCCCTCCTGTGCATCTAGTTTTTTTAAAAGAATTTTTTTAAGCTTATGAGATAAGATTTCTGTAACCGATTCGATTACTATCTATCTCTTATTTGTGGGCGAATTCGAACTCATCTCTTATACTTTCAACTATATATTGAGCTTCCTCCCATGTAAAAGATCAATTGAATAAAAGCGAGAGAGTTCCACCTCTATATTCTGTGTACTCCTTTTTCCTGTTCGTATGATCCTGTTGGTGTGTTGTTGATTGATCGTAGGTGAACAACTATATTTTACAACACGTTATCAGCACGAAGCTCTACCGAGGCCGAGTCGTGATCGTCTACCTGCGACAATCTACACGGCATCAGATTTTATCCTGCTACACGCAATCATCCTGCGTCAAGCCCTACGTAAGTTAATCACATCGATGCAAGAATTAATCCAGCAGATTAATTACCCTGATTGCAGTACAATCTAATCACTAATTAGGGATTCGATCTACTGTTCATCGTATAATTATTGTACATCATAAATATTTTTCTCGCCGAGATGGCCGCTGGAAGCTCGGCCAACGCTCCCATTGCCCTTGGTGCCGCCGCAATGCTGGCCCTAACGCCGCCGTGCTCGCCCGTGCCTGAAGCACGTAACGGCGGCCAGCGAGCCACCGTGTCTTCCACGTAGGTGTCCGCGCCCGAAGCGCCCCACAGTTCTCCGCACGAGTGCCCCCGCAGTGCGACCAGGCTCCTCGGCCTGCCCGCGCTGATGTCGCTTCGGCATCCGCACCGCTGTCACCTCGTTTTCCCCGCCGCCAGCTGCGCCTCGGCCCAAAGCCACACTCGCCGCCGGCTGTGCTCGCCGCGCTGCGCCCAGGCCAGAAGCTGCGCCTGCCGCGGGCCGTCGCCCGCAGCTCCATGCGCACCGTCGCCTGCAGCGACCAGCCGCCATCGCCCGCCGTGCCAAGCGCCGCGTCGCCCCAACACCGCCGCCGGCTGCGCCTCAACCCGAAGCCACGCTCGCCGCGACCGTCGGCTGCACCCAGGCCAGAAGCCGCGTCCGCCGCGGGCCGTCGCCCGCAGCGACCAGCCGCCATCGCCCGCCGTGCCGAGCGCTGCGTCGCCCCAACACCGCCGCCGGAACTCGCGCCTTTCTCGGCTCCGCGTAAATTGGCGACGGCGGCATATGTGAAGAGGCGCTAGGGTTTTTCCTCCGGAATGCACGCGGGCCAAGCGCAGCAGTCAGGCCGGAATGCACATGGGCCTAGCGCCGCACACGGGCCGAAGCGCACGCCGATCGGAGCCCACGCAGGCCTAGCGCTACACTCGGGTCGTGCTCTGCACGCAGGCCGCTCGGCCCAATGTCGGTATGGCTGAGAAGAAAAAAATAATAGTTATTAAATTCTGAAAATTGACATGAATCCTAGAATTTAGATTTTCTAGGTTTATTGGCTTCCGAAAAAAATAAAAAACAAACAATTTTGTGATTTAGCCCACATTGGAAGTTCCATACTCTGGGTTTATTTCCTAGCTTGATGCCATGTTTTAGATGTGCTGAAATTTATCTTTCTGTTATTTAAGTACTTCTAAAAATTGCTTAGTAATTAACAGAAAATACTAGAAAATTATGAACAAAAATGTATGACCCATTTCTCTGTGTCATGTTGCTAGATTAATTTCTTAGCATGTTTTTCATGTTAATATATGCTGGACATATTTGTTTCCTGTTATTCGGTAATTCTGAAGATTGCTTAATAATTAGCAAAAATCACGAAAAATGCTAGGAAAATCCTGAAAAAATGTGATGATTATCTACTGAATAGATATAGATCAAAACTTTACTGATTCAATAATAAGCATGCAAGATAATATTTTACCTGAAATAAAATCCTTGTTTTGCTTGCATATAGGATATGTCTGACATCGCCAAGAAAGAATTTACTGAGCTTGCCCTGAATGGCAGCAACTATCTCACTTGGGCAATGGATGCCAAGATCAACTTGACAGCCCGATCCCTTGGAGCTGCAATTTCCCAGCCTGAAGCTGGTACCCCTGCTCTCCCTGAAGCCGCTAAATGCGCAGCTTTGCACTTCTTGAGGCACCATTTCCATACGGACCTGAAGGCCGAATATTTGATGGAGGAGGACCCGCTGGCTCTATGGAATTCACTGAAGGAACGATATAACCAGCAAAGATCAATTCTGTTGCCAGAAGCACAACGGGAATGGACCCTCCTACGCTTTCAAGATTTTAAGTCAGTGGCAGCGTACAACTCTGCCATGCACAAGATTGTTGCCAAACTAGCATTACGTGACCGTAAGATTACGTGTGAAAAGATTGAAAAGACATTGTGCACATTCCACCCCAATATGAGGATATTGCAGCAACAGTATCGCCATGCAAAGTACCAAAAGTACTCTGAGCTAATATGCATTCTGCTAGAAGCAGAAAAGCATGATGAACTTCTAATGAAGAATCATCAAGTCCTACATAGTGGGAGTCATGCATTGCCTGAAGCACATGCAAACGCTCAACAGGCTAACAATAGCCGAGGCCGTAGAAAGGGCCAAAGAGAGAAAGGGGATAAATGGAAGAATGACAAAAATCATAAAGGAAGAGGTAAATACTAGTGAAAAACAAAAGAAAATGGATCAGGTCGCTTCCAGAAGAAAGGACCAACAAATAAAGCAAATAATCCTAAACAGCCATGCTTTAGGTGTGGATGTACTAATCATTGGTCACGTATATGCCGCACCCCAAAGCATTTGGTAGAACTTTATATGAAATCCACTGGGAGATTCCAGAAGAATCAAGGGAATAAAGCGGAGGCACATTTTGTTACTCAACCTGTTGTTGACAATGGAATGGAATTAGATGATGATCAAGTCTCCGACCCGACAAAAGAATTAAAAAAGGGCCTTCTTGGATACGGTGATACTCCCATGGAAGAGGATGATCTTATTAGGGATGAGCTAAAAGAATTCTAGAAGAATAAAGATAAATCCCAGGAGGATGATACAAATGATTTGTATGGAGACATGAAGTAGTTTCCCAGTCTTTCTTTTAGAGTCGATGCCACATTATCCTTTTTCTAGAGTCTCCTTAAGAGTCTCTTTTATCAGTTTTTGTTTTAGTGTTCCTGAATGAACAATATTCTACGCTCCTGTTGAGCGATTATCGGTTAAATTCAATAAAGTGTAATTTTTCAGAAAACTTATTTAATCATGCTATGCTTGTTCTATATTATTTGTTCCTGTTGTAACAAATGTTGATTGTTTTTATATCTTTAATATAGAACACCTGTATAATCTAATGACGGAGGAGGAAATCTATCTTGTAGACAGTTGCACCACAAATACAATTCTTAGGAAAACTAAATATTTTCAGACTTTGATTAAGAAAACTGGAAATATTATGACCATCGCCGAAAGTGATGCTCTCATTGTTGGCACCGAAAAAGCCATCATAGTTCTCCTTATGGGCACTCGCATAATTATAGAGAATGCCCTATTATACCCTGAGTCCAGTCGCACTCTTCTAAGTTCCAAAGACATCCGTCTAAATGGTTTCCACATAGAGACTGAAAATGAGGATGGTACAGAATACCTACTCATGACTAAGTTTGACGGGTGTAATAAACGTGTGGTCGAAAAACTTCCATCCTTCTCCTTCGGATTATATTACACATATATAAAACCTGAAGTTTATGTTGCAATGAAAACTATAGTTAAAACCTCAAAAATATTTAAGATCTGGCATGATCATCTGGGTCATCCTGGGTTGAATATGATGAGAAGAATAATAAATAATTCTGCTGGCCATAACATAAAAACTACAGTCTTTCCTAAACCTGAAGCTTTTATATGCCCTGCTTGTGCTAAAGGAAAACTGATAGTGCGACCCTCTCATCTCAAAGTTAGGGAAGAATCACTGAATTTCCTGGAGAGAATTCAAGGTGATATCTGTGGACCAATTTAGCCCCTGTCGGGCCCCTTTAGATATTTTATGGTTCTAATAGATACTTCTATTAGATGGTCCCATGTATGTCTCTTATCTACTGAACCATGCTTTTGCTAAATTAATCGCCCAAATTATTAAATTGAGAGCCTCCTTTCCAGAAGAAAGGATTAAGTCCATTCGCATGGATAATGCTGGCGAATTTACCTCAAAAGCATTTAATGATTATTGCATGGCTCTAGGCATTAATGTAGAGCACTCTGTACCCCACGTCCACACATAAAATGGCCTTGCAGAGTCATTAATTAAGATAGTAAAGCTTATTGCTAGGCCGCTTTTGCAGAATTGTAGGTTACTCACCAGTTGTTGGGGCAATGCAGTGCTACACGCTGCATCATTAATTCAACTCAGACCAACTGCATATCATGAAACTTCCCCCTTGCAGCTAGTGCGTGGGAAAGAACCAAGCATTTCCCATCTGCGAAAATTTGGCTGTGTTGTATACGTGCCAATCTCTCCACCTCAGCGTACCACCATGGGACCTCACCGGAAGTTGGGGATCTATGTAGGATATGAATCTCCGTCAATTATTAAATACCTAGAGTCTATGACAGGGGATCTGTACACGGCTCAGTACGCTGATTGTATTTTTGATGTGGACAATTTTTCGACATTAGGGGGAGATAAGTACCAAATTGAAGAATGCCGGGAAATAGATTGGAATGCCACTGGCATTCAGTCCTTAGACCCACGCACTAAAGAAGTCGAACTTGAAGTTCGGAGGATAATAAGTCTGCAACAAATAGCCGATAATCTGCCAAATGCCTTCACAGATCATAAGGGAGTGACAAAATATCATATACCTGCAGTAAATGCACTTGAAAGAGTGAAAATACCCCAGAAGGTTATTGAACCCACTCTTGCCCCTCATAACAAAAAGACGGAGAACCAAACAAGTGAGATCACTACCTAAGACAGCTGAAGAAGCTCAACCTGATGTTGAGAAAATCCCTGAAGTGAGCCATCCTGAAGATGGTAACCTCCCTGAAGTGAGCCATCCTGAAGATGGGAATCCCAGCAAAGATTTGCGCGCACAAACCGACGCTGGGAAGTCGGAACACCTAGACTTCGTCGTTGTGGGAAATCACGACGAGCTGGAAGAAATGAATGAAGAAATATCCACCAATTATGTGGATTCAGGAGAATTGTATAAAAGAAAAACTATAATTGTCGATATTTATTTCGCCTCTAAAATTGCTAAAACTCTTGGACTGGATCCAGAACCAAAGTCCATGGCAGAGTGCTAGAAGCGCTCAGATTTGGTCAAATGGAAAGAAGCAATTGAGGCGGAATTGCGCTCGCTTAATAAAAGGAAAGTATTCGGTCCTGTTGACCGAACACCTCCTAAAGTGTTTCTTGTAGGATCAAAATGAGTTTTCATTCGGAAGAGAAATGAAAACAACTAGGTGGTGAGATATAAATCGAGGCTTGTAGCATAAGGGTTCACGCAGAGACCCGACATCGATTACGATGAAACCTATTCTCCTGTAATGAGTGGTATAACGTTCCGATATTTAATATCAATGGCAGCTGGCTTAAATTTGAAAATGCAGTTGATGGATGTAGTGACCGTATATTTATATGGGTCACTGGATACGAACATTTATATGAGAGTCCCTGAAGGAGTCAAAGTTTCGGATCCTAATAATCGCAACATGTATAGCGTCAAACTACAGAGATCGCTATACGGGTTAAAACAGTCAGGGAGAATGTGGTATAACCGACTGAGTGAGTTCCTCCTGAAGAAGGGATACTTGAATAATGATGATTGTCCCTGTGTGTGTTCATAAAGAAATCCCAGAATGGATTATGTATCATCTTAGTATATGTCGATAATCTGAATATCATCGGAACCACAGAGGAGATAAAGGAAGCAAGTGCTTACCTCACGACGGAGTTTGAGATGAAAGATTTGGGTAAAACCAAATTTTGCTTAGGCCTGCAGCTAGAACATTTTCCAGAAGGAATCCTTGTACACCAGTCTTCCTATACCCAGTAGGTATTGGAAAGGTTTAATATGCATAAATCACATCCTTTAAAAAACCCTATAGTCGTGAGATCCCTTGAAGTGGATAAAGACCCTTTCAGACCAAGGATGGAAAATGAGGAAGTCTTAGGACCTGAAGTCCTATATCTAAGTGCTATTGGAGCGCTTATGTATCTCGCGAATTGCACAAGGCCTGATATTGCATTCGCAGTGAATTTACTAGCAAGACATAGTGAAGCCCCAACCAGAAGATATTGTGCTGGTGTCAAGACTTTACTCAGATACCTCCAAGGTACTCAAGATCTTGAATTATTTTCCCAGAAGAACCAAGACTTAACCATAGTGGGATACACGGATGCTGGCTACCTGTCTGATCCCTACAGTGCTAAATCACAGACTGGTTTTGTGTTTATCTGCGGTGGTGCAACCGTTTCTTGGCGGTCTTGTAAACAGACTTTGGTGGCTATTTCTACCAACCACTCAGAGATCATAGCTTTGTATGAAGCTTCACGTGAATGTGTTTGGCTACGACGTGTGATTAACCACATCCAGAAGTCATGTGGCCTTAAAACTGTCGATACCCCCACAATTATCTATGAAGATAATACTGCTTGTGTTGCACAAATGCAATTGGGTTATGTAAAGAATAATATCACAAAGTATATTGCTCCTAAGTTATTCTATCCTCACGAACTCCAGAAGAACGATGAGATAAAGATATTGCAAACTAAGTCATGTGAAAATCTTGCAGATTTATTCACTAAGTCCTTGCCTAAATCCACATTTCAAAGATGTGTTAAAGGCATAGGAATGAGAAGACTTAGAGATATGCAAGATTCAGGGGGAGTGAATCTTTGAACCATAACCCTTATGGTGATCCTGAAGATCCTAATATAAATCTAGAAGATTATAAGTTGTACTCTTTTCCCTTAGTGAGTTTTCCTAAAGTTTCTCACATAAAAGTTTTTAACGAGGCAACTAGTGCAACATAAAGTACGAGTGCACTGTACTCTTTTCTCCATCTCATTTTTCCCACTAGGTTTTTGAGTGGAGTTTTTAACAAGACATGTGCATTACATAGTATTCGCCCAAGGGGGAGTGTTATGATAAGATTCTGTAACCGATTCGGTTACTATCTATCTCTTATTTGTGGGCGAATCCGAACTCATATATTATGCTTTCAACTATATATTGAGCTTCCTCCCATGTAAAAGATCAATTGAATAAAAGCGAGAGAGTTCCACCTCTATATTTTGTGTGCTTCTTTTTCCTGTTCGTATGATTCTGTTGGTGTGCTGTTGATTGATCGTGGGTGAACGACTACGTTCTACAACAAGAATAACCGATTTTGTATTTAAGGGATTAAGTGGACTTTTACAAAATTTCAAAAAGGTAGAATATACTTTTTCTTAGAGGGATAAAAAAACTTTTTTAGAAACAAAAAGCATTATATTATTAATATTAAAAAAAAGACATCTATAGCAATCTTGTAGCATCTTTCTTAAAACAAAAACGTATAATGGTAGTATTAACGAAGAGAGAAAATAAATTTAGTTATTTATTTACCGTATGTGTAATTTTTATAAGAGATGGTACCCATATAATCTTTTTCCCTTCTTCCCCAGCTAATAAAGAAAATCAGAGCGACTCCCAATCCCAAGAGATCACGAGCGCGAGCACGAGAGGGCCGCTCGGATTCCGGCGTATGTGTCCGTCCGCTTGATTCCCTGATCGAATCCGACTAGGAGCCGTTCGGTTTTGATCCTTTGCTTTTGTTTCTTCTCCTCGCAGATTCGTTTCGATCGGAGGGCGATCCGGTAGATAAGGCAGGCAGCCATGTTCGGCAGGGTGTTCGGGAAATCCAAGGAGCAGAGCCAGGCCACCGCGCTGGCCTCCATCGACAAGCTCAGCGAGGTGAATGGATCGATCAATTGAATCAATCCTGTATCCTTTTTTGGGGGAATTTATTTGTTGTAACCGGAGTATGCTAATTAAGCCTACAGTTTAATCGGCTGGCGTGTAAGTTTTGTGCCCTGTGGATATGGATCGGATTAATTGTAGCTTCTCTTTTAAGTGGAAACTGCTGCTTCTCAATCTAGATCTAGTTGTGAGGTGCTCACTGGGACAACGGATTAGGAAGGTTTTGTACTAAGAATCTGGCTATGATCCTTTGCACTAAGTACGGGCAAAGGGTTATGTGTTTATATGCTTGATAACGAGATAAAGGGAAATTGCGTCTTCACTGTGATGTGAAAGGGAGAGGCGCGGAGAGTTTGTGATGTCATAAGAACTTCCGGGCCGCATGGCTTTAATCGATGATTTGGCATGTGGGGAACTCAGTACATTGTAAACGTTGATGCTATTTCAGAGTTATGGACGAAAGTTAAAGTTTGATGTTTGGAAGGTGTGGAAGATAGAAAGATACGTTTTGATGTGCTTCTTGTTTCAGTGGGTCCTTTTCAGTGCTGTAATCACTCACTTCCAAAACAAGTAAAAGTAGAAAATAAGGTCAATTCTTACTTCCTCTGATTCTAAAACATCTGAATTCAATGCATGGAAGGATCAAATGCAAATGGTAGTTAATTTGGCAAGCCCAATTCAACACTGCATAACACAGAATTGGATATCTTAATTACTCCATGTTGCTTGGATAATCTTTAAAGCGACTTCCACTCTTTCAGAATAAAGGTTTCTTTTCATACAGCATGTAATAGTGGTTATAGTGTTCTTACTTATTGATGTATTTTAGTGAGTATCCTCAAACTAACTGTCTTAATATGCTTCAGACTCTTGAAATGTTAGAAAAGAAGGAAAATTTGCTGGTGAAGAAGGCGAATCTTGAGATTGAGAAGGCCAAGGGATTCACTAAAGCCAAGAACAAAAGAGGTATCTTATATCAGCTCCAGGAAATTCATTGATCATTCAGGAGTTTTTTTTCTCTCCAAACAACTATATTCTCTTTCTTTCTTTTTAGGCTATTTCAATTTCAATGATGTTGTACGCCACTTAAATGTAATGATAGTATCATTGATAACCATGCAATTTTAATTTTGCCTTGTGCAGCAATCTAGCAGTACTACTGTCAAGGTTTCAGATTTCGTTTTCGGATCACATCTCGGAGGAGGCTGAAATATGAAATTTTGGCCGAAATCCGGATGAAATTCAAAAAGCTAATTTGAATTCCGGTAAATTTGAAACTGAGAAAAATGAAATTTCGGTGATTTTCAACCTCCTGTGGAATGGTCTCCTGAGGCTAGAAAAAATTGGGGAAAAATACGAAGAAAAAAACATGCAAGTATTTATCTATATTTCCTATCTGTTTGAATGCAAAATACTAAGTATTTTCACATAAAATTCCCAAGTTAGGGTTTAGGCCGAAATCCAAGTTAAGGTTTAGGGTTAGGGTTACATAATTTGTATATGTATTTTTTTTTCAAACTTTTCTCATATATTCCTCATAAAAGGCATTGCAATTCGCTACAAAAAAATTGGTGCCAAATCCAGTCATAAAAACATAAAAAACCGAAATCTCGGCGAAAGTCACAAAAAATTTCGTCGAGATTACTGTAGCAACCCTAATTTTCAAAAATAATTCCCAGGCCATCGGAATTTTGAATCTCAGCCCCGGCCGAAATCCAAAATTTCGTCGAGATTTTGAACCCTGAGTACCGCCATTTGATTAATTCACTTAAAATAATTTATTATATGATGTATTTTTTTTTTCTCTGGAGCTAGTATGCTTCTATACGATCCTTTTCTATTAGCAAACTATTTTGACAGGTTAGCTAGCAACTCTGAAGAATGCTTGTATGATTTTCTCCTGTGGTCTATGACTCTGTGGCCCTTTTTACTAAATAGAAGTGATAATTGTCATTGACATTTAGAGTCTTGAAGTGTTCCTTGTGTGCACTTGTGCTCCCTTTTCAATCGTTGACTCCAAGTGCCTAACCTACGCCTGTTGGCTGTTGTGCTGCTAATGACCTACAACAGAGAACCTTATTCTTTATCCAAACTCCTGGCATGTCTGTGATAAGTCCATACCACAAGTCCACGTTTGCTCCTGTTATTGCCTAACTGCATCTCAGATACATTCTTTTTTTTTTTTTTTCTGTTCAGCCATCTACTTCATTTCTGCTGCATATTGTTTAGTGTCACCACATGGCATGTGTTTTATTTCTTCTGAAGCTAATGACTTGTAGCGAGGAGAATGACTTAACTGTTAGCTTTGAACTTTTCATTGTTGTAGCTGCAATACAGTGCTTAAAGAGGAAGAGATTATATGAGCAACAGGTCGAGCAACTTGGGAATTTCCAGTTAAGGATACATGATCAGGTGATGTCGCAAATAACCATGTAGTTTGGTTTTCTTTCTTGACGTTATTACTCTGATTTAATATTTATTATATCTTTCCTTATCTTTTCTTATTATAGATGATAATGCTTGAAGCTGCAAAAGCTACGACAGAGACTGTGGATGCATTGAGAACCGGAGCATCAGTAATGAAAGCTATGCACAAATCAACGTATGTAACATTTCAACATCTTGCATTTGAGTTTTTCTTGGGTTTTTGAATTTTTAATTTAATACTTTTTTGGTTAAAATGTGCCATGTTAATGGGTCACATCTGCGGGAAACCTTAAGCAGAATACTCAGTTAGCTTGGACTATCGATCATCATATTTTGCAATTTTTCTGTGGTTCTCAACCAACATATTGATCATTGACTGAAACGATGCAACAGAGCAAGTCTAGTGACTTAACAGATGAAAATAAAAGCTGTTGGACTATAAGTGGTGTGGTGCAATGATAAATACAGTGCAATATACTTGGGGAGAAGTCTTAGAAAGAGCCCGAGTGGTAGAAATGAGAGTTGTTGTCAACTTAAACTTTGATAATATGTTAATTCCTAGATTACAGTTCTGCAGAATGTCATAGAATATGAACAGCTTTTATTGTTCCAAGGTTTTGCATCAATAGCAAATAAGTGTTACTGACAGTAGGATTCTGCAATGCTGCCAGTGCAATAGTGCATGCATGCCAGATTGCCATATTGATGAGCGCTTATGTTGTTGTGGTACTTTGCTTGTAGTAGCGTGTTGTTCTATAAGCTGGTTAACTAGAGCTACAGGTAGTACAATTATACACTTATGATGGTGAAACTAATTGAAATCAGGAGCCACGGAGATGGAATGTTTTTGCTTCTTTTATTTTAGTGATTGCCTCTTGGTCTGCAGATGTGGGCCTGTGGCGTATTTGTTTCTTGACTCTTATTGCAAAAATATGTTACTTTTCCAGAAATATTGACGACATTGACAAGACCATGGATGAAATTAATGACAATACGGAGAACATGAGGCAGATCCAGGATCTACTGTCTGCGCCTATTGGAGCAGCAGCTGATTTCGATGAAGTCTCTCTCTCTCTCACACACACACGCGAGCGCATGTACCAAAAAAAAGTTGGGGGGGGGGGATCTAACCTGTGCTGTATTGGATAGGATGAACTGGAAGCTGAACTTGCGGATTTGGAGGGGGAGGAGTTGGAGGCAGAGCTGCTAGCACCTAGCACGACTGCTCATTCTGCTCCAGTGCGTGTACCTGCTGCTCAGCAGTCGACTCGGCCCTCTGCTCAGAGTAGTAAAACCGAAGATGATGAGCTAACAGCTTTACAAGCAGAGATGGCTATGTAATTAGGTACAACCGGTCTTTTATTCCCAATCAGGTTCAAGGCATTGTTTCGTTTCATTCAGTACGCAACTAAGCATGCAAATTGAACTACTTCCAACTAGCACATGCCATCAAAAGTGAACTTGAAATAGGTTAGTTTTTGTTAAGACTCTGTGCCTCGATTCTGTCATTAACAAGACCTTCACTTCGCATTTTGCAGGCCTTGATGTGGTCATGTTAGAGACCAGATACTGCAAGTATCTTGGGACTCCGGTGTATTCACGAAGGTCTTCCTAGGACGATGTCAGAACTACACACAAACAAGCTGCATATCAGCCTGACCCCTTATGTATGATATCATGTCGTGTTACTGCTTTGTAACCAAACCTCTCAGATGAGCTATTGATCACTTTGTCAGCTAATAAAGAGTCATCCGTTGTTATTGTGTATTTCAATTTGTGCCACATCGTCGATTAGTTAATCCAACACTTGCTTCATTCATGCTTTAATATTTGTGCAACTATAAAAAAGAAAAGCATTAAAGCACTCGTCGACAGAGTTGCTCTTGAATCTGATCTTGACTTCTTAGTGCATATCTAGTGTAATAAACGCACCTTTCAGTGTGAGAATGCCAACCTGTAAATACATTTGTCTAGTTGGTGTTGTGCATAAACCATGATCAATAGAACATTTTTACAGACAGACCATGATCAATAGAACATTGTTGCCGACAATTCTGTCATTGTAGTTGTTAAAATCGGCCCCAACACGTGTGCCAAAGATCTACCCAGAAACATCTAACTGTGTTATACTGCTTTGCATATTTGTGAAATTTTGTGCCCGATATTGTCATCCATGTTCTCCCAGCCGGCCGGCCTAGCCTGTCTAGGCGTCTAGGCCCTAAGCTACACTCTTCAGTCTAAAAAACCGCAGTAAAACTCTCTGATGTAAATGAGTTCTTTTTGAAGTTCTAGACTAGAGTCACTCCAATGGATCTCAACCTTTGACCCATGTTGAGTTCGACATTCAGCACCTTCGACTTGATGTCCCTATTTGGCACGTCGGAATTGCATACAAGTCTTAGCAGAGAAGAAACATCCTTTCTAACTAATCGTAAATTTTTTTAGGAATTTTTGTTGGTTATTGCAGAGGTAGCTAACACATTGACAACAGCTTCGGTGCATGCACATCTAACACATCGGTTAATTAATACGGCAAAGCTAAGGCTAATCCTAGTGCATAGTATCATATTTCAAAATCCAAAACTGCCACGTAGGATAGAGAGCGTGATACTGTTGAGAAGAAACACCATCTCCAATGCATAGTATCATACTACAATATCCAAGATAGTTTGCGTGCATTAATTGTTGCATGTGTTGTGATCAAATGTTTTATATGAATATGATATGGTTTGCTCCCAGTGCAGTATCATACGAAATCCAAGACGTTGGATATTGAGCCTAAGCAGTATCATCCTCATGATACTGCTATCTTCTCTTTCTTCATTAATCGATTGTCATGTCAGCAAGAAATCCTATGTGACAGATCATTTATGACGTATGATACTACCACTAGGACTAGCTTAAGCGATTTCTCAAGAGAGGAAAAAAGAATAAAGAAGAGCAAAACGGACACAGCTTGGGAAGCGAACTCTACTACAGCCGTAGGCTTGTAGGTTTGTAGGCTGTAGCCCACATCTCTACTCTATTCTCTGTTGGTGTGGGGCCGAGATGCAGGCGTGGTTCTCCGGCTCCTCGGCGGCGGCGGCGGCGCAGCCGTCGCTGCTCGCGGAATGGAACTCCTACGCGGCCGCCCGCTCCGCCGAGGAGGACGGCGGCGGCTTCGGGATCGACATCGAGGCCGCCGTCCGCTCCGCCAACGACCGCGTGGCCGACACCTTCGGTGTGTAAGTACCCTCCCGCCCCGCAAACCCCTCTCAGCATTCTTCTGCCCTCCTCCTAGGGTTTGTGCAGGTAAATCGGAATGCGGTAGATTCTCCCAAGCTAAGGTTAATTTTGTGTGCAATCGAGGAATTGCTGTTAGCAGCATAGCAGTTGTCAGATCGTCTCTGTGTGGATTGCGATGGCCTCGGCTAGTGGCTTTATTTGGTTACATATGAAGAGAGTTGAAGCAATCTTGTTGCGCCAGAGCTCAAATCGTAGGATAGGATAGCTGCTTGTCGAGCTGCTGTTGAACAGAGCTCTAAATCACAAATGGCCAACTATTTATTTTCCCTGGTGATCTCAAATCGCAATCGAGGGTCTCCAACTTGGGGCAAGTTTTTGAGGGAATGGGTCACTCATTGGGTATAAAAAGATCAGGAAAAAAAAATGAAAAATTGTTCTCTTATTGGAACTAGGAGCAATTTGTTGCTCCAATGCTCAAATCGTTGGGTAGAATAGCTGTTTAGTGAGTTGCTATTGAGGTCTAGATCACTTTCTGTCAACTATTTATTTTCAGAGTGATCTCAAATCCTAATTGAGGATCTCGAACTAGGAGCAAGTTGGGATGATTGTTTATTCTGTTTAGGCAATCAAGGAATTTGTGTTTCTTTGGCAAGATGCCGTGAATATTCATGTTGAGCTGTTTCAACTTTCAAGTCATCTAAGAGCCATCTGTTGGCTTCTAAAGCAAGTAAGCAACTGGGAAGGCTGAAGTGCTGAACAAGGTGGGAAATGAAGAAGTGAACAATGTAAAAGTTGGCACTGCCCTAGCCTCTAGCTAGTTGAACCTTTTCTTTCCCGTCATAACTCATAAAGTTTTTAGTTTTTTACTGATATTGCTGTGTCGTTCTGATTTTTCCAGGGTGTCTAAAGGTGTTCGAGGGTTGCCTGGTAGCTTTCAATCCACAACAAGCAGTGTTCCATCTGGAAAATCTCTTATGTATTTTGGTCTTTTTCTTGCTAGTGGCATCTTCCTAGTTTTCATCGCATTCACAATATTTCTGCCAGTCATGGTAATAATGCCTCAAAAGTTTGCCATCTGTTTCACGATGGGATGTGCCTTCGTAATTGGATCATTCTTTGCACTGAAAGGGCCTAAGAATCAGCTCTATCATATGATTTCCAAAGAGGTATCAGTTCGTTTCTCTTGTTAACTTCTTCTTTTGATAAGCATCATTTTGGCATCAATTCTGGCAAGTTCTGTGTAACAGAACCTTTACATTTTCCTTATGTCCTGTTGATAACTTTTATTTTACTGTGAACTGGATATACTAGTTTCTTGTCTAATGTTATTTAGGTGTATTGGGATTTGGGAGGGCAGCTTTTACTTTTATCCTCCTAGATAGAATCAAATGATCTTCTCTGTTTGAAAAAAGTAAAAAATAAAAGACATGGTCAAATTTGTATGGCAACAGAGCATATCGTTGAGGTATTGACATGCTATCAAGGGTCCATACAGTTGTGAAACATCGGCCTGAAAAATGCATTGGCAGTGATCATTGCCTCATATATGGTTTGGTTAAGTACTTTAAAAAAAAAGATTGAATGTGCATTGATTTTCTAGGTTTAGAAGATACATTATCATTTAAAATGCATGGTAATGATTTTCTATTTTATTTTAGTAACCACAATGTTGTTCTTCGTTCCCCTTAATTCCTTTAAGGGTGAAGGCAACCTTAGTGAATGTATTCTTGGTAATACCTTGATGTGTTTTTTTTGGATAATGACATGCATTTATTTGTTCGATTAAAATCATATGCGTCTATTGGCTCCTATATAGTGTCATTAGCATATAATTTTATTCCAAGAGTTTATAGAGAATTTGTTGAGTTGTTGATTTATTTTTACTTCATATATTTTTTCGTGAGTTCATATATTTACCTTTTGTCATATCTCAAAATAAACACATTTGTGCTAAAATTTCTGGTGTTGGCTTAATTGTTCTACAGAGGTTGCCTTTTACCATGGGATTTGTAGGCAGCATGGTTGCTACCATCTATGTGTCAATGGTGCTTCATAGCTACATACTTTCAGTTTTCTTTTCTTGTCTTCAGGTGAGAATCTCTTCAGAACACCCTCCATACTGGCATACTGTTGTACTGTTCTATTAGACCATCAAAATGGTCCCCTTTACATAAATGTTAGTGTTAGCGTAATGTACTCCCCCCTCTGGTGGTTAGTTGGTTATGTTTGGCAAGGATCTCCTAGATTAGATCTTTCCTATTCTTAGGGATATCCTTGCCTATATGTACTTGAGCTTGGGCTCCTCCCTTAATCTACTATTTTCCCAGCCATACTCTTTCATGGTATCACGAGACCGGGATCTTCCCTCTCGCCTTCAGCGCCCTGCGCGCTCTGGCCATGCTGCGAAGATGGTCGGGACCCGCCGCCTCGCTGCCGACCGCTGAAGGAGCTCGCCGCGACGCCGACGCCATGGGCAAGAGCCGCCGAGACTCGCCAGCGCCGCTCGGCCCAAGCCAGCGCCGAAAGCAGAGGTCATTGCCAGATCCGCAGACGCGACGCGAACCGCCGAGCGCGCAGCGTCCACGCCAGATCGCCAAGGCGCCAAAGCTCGCCGACGCTATTGCTGGCCGATCCGCCGACCGCCGGCGACGACCACGAGGATGACACGGACATCTCCCGCGCCATGATCCTCCACGAGGCCGCCGCCGTTCTCAACCTCCACGCCAGTCGCTCGCGTAACGCCCGCACTGGTCCCTCGTCCTCGACACCTCCGGCAACTACCCACGTTGGCGCGAGCAATTCCTACCGCCGTCACGGTATTCGGCCGCAGACCACGCCCGCAGCTCCGCCACCTCGGCATTTCGATTGGGCTCGGATGAACGCCGTCGTCAAATCATGGTCAGACAAAGACGGACACCGCCGATCTTGCCGACGCCGTGATCGACCACCGCGCCACCGCCACGGCTCGGATCGCCATCGAGGATCACTTGGCAATCGAGACCGTGCTTTCCACCTTGACGCTAAGTTTCGCGTTTGCCCAAGGTGACCTCTCCACACCGACTATTGCAAACACTTCAAGAAGATGGCCGACGACTCATCGACCTCGGCGAACACGTGATCGACCGCACTCGGTCCTCAACGTGATTCGCGGCTCAACGAGCAGACAGGGACATCGGGTCCACCTCCGCCGCGATCGCCCCTTCCTTCCTTCGCCGCCGTCGCAATGAACTCCTCTCGAGGAGATCAACATGGCGCAGACTCTCGCTCCTCCGATCGCCTCATCACCATCGGCTCTACTCGCCGCGCCCGATCAAGACTGACAAAGAACGGTCCTCCTCGTCCCGGCCGCAAGAAGAAGAAGAAGTCGAAGGACCACCGACCTTTCGGTAAGCAGATCTGCTGCACTGGCGGCGGCTTCTCCTCCGGCTACTCCTTCTACGCCGCAAGACGATCGCTGCGCTGCGGCGGCCGGCGTAGTGGTAGCCATCGTTCTTCAACCGTGGAACGGGTCCATCCAAATGTGGCCGGGCCCGCGGCTCCTCGCCCAGCTTCCCGGGCGCGTCGGCCCTCAACAAAGAAGAATCCCAACAAAGAAGCGCCATTGCCCAAAGAATGCGACTGCGCCCAACAAAGAGCCTTCTGCCGCGCCAGACTAACAAAGAAGAAGAATGGCTGGCAGATACCGGCCCATGGTGGGGTCTCCGCTCGGGACCGAATTCTCGGCCTCCACGCTCAAAGACCGTCACCCTCACTCCGCCGGCGAACAACGACCGGTACCTTGATACAGTGCCTCTTCCCACATGACCTCCCATGATGGTACCCTCTCACTCCTCAACCCCTCAGATCCCTCTCCCACCTCCATTGTTGTCGGTAATGGTTCGCTCTCGTCATCATCGCCACCGCCGACGCACCTTGGCTCTCTTGTTCTAAATAATGTTCTTGTTTCGCCTCGACTTATCAAGAATCTTATTTCGTCATCAATTCACCATCGATAACAATTGTTCGTGGAGTTTGACCCGTATGGTTGTTCGTGAAGGATCTTCTCGCGAACGTGATCATCAGTGCAATAGCTCGGCCCGCTCTACCCGCTGCGGTGCCCGTGGCTCACTCCTTGTTGCCAACTCCACGCCATCCTCCCCGTGGCACCGCCGCCTCGGCCACCCCCGTCGCGAGGCCCGCCCAAACTCACCGGCTATCCCCGGTCAGTAATAAAAGTTTGGAATCCTTGTGCCATGCGTGTCGTACCTAGGACGACATGTTCGTCTTCCTTTTCATCCTTCAAGATCTCGGCGCCAAACAACTTTGATCTTATTCATTGTGACTTATGGACATCTCCCATTGTTAGTGTCTCGGTTACAAATATTACTTAGTTGTTCTTGATGATCGCCACATCACCGTGGACGTTTCCTTTACGCTTAAATCGACATGTTTTCCACCTGTCTAACTTTTTCGCCTATGTGTCTACCCAATTGGCGATGCGTCAAGGCCGCCCAGAGTGACAACGGTACGGAGTTCGACAACCCGGTATACGCGACCTTCTTTTTCACACATGGCGTTGGGCCGCATGTCGTGTCCCTACACGCCCTCGCAGAATCTGGTCGGTGAGCGGATTATTCGTACCACTAACGATGTCATTCGCTCTCTTCGCTTCAGCGAGCATGCCACCTTCAGATTACCGAGGCGCTGCACATCGCAACTCTCCTCCTCAACATCTTGCCAACCAAGACATCGGATTTTTCAACCCCGCACTTTGCTCTCTTGGCAAAGGCACCGCTGTACGATAATCTGCGTGTTTTGGTCAGAATGTTACCCCAATCTTTCTCGCCATCGCTCCCACAAACTTGCCCCGCGCTCTACCTTCTGCATCTTCCTTGGTTATTCTGCTCACCACAAGGGATACCGATGTCTTGATCCTACCACAAATAGAATCATCATCTCCCATCATGTTCTCTTTGACGAGACCGCTTTTCCTTTTGCCGAGCATACCTCCCCTCCCACTGCTGCGGACTTCACCTTCCTCGATGAATTCCCTAACCCGGCGCCCCTTCCCATAGGTCGCTAATCTGTCTCTCGCAGTCCTCCCGCCGCCACCATGTTGCTATACGGCCCCATGCCGACGCAGTACCGCTCGCTCTGCGCCTTGCATTCACCAGATTTCCGCGCTCCTCAGACGGGCGGGTGCCGTCTCGCCGCCGGCCGCCGTCCATTGTCAGTCTCCTCCGCCACGCGCGGCCACGATCCCCGCGGCACCGACGGCTTCTCCCGCGACTCCCACGCGCGGCACCGCTTCTCCACCTAACTTCCCGCGCTGCACGCCACGCTCGGCTCGCTTGCGCGTCTACTCCAGCGCCCAAACCAGTGCGGTCCTCCGACAAAGACGCCGCCCTGCAAGAACGGCCCGGTGCTCGGTGCCATTGCCGTTCCCGACAAATGAACCAAAGACAAAGATGACGACTCGGGCCAAGGACGGTTTCGCGTACCATCCTTGTACCATGTCGCGCCATCGCCCCGATTCAAGACCTTCCGTGGCGCCTTGCCGATCCTAATTGGCGGTCGCTATGGAGGAAGAACATGCCGCCTTCTCCGTAACTGCACTTGGAGTTGGTTCCTCGCCCGCGACATACCAACATTGTCACGGGCAAGTGGATCTTCAAACACAAGTTCCACGCCGACGGTTCTCGAGCGCTATAAGGCACGTTGGGTCCTTCGCGGCTTCACCTGGCGTTCGGGCATCGACTTTGCCGAGACATTCATCCGGTCGTCAAGCCCACCACAGTTCGCAGACAAGGTTTCTCTGCAGCTCTCTCGCCGGTGGCGATTCACCACCGATGTCAAGAACGCCTTCCTCCATGGCACCTTGACAGACCGTGTTTGCAGCTCTCACCCTCCGGATTCGAGGATCCGCCAGCCCAACTTTGTCGTCGTGCGAACAAGTCGCTCTACGGTCTCAGCAGCTCCCGTGCTTGTGCAGCCGCCGCCACGATCCGGTCTCTCTTGGTTTTGTGGAAGCCAAGTCGGACACTTATTTGTTTGTCTACCGCCGTGGCACCGACACGGCCTACCGCTTCCTCTACGTTGATGACATCGCCCTCACCGCCTCTCGACACACCTCTGCGGCAGTCATCTCGACCTCCGGCAGAGTTTGCCATGAAGGATTTGGGCAACCCATCACTTCCTCGGGATGCGAGTTCGGTGCGATCGAAAAGATGGTTCTCTCTCTCGCCGAAGACATGATTGACATCTTGGATCGTCTTTGGGATGGCCGAGTGTAAACCATGCACAACGCCCGTGGATACCGGCCCCAAGGTCTCTGCCGACTCGGAGCTCCGGTTCTCGACCCATCCGACACGGAGTCTTGGCGCCTTGCGAGATCGACCTTCACACGGCCCGACATCGCCACGCGTGCGGCAAAGAGTTTGCCTTTACATGCACGACCCTCGAGAGCCCCACTGGCGCGCCTCAGCGCATCCTTCGCTACATTCGGTATTCTACACTGGTCTTCATCTTCGACCGTCGACCCGTGATGACTTGGTGGTTTATTCGATGCCGACCGGGCGGGTTGTCCCGATTCGCGCAAGTCCACCTCGGGCTATCTTGTGTTCCTTGGTGACAAACTGGTCTCCCGTCCTCCAAACGCCGTAACACCGTGTCCCGCTCCAAAGATCGAGGCCGAGTACCGCGCCGCCGCCAATGGTGTTCTTTGAGGCTTCTTGGCTTCGGCAGCCTTCTTCATGAGCTCCACATTCCGCTTCGCCGTGCTACCGTTGTTCATCGCGACAACGTCGGTCTGCGATCTACATGTCCTCCAACCGGTTCAACATCAGCGGACGAAGCACATCGAGATCGATCTTCACTTCGCTCGTGAGAAGGTAGCCATGGGTGCCGTCGCGGGTTCTCCACGTCCCACGACATCCCTGTTCGCCGACATCTTCACGAAAGGGCTGCCTTCTTCGGTGTTCTCCGAGTTTTGGTCCATCCGAATGTCCGTGGCTAACCACCGACGCCCGATCGCGAGGCGTGTTAGCGTAATGTACTCCCCCCCTCTGGTGGTTAGTTGGTTATGTTTGGCAAGGATCTCCTAGATTAGATCTTTCCTATTCTTAGGGATATCCTTGCCTATATGTACTTGAGCCTTGGGCTCCTCCCTTAATCTACTATTTTCCCAACCATACTCTTTCAGTTAGCATAATTTGTTCTTGCTGCCAGTAAAAGGAACAATTTTGAAGATAATTGCCAATCATAGCATGTGAATAGGCCATCAAACTCATATATTGCAGTTTGTGGCATTGTTAGTCTCTGGTCGGCGGTGGCCGTGAAGGGCCGAGCCTGCAATTACTCGTGTTAACTTTGAGCTAACAAAGCCTGCTCTTTTGTTTGGCAGGTCCTTGCGCTAGCATATTATGCTATCTCGTACTTCCCTGGTGGATCTGCTGGAATGAAGTTTCTGTCATCTGCCCTTGTGTCGTCGGTGCTGAGATGCTTTGGGCGATGAACTCACCTGTTAGTTCCTCTCACCCATCTATTTCAGCCTGTATTCATGGCATTCTGTTACATTTTTTGTTTTTGCTTTTGACATAGAGATAGTGTCCATCAAGCTACCTTGGAGCTAGTATCTATCGAGATATATCTGTAACTTAACGATGTTATTGCCTCCTTGAATGCCCCCCTACTGAAATCCTTGTTCTCTGGATTTTGAACAGTGGCGAAATGGAAATTGAACCATACTCAGGTTTTGTGAAACTTGGAACTCGATTGTGAATTGCGATATGAGGCCAGGCCCGTCTTGTCAGAAATATGTAGAGCTCCTTGAATGCAGGTCGATCGCATTTTTTTATATCAAAGTTGCATTCTATTCTATCACTAGAGTTATATATCTCACTCGACACTGGACCACAATTTATATTCATGGCAGAGTAGGGAATACATGTATATGCTTCGCCATCTCATACCTTTCCTTCAGAGCCCAGGTTGATTCCATCCCTACGTTTATCTTGCATGGATAAAGTCCACATCACCACCACATGTTCAGTTTTCGATCTTTCCCCCTCTCTCTCTCTCTGTACACTGTTTGTGTTGTCAAAATTGAAAATTCTATCAAGTATTTTGTTTGGCTAGCAATTGGACGAGAGGTTGGGTGGCGCGGCTCGGTTCCTCTATCCCGAAACGGGTGATGGCCGGGGTTTCGGAGGGCGCTGGGCAGGTGAGCGAGCGAGTGGTGGCCCATGAATAACAGGTTCGATTTGGGTATTTGCTATATCCTCTTCGCGTGTGTGGGAATTATAAAGAGTAGCCACCGAAAAGGCTGGGCTCTGCAGCCAAGCGTTTGGATCTTGCCGTTGCTCCCTCGATCCGGTTCAGGAAGCTCTTGACAGGGCCACCATGTCTGCCTTTGTGGGAAAATACGCAGGTTCTTGCTTGCTCTGTCTGACTCCCTCCTCTTGCTGATAGATTTTTTTTAATGTTGCTGAGTGTATCTACCTACCTACCTACCTACCTGCCTGTTTTGTTTGAGTATATACTGGAGCGTAACCTAGGTGCGCTAACAATAATATATGCTCAAATGCTTATTATGTAAGAACGTGTGTGTTCAATACCAGCTGGAGCACTTTATGAGACAAGCATAAACAATGGTGGATTAAACAAAGCCGGTGCTATCCATCTTACGTCTGAATTACCTTTCGAATTGTCTATGCCGGTTCCCCGTCCCAGGGAATCCTCGTGGGCTAGACCACCGTCTGAAACGCGTGAATTTCAGGTGAATTTTGCAGTTTATGCAGGTGTTCCACACTGGGCCCTTTACCTCGCAGTACAAATTCTTTTCCGAGAGAAACTCCAACTAGCCGTTGTTTGATGCTTACCGGAGTGGTACCAGCTAGCTGGACGAACAACGTGGAAACAATACAATAATAGCATGTACAATAATAGAGACAACTGCTGTTTATATAACCTTTTATGTCCATCTAAATACAAAATTAAAGATGACTTTTACAATGGATGACATCTTAAGGTTGTCTCTACAAGACCTTACAATCTTTTAATTATAGCATAAAAAGTTGTTATTATAGCAATAACTCATATAATAATGTTATATGTTGTCTATATGGTGGCCTCTTCACGAAGAGACGGCTATGCTCTCTCTGCTTCGTATCAGTGAAAATCTTACGTGGTAAAACATATACACAATTAATATCACAATATGGTATATGCCCTGAATAGCCTTTGTACGTAGTTGATTAGACAGTGGATGTTAGTACATTCTTGTGACGCTCACGCCATGCACGTACGTTATTATGCGCGCGCAGATGAGCTGATCGAGACTGCCAAGTATATCGCGACGCCGGGCAAGGGCATCCTCGCCGCCGACGAGTCCACCGGCACCATCGGCAAGCGCCTCGCTAGCATCAACGTCGAGAACGTGGAGTCCAACCGCCAGGCGCTCCGCGAGCTCCTCTTCACGGCGCCGGGTGTCCTGGAGCACCTCTCCGGCGTCATCCTCTTCGAGGAGACTCTCTACCAGAAGACGGCCGGCGGCACGCCGTTCGTGGACATCCTCAGGGCCGGCAGCGTCGTGCCAGGCATCAAGGTGGACAAAGGCACCGTCGAGATCGTCGGCACCAACGGCGAGACCACCACCCAGGGCCTCGACTCCCTGGGCGCGCGCTGCGCTAAGTACTACGAGGCCGGTGCCCGCTTCGCCAAGTGGCGCGCCGTGCTCAAGATCGGCCCCACCGGCGAGCCCTCCGAGCTCGCCGTGAAGCAGAACGCCGAGGGGCTCGCCCGGTACGCGCTCATCTGCCAGGAGAACGGCCTCGTCCCCATCGTCGAGCCCGAGATCCTCACCGACGGCGCCCACGACATCAAGGCCTGCGCCGCCGCCACCGAGCGCGTCCTCGCCTACGTGTACAAGTCCCTCAACGACCACAAGGTCCTCCTCGAGGGCACCCTCCTCAAGCCCAACATGGTCACCCCCGGCTCTGACAGCCCCAAGGCACCTCCATCTCGCAAAATCTTGTGCATTTTATCTTATCACCGATTCTATGCACGTATGCCTGATCGATGCAAGGTTTGTGCGTCTGCAGGTTAGCGCGGAGGTGATAGCCGAGTACACTGTGGCGGCGCTGCGGCGCACGGTGCCGCCGGCGGTGCCGGGGGTGGTGTTCCTCTCCGGCGGCCAGAGCGAGGAGGAGGCGTCGCAGAACCTCAACGCCATGAACAAGCTGGGGGTGCTCAAGCCGTGGACGCTCTCCTTCTCCTTCGGCCGGGCGCTGCAGCAGAGCACCATCAAGAAGTGGGCCGGCAAGAAGGAGAACGTCGCCGCCGCGCAGGCCGCCTTCTTCACCCGGTGCAAGGCCAACTCCGAGGCCACGCTCGGCAAGTACACCGGCGCCGGCGCCGGGGACGCCGCCGCGTCCGAGAGCTTGCACGTCAAGGGATACAAGTACTAGTCACCGCGTCACTGGTGGTGCGCCCATGCCATGTCTGAATTGTGCGTGCGCCTCCTATGGTAGTAGTACTAGGATCTCGGTGCACTCCGCGTGGTGCACATCGTGGCGTGCGGATTGCACCGAGATTCGTGCGGATATATTTGCTTCCTTTTGTGTGGTGCACTTAATCCCCTCTTCCTTCCCCTAGCTCCTACATAGCCAAAACTATGTCCAAAAAATGTTGATCTGTTTGCAGTTTGCAATGCACTAATATTAGTACTACTGATAAGTGGACTCTGAATGTAACCTTTTTACTCAAGCTTGTTCCATGGAAAACGAGTATACAACAAGATGAACATTTAAGAGGTTAGCTCAACAATGACAACATATATTGCTTAATACACAGCGAATGTGTTCCTTGATTGATTCATCCTAAGATTTTCGGGTGTTCACCTTATTTTTCAAAGCAAAGAAAGAAAAAAAAATGCAAAATACAGAGGCAATATGTACATTATTTTCAGTGCACTTTGTTCAACACTAACTACTGCAGTTAAAACTAGTGTGTGCCTTACCGCAGCACTATCTACCTGAAGACCTCTCACTGCAGTGAGAAGACGATGATAACCCAATTACAAGATGAAGAACAGTAAAATTTAGGCTGGGCCTGAACATTTTCCACAGGAGTTTCTTCCAACATTGGCGATTCCATAGGCTTCAAAAGGTTCAGGACATCAGTTTTTATCAGTACAACCTGATCCTTGTTGTTATGTGCTGCTGGCACATAGGGCAGCGCACCAAATTTTCCCCGCAGTCATAGCAAGTCTGCAAATCATGTATGTTAGCATGTCGAACAAGAATTGTGTAGAAATATTTAGAGTGAAATAAGGGAAAATTTTCTGCACCTGATGTCCACATCCAAATGCAAGATCCTTTGATTTATCCATACAAATGGCGCACAACTGCAAGCACAAAAATGCTACGCTTAGTTTCTTATCCAGCAAAATTAGAGGGTTT
Source organism: Otatea glauca (assembly GCA_036346275.1). NCBI lineage: Eukaryota > Viridiplantae > Streptophyta > Magnoliopsida > Poales > Poaceae > Otatea > Otatea glauca. The sequence continues at coordinate 53,926,909 of CM070721.1, forward strand.
AGCACAAAAATGTCAGTATACAGAAACCTAGCACTAAGAACTGTATTCCACAATTTCAGGTCATTAATATGGCCACAAGATGCAAATGTATGTGTCAAAGTGAAATAGCAAACTAAAGCATATTATAGTTGGCAGATCAAATGGAGCATTTAAGGGCATAGTAATTTTTTTATAAGGCGAGGGCACAAGTGAATTGAGCATTAGGCAACTATGATAGGCAGGGTGGTTTGGAAGGGAAATTTTGAAGCAATGTAATTCAACTTCCCTCTTCCCTGTATCAATTAGCCTCCTAAGTGCCCTAAAAATTTAGCCTCCTCATTCCTAACATGCAAAAGTACTGGTAAAAAAAGGATTCCATCAGTTTTTTTTGGTGGTGTAGGGGATCAAAGTAGCAGTATAAAGTTCTAACTTTATTTATTCACATTTGGGTATGAAATGGTGGGAATATAGTGTAAATATGAAAAGATACATACAAGTTTGCCTTCTAAAGAACTTTCTGATGCATAAGTGTCAGGTCTACTTGTAGCTGCAGGCTGTGAACTTTCTGATGCATAAGTGCTCCTTGTAGCTGCAGGCTGTCTCTGTTTGAAGCTGTCAGACCGTTGCTGAAAGCCACTTGTTTGTTGGTCAAAGCTACTAGATCGTGAATAAACACCAGATTGTTGGTCAATGCTAGTAGACCGTGAATAAGCAGTCCTTCTTGGTGGTGGCATAGGAACTCTAGGAGGTATTCTTTGGCGACGGCTGAAACAGGAGAAAAATTGAAGAAAGTGCCCAAGTGATCAAATGGCATGTTATTGCCAAGAGGTCAAACTATAGTTCTAATTGACTCAGTATGGTGTTGGAAAACAATAGAATACCCTAAGAGTTGGAGATCAAGGGTTGCTTTGTACTGTGTAGGTATTTCCATCAATGCTGACAACGCAAATTCTGCCTCCTTTCTATCAGCTGCTATGTTCTTTGACATAATGTCCGTGAAATTCACAAACTGCATGAAATCAAGTATTCTTCCATGTATCCGTCATTGTGAACCAGAAAAATCAGTTAAAGCTTAGAATTAAGCTTTAGGACAATCACCTGGAAATTGTCAAATGAGCGAGCAGGTATATTGTCGTCAAACTGATGCATCATGTCCCACGGTCCATCACCAACCCCAACAAGAACAATAGACAAGGGAAACTGGCTGCAAATATTTTAAAAGAGATGTTATTGTGTGTCTATTTTATTTAGGAAATCTGACTTGCCAAAAACATAAAGGTGTTACTTTCAAAGCCTGAATCAAGTACCTAGCTTTTACTATAGCATCAACTGTATCCCGCTCCTGTGGACTTAACTGCCCAGACTGTGTATCAACACTTCGGGTAACCTATCAGCAGAAGTTTTAGCCATAGTGAAAATAGGATATGTGAACAAGACTAGACAAGAGTTTTCCTGACCACCATTTAATGATAAGAAAGAGCAGGTGGCTTTAAAAGGCAGAACTTGGTAAAACAATGACGAACCTGTCCATCAGCAATTATTAGAAGAACATGATACTGACCACCGGTGTTGTCTACAATCCCAATTGCTGTCTCAATTATTGGAGCGAAAGATGTTGGTCCTGTTGCAAGTTTAAATCCATGTTATTTCAGCACACATTTTCTCTTTTTTTGGTAGGCATCTCATAGTTAGCTAATTTTAATAGCAAATTCTGTTCCTTTCACCCTTTTTATGAAAAAAGGAAGATTAAACTATCTGCATTAAGTGATCACTTAAACAAACCAGCTAGTCGAAGAGTTGGAACGATTTCTCTGTATCTTTCTAAAGCCTCTTCAAATCCATTGCATGGACGGTTCTCTGGATAAAAGCTGAATACCTCCTGGTCATGAGTTGATGCTGCCAGCAGAAAAGGGAAGCATTAGATCAACAGTTATTTATACATGCCATTGAAAACCCGTTAAGTGATCACTGGGGACAAAAAATTGGAATGATAAGCTTACCATCACCAAATCCAAAGCAGGGAATTAAATTATCTTCATCAAAAGCCGAAAGTGTCCTTCCAATAATAGATATGGCTTGCTCATATGGATTTGGAGTGCTTCCAATATCATGCAGACAGCGGCGGTTAAAGGAAATTTTACCTAACATAGAAAAGGTTTAGCAAGTTAATGAAAAGAATTATGATATGACATAGCATAACTACCAGATATAAAAACATGGGACGCATCTTTCTACAATGAAAATACCCACATTGTTAGCTTCACCTTTTCGTTAGAGAAATTCCTTTACCTAATATGGTTTTGCTTGATAAAAGGTTTGTGTATTTCATTTTTCATAGAATCAGGGCGTCTCCTTATGTCAAAGACAACTAGAGGGTCACATAAACATTAGATACACAAGAAAGCTTCCTCTTGGGGATTTACAGCAAATATAATAGAGAAGTTGACATGCCATTGACACCACGTGTTGAATGGATTTGTTCAATTACAACAAACCACAAGCTATGCAATATGGGCAACTAAGTTTGAAAGGGAGGTTTGCCCTAACGGCAGGCAAATCAATATCCAGTCTAGGGGCTACAGTCCTACTAACTAGTAAGTAATAGACACCAGTGAACCACAAAGCAAATATAAAGAAACACAAATATGCACTCAAAATAAAAAAAAAGTGGAAAAAATCATCTGCTAACCTGTCCATTCGTTGCTTTTTGTAAAATCAATGCCTACAATAAGATTTGAAGATTCAAGACCTGCTTCTGCCAAAGCTTCAGTCACCTGTAACAGTATAGGAGGTGTATATTAAATCTGAAGTTCGCAACATTTGAAGGGGAGAGATTTTGCAAGACTCTTGAAAATGTCCCCTGAGGCTGTAGGAACCGATGAAAACCCATACATAAATCGAATACAATTACAAGCATATAATCTCATTTCAGCTGTAAAAGCTCAATACCGTTTGATGGCATGACACCACAGCACCACCTGAATATTATATTGTTTATCTTCTGTAGGTGAAGTAACAGGAAATGGAATTAATGGGGCTACACATTTAGATGTTTGATTATTATAACCTTCAGCTCAGTTAGCTCACAAGCTTGATTGTAGATATCAAGCTCTTTGCTGAAAATGAACTGGAAAGTAAATATTAGTTACAAATTATAGAAGATGGCAGTTTCTTTGGAGAAAATAATCCAACTGCTGGAAAATTTTCATTTATCACCACCAAACCTTGGACTAGGAATCCCACCATACAAAAAACTGCCTAAGATCGACACCAAAGTTAAACGCACTTAGACAATATTATATCATCAAAACCACCATGCCACTCAAATCAATGCTGAGAACATATGGGTTAGGAGCAAACAAAAATCTGTATAAAGTAATATGCACCGCCTCTCATATTTCAACTAGTTGTTAGGACCCTGACCATTCAGTGCATTAGTGAGTAGTGACCACCCACTTTGTAAGTCACATTGTAGAAGAAGAGGACCCATGAGAAATGCCTTCACCGTTGATGGGAATGGGTACAATTTATACACTATAAGCTTTTATGCACCCAAAGTCAGTGCGATTTAAAGGAACATGATTACTGCAGCCTGCAGGTGACTTGAAATGGTTGCAGGCTTGCAGCAATAATTATATCCAGCAAGAGCTAGCTTTTCTCTGCTAATGAAATTTATACTGGTTTCCAGAAGAAAATACCAACAATAGAACTCTGGTTGAAATACTTATGGATAAAAAAAAATCTATCAAGATAGTTTGTACTCCAAACTTTACCTACAATGATTGAAGTATTGAACACAAGATGAATGATACCTTTCAGTTACATCTTGTTCAAAACCCAACATGAAAAGCTAGCAGTGCTGATAAGAGAATCAGGGAAAGACATGATCATGCCATCGAGACATACTTGACTGAGAGAACGGTAGTCGTCACCAATCCTCGAATACTTCCTCTGTAACCTGACGTGTGCTTCTGGCTGCACATTGTTATCTGCAGGAGAGGCGTACCTTGCGCTGTAGCTGGACGATGTATTTGCAGAATATCTCGAGTTATATCCCGAAGATGTATTCCCATAATCATAAGGATAACTGTATGAAGGCTTGGAGTCCTTTTGCCCCATTCCTCCACGTACGTCTATGGTCTATGGTTCTCCTTTAACACTCAGCTGGACTTCCTGGTAAAGGGTAGAAAAAGATCAGTACTATTATGCATCAACTGGAACCAAAGCAGAGGCTGTCCTCACATATATCAGGATTTTTTTTTTCGAGAACCCGCAGGAGATCTACGTGTCTTTGTATTAAGAGAAGAGGAATAACAACGAGATAGACAACAAAGAACAAGAGGACAAACAACAAAAAGTATACTTAACGAATAACAACTGCTGCCCATCAGCTGAATTCGATAAGTACTTAACAACCAACACCACCAATTACATTATAAGAATAATTTTTCTAAGCAGCCAGCCCCTGCAGCCCTCCACCTATCACAATCCTCTTTGATTTCCTTTGTAATCTGCGATATCTGCTTGAATGCACCATTAAAAATTCTTGCATTACGTTCTAATCAAATATGCCTCATAGTGAGAATGATGAGGGAATTGCAACCCTTAATCTGATCAGATCTCAATGAGTTAGATATCGATGACCACCAGTCTTGAAGGACGGCATCATTGTTAGGCATAAGCCTCTGCTTTCTTATCCATAAAAAAATTTGGAACCATACTTGCCGTGCAAAACTGCATTGAATTAAGAGATGATTGATAGTTTCTTCCTCCTATAAACAAAGAATGCAATGTGGCTGATGGGGGAGACCATGTCCGCTATCCAACAACGACCATGAATCACAATCCAAGAGAAAATCTTGAATTTTAACGGTGCCTAAGATTTTCAAATTTGATTGTAACAAGAGAATTTAGTGGTTCCCATGAAAAAGGCAGAGTAAGCAGATTGGGAGGAATATTTCTGATTTGAGGTCCACTTCCAAAGTAACTGATCCTCTTTATTTTCCTGAAGCTGGATGTTCTCTATTTTATCCCAAACCAGCAGATACTCGCTTAGCGAACTCAATGATAAGCCTCTTCTTATTTGAGAAATCCAATGTCTGCTTTGAATTGCTTCAAAAACTGAAGTTTTGTACATAGTTCGCTTATCTACACATTGAACCTGATTGGGTGCTAATCTATCAAGGCTTAATCCATCTAACCAATTATCCATCCAAAATAGTGTGTTTCTCCTATTGCCAACAACAGAGATGGTGGACGCTCTGAACATTGCCAAAACTTCCATTTTATTATGGAGTTTTAAGCCCGACCAAGGTCTACTAGGTACAGTTTTCTGAAGCCAAAGCCAACGTAGCCTCAATGCAAAATTCAAAAGTTGGAGATTCTGAATGCCTAACCCGCCATACTCCAGAGGCTTACACACTTAATCCCAAGCTACCAGACAATGCCCTCCATGGACCTCCTCAGAACCTTTCCAAAGAAAACAGCGGCGTAATTTATCAAAGCATTTAAAAACCCACTTGGGAATATCCAAAGCTACCATATGGTATATCGGAATGGAAGACAGAGCTGCTTTGACAAGAATTAACCGGCCGGCTAGTGATAACAAAGAAGCTTTCCAAGTGGGAAGACGCCTTGCAACCTTGTCAACAAGAGTTTGAAGAGTGCTTTATGAAGCCTGAAAGGAGCCAGAGGAAGACCAAGATATCTACAAGGAAACTCCACCAAATCACAAGGCAATTCTACTAGCACTTCCTGGATAATATCACCACTGCATCTAATAGCTGCAATAGAGCTTTTGAAAAAATTCGTGTGGAGTCCTGATGCTTCACCAAAACAAAGCAGGATCTCTTTTATGCCTTGTAACTCTTCTTTTCTTGGAAGAATGAATAAAACCGCGTCATCCGCAAAGAGAGAGAGAGAGAGTCTGTGATTAATTTTCCATGGCGATAAACTCTGAAAATGCCAGCTAAACAAGCTTGAGATATTAAATCATTAAAGACATCCATGATTAAAATAAAGAGAAGGGGAGAGAGGGGAGTCTCCCTGCTTCAGCCCTCTGCCATGCCAAATTCTCTCCCCGGGACTGCCATTAACCAAAAATTTTGTACTTGAAGTAACAAGAATAATAGCAATCTAAGCTCTCCATCTAGGTCCAAAGCCTCTAACAACCAAAACCTCCAAAAGAAAGGGCCATGCAACCGAGTCAAATGCCCTTGCTATATCCAATTTTAGAAGGAGAGCTGGTTTCTTTTTCTGATATAACAACCTAGTAGATTGCTGAACAAGTAAAAAGTTATCTTGGATACACCTACCCTTAATAAAAGCACTTTGGTTTAATGCCACCAACTCATTGAGCCTTGGAGCTAATCTGGAGGCCAAAAGTTATGAGAAAATCTTGGCAAAACTATGAATCAGACTTATCGGCCTGAAACCCTTCACTTCAAGTGCATCTTCCTTTTTCGGTAAAAGAGTTATGTAAGCTTGATTCAAAGAGTGGAATGAGGTGCTATCTAAATGGAACAATCTGACTAAAGCCGCAAGAATATCTGATTTAATGATTCCCCAGCAACAATGAAAAAAAATGCAGGAAGCCCGTCTGGGCCCGGGGCCTTCTCCGCCGGCAACTTTTAACAACCTGCCAAACTTCCTCCTCCGAGAAATCATCCATCAATTACATGCAAACTTTTTTTTGACAAATTTCTGATTGGGGATGGGGTGATTCATTGTCCATAATAGGCAAATTTCCTACCCTAGAACAGCCATTTCCTCCTCACGATCAGCATGTAAAATTACAAATCGGAACAAGCCAATTCTTATATAAGCATCGAACATATCAAAGGGCATCCAATGAAATTGGATTGCGACCTACCAAAATTATCAAATAATTTCATCTAAAAAAATTATGAAATACTCACGAACAAGCAATGAATTAATCTCGCCGGATTAGATCTAGATACCTCATAAACCCACCAAGAACTCGGCTTTATCGTATACCCGCGCCAAGAAGCAAGAAAGAGACGAGACAGAGAGAGGGAGAGATATGTGATAGACTTCTTGCTGCGTGAGCGGAACAAGAAACCAAGGAACCACCACCCAAATAACATAGCCGCTCCACATGGCAGAATTCTCTCACCAAACAGCACGAAATCCCCCCAAATCAGCAACCCACATGGGCTTGCTTACCCTGTTCTGTCCAAGAACGCACGCCACGCCTCCGCTCCACGACGAGGCCGAGGAAGACGACGAGGGGTGAGGTGAGGTAGGCAGCCTCGACAGCGGAGGAGGCAAACCAAGAGATATGTACTCCACCGATGGCAATACGATCATCAGAAAGAAACAGGGGTACAGCAGTACAGGTCAACTCAATCGCTCGAGGCAATGCAGCGGCAGTGGAGGATAGACTTGTCGTGTGCTGTGGTTCTCTGACCCCCTCCCCTCCCTCTCAATCTCTCGTTGAAAACGATAGAGGAAGCTTCGAAACGAGAGAGAGAGAGAGAGAGAGAGAGATTAGTAGGTGTGAGTGTGTGACATTTGTCTGGGTCATTGGCACGGGAGAGAAAAATATACTAATGGCAAAATGTAAGAGTGCGGTGTGTTGGAAATGTACGACTACTCCACTCAGAAAAAGTCATCTAGTGAGCAAGCTGAGCATATATATTTGTTATACATGCACGCTGGAAATGCCACACGGGATTATTTTTAGGTTAGCAAATCGTAATCTTGGCTTTACAGGTCAGTCACCAGCTATATAAAATCGTAGATACGATCTGTCCGAGAAAAAAATGTGTGTTGAAAATCTATACAGTTTTTTTAGTTACACAAATATTAAAATATAAATGAAGGATAGACTGTGATTATTTGACCTCTTCGTTTGTTTTAAGATTTATGCAACTTGTATTAAAGGAAGTTGCAAAGAAACATCTCTTTTAAAACTCACATGTATCTTTGAAAAATGATACATTGATTACGTCATCTTGTGTGAGAATATCGATTGTATTGCTTAATGGGAAGACACCCATGATTGCATCCTCGGAAAGGAGATGGGTTAAACGAAATGTTAAAGTGCACTCCAAAACAAGATTTTTTGAGTGGATTTTTTAATGGCTTTTTTGCGCGGATTAGAGCATGCAAATATATACTAGCAAAACTTGTTTGTGTCCCCCCAAACATTGTCATCAAGTTTAAGTTCCTATGCTACAAAAACCATGGAATTTTAACCAAAAGAAAAATAAAGATAAGTGTACACAATAAGTTGGATTTAAATATTTCTATTAGGATTTTGTTTACTGTGAAATAAGAAATCTGTAGAGTGTAGTTTTAGTTGAAAAAGTCTTTACTCTTTTGCTGTTGTAAGCTAAACATGTGTATCAACATCATATTAATATGTTATTTTTTTGTGAGACCTGTTGCAGGTCCACACGGCATATTCCTTGAAATGATATCCAATTTGCCAAATGCAATAGCCACCCACATGTTCTTTATAGTAATTGCCAGCCACTTCAATTTATGATACACTGAACCTTTGCAACGAGATAGTAATTTTTTTAAAAAAAAGAAGGAAGAAAGAGATATGTTGCCATTATATTAAGAAGAAGAAATTCACGTCTTACAATGGCCAACTGACTTGACCTACATAGAAAGCTTACACAGTACAACAATGTTAGGAAAAACGTAAACATCAACATTGAAAATTACAACAACAAATCAAAATACACCTATTCTCTCCCTTCTCTCTCTCCAACCTAGGAACACCGTACAATTGGGTCTTACCTTCGCATTTGAATTTCAATTTGTGGCATGCATCGCGAGGTAGCCAAACATAGAGAATAACTCTACTCAGCATCTCTTGCTTGAGCTTGTACTGCAAAAATCTTGAAAGTGCTTCTTTATATTCACTATCATCATCTCTGGAAACCACCACCATAACCACCATTAGACTTCACCATTGAATTCCAGACAACTTTTTACTTACACGGAGTTGCTGCAACATTGGAAGTCATGAGAACACAACAAATTGCAGCACTTACCTAACAACGAGAGCACTAGGATCACCTCAATAAAGCATAGCTCCTCCACCACAATGATATAATAACAAAGCAACCACCACATGTGCGAATCTCCACTAGAATCAACACACTCAGGTACAAGTGGAGCAACGATGCCCAAATAGATCAGTCATCTTACCTATAATTGCCGAGCAACACCATTTGGACTCTCAAATTTTGTGTTGCATTGTCTTTGCATGAGAATAGTTTAATGTTAATTTTGTTCTTTTATGATATTTAGTTTCCCTCTTACTTTTTTAGGCTTAAACATCTATGCCTTCCTGGCTATTGTTATGTATTACTTGTGACTTGTTTGGGGCTTGTCTTAATATGGCCATAAATTGTACTCACCCATATTATTACAACTTACAAAGGAAGCAATTTGTTCTTTTCATGTTGCTGGTGGTTATTTTGTTTAGTTTGTTGTTTGTATTTTTTGTTTAAATAATAAGTTCTAATAGCATATGAGTTTGTAGTAAAATCCATTTCCATTGCTAGTCTGAATGCAAAATTACTTATGCTAAGGGCTTTTGATTGTTTATTCCGCCTATTTTGAATGGACCCCAAAAATATTTCCTTAATATGGAGGACTTTTCAAATACAAGGGGTGTGTATTTTTTATGTTGATTTATAAGTTGTTTTCTTGTGATATATGAAGTTGTCGTTGGATAGAAGTTCAAACAAAAAGTTGTTGCTGAATAAGTTCATATGAATGATATAATGCTTGAAGTTATTTTTTTCCGCAATATATTAAGACCTTGGGGAAGAAAAGGGATGATTTATGGATAGAGGTGTTGGTAATATGCCCTTGAAGCAATCATGGAAATCATTGTATCACGTCTTATGTTTATAGAACAGTATAATTGTTTGTCCTTTGAATAAATATCGATTGGATTGATCAACAAATACGTGACTTGTTCGTGAAACTCTTTTCATATATCGATGTTATTCAAGTAATCCCTGATCGGTTATCATAATATAGGACGATTATGTTTTATAGATCAGTACATGTATTGATTGATGACCATGTTTCATGGGTTATAGGGATATAGAGATATCTAATCAATAATGTGGACACATGTTGGAGAACATGCGTTGGATAGATCCATATGATACTGCAAGAATTGTTATATATTCTTATGTGTCATCAGTTGGTCTCATACATAGTGTATGTATGATCCTTAGATCTAAGATCGTCATTGGTTTCCTAGATGTGTAATGATTTACTTAGGGGGTGCCAAATGCTACTCTTTAACCAAGTAGTTATAAAGGTAGTTTTCGGGTTTACTATGAAACATGTTGAGGTACATGAATGATCGAGATGGAATTTTCCCCTCCTACATAACAGAGAGATATCTCTAGGCCCCTCGAGGTAGATAGATTAAGGAAGTGCATGGCTATACTGAATGTGATTGAGAGTCAATCCAAATAAATTAATCCACTATGGTATGAGTGAATGGATCGAGCTGTCATAGGATGGCATGACTCTCGCCTTGAGTTCGATCTGATATCGTGAGGCAAAGGGAACATGATATTATCACACTATAGTAGGTTCGTCCGATGCTTTATGAATATTTGGAAATCAACATGTGCTGCTAGGAACCGCTATCAATTATCGGTCAGAAAGATGTTTTCGAGTCGTATCTAAATATACATGAACCTACAGGGTCACACACTTAAGGGGTTTGGAACTATTACAATCGGTTATTAGAGTTCAGATTGGATCCGTTCTAACGGGCAAATTGAATATGGACTCAGATTGGGCCTAATGGTTGGGTGCCACCGAGGGCTATAAAAAGGAAACGTAGGCTTAGAGTTTGAGGTAGAAGTTGCACCGAAACCCTAGCTGTCCTCCACCATCTCTGCCGTGCATACGGTGCTAGCACCCCGACACTCGGGGTTCCAACCCTGGACGTGTGGATATCGATAGAGGCACTGCTCTATTGTGGTGCTATTCGAGGACGATTGTTTGGACCGATCAAGGAGTTGATTGGACTGATCCAGAAGCTAAAGGATCAACTTGCTGCTCGGCTACCGCTCGGACCGATCACACTGTTTGACGACCATACCAGGACACGCAAAGTCGATCTGCTTCGATATCTTCTTCCGCTGCACTGCGCATCTAGTGGTAACGATCTGTAATCCATGATCATTTACTTGTGTGGCCTCTTGGGATCGGTTGAATTTTTAATTTGCACTAGTGTAGCCTATCATAACCCTTCAAGAGGATCGTGAATATCGCTAATATCATCGATCACTCGGGTTCCAAGTCAATCAATACAATGAATCGCTAGATGGTTTGCAGCGATTGGAATTCCATGGACCAATACAATTACAAGGAGATATATGTGATGCATAAGATCAAAGATTTCTTGAACCTCAAGTATGCCAAGTTAGTTATTAGCATCGTATCTTTCATTGTTGGATATACGAACTACTATTTTGTTTAATGTTTTCCACATCTCAAATTTTCTTTATTTGTATTACACTAGTACTATTTACTTAATTAAGTGTACCATTTGGCAATGTTTTTGTTTCAGCCATGATGACCCATGTTCCTTGTGTTACACGCTGTATGCAGAGACTAATATGTGAGAGGAATGTTTAGATTGTATGCTTAACTCATGTCTAATTAGAATGAGAGAGATAGAGAGATAGAGAGAGAGAGTTTATGTGGGAGGGATGGTGGATAGTGATGTTGACACCAAAAGATCCATGCACTCGAGGGTTGAAACCATGGCTAGTGGTGATAGCACTAGTGAATAAAGACTGACGAACTGCTGGAAGCTAGCTTATGTTTAGCGTCTCTCTCATTGCTTATTTATGCGTTAGGTAGGGAAATTACGTACGATGATGTACCCATAGTTGGTTGCGGCCATTGATCAGGGTGCGCGTGGCTAGCGAAAGGTACTATAGTCTCTGGTGAGAGATCTATCACAACGATTTATGAATAGCAGTAGATAGCTTCTTTGTAGAGAATCAACTGTAATGTGAACCTTAGAACATTTATTATCAACTTTATACCTATGGTTAGGGATATGATCATTATTTTATGCTATTGCCATCCTTTGAAGAGTTAGATGTGTCATTAGAAAACCCTAATTTAGATTAGTTAGGTTCTCTATGGATTCAATACCCTTGAATACTTTAGGTGAAAAGCTACAACCGATATGTGTGCTTGCAGTTACATCTGAACGTGCATAGATCACGTCAACACTGCCACTTAATTGCTTTTATCAGTCTATTTGACATTATTTTATTTAGTGGTAATGCACTGCCTACTCGTTAGATGCTATATTGAAATATGGTGTCTGGATTTAGTCAACCAATCTTTGTCAAATAGTGCAGGGCCTGCTACGCTTAGACTAGCCTTATAATGTGATAGGTGAACCGGCGAAAAAAGTAGTATTGATCTAAAGGGTGAGAGCAATATTAGATGAAGTGTTGTATCATAGCATACTTGTTGATTCATTTGTAAGGGAACCTAGCCCACGCGAGGATTTAGTTGTTCTCGGTAGAATCTTAGTAATTTATGTCCTCTCGGAATTTGGTTCTTGGAACGTTAATCTTTCATATCATACAACACTTTTGTTAGTAGTAATTATTAATCTTGGTAGTGATCCTATCAGTTTCTGAGATTGATAACCCTGAGAATACTCAGGTGAAAAGCTACAGACCCGTGCGTTGCGATTGTCATTGATTGTATGTAGATTGTGTCGACACTCATACATTGTGTATGTGAAATCCTTAGACTTGATTTCGCCATGATTTGCTACATATGTAATGGTTTATCTAGTGTTGCCAAATGCTACTTCGTATCTAGGTAGTCATAAAGATAGTTTTTGGATTTACAATAAAGTATGCAAAAAAATGCGAGCGATTAAGATAGAATTTGCACCTCCTCTGTCACGAGAGAGATCCCTTGCCACCTCGATATGATTGAATTAGAAAGCGCATAGCCATGCCAAACGTGTTCTAACATCACCTCAATCCAGTTGTTCTGCGCGTGCCATGGCTTGGCAACAACAACTTCGTGGCTTCCCATGCTCACAAGAGGGGTAAATTAGCTTTGGGCCCTAACCAGTGACGATGACATTGGGACACCATGGGCATTGTGGTCAAGCAGCTCATTGGAGCACATCGGGTCGAGCAGGCAAAATTGATCAGAGGAAATATGAGAGCGGCATAGGAACATGGTATGACACGGGAGAATCTTGGGGAGGTTCACCAGGGCCGTCGGTTGGAGGCGGTGGAGCCGTTGCCGGGGCTAGGGACCTCTAGGGCGACCCGCTGCTATTCAACTATGTGTCATCAAGAATCTTGGAAGTTTTTTAAATAATATATTTTTAAATAACTTTACAAAAATAATATGTAAAAAAATTACAAAAATATACATATGTAGATATCAATTTTGTCGTTGATTGAATTGACAGATGGATTGTTTTATCGCAGATTCATTTGATTGACAGGCTAAGGCTTCTGTCACCAAATGAATTGGTGATAGAGGTATGTCGCTAATTTATTTGGCGACAAATCTTCTGTCACCAATTGAATTGGCGATAGAGCTTCCGTCGCCAAATATTTTTCAAGTGCTGACTCACCCAACCAAGTCACGTCGGATCCCATGTCATCATCAAAACCTCCTGGTTTTAGACCTTGTTCGATCTTGTATTTAAAGTATAGGGGTTATTTACCTGGTTTTAAAGTACACAACTTAGATTGGACCAACACGTTTTTACACGAATTGACCAAGCGATTCGGCTCGGCGTCTGAAACTAAACTGTCCCGAGATGTATATTTTTCTATTGCTGACTTACCCAACCGAGTCACGTCGGATCCCATGTCATCACCAAAACCTTCTGGTTTTAAACCTTATTTGATCTTGAATTTAAAGTACATCGGAGCTTATTTTCCTGGTTTTAAAGTACACAGCTTAGATTGGACCAACACATTCGAAACTAAACTGTCCCTATATGTAATATTTTTCTAGTGCTGACTCAGCCAACCAAGTCACGTCGGATCCCATGTCATCATCAAAAACTCCTGATTTTAGACCTTGTTTGATCTTGTATTTAAAGTATAGGGGTTTATTTACCTGGTTTTAAAGTACACAACTTAGATTGGACCAACATATTTTTACATGGATTGACCAGTCCGACTCGATTTGGATTGGCGTCCGAAACTAAACTGTCCCGAATCTATACATCTCGACTTGTAGAGGTGTTTTTAGTATAGTTCGAGCTTAGGGGCAGATCACGAGTGTCTAAAAATTAGATGGTCCAAACCGGCTGAATTTGAATTAATTGTTCAAATCGATTTCGACATAACGTTAACTTCTAAGGATATATATAATACAAGATACTTATATATATGAGTGTTTAAAGAGAGAATATAGACACGTCTTCAAGCAAGTATGCAAAAATTATTTCCTCTGATGTAAATATCTATTTTGTAGCAAGTATGCAAAAATTATTTCCTCCCATGTAAATATCTATTTTGTAGGTCCTTAGATATTATATCTCGTGAGTCCTACTAATGCAAGTATCTATTTTGTGAGTCTTTAGATATTATATTCTGTAAGTCCTATTAAACACCGGTGTTTACTTGAGTATCATGCTTCAAAATAAGCACTTTATTTATTCTACACGACAAGAAAAAAAGACCTTTTTTTTTTCTTATTAAGCATCTTTGTAAGCACTTACGGTGACGAACAACCATCATCCGAGGCCCAACTTTATGATCGTCCGCGGGAGACAATCTACGGGCCACCATTTTTCCAGCGCCGACGCTTCCCCGCTCCATCGGCTGCCGAATTGCTGCTTCTCCCTCGATCTGGCTGCCCGAGCTGAGTCGCACCGCGTTCGTAGGCCGCACGGGACCGCCCGGCCGTCCGTCCCTATCGGTGGGTAGCACTGCGCCGGCAACATCCGTCTAGGCTGTGTGGGTTCTTCCTTGGCTGCTGATGCCGCCGCCGCCGCCGCTCCGTGGATCGTACGGCGTGGTTGGTTGGTTTGGGCCGCCACTTTGTCCTGTGATGAAACACTGTAGCAATTAAGCACTGGCATGTACCTTTTAGAGGGACAAGGTTCGCGTGCAGTCGCCAGACTACAACTTAAGCCAACCCTAGTCTTTAGAGTCGGTTGATCGAGACAACAAACGATTTAGATCAACGTGACTGGCTACAATAGAAAACCGGCATAATGTTTTTGTTACAATATTCATAGAAAATCTGGACCGTTGCTTTTTGATCCAACGGTCCGCGCCCAACTGCTTAAGTTGCAGTCCTAACTTGGACTGCATTGGATCCTGTTGACATCAAAAATTTGAAGTAGGGTTTCTGACAACAGCACACCAGACGAACACCTGATTCAGAGCGTGCCAGTCGATTTGACCTATAATCGACAAGGTAAAATATGAAATTCACTCAAGCCGATCGTGAAGATCAATCGGCTTAGACTCAATCAGCTCAAAGCCGATTACATCAAGATAAAAGGTTAAATCTAACTAGCCGATTAAGGCTAATCAGAGGATAAAGGTAGATCGATTCTGAAGAAGGCGATGCGCAGCAAAATCAGAACAAATCGAACATGAGCGTAATTGATGGAGATCAACAATCGGTAATGCGCAGCTTTATTGATCAAGATCGAATTACAAAAAAACTAAATTACAGGAACTACTCCTAGTCGACAGGAAAAAAAGAGAAGAATGTGAGTTTGTGGGTATGATTGTGTTGTTTCCGCATCTCGCCCTTTTCCTCCTTTTATATCATCGGCCGATCGTGTCCTATTACAACACGTTACAAAGCATGATCCGTATCAGCCTTAATCCGGATAGTTTTTTCTAAAAATCTTTACCGTTACCAAATATCTTCAAATCTTTCCAAATCATCCGTTGGTTACTATATGTTGACTTTATCTTGCCGATTTTGACCATACCTGTCAAATTTTGGTGCAAACATATGCCCCCATTTTTTAGAGATGACTTGTTATCTTTAAAAAATTGTAACCATCGACTTTTTCTCCATCAGCTAACTGCTAACCCTCATACAGTAACTGCCGCTTTAATTGCGTCGTAATTTTCTGACATGCACGTAGTGCGTTTAAACTGCTCGTGTCTTTTGAGATCCATCTCCCGCCACTTCAAATTTTCACCGTACTGTAAAATTCGGCCCCCACACAGTTATTCTCACGCGTGCAAGCCCTCAAGTTGTCTGCAATCAGCTTATTGTCTTCAGTGACCAAGTCTCAGTACTCACCATCATCTGTCCTCAATCGGCGTCCCACCAAGATCGCCTCAATGGATTCTTCTCAGGTATTCATCCCAATTCTTAATAGTAACGACCATTTTTACCTAGGACCAGTAGGAAACCTAGATGTCAATACCGTTATTAATGAAGAAATTCCTTGCCTTCCTCTATCCGCTGTTGGATACAACATAGAAGGATGGAATAAAAGCTTTAGGTCCTGGCCGACAGCGCTTAAGGGATGGAGGTCTTGGTATATCCGCGTAGCGGCCCAGAAAAGGGATGAATGGGAAAAAATGGGTATAGCCGATGCACTCCCCTTTCTTTAGCCGATCCAGAAGCCAATGAGATCTTAGTGGCCACAACCTGCTATTTCTGGTCGGATACCTTCAATGCTTTCATGTTCCGCATCGGTCCTGTCGGCCCAACCCTTCTAAATATAGCCCAGCTGTGCTGTCTGAAGGATCGAGTTGGCCTAGAGGGGGGGTGAATAGGCAATTTCAACAAGTTCTAACTATTTTAAGCAACTAACTGAATTAACAGAGAGCAACTTACTGTAAGAATAATACAGAAATTAAACAACTAATAAACACAACGAAAGCAATAAACAAAATGGCACAGGAGAGACAGAGATTTATCCCGTGGTTCAGAGCCGCACTCCTAATCCACGTTGAAGCACTTCTTTCGAAGTTCTGCTTCTCCAAAGCTAGTCGCAGATAGCTCGCGATCACTCGTAACTCTTTCACTACTCCAGTGAGGTGAGTTCCAAACCTCTCACAAATACAGTTGCCTTCCTCAAGCTCCTTTGGACAGGTCACAATGTTCACTTCCTCCAAGCTGTCTACGATCGCCAAGATCCAAGAGTAATAAACTTTGCACAAGTTCTGTCTCTTAGTTCACTTTGCAATTCACACAACTAGACACTGACTTGGAGCTAACACACGTAGAGATGTATGAGAAGTTTTTGTATGAAGATGAAGCACAGACTCCTTTTGAGAATGGGAGCTATTTTTCAATACCAAAGTGTAAGGAGTTTTTCTGTATCATCGGTAGATGGCTTAGGTAATGCTTATATAGCCATTTGGAGTGAAAATAGCCGTTACACTTTCTGATGAGCCGTTGGACGTGTCGGATGTCGAAACAATGTAAATATACACGTACAACGGACTTAGTATCAGTGCTTAGCGATACTGGATATGTGTATGTCGGACCAAATTTGAGAGATTGCGACGGACCAAATATTTTGGTCCGTAGAACACGGGTTGATTATGAAAGATGGTCTGGCATACCACTGAGAGACATACTGAGTATCAGTCCAAAAACTTTGGTTCGTTACACATGGATCTCAAAAGATTTAGCTTAGGTATGGAGACCTATGTACGTCGGACCAAATTTTTGGTCTGTTATACATGGATAAAGAAAGAGTTTTGCCAGGAATAGAGACACATGTACTTCGGATCAAATTTTTGGTCCGTCATACATAGACTTCACAGAAGATATGTTTGGCATGGAAACACATGTACTTCAGACCAAATTTTTTTTTGGTCCGTCATACATAGACTTCACAGAAGATAGGTTTGGCATGGAAACACATGTACTTCGGACCAAAATTTTTGGTCCGTCATACATGGTTTTTACAGAAGATTGGTGCCATTGAAAGTACATCAAATATTTAGTCCGGCCAAAAACTTATACACTGAAAGGGGTGCCGGACCAAATTTTTGGTCTGCTGAAAAAGAGAAACCTAAGATATTTGTCCGTCATTCATAGGTAAACCTTTGGCTATCAAGAAGATTTTCAAAGAAGGTTTTGATCAAGGATATGAGAATATGAAAGCGAATTCTTTAATCTGATAATCAGAATTCAAAGGAAGTTTTGACGAAGAATAGTTTTCAAGGTATGCAACGGACTTAAGAAGATTTATAGTGAAAGATTGGTCCGTTGTACTAAGAGGTATGCTTTTCATAAAGGTAAAGACTAAGTGTCTTTTGCTCCGAGTGATCTAGTTTTGCCTTTGCCTAAACAAACTATTTCTTTTTGCAAAGTCCCTCTTTTAGACAACCACAAAAGAAAAACAAACCTAGGCTATTTGACTTGAAACATCTCCCAAGTCATAAACTAAAAACTGAAAGCCTTAATCTTGTTATCCCAACTTGTTCCATCATAGATTCCAGCTTACTTTATTCAAAGCTTTGAGTATTACTAACTTAGTCATCAATACCAAAACCATAATAATACAGAAATAAAATTGAGGGGTGCCTAGATGCTATCACTATCTTAGACTGGACGGTGAACAAAGGCAAAGGATGGAGCAAGTACATCGGCAACAACAACAAAATGCATAGGCCAGTATCGGATAAAGAGCACATTGCCTTTTTAAACTTATGGTTAGATAGATTCCTATTTTGCAGGGCTTCTCTTGGGCCAACGCAAGTGTATCAGTTGATGGCAGAACGTTTGGTGGAAGGTTGTCGGCTTGCCCTGGGCAAAATGCTACTGGGAGCAGTTTATCAAATGATTTATACAATAAGGAGTCGTCTATTTATAGGCTTCACCAATTTTCTCATCGGCAATGTGGGTGGCCCTCTTTGGTTCATCTAGATCTGGCTTTACTGCTTGTTCAACATATCTTTTGAATTGGAATCACAAGATACAGCTTTTCCTTGTGAAGATACTGCGGAAAATGCCATCCCTCAATTTAGAGCTAGCCGATCATATGTTAAGAGATATATCATGTGTTCTGAGAATAAGACAAAGATAACACCGATCGGCTCAAGAAAATATTTATCATTTTTTCTTCAATTGAGCAATGACGACTTTGGCTAACAAGACTTTTTCAGCTATAGCGGCGTAGCTAATTTTCCGTGGCCATCATTTTTACATCTGGAAGCCGACAGTTCTTTGATGCCTTCATCTACTCTGGACTTTTACAAGACATTTATTTCTCCTAGCATATTGCATGTCGGTTTTAATACCAGAAATCGGACATTTTAGCCCTCATATGAGTTTTATCATCCGTCAATCTATGCTCGACAATTGGGTTTTGGTCAGGTTATTCCTAGTCTTCAATTCCTTGATCGGCTTCAACCTAGAGCCAGAGTAAGAAACATTGTAGCAGCTGACTTTGTTTAGAAATAGCCGATGACCTCCAGATCAAAGATCTGCCACACTTCTTTTTGAATACTCGTCGGTCAAGCCACTTTACTTCATGGTGGTCTTCTATTGCGGTGGCACTTTACTTGGAACGGACGTCATCGGCCATTATTAACACCTTTTTTCCAAATTTACCTGAGCTGACGACACCTTCTAGCACTGATTCGGACGATGAATCCAAATCTTCTGGTTATACTAATATGAACCAAGTAGATATTACTGGCGAGGTACTGACTAAATCGGATTCTTTTGAACATAGTTTTATTGTAAGCAATTTTGTCTAATCATCTTTCATTCTTACTTTGCAGACCAAGGCTGCCGGTAAGAAATCGATCTCCGGCCAATCAGGCAATCGCCAAGGCAAAGGCCACGCCACCGTGGTCTTCATCGATATACTCGCACCTGGGCATCCAAAGCCCGTCGCTGTCGGATATAGAGAAGAAGCAACAACCCAGTACATCGGCCGATTATTTTCAAAGAAGAAGAAAACCAAGTACACCAAGGCTCCAGCAAAAAGAGGTTCGAAACCTCAGGAGAAAAGTGGCGAGAGCTTGCCACATGCGTCGGCTACTGTAGGGGTAAGTTTGTTCTTTTCAAGCATTTTTATGACGTATGCTCAAGACACTAGCTCATCCGTCATCTTTTTATACAGCCGACACCATCAGCGCAGGTCGCGGCAATCTTGGCCGACCTCCCTGCTGCTTCCTTAGGAGTTCTCTCTCCCTCTCTGCCGACGCCACCAGTCACGACGGCTGAAGCACTCCCAGAGTCTTTTGACCCGACCAACTTGTTGGGTTTTTTGTTGGCCGATCTTGACGATCCGGAGATCGTGGCCACGGATGACTATGACGCAGAGATTAGGAAACTTCTTGAAGTATCGAAAGAGGCGTCAGCTGCAGTGACTTCAGCTCCAGGGATGCAAGAGAGGCTCAACAAACTCTTTGATCTGGTGATGAAACCACAATCAGAGATTCTGGCCAACAACCAGCCGATCAGAGATGGCATGGTGGCAGTTGAAGCCGACCTACCCCCAGAAGTAATGGAAGCACTCTTGAATGTCTGTCATTTGGATGAGAGGAAATCCCAAGTGGAGGCAGCCCAGGCTAGAATCGCCCGCCGCGAAGCCCAAGAAGCCGATCAGAAGCTTCTGGATGAGTTGGTTGCTACACTAGCACAAAAAAAAACTACCGCATAACCAGAAAGCTACTCGCAAGAAGGGGATCACAGATTAGATTACCACTAGATGCGCAGTTGCGGAATCCTTCGCGCGTCGATGTAGTGGATCGTCCTCGCCGCAGTCGTTGCGTCGATGGAGTGGATCGTCCTCGCCTCGCCGTGGATCGTCCTCCCACGCCGCAGTCACAACAGCGTCACCGCAGCAGTCCACACGTCCAGGGATGGAACGCCGTGCGTCGGTGTGCAAGCACCTGGTCGCTCGGCAGGGGCAACGAGAGGTGGAGACTAGGGTTTTGGGTGAATCACTTCTAAACTGTGGAAAAGCACACGCTGCGCCCACCCTCCTCCCCTCCTTATATAGCCACGAGATGAAACCCTAAACCAGGGCCCATCAGCGTGCTAAGCCCACGAGGCCTATTAATTACGGATCCAATCCAAATTAATGCGTCCCAGCCCATTAAGTGTGTGACCCTGTAGGTTCACGTACGTTTGAACATGGATTCGGAAAACTCCTTTTCAATCCAATAGTTGGTAGCGACTCCTTGCAAAGTATGCCAACTCCCAAACATACTATGATCAAATCGGACAAAACCTATCAAAAGTACTCATGTAATAATCCCTTTGCCAAGCATATGAAGATTGAACTCAAGGCGAGAAGCATGTCATCCTTTGATGATTCAATCCATCTCTCGTATCCGTGATATATTAATAAGTTGTGATTGACTCCTCAATCACGGCATGGCCATGCACTTCCTTAATCATATCACACGAGTGGCCTTATCATATATCTCCGTTTCATTGGAGTGGCAAATTCCATCTTGAATGCTCACTTCCCTCTGCACGTTTTATAGTAAACATGAAAGCTACCTTTATAACTATTCGGTTAGGAAGTAGTGTTTGATAGCCCCAAGGAAAACTATTACACATGTAGGGAATATGACAATCTCAGGTCTAAGGATCATACATCTACTATGTATGAGATACACTGATGACACATAAGAATGAAACATTCTCGCAGTGTCCCATTGCGGGTCTATCTAACTCATGTTCTTCAACATGCGTCCGCAATGTATAGATGATATCTCCATATCCCATGATCTATGAAGCATGATCATCGATCACTACATGTGCTGATCTATTCATCGTTGTCCTATACGATGATATCCGATCAGAGATATTTATCGAATTACATCAATAAGTAAAGAGCTTCATAAGCAAGTCACATACTTGTTAATCAATACAATGATATACATTCATTGGACCAATAATCATATTATTATTCATAAACATAGTCATGTTACAATCATCTAAATGATTTCCTCAAGGGCATAACACTAACACATCTGTCATTTGGATGAGAGGAAATCCCAAGTGGAGGCAGCCCAGGCTAGAATCGCCCGCCGCGAAGCCCAAGAAGCCGATCAGAAGCTTCTGGATGAGTTGGTTGATGACGCCAAGGCGAAGAAACGCAAATTCGATGCCGATGCTCAGCTACTCAAGACTACCAAAGAATCCCTCTCAAAGCTTGAGGCTACAAAGAAATTTCTCCTGGAAGAGTTGGCCAAAACTGAGAAGCAACTCCAAGAAAACCAACAAACCATGGAGAAGACTGCATCGAGCATCAAGGAGCAAAAACATGGCATCGCCATGGCCGTGGTAAATGTGAAAAAACAATCGGCTAAAGTGATGCTGGTGCTAGGGGATGCCAAAGAAGATGAATGCATAATCGACGAAGTACAATGTGTGATCACTAAGGCTGCCAGCGCTTTATCGGCTTTGGGTGCAAGACTCCCAGGCTCTGGCCTCCAATGCTAATCTTTCCTTTAAGATATAAACCTTGTTGGATGTTTGTCTTCTGGAATACTTTTGTAACGCTTTAACTCTTATAATCGGCTGTTTAACCGATTAATGCTTATCCTGTCTTGTAATTCATTTTTCCTTACCAATTAACAGCATCGAGTTAACTTGGATTTTCATAGCAATTTTCTTTTTGTAGCCGACTAAGCTCCAATCCAAACGCTAGGATAGTATTTCTTCAAGTACTTCCCATTAATGGCTTTAGGCAAAATAGATCCTTCTAACGTCTCAAGTATGTACGAATTTCCATCGACTAGCCGATTGATTTTATATGGTCCTTCTCACGTAGGCGACCATTTTCCAAATCGTTATCTTTGGAACCAATAGGTAATATAGTTTTTCAAACCAAATCGGCTTCATCAAAAGACTTAGGCACCACCTTTTTATTGTATACCCTTACAATTCTCATCTTATTCTTCTTAAGCCGATCTAGTGTAGATAAACGTAACTCTGCTAACTCATCCAAATTATCGATCATTAGATCGTTATAATTTTGAGCCGATAAACCATTTTATCCGGCTATTCGTATAGAATGAATGTTAATCTTCATAGGTAAAACGGTTTCTTGGCCATACAGTAACTGATAAGGCGAAAGTTTTGTTGCTCTGTGATAAGCTAGTCGATACGCCCAAAGTGACTCCGATAGTGTTGAGTGCCAATTCCTTAGTTTCTCGTCGATTTTTCTTTTAATCAACTTAATCAACGTTTTATTAGATGACTCGGCTTGTCCATTAGCCTGAGCGTAATATGTGGATGAATTTAGCAACTTGATCTATAGAATTTTCGCATAATTCTGAAACTCATTAGACATAAACACAGTACCTTGATCAGTCGTGATAGTTTGTGGTATTCCAAACCGATGAATAATGTGTTCATTAACAAACCCGATTGCTACAACACTTGTAACCTTTTTGAGCGGTATAGCCTCAACCCACTTAGAGAAATAATCGATCGCAGCCAAAATGAACTTATGGCCTTTACTTGAAGCAGAAAATATTTGGCCGATTACATCTATCCCCCATCCTCTAAACTGCCATGGCTTGATAATCGGATGTAAAGCCGATGCCGGCGCTTGCTGCACATTGCTAAACTTTTGACAAGTCTGACATCCTTTGTAATATCTGAAACAATCTTCTAACATTATCAGTCAGAAATATCCTGTTCGCCTAAGCATCCATTTCATCTTATGAGCCGATTGATAAGATCCGCAAATACCTTCATGTACTTCACCCATTGCCAATTGCGCCTCTTCGGCTCTAAGGCATCTTAACAGCAAACCTTCCATCGTCCAATAATATAAAATATCATCCAAGACAACGTACTTCAAAGCTTGCTGCTTAACCTTGCACTCCGTCGGCTTAGATGGGTCGATCAAGTATCTCTTATTTGCGTTCTCTAGTCGATAGCATTCGCACACATGACAATTTTGCTCACTTGTTCCGTCATCTGATATCGGCTAAAATCCTTGTACCCAGACGCCTGTTGAGCCAGTGCATTGGCTCTATCGTTCAATTCACGAGGGATATGACCGATAGAAAATGAGGTAAATGAGCCGATAAC
Source organism: Otatea glauca (assembly GCA_036346275.1). Lineage (NCBI taxonomy): Eukaryota > Viridiplantae > Streptophyta > Magnoliopsida > Poales > Poaceae > Otatea > Otatea glauca. The sequence goes on from CM070721.1 coordinate 53,950,924, forward strand.
TTCGAAGCATTGTTCTAAGTATTTAAGTAACACTTCATCACGGCATTAGTATTCGCTTTTACTTACTGTACAATTAACATAGAGTCGCCGTATGCCTCAAAAGCATATACTCCAATATTTTCTAATAACTGTAATCCTTTGAGCAATGCTTCGTATTCTGCCTGATTGTTTGAACATCGGCTATTTAACCGAAATGCGAATTCAAAATTATGACCATTGGGCGATATGAGTACGATACCAATACCATCACATTCTCGGCACACCGACCCATCAAAAAATAGTTGCCAAGGGGCAACAAACTAGGTCAGCGGCGGTATCATGTCCTGTCATAAAATCATCTATAACTTGTTCTTTAACTGCCTTAGCCGATTCATATGATAAGTCGAACTCTATTAAGGCATAAGCCCATTTACCAAGTCGACCTTGTAAAATTGGAGCTGATAACATATATTTTATAACATTGGTTTTACAAACTACCTTATAAGTCGATGCTAAAATATAATGCCTTAGCTTTATACAAGAGAAATATAAGGACAGACACAATTTTTCAACGAAAGGGTATCTGACCTCAGTATCCAGTAGGGGTCGGCTTAGATAAAAGATTAATCTTTCCTTACCATCGACTTCCTATACCAAAACAGCTCCGATAGTTTCTTCCTCAGCCGATATATATAACTTGAAAGGAATTCCTTTCCGTGGTGCAGCCAGAACCGGAGGATTAGCCAGATATTCCTTGATATCATCAAAAGCCTTTTGTTGGTCAACTCCCCAAACAAACTCTTGATTATTCGTCAACTTCAGCATGGGGTAAACGTACGAATCCGACCGGAAAGATTTGAAATAAATCGTCGGAGATAGTTAATCTTACCAATCAGCTTCTGCAATTCGTTTTTACATGTCGGCGGCTTTGTTTTGGCTATAGCTTTGACCCTTTCTTGATTAACTTTGATTCCTCTTTCGTGTACTATAAAGCCCAAGAATTGCCTAGCCAACACTCCAAACGCGCACTTGAAAGGATTCATTTTCAAACCATGTAATCTTATGTTCTCGAAGACCTTGTCTAAATCGGCTAAGTGCTGTAAGTCCTCTTTAAATTTTACCACAACATCATCAATGTATATTTCAACAATATGGCCGATTAAGTCATGAAAAATCAGATTCATAGCTCCAGGACATATAAAGGCGGTCTTAGGTATATCGGCTTAGGTATACCGAAAGTCATAACTGTCCATTCAAATAATTCTATTGAACCAGGACATATAAAGGCGGTCTTAGGTATATCGGCTTCTGCCATGAATATCTGATTATACCCGGCATTACCATCTAAAAAGCTTATGATTTTATTCCCTGATGTAGCATCGATAAGCATATCGGCTATAGGCATCAGATATTCATCTTTTGGTGTGGCTTTATTTAAGTCTCTAGAGTCGACACACACCCTATGTTTTTCGTTTTTCTTCATGACTGGAACGATATTGGAAACCCACTCTGCATATCGACAAGGCCTAATGAACTTTGCTTCCAATAACCGTTCTATCTCTTCTTTTATAATATTATACAGGGCCGGATTAAAACGTCTAGGATACTGCTTAAACGGCCGATACCCTGGTTTAATAGGCAACCGATGTTCGACCAGTTGTCGGCTTAAACCAGGCATCTCATGATGTGAAGCCTTGGCCCAACTTCTCGATTTCTTAGAAATCCTCGATGGCCTCGTAGCTATCTGTTACTTGTCGATAGCTTTGCATTTTGTCTTGTAAGGCCTTCATTGTTTTTCTTGTCCCCATCGTCGTAATACCTCATTTGCGCGATCAAACGTGCCTGGCTTGACACTGATCGGCATAAGTCCTGTCTTACCAACGCAAATAAAGTCACAATCATCCAGCGTTTTCCCTGATATACATCCAGCCTCTTCGTGCTGCCAATTCGCATCTGAACTGGCCATAGCGATATGAGTCGATGTATCAGCTGTGACAACTTCAACTTCACCTCCATTCCATTGGACAAGCGTCTGATGCATGGTCAACGGAATGCAGCAATTGGCATGAATCCAATCTCGACCAAGCAGCACACTGTAATTGCCTATGGCGTCAATGACGAAAAATGTGGTCGGCAAAGTTTTACTGCCAACAGTCAACTTTGTGACCATGATGCCTTTGGCTTCCGTGGGATCATCTGTGAAGTCATTCAGAACCATATTAGTCTTGATTAAGTCTTCATCGGACTTACCCAATTTTTTGTAGGTGGTGTACGACATCAGATTGACGGTAGCTCCCCCATCCACCAGCATCCTTGATATCGGCTTACCATTTATATAACCTTTCAAATACAATGGCTTTAGATGCCGATTATCATCTCGTAGTTTTTCAAAGATTGCATTTTGGGCACCTAAACATGATTGAGCAAAAGTTTATTTGGCCGATTCAGTTTTAATTTTGAACTCGACCGGCAATGTAAATATCATGTTGATGTCTATCAGAGGCGTATCATCCCTAATCATGAGAGAATCCAGGTCATCGGCTGAATCAAAATCTTCTTCAACCTGCTCTTTCTTCCTCCATTCTTTCTTAGTAATTTTGATCGGCCGAAGTTCATTGAAGGTTTAATCCCTCTGTTTCTCTGCATCGGCCTCTCTGATCTCCTGAGTTTTTAGCCTTTGCAAACGTCTGCGCTGTGATCGGCTAAGACCGGGTAGGCACCACCTAGGTTTGGGTTCCATTGGCTTATGTATTTTACCAGCCAAATCTTCCCGATCAGTAAAACTGGACTCTTGTGTCTTAACCGGGTTTGGCACCTGATTTGGCTTGGAGATTCTCTCATGAACCGGTTTCCTGTAGCTTTTATTAGGACAATCTCGTATCGACCCAGACACCCTATCTTTGACCAACCGGCTTGGCCAATTGTCTTGGGGATAATGTTCCATTGGGCATGTGTATGGAGATGGTAATATGCTACTCCCCTTTTCCAACAAAATTGCCAAAAAGGGCACCTCCGATGCCCTCTCTCTACGTTTTTAGTTTGATATAGGTTATCTGACCGACGAGGAAAGTATTGCGGTCGATTATTCATTCTTTCATATTTTTCCATCAACTGAGAAAACGTCGGCCCCAGCCTTCTTGCTGGTTGTTTTGGTGGAAATTTTTCTGCTTTATACCATCTGCCAACTTGCGGGTCTCCCTTGGGTTTAATGTTTCTTGAATTTTTGCCTTCATGAGCGGCTTCTATTTGTAATGAACCGATCGTGATTTTCAATATCTGATTACTACCCGAAGTTGACTGAATATCAACTCGCCGGTCCCTACTTGACTCCTCGTTGTGCATCGACTTTTTCCCTTTGCTTGAACATTGGACCATATTTATAGGGAACGGATCAACATCAACTTGCATGGTCGGCTCATCAGTGAATTTTAGCCGACCATCCTCGATAGCTGACTGGATCTGCTGACGAAAAATATTGCAATCATTAGTATTATGAGAAAAAAGAATGATGCCACTTGCAATACCTGCGTTTCTTGATCTCATCAGTCGATGGCATAACGTGTCCTTCGGGCAATCGTATTATTTTTTCTTGTAACAATAAATCAAAAATACGATCACACTTAGAGCCATCAAAAGCGTATTTAACTTCCGACTTCTTCCTAGTCGGCTTAAGCCAGGAACAGACTAAAGATTTTTTAGACCCTTTTATCCATTCGAATATGTTTATGTCTGCTTCATCGTCTTCTGAAGATTCGCTGGGGCAATAGTCGATCATATTAACTTTGGCTTTATCCTTTTCCTTATTATTGCCATTTGTTTTGAACATATCCTTGAATGCCCTATTATCCAGAAACCGGCTATCTTGAGCCGACACACGATGAAGCAGATGACTTAGATTAGTGAACTCCTGTCCTCCAAACTTTTCCCGGAGTGGTGGAATTAGCCCTTGGAAAGCCAAATCAACAAGTTGATTGTTGGGTAACGTAACACTGAAACACCGATTTCTGATTTTTCCTAAATCTTTTAATGTAATCAGTTACCGATTCTCCAAATTTCTGGCGAATAGAGCTCAGATCGGAGATCCTGAGTTCTAAACTGCCAGAGAAAAAGTACTCATGGAATCGGCTTTCCAAATCGTTCCACGAATGAATCAAATTTGGAGGTAGACAAGTAAACCAAGTAAAAGCTGCTCCTGATAATGATAATGGGAACAGTCTGATTTTTAGCCTGTTGGACTGAGTTGCTTCGCCACATTGTGCGATAAAACGTCCGACGTGTTCTAATGTCGTAATCGAATCATCACCAAATTTTTTTGCAAAATCCGGGACTTTGAAATTGTGAGGATAAGACATACGATCGATGTAATCGGAATATGGTTTTCTATAGCCGATAACTTTCCCTTTTGGCTGTATGCCGAATTGATCCCTCAAGACAGTGGAAATTTGATCGGCCCAGTTCATATTATCGGCTAATGGGACAGCAGGTCCTTGATAATGTTGGTCATAATTGGTATTCTGCCCCCCGAGTGCAAACTGAGTGGGTTGAGCCGATGGCAGATGAGTGTATTGGTCATACCTATTGTATCTAGTTTGTGGTTTTGGTAATGAAACAAAAGGTTCTAAATAGGTCACCACCCTGTGAGGCACTGGGTTTCTAGGTAGGACCGGTTCATGACGTTGTGGGTATCTGTCAGAATCAATCGGTTGTGGAACTGATTGTGGAAAAGCGTAGAACGGAGCTGACGGCGGTAAATTTGCCGATGCATCTAGCTTAGCAGCATCGGTGTAAGCCTGGTAATGGGTTACTCCACTCGGCCGAGGATCTCTAGGCAGTATAATAGTGTGTTGAGTGGGCATCATAGCTGAGGGTGAAGTTATAGCCGATGGTTTAGGATTGGCTAATGCGCTCTGCGTGTTTTGTGCTATTGAAAAAACAGGATAGCTTGGCAGGACTTGCATCGGGTCGAGCAGACTCCCGGATGAGGCCAACTCCTGGGCGATAGTTTTAACACTATTTGCGATCATTGGCTTAAGGGTTGTAACAAGAGCCGATGACTGGTTTATCAGAGTATGGTGTACAGATTGATTAATCATAGGTGATAGCTCGGCTTGAGCAGGTAGATACCGACTTACCGGTCCTTCTGTAACGCCTGCATCTCCCAGAACAAATCGAACCTGGGCGTAATTGATGGAGACCAACAATCGGCGATACGCAACTTTATTGATCAAGATCGAATTACAAAAAGACTAAATTACAGGAACTACTCCTAGTCGACAGGAAAAAAGAGAATAATGTGAGTTTGTGGGTATGATTGTGTTGTTTCCGCAGCTCGCCCTTATCCTCCTTTTATATCCATCGATCGATCGTGTCCTATTATAACACGTTACAAAGCATGATCTATATCGGCCTTAATCTTGATAGTTTTTCCTAAAAATCTTTACCGTTACCAAATATCTTCAAATCTTTCTATTGGTTACTATATGTTGACTTTATCTTGCCGATTTTGACCATACCTATCAAATTTTGGTGCAAACAGATCCCTTTCCCCTTTTAGAGAGAGCACCACACATACCACTCAAGCCACACACGCGCATGCACATACCGTTGCAAATGTGACTGTTTTTCAGCAAAATATACTCATCCGTCTAAGTTTACATAAGGTATTTCATTTTAGCATATCAACCAATTAGATATTGGAAATGACTAGGCTACTCCTAATTATTATCTTTAAGCACTATATTTAATGTATGTATGTAAAGAATATCAAGTAAATCCGGATATTTATTGAGAATATAAAGAGAACATCACACTGCTCTCTCCGTCTAAGTTTATAAGACGTATTTTTTCTTGACACGTAAACTAAGAAGATAATGAAAATGACTAAATTACCCTTAATTATTACCACACGTTGTATTCGATGCATGTATGTAGAGAATATGAAGTAAAGATGGATATTTATTAGGGGTATATAAAGAACATCACATTAATTTCACATTGAAATATAAAATACGCATTATATTTATGAACAAAATCATTAACAAAATAAGCCTTATAAGCTTAAACAAGAGGAGTAATTTGTAAATTTTTTTAAACGAACGACGGGAGCTCTGCCTTGCATTTAAGAAGAAAAGCATAGGTACAACACAACAAGTTGGAGTTTGAAAACCAGAAATAATAAAAATATTAGAAATAATACACCGAAAATGAGCAACCCAATCTATTGTAAGACGGATGGTTTCACTCTATGCGAGCTGGTTATAGGTTATGTTGCGTTGCCAATGGCATACCACCGACATGAGGACCGAGAGTGAAGCCATCCTGGATCAATCTCGCCATCTGCGACAGAGAAAATCTTCCGGTGTCCTGCTCATGTTCTAGCCCCTCATCCAGAAGCGCGGAAGCCGCAACCTAGTTTTGGGAGATAAGAAGATTGGGTCGAGAACCAGCTCGGAGGCAGAGAACGTAGGGGAAAACTCTCCCGGGCCAAGCTTCCGGCGGTGAAGGGTAGAAAAGATGCCTGAAGTTTGGATTGTGCGGAACCAACCAAGGTCAGTGACATGGGCGAGAAGTCATTCGGTCCGGAGGCCGAAGAGTGTTGTTTCATGCTCCAAACCGGAGGTCATCTAAGCGCCTGACTCTTCTCTTCTTTGTTGACCTATGTCGCGATCTTCTAGATGTGTTGTTGACCAGTGTCTTGTTGCGAATGAAGCTGTAACGCCATCGTCCTGTCTTTGACGTCCTGAGAGATGCGGTTGAAAATCGGTTGGAGCTGTAACGGCATCTTTATCTACTCTTTCTGGAATATTTGGAAGGAATGGAGTAATTTGTGTTGAAACATAAAATTCGCTCTATATTTATAGATAAAATTAATAAAGAAATATATACTGTAAATTCGGACGAAACTAGAGTACATGCGAACCCAAACGGCGGGGGAAATTTTGTCCGTCTCCCAGAGGCAGAGAAACTGAGAAAGGATCTCCCTCGTATTCTGTAGCTGTTTTGCTTGTAATAACTAACCTCCATCGGATGAAGGGAAACTGCCTGCGCGAATTGCGAGGGGAAGTAAGACCGAGTCCTCGTGCCTGAAAACCACACCACCTCTACTTCTCCTCCTCTATAGCACGGGCGTGAGACTGACCTCTTCTCTTCTTTCTTACACAGCGATCTCATGTGGGCATGCATGGAGACCAGCAGCACGGCAGCTGGATCCATGCGCTTTACTACCATTGCCTCCTCCTTCCTCCTCCTCATCTGCTCGCTGCTGCAGAGCCCCGCGCTTGCCTCCAAGGGGTCGTACATCGTGTACCTCGGGGGGCACTCCCATGGCTCCCGGCGCGACGGCGTCTCAATGGGGGAGGCGTTCAGGAAGGCCACCGAGTCGCACTACGACCTCCTCGGCTCGGTCCTAGGAGAGTAAGTGTCGTACGATGAATGCCATTGCTTCGTTCTTGAGGTGAAGATATTTCTGTTTACGACGTACGCCTTCCACGAACCATGTCGATGCAGTAAGGAGAAGGCGCGCGGCGCCATATTCTACTCGTACACGAAGAACATCAACGGCTTCGCAGCCAACCTCGAGCCCCACGAAGCCGCAGAGATCGCAAGTAAGTCACTGTACATATGCGCTAGCCATTAATTAGTTATGACCTCCTTGTTCTTGCGACATATTTTTAGGTGCCTTTGAATCCTTGAATGTCTCTTATGGCTGCGCATTTCAGGGTACCCCGGCGTCGTGTCGGTGTTCCTGAACAGAGGCCGCCGGCTGCACACGACGAGGTCATGGCAGTTCCTCGGCCTCGAGAGGGGCGGTGAGGTCCCGTCGTGGTCGGCGTGGGAGGTTGCCCGGTACGGCGAGGACACCATCATCGGAAACCTCGACTCAGGTACGTCGGTAAATTAATGTACTGCATTGCCGATGTTTCCTATTTGGGGGTGACGATGGTTTCGGAGTATGATCCATTTTGCTCAATCTCTTGTCGGATTTTAACATGACATGGTCATTGGCGTCTGCGTTTGACATGAAGGCGTATGGCCGGAGTCGCTGAGCTTCGACGATGGCGAACTGGGACCGATCCCAGACGACTGGAAAGGGATCTGCCAGAATGAGCACGACAGCAAGTTTCAATGCAACAGGTAATTTTAACTCGCGAATTTCAGTTACTGTTAGTGTTATGTGTTCTTGTATTGGTTAATGAGTATACGTTCTTGTTTATCCTCTCGATTCTTGTCTGTTTGACTCTTGACCGTGTTGATTAATTTCCTCCGCGCAGCAAGCTCATCGGCGCGCGCTACTTCAACAAGGGCTACGCGTCGGCGGCCGGCGTAACGCTCGACGACACGCTCAAGACGCCGCGGGACGACAATGGGCACGGCACGCACACGCTCGCCACGGCCGGCGGCTCGGCCGTCCGCGGCGCGGCCGCCTTCGGCTACGGCAACGGCACGGCCAGGGGCGGCTCCCCGCGCGCGCGCGTGGCCGCGTACCGCGTCTGCTTCCCGCCCGTCAACGGCAGCGAGTGCTTCGACGCGGATGTCCTGGCAGCTTTCGAGGCCGCCATCCAAGACGGCGTGCACGTCATCTCGGCGTCCGTGGGCGGCGACCCGAACGACTACCTCGAGGACGCCGTCGCCATCGGGTCGCTCCACGCCGTCAAGGCCGGCGTCACCGTCGTCTGCTCCGCCAGCAACTTCGGCCCGGACCCCGGCACGGTCACCAACGTCGCGCCCTGGATCCTGACCGTCGCCGCGAGCACCACGGACAGGGCGTTCCCGGCCTACGCCGTCTTCAACCACACGAGGGCCCAAGGACAGAGCCTCTCGGAGACGTGGCTGCGCGGGAAAGGCTTCTACCCGATGATCAGCGCCGCCGCCGCCGCTGCTCCCGGCAGCACGCCGGAAGACGCGTACGTAATCACACCGAAGCGATCAAACCAATCCTGGACAAACGATGCATCGGTGGCTCCTCATTTCTGCATGTGGTCTTGTGCTTGTGCAGTGAGGTGTGCATCCTGGGTTCCCTGGACGCCGAGAAGGTGAAGGGGAAGATCGTGGCGTGCGTGAGAGGGGGCAGCCCCAGGGTGGAGAAGGGCGAGGCCGTCCGCCGAGCCGGCGGCGCCGGGATGGTCCTCGTGAACGACGAGATCGCCGGAAACGGTGTCACCGCCGACCCGCACATCCTCCCGGCCGTGCACATCAACTACGCCGACGGGCTCGCGCTCTTGGCATACCTCAACTCCACCAAGTAAGCCACTGCCTGCAAGAACACAACTTCATTTTCCACTTGAAAGGTCAAAAAATTTTCCTGCGAATTTAACGAAGCGAGCTTCTGTTTTGCTGAGTTATTGAGTGGTATATATGTGTTTGTGTAAAGGACTCCGTCGGGATTCATTACGAAGGCGAGGACGATCGTCGGCACGAGGCCCGCGCCGGTGATGGCTTCTTTCTCGTCTCAGGGGCCGAACACAGTCAACCCTGAGATCCTAAAGGTAGCTTTCCGTCTCATAGAATCAACAATTTCTGTCTTAATTTGTTCTCGACAATGTCATACACGGTGAATTCTTCTCAGCCGGACGTCACAGCGCCGGGAGTGAGCGTGATCGCCGCGTGGAGCGGCGCGGTGGCGCCCACGGACCGCCCATTCGACAGGCGGCGCGTCGCGTTCAACACCCAGTCCGGCACGTCCATGTCGTGCCCGCACGTCTCCGGCCTCGCCGGCCTCATCAAGACCCTCCACCCCGACTGGAGCCCCGCCGCGATCAAGTCGGCGATCATGACGACCTGTGAGCTCAAAAGTCACAACGAGTAGCTTGCGCATTCGCCGGCGCCGACGATGCCGAACGCTAGCTAGCTGACGAGCTGTTAATTCTTGGCGCAGCGACGGAGCTGGACACCGAGCGGAATCCCATCCTGAACTCGTCCTACGCAGCGGCGACGCCTTTCAGCTACGGCGCCGGCCACGTCTTCCCGAGCCGCGCGCTGGACCCGGGGCTCGTCTACGACATGTCCCCGGCCGACTACCTCGACTTCCTCTGCGCGCTCGGGTACAACGCGACGGCGATGGAGCTCTTCAATGAGGCACCGTACCAGTGCCCCGGCGCCCCCCTCAGCATCCAGGACCTCAACTACCCGTCCATCACCGTGTACGACCTGGCCGGCCAGGCCACGACGGTGCGGCGCAGGGTCAAGAATGTCGGGCTGCCGAGCACGTACACGGCCGCCGTCGTCCGGGAACCCGAGGGCGTGCAGGTGACGGTGACCCCCGGGAAGCTGGCGTTCGGGAGCGTGGGCGAGGAGAAGGAGTTCCAGGTAAGCTTCGCGGTGAGGGACGCCGCGGCGGCCGTGGACTACACGTTCGGCGCCATTGTTTGGTCCGACGGGAACCATCAGGTGAGGAGTCCTCTCGTCGTGAAGACGCAGGGATGAGTGAAGGATTGGAGATTGCAAGAATTCTTTCGATTATATGGCAATAGGTTTTAGGAAGTAAACACATATAGAGAGAAAATTAGCATGCATTGGATTCGATCATTAGGGGATAAATGTGGTAGGTTTTGCAACCATCGATTTAAATAACAACGAAATACTGAATTGCCACAGGTTTCTCGTCCAAGTGTGTTTCATCCAGATTCTCGCAGTGTGTTCTATGGGTATGCTGCGGTTCTGAAATTTCTTGCAAATTACCGCATCAGCAGCATCAGCATCAAATGTGGGAATTGAACTGCTAATTACTGTGGCATTCAAATCCCGTATAAATCTAGAAAAATTCCTGTACTTCAAAATGAGGCCGCCTAAACCACCTGGATTCAAAACTAAGGATCCATATGTTCAACTTGCTGGAAATTTTGTATATTAGGATCTTACAAGATTTGCGCAGAAGCAATAGCCCTAACCCACCCAATCCGGTCACCGCTCACTCCCTTACCTCCCGTAGTTGCAGCCGATGCTCCATCTCTACCCCTGTATCGCCTCCTCCCCCTCCTCGTCCTCCTCCTTACCTCTCCCAACCCAGCATTCCTCCCCTGTCACTGCCTCCTCCTATCCATTTCGGTTCTTGTCGCGCACGCCGACCTCCACTGGCCACTACCTCCTTCTCACCCACTTATAACAGTATCACCACCGCCAACTATCAATTTGCCACCACTCGCCCTACCTCTAAGCCTAGGGGCATCGATGACTTGAACCCTAAATAGGTGGACTCGAGCCCTAATGATACGGAGTGCCCAATCTTCACGATGTAAGATCAAGATAATTTGTGCAATCTCTTGATGAATACTAGCTAATCCCTTGCTGCCAAATACAATGGGCTTGCAACTCTTTGATTCACCATGATCACACACATGTTAGACTTCACGAGTCCACCAAGTGAAGTAGTGTCGATCTCTCAATTCCCAATGGAAAGATATAACAATCTTTGAAAGTAGCAACGTCTAATTCACCGCTCTATTTGTGTATGCAACATCAATGAGTAAGAACAAGCGTATATACTGTATATTATCAATTATGATCCTTATTTGCAATAGATAATAACACAAATATATAAAAGAGATTATAGGGGCCTGTAGCCAAGCCTAGGGCCACCCAAGGTGGGTCCCACCCTACTGGACTCTGTCTCTAACTCAAATTGCTGATCTAATTCGGCAAATCTAAAAACTGATACTTGTCGACCAATTTAAAGATAGAAGGAATCCGATTTCAGCCATCTCGTAATGGAGCGAAATAAATAGGACGTTTCGTGCTTTCAAATAAGTATAAGAATACTGCAACCTGAGTTCGAATGCGAGAATTATGACCTTTTTAAGTGACTGATATAGCATTCTAAATTGGACTCTTTTGCTCTCCAAATCAAATTTATCATTATCTCTTCCTTGTTTCCTTGTTTCCTTGTTTTGACTAAATTGGGCTTAGACCTTGCCCCTTCCCACATTAGCTATATGGGCTTACTCTCAATTGGGCCTCCTTGGCCTAAAGGCCTTGTGCCCTGGCTGGATGGGTCACATGGGTTTTATATGGTCCATTTTGTCTTCTAGGCTTTCCATGTGACTTTCCTCCTCATGTGTCCCACTAGATTACACCATTGTCCATCAACATAATTAAGCTTTATTTGACGCTTGGCTATTCTTCGTACCTAACAACAAACGATGATCCACTATTAGGTAGTATACTATTATCTTATAATAAAGTAAGAGAGGTGCTTTCATGTTTTTCTTTTTGACAGTTGCACAAATATTAAAGCATAAATGAATGGTAGATAGTGATTACTTACTATTTCGTTTGCTTTAACATTTGTATAATTTATATTAGGATGGAAAGCATGAAAGCACTGCTCAGTAAGTAATTGCCTAAGGAAAAATTCAACTATTGATATTTGATACGACTTAAAAATTCTTTCTAATTAATGCACATCTACATCACCTGATCTGTCGGCCATCGCCACCACCATCTGGTGTCGCCGAAGGGGATGACAACGCTGTCAACCATAGCACGAATTACGAGAAGATACAGCGGTGAGGAAAGATGTCTTAAATTTTCTTAAATTTCTGGCAACTGATATATAGCATTTCCACAAAACTAAACACATCCTGCATTTGGCAGAATCCATTTTGTCATTACCATGTTCAAGCTGCGTGTTCAACCTTGGAAGTGTCAAATCAAATGGGCGACTAAAAAGTAGCTAAACGGTTGATCTGCGCCGGGATCAATTGATCAAGCGACAAGGAGTTTTCAGCGGTCGCGGTTTCTTGAGCTAGCAGTCTAGCACTAGTAATGTTTCAAATTTTGGTTTTAGATGGTATCTTAGAAGTCACCGAAATCCGAAATTCCGGTAAGATCTTAGAACTTCAGACGAAATCTAAAAAGTAAATTTCAAATCTAGTTTTTTTACCGGGATTTTTTATATCGGCGAGAAACACCGAAATCTCGATCCAAAAAACTTAAAATCCGATCAAAATACCTTACATTCACATCACAAACAATTTTAATAAAATACCGTCTATAATGTATTCCACCGAAATTTCGAACCTTGAGCACTAGCAGCGGCCCGGCTGTACTCCTGTCAACGAATTAATTAAGCACTGTGGCACGTCAGTGCGTCACGTATCTCACATAGTCACATGCATGCATTAAGCATACGTGGCAAGTCTTTTTCTTTCTGAAGGGCGTACGTGGTCAAGTCTTGCACACACAGATTAACGCAACAAAAGCTCTTAAAAAATATAATGCAACAAAAAAAATTGGGAATGTACAAGAAATGCACCTGTATGCATTCGTGCGAAGCTCACTTTTTTAGTCCCACAGCAAAATTTTCAAAGTAAATTTAATAAAATTACTAGTTTTTTTACAAATTATCAAAAAAAAAAAACTATAGGTTTTAACTTTTATTTCACAAAATTACAGATTTTAGAAGAATTTGTGTCACAAAATTACAGGTTTTAGAATTTACCGTTTCTTATAATGGATCTGACGGTGTGGGGCTATGTGATAGCCTCACGTGCCCTTACTTTCCGTTTCACTCGTGCGTGAGGTTGACATATGGCACTACAAGAAACAGGGAAAAATTCGTGGGCCAAAAACCCACGAATTTAATTTAAATTCGTGAGTAAACCGTCGAATTTAGTTCACGAATTTAACTCGACGAAATTAATCAATTAAATTCGTGGGTACCCACGAATTTAAGTTAAATTCGTGGATTTCTGCCAAGCCCACGAATTTAATTAGAATCTGAGTTAAATTGTGGGTTTATTAAACCATTTATTTAACAGATTAAATTCATGGGTTTATTGAACCCACGAATTTAATCTGTTAAATTCGTGGGTTTAATAAACCCACGAATTTAATCTTTTAAATTCGTGGGCAGAATAAATCCACGAATTTATATGGAGCAGCCAGATAAATTCGTGGGTTTTGAATGGCTCACGAATTTATCAGTCATTTTTACAAAAAAAATATATATATATCCATATATATCCAAATGTATAATATATATATATATATATATGCATCGCACTCAATACATATAACAACTAAAGAAGAAAAGAAAAGGCAAAAAGAAAATTGAAACTAAAAATTGCTAAGCGAAGAATAAATACGAAGGATCATCTATTTTGTTCAAATCTGATCAGAAACACTAACACAAAAGAACAAACTCCACAATGAAGTTCAAGCGAATGAAGAATTAACAAACGAGACACCAAACCTATTACCTCTCTTTCAAATCTGAAACCAACCTTTTAACTCTTCAAAACCGGCTTAAAACTAAGTCTCCGAAATGTACAAAATTTCGGCATGACCTCTCTAGTAAATAGAACATCCACTCAGCAGACACAAAAACATTTGCAGTTATAATATATATATCAATCTCTCAAACCAGAAGGAGACATTCTAGCAGATCCTTAGATAATCCAATCACACATCCAACAGCAATTTGTAAACTACGCAATGACGTACAACACATTACAACCGCAATAGATACAATCCACATTCCATTACAATAAGTCCATCACAATAAGTTGATCACAATGTATCCATCACAACAAGTTATAAAGTACAACAGTAATACACCAATCGAGCTCACAATGGAATTCATGCCTCGGGGTTGTTGGAGTTGTGGGCGCTACCACCACCGTCGACGCTGTTGAAGATGTCTTCTATGATGTCGTCGTTAGTACGTGCTGGAGGGCGTGACCTAGAAACCTGCAAGTTCAAGATTAACTTATGTTGTGTTACAAGTAACATTATACTGATTCACCTGAATATCAATATGAGAATATCAATAGTACTATTCAACCAAGACACAATATGAGAATATCAATATGACAGGTCAAGCTAAACAAGAATAGATATTATATATAAGAACTACACCTACGAGCTAGTCAAGATATGCTGTAATAATCATATAAACATCAATCTCATATTAAATGAAGCATCGAAGTAATACTCTCTAGTATTAACAGGAGTTAACCATCTAGTTCAAGGCCAAGATTACAACTAAAATTATTTAATTCAACTTCCAAAGACCCTAATTGCATCACTGAGTATTCAAAAGATAAAAAACAGTGAAAATAGTTCAAAGAAGCAATTAAGAGTTTTGGTAGTCATTTTAAGAGTTCAATATACAAAGTACAAATATAAAGCATTCTACAAGGATAAACAATCAGATTGTACATGGGCAAACAACACATCCTACAAGGATGCCATATAAAGCATTTAAAACATAAGTTTACAATTGAACAAGTTGTCTTAAGATAACTTTTCAATTCCAACAAGTTCCAAATCAAAAAAGTTATTGATGTAAAGAAAAATCAAATAGCACGTAATGGGTTAATAATTTGGTAAACCATCACATATCTACAGAGCACAAAGAATGAACTTTCATAAGCACACAAGTAAACCTTTTCAAGTATGAACATTGAGATGATTTGTGCAAGGTTTAAGAAAGAGTTGCCTAAATGTCCTAAAATCGACTAAGTTATGCATTTCAACTGAAATTATCACTATTGCAACAGATTACTCAGATTGATATATACTAAAAGAATGAACTAAATTTCCTACTAAGCATATGTCCATCATTGCACATCGACTAAATTGCAACTCATGTTCCTAAATTTGAGCAAGAGAAAGGAAGGGAGGGGGCAGGTAGCTCACCAAGTCATCAAACTCCACAACAAAGTTCAAGCGAACGAAGAATTAACAAACGAGACACCAAACCTATTACCTCTACTAAAAGACCGAAACCAACCTTTTAACTCTTTAAAACCGGCTTAAAACTAAGTCATTGAAATGTACAAAATTTCGATATGACCTCTCTAGTAAATAGGATATCCACTCAGCAGACAAAAAAACATTTGCAGTTATAATATATATATCAATCTCTCATACCAGAAGGAGACATTTTAGCAGATCCTTAGATAATCAATCACACATCCAAAACGGCAATTTGTAAACTACGTACGCAATGACCACCGCCGCCGCTGGCGCTGTTGAAGATGTCTTCTATGATGTCGTCGTTAGTACATGCTGGAGGGCGTGACCCAGAAACCTGTAAGTTCAAGAATTGACAAACTTAGCTTGTGTCGCAAACTTAGAATGTTTTCTACATCCATACCTGTGGTGTCGCTCGAGGTGGCCGCAGGCCCACGGGTTGAAGTACATAGGCATTCCTTGGCTTGGCATAGGTGGTGGGTACATGTAGAACGGGTTTGGAGGCTGGGAGCCCTGTAAGGCATAGACAGGTACATTATGCCACATATAAATCATTCATTCAAATTTTGAATAACGAATTGAACCGACCCGTCTTTACCTGTGGTGCCTCTCCTGCAGAAGGTGGCTGCATCTGTGGAGTGAACATGTAGAAAGGAGGAGGAGGCTGGGAGCTCTGTGGATCATAGTTTGTGATATAAAGTATACATAATAGAGTTTTATGAAAATAAAGAATGCATGAGAATATCATATAACCCGAGGTGCATCTCCTAGGGTGGTGCTCGCATCCCAAGAGGGTTTATGAAGGACGCCGAGGGAGGCTGAGCACCCTGTGATGCTTCTCCTTGTGGTGGTGGCTACATGTGCGGAGAAAATATGTAGAAGGGAGATGGCTGGGAGCCCTATGATATAATAGTCCAGTTTGTGAATTCGTGATTTTACGAGCTAAGTGAATTAGAGAGTAATGAACTCAAGTATCTTTACTGCATGAGCAGAGGGCGAAACACCGCACGTTAGGTCCAAGAGATTGTGACGATTCTTTCGATATAGATTGTTTGTTAGATTTTAATCACAAATGTACAATTGAGCGTTTTGTTTAAAGTTGAGATTGTACCTGCAGATACATTTTCATGTATTCTGAGTCTTCTCGGCTTCTGTGAGCTTCCTCTCGTGCATGACGAGACTCTTCTCGCGCTTGACGAGACTCTTCTCGCGCTTGACGAGCCTCCTCGTGCGCTTGTGCTTCCTGTGCGGACCTCGACGATCGAGCACTCCCCTGTGAGGAAACCGAGCCTCGTGGAGGACAATCGCAGTCCACAACTCCATCCCCCATGGCCCACCTACAAACGATATATACTGAAATGTGACCATGCAACATTTTTTTCCTTAGTAGAGCGAAAACAAATAAAATCAGTTTTATTAACGAACCTCCCATGCTTTAGGCCCTCCAACGGCGTGGTACAACGCTCCACATCGACTCATGCCTCCAATCAACCTCCGCCCATGACGTTGTGTCATTTGTTTCGCATATGACGCTTTGCAAACAAAGATTTTGGTGCTCTGGATGTAAATTTGCACAAAACATATTGTGTCATTTATACTTACCTCCTCTCACTAGCCCCGCTGTCGCACAACACATCCGGTTCTGTGGATCCTCGCCTTGGTGCCCCGGATGTAAACTTCCACAAAAGTGGGAGTACTCCCACTTTCACCTCCTACGATGCAAAGTTATAAACATAGTGACAAATTCACTAACAATTATAATACCGACACTTACCATGCGTTGCTCTAGGCCAATGTGTAAAATCTGCGCCGTACTTGTGCTTCCCAATCTACTTCTTCTGCCCTCGATTTCTATTTGATTTTTCTTGAAAATCCTCGACCCCAAGATCGCACATCCACCTCCAAGCCTCCATGTCCTTCATTATCCAATCGACCGAGCTCGAGATACTCTTGTTCCGTTAGGTGTATCCTCCTCGCCTCTGGTCCTCTTCTCATGTTCACCTTCTTCACCCTCTTGTAAAATTGATGACAGCTTGAACTGCATTGCCGAACGAATCTCCGACAACCTTTGTGCCGCTCGTTGAAGACGCTTTTGGCCTTCTTCAAAGCGTTGTAATCGTCTTCGTTCTCAAGCTGGAACCTCTCCTGCATATAATCACACACTGTCAAATTGTACTTACATTTAAAGCAATACTCAAATAAAGTAAATACATAACGCAAACTCACCCAGAAGCCAGCCCACACTGCGCCCTGACATGTTTGGTTGTCTTCGCCTCCTTCCACGTTCTCCTTCAACGCCCAGTGCTTCCAGTTGTGGGCCGTGAATCTATCCCCGCCTGACTCAACCATGCCAGGGTAGTAGTACCGGCCAAGGGCTCCCAACACGACGTTAACCTTTGTAATGTGGCCCGTCCCAGTCCAACCCGGCTCTTTCCAGTGCCTACAACAAAATACAAGACAAAGATGCATCAAAACACTAAGTTGTCACTTAGCTAATGCTAAAAGAAAAGACATGAAAGATATAATCATTACTGCTCCGTGTACCTCTATCAACCTCCTATCGGCCGGGTTGCATCTTGGACGAACTGAGACGGTTTTACGAAACCTAAAATGCAAATAATTAGTTCATAGACATTAAAATGTAAATATGGAGATTAAATGATAATCCAATACTACACATATACCGATAGTACCAAGAAGACCCGCCTCTTCAACCGGCTCTAAGGTCGTCTCCAACTCAGCATCTGCCACGCCTCGGCCTCGGCGTCTGATCTCAGATCTGCTGCCCCACCGCCACCACCCCTAACGACCTCCTCGTCGTCCGCCTCGCCCATGTCCTCATGCTCACATCCCAACCGCCTCCTCCGCAACCCCTACCGCCTCGCCCTCTTGTGGTCGCTCCCGCTGCTTCGTGCTCGCCATCGGCACCTCTCGAGTCGCTCCGCGCCGCCTAATCTGCGCCGCCCAACAAATATGGCGCTCGCTGGCCGCCGAGTGCCGACCATCGTAACCCTTGCTCTCGACCTTCCGGAGGACGACCACGAACTTGCCTTTAAGCTTGTCAACTCGATGCCCGAACATACTCATCTGTTCAAATTTGACAAGAGTTAGTATACAGGTTTACAAATAATTTTCAATAACTTGCAAAAATGAATGAGACAACTATAACATGTAAAAAATGAAGGAGACAACAATGACTATTAGAAAATGAACGAGGCAACAATAATCTTACAAAATATACATATCAAAAGTCGTTGGCGTCGGAATCTGCTTCTGCGACTCGTATTTCATTGATACGTGCTTGAAGACGTGCAATCCTTACTGACTTTTTAGGGTGTTTTCGTGACGGGCCTGGTTCATCTGTTATTATGTCTGTGGCATCGGTAGGTAATTGATCGAGTCCTGCCCCGTCGGAGACAAGGAAAGAATCCCCCATATCTTCTTCTTGATATACATCACCCACATCATCCTCTACGTTACTTGCCACATACGAAACATCCTCAGGAGGATATACTTCAGGGTTAACTTTAAATACAACCCACCAAGCCTTCAAGCTACGGTGAGGATAGCTCTGTAGTACACTGCCAACCCGATGTGCAAGCACAATGTTATTAATGTGGCCTGAAGCATGACGTGCTTCACCTCCACCATCCCAAAGTCATCGACACGTGTGCCGCTGTGTGGATCGAACCAATGGCAATAAAAACACAACCTTCGTTCTTTGGCACCCCAAAGGTATACTCAATTATGTTTTGTACAACACCGTAGTAGTCTAATATATCACCGCTGAATCGGATGACGTTGTGACTACTCATTGCTTGAAGTAGCCGCAAGTGGACGGCTAGCTTGTAATTTCATTGTTCAAAGCAGAACCCGCTCACATCACAATGACTATAGCTCCTTGCCGCCACATCACCATGTGAGAGCCGCTTGAGATCCTCGTGACGGAGGCATCACACATACACTATATAGCAACATGCATAATGTTATTCTAATATTAAGTTATTACAACAATTCATTTTAGAAAATGAATAAATAGTCAAATTACATCTCGTGGAACCATTGCACGAAGCTTGGGCCGCCTTTCAACCCATCACGACGTAGGTTATCCAATTGCTTAGTTGTGGGTTGTCGAGTTGACTTCCAATTTTCTTTGTCAAATACTCGCCATTTATTCTCGGGTTAAAAGGACACTACATCGAAATGTTGAAAACATAATTGAGAAAGTCACTTACTCAAAATATTTTTTAACTTCTACCATGTTAGTGAACATGTAAAGCATGGCCAGGTTCCACTCCTCATACTCAACATGGTGTGAAGTGTACGACCCAACAGGTTGACCCTTGCATTGAAAAAGCTTAAGTTCGCTCAACGGTTCTTCTTCCGTGGCACGGTACCGATTCGTAGGGGCATTCACATTGTGCTTGAGTGCGAAATACTTTGTTGAGAAGTTTGTGATCTCTTTACTTGCATAAGCCTCTGCGATACACCCCTCTACCCTTGCCTTGTTGCGATTTGTAGCTCTAAGCTTTTTCAACTCCCTTTCCGACTATACATCCATCCGAAGCTGCGCAGACCTCCAACCTTCGCTTCCCAAGGTAGATGCACCAGCAAATGTTGCATCACATTCATAAAACCAGGTGGGAAAGTTTTTTCCAACTTGCATACAAGCAATGGAATTCCCTTCTCTAACTTCTGCATCAACATCTTCGAGATTTCCTTAGCGCATATCTGTCTATAGAAGTAACTGAGCTCGGCTAACATCCTCCACAACTCATTATCAAAATAGCCACGAAACATTACCGGAACAAGTCTTTCCATGATAATATGGTAATCATGACTCTTTAGCCTGCTTAGCTTACGGTGCTAACATTCACACCCGCTTTATGTTAGATGCATAGCGATCAGAAACTTTAGAGTTTTCAACCACCTCAAAATCATTTACGGTCTTCCGGCTTCACACAAGATGGAGCTCGTGGCGGCTCTCATTTCCATTTAAACCAACTTTAACCTCGAGCCCACACCTAGCACAATGATCACCCATGTCTTTCCTAGCACTCACGTTATCCTTTGTTTTGTCGGTTACATCAAAACCATGTTTATGATGCTTTCGCCACATTGCGCTCTTGGTGCATCAAATCTATGTTATGCGGAGAATCAAAGCTTTCGCGTAAGGCAGCTCCCAAAGAAAAGAAATATGAGTCCAGTTGTGCTCCTTTCCATAGCGATGAAACCCACTTAGTAGATCATACAAGCCGACTATGCCATTCACCTATCTCCTCTCCTGTGAGTCGCCGCGCACTTTTTAACTTTCATCCTTTTCGAAATGCTTTGGCGCTGCTCCTAAAAGGGTGCTCGCTGGAAGCCATCGTCGATGGCAATCAAGAATGTGATCTTTTACCGCGGCGTGAGCTCAATGCATCGTAGTCACCATACAAATTGGACAACACAGCGACCATGAACACACCACCGCCCAAATGCCATATGCTAACAAATCATGGACCGACCACATGTATGCGGCTCGTAAGGTAAATTCTCTACCACCAACGCTGTCGTATGCCTTTTGCCCTCGCCACAACTTCTTCAACTCATCAATTAAGGGCCGCATGAACACATTGAGATCCTTCCTGGATGCTTAGGACTGGAATGACAAGAGCAAGGAATATGAACCCTATTTCAAGCAAATCTCGGGTGGAAGATTGTATGGCATGATGAAGACCGCCAACAAGAGTAGGGGCTAGCGCTTGCCGAAAGGTGTGAAACCATCCGTGGACAAACCAAGACGGACACTCCTAGGTCGCTTGCAAATGCAGGATCGAATCGGTCCAATGCCCGCCATGCCTCGCTATCGACGGATGCACCATCATATCCGGTCTTGGTCCTCACGTCTACCTTCTTTGTGCCACCGCATATGTTTCATTGTTTCTTTTGACATGTACGTACCGCTTAAGCCTATCCGTGATCGGCATGTACCAAGTCGCTTAGTCGCGACCTTTGTAGTCACCGATACCCTTCCTCATCTACCACCTCAACGAATCTACACTTACCGCAATGCATACAATGGGTATCCTTGTCATGATCCTTCCGAACAAACATGCAATTATTCTCGCACACATCAATCTTCCGTAATTCATCCCGAGGCCGCCATCAACTTTTTCGATTGGTACAAATCCTTTGGCATCTTGTGGTTAGGCGGAAGAACATCATTCATTAGTTCAAGCAAAGCGTTGAAGCATTTGTTCGAAAAGTTGAACTCGACTTCATCGACATAATGCGTCTGGCGATCGAGCGGGCGGCGGCTGGCGGGAGGGCGGCCGGGCGCGGCGGGCGATGGCGCTGGTGGCCGATCGGGCGGGGCGGCACATGGCGGGCACCGGCCGGGGCGGCGTCTCTGGGCGGCCGAGCGGGCGGCAACGCGGCGGCGGGCGGCGGCGGTCGGGCGGGCTGACAGTGGGTGGCGGGCGACGACGCTGGTGGCCGGCCGGGCGGTAGCGCGGCGGCGGCCGAAGGGGCAAGGCGCGGTGGAGGGCGGCCGGGCGCGGCGGGCAGCAGGCGCGTAGCCGGCCGGGCGGGAGGCGGCGTAGCGGCGGGCGGCGCGGCGGGGGGGGCGAGCCGAGGCGGGCGGGGCTCGAGGGGATCAAGGGCAGCGAGCGTGTGCCGTGGCGGGGGGCGGGCGGCGCGGCGCGGGGCGGGCGGGCGGTGCACGGGCGCGCGCGCAAGGCGGTCGGGGAGAGGGCAAGGCGACGCATGGCGTGGCCGATGGGCTTTTCCTACTCGGCTTAAATTGTGGGGTTTGGTGGCCCACGAATTTAAATGTGTAAATTCGTGGGTAAGTTCTGGCCCATAAATTTAAATACGTAAATTCGTGGGTAAGTTCTGGCCCATGAATTTAAATGAATAAATACATGCGTATATTGTGGCCCACGAATTTAAATAAATAAATTCGTGTGTATTATTGTGACCCACGAATTTAAATAAATAAATTCGTGGTGTTATTAATATTACTTAATTTAATTAAAACGGGTTTTATAGAAACCGACGAATTTAAATACATAAATTCGTGGGTTTTTTTGACCCACGAATTTAAAAAACCCATGAATTTTTCCGTGTTTCTTGTAGTGTGGACCCACACTGTCGTACTTATTAAATAAACAGTCAATTCTAAAGTATACAAAACATATGTAGTTTTTCGAAATAGAAGCTAAAACATGTGGTTTTCTGATAATTTGTACAATAAACATGCAATTTTGACAAATTTACTCTTTTTTGAAAATATGACCCTATTACTAATGCAATTGCGAAAATAGTCCCATCCCGAATCGAGGAAGTGTCCTCCCGCACCATAGGAGCACCTACTGCGCATTGAGAGCACGACAAGTCATCGAAGCCACCACGTTCGGTAGGTACTCCTGCTATGCAGGACACGTGTCACCTCTTGACGTTTCTGTAATCGAGCTATTTTTTAATTATATTTGTAAAGAGGCTAGATTTGCAAAAGTAATGATTTCCATTCGTCGAAGGATTCAATAATTGTTATGCTTCGTGTCGTTCTTTCCTTTGCAAGTTCATGCTGTTGAATACACTTCTAGATCAATTGCCACATTTTGGTCCATGCGTGCAATAATACAACCTAGCTAGTACATTTTATTAGTGCATGTACGTGTTGAATGCTAGGTAGTGTAAGTTGATGAATAAGCAGTAATCTCCAATGTTGCCAATGAATTTCTAGGCAGAATTCCAAAATGGTACAGCGATGATATGAGTGGGCTTTTGTGAATGATGCTTGCTTCTAACTTAATTAAGGTGTTTGGATTGTTGGTGTTATAAGATAAGATATTCTTAACCGTATTCGGTTGGACTCTATCTCTTATGTGTGGACGAATCTGAATTTATCTTTTACTACCTTCTACTATATATTGGGCACCCCTTGTACAAGAGATCAATATAATAAAAGCGAGAGAACTTTGCCCCCTACTTGTGTGCTATAGTTCTTGTTCTTGTGATTTCGTTGGCTTGTGGTTGATTGATCATAGGTGAACGACTACGTTTTACAACACGTTATCAGCACGAAGCTCTACTGAGACTACCGATCATGATCGTCTGCCTGCAACAATCTACACGGCATCGAATTTCAATCCGCAACATGCAATCAACCTACATTAAGCCCTACGTAAGTTCAATCTACGCCGGTTGATCGCACTCGAACAGAAAAGTACATCATATAGATGTTTCAATCTGTTCATATCTAAATTTGCGAATTTGATTCTATTGTTCATCAACAAGTTTTGAAAAAAAGGGATTGGAGGTGCGTGTGCCCCTGCAGTAGGCAACGCTGAGCGTGCAAAACCAGCAAGAAGATCGATCTCGCGTGTCCAGCAGGCGACCGCGTCGGTGGCGGTTCTGTGCCTTGGTCGCTGCGCCTGTGCCGCGCCCGGATGGCCTTGCCAGCGTTGCGCCGATGCGCCTCATTGACCGGTGCGCCCGCAGCCGTCGCGCTCCCAAGGCCACCGCTGAACCATCGCGCTCCCGAGGTCGCCGTTGAGACACCGCGCGCCCGAGGCCGCCGTTGCGAGGCCGCGTGCCTGATATTGCCAGAAGAAACGGCTCCGCCCACACGACCCGCAGTCGGATGTGGCGCCCGTAGCACCCTTGCCGTCAACTCCCCGAGATGCCTTGACTCATGTGCCCATGTCCCGAAGTACGTGCGGCAGCAACGACAGCGGCACGACCGTGCTCGGGCAGAAGATGAAACACGGAGGCAGCGGCGACTGTGCTGCGCCCCTTCGGCATCAGCCTCGCCGGCGGAGTTGCTCCGGATTCTGCGTGCATCGGAGACCGCGCTTGCGCACCTTCAACTTCCGCCCAGCCGGCGGAGATGCTTCGAATCCACACGCTTCTGCAGTCGCTCCCGCAGCTAGTGTTAGAAATGAGGCCCAAGTGGCCCATTTATCTCTAATGCCAAAGCTACAAATAATAGTACCATATTGCTAGTTGAGAGGGGAGAATACCAATTGGTATTATTTGTGTGATTGTGATTCAGCAATGACTGGTGCAAGTGATGCCATGAAACCTGAGAGGTTCAATGGTCAGAACTTCCGTAGGTGGCAGACTAGAGCCAAATTTTGGCTCATGTCTCTGGGTATGCGGTGGGTGATTTTCCCTCAAACCCGCTTACGGATGAGGAGAATGCGTAGTATGAGAATGCGAATAACACCGCATTGGGCTACATTCTGACCATCTTGGCAGATCAGTTATATGATGTGTATATGAGTTACACATCTACCACTGAGTTGTGGTTGGCTCTTGAACAAAAATATGCAGAAGCTGAGGCTGATCGCTGGTTGTATACGTGCGAGCAATTATTCGATTTTACCATTGATGAGTCTAAATCGATTGTTGTTCAAGCGCATGAGTTTCAGCTACTAGTGGGCGAGATTGCACATTTGGGATGTGCTTCACCTGCAAAATTTGTGGCCGCGGGCATTGTGGCTAAACTTCCCCCATCTTGGAGGAATTTTGCCACTGGTCTAAAACACAAGAGGGAAGAGATTTCTATTGAAGATCTCATTGCTGCCCTCGACGTGGAAGAAAAAGCCAGAGCCAAAGTGTTGGCATTTCGAGCACCGGCAAGTAAATTTGTAAGTCTAAGGGGCCGCGCGTTCCCACTCCCTGAATGGTTAGACTCGAGAGCCCAAGGTGTATACTGGTTCGGGCCGAATGTCCCTACTCCAGTTCGTGTGGCGGTGTTGTATTGCCTTAGGTGCAGACGGCTGCACAACGTTTTACAAATGAGGGAAAAGAGTTTGAGCACAAGAGTGTTCGCAAAAGCCTAGCGAGAAGAGATCTCTCCGGTTGCCCCTCTCCCAGAGGCTCCTGCCTCCCTTTATACAACTGGAGGGGGCAGGTTACATGGGAAGTTGGGAGAGGGCAATCGCCTCGGTGATGGGTCGTCGCCTGGTTTGCCCACGCTGGGTCGGTCGCCCTGATGGGCGGCGGTTAGTCGCCGCGCGGAACCGCGCACCGCCTTCTGTGAATCGACGATGGTTGACGCGTTGCAAAGGCGCAACGCTGGTACCGCCGGGAGGAGCGTGCCTTCAGATTGTATGTGATCGTTGATGGGATCGGAAGCTTGACTTCAGTAGCCATTTACGCCATCTTGGGAAAGAGCTACCTACTCCCGTACAATCACTTCGATTGACCCCGTCCATGGGGCACGTGGCTGCCAGCTGGCGAAGGCTTCGACACGCGGCCCTTGACGGAGGTTGCCTTGGTTTGGTCGAAATCGGGGGATCCCGACCCGCTGCGGAGGTCGGGAGCCCTACTTGGTTGGAGTCGGGGGACCCCGAACCGCTGCGGAGGTTGGGAGCCCCGCTTGGTCGGGGATGCCTACCCCGATCGGTCGGGAATGGGCGCCATGTGTGGCCCCGCAGGTACTTTGGTCGGTAGCGGGCCCGGAGCGGCCTGCTAGGCTTGAGCTATGCTTGAGGCAGCCTGCTCGTCACCTTGGGCCGTTGGGGTACCCCTGGTATGAGTATTCGTCACAAAGATGCGCCAAAAACTTCTTCTTAGGAACCAAACAACGCAAATGTGATTGAGAAGGGTGGCAACAACAACAAAGGCTTGAAACCAAACAAAAATACTAGCTTCAAGAAGAAGTTTGAGAAGAAAGATATGAAGAACATTACTTGTTATGTGTGCGAAAAAAATGGTCACATGGCTAAAGACTGTCGTTTCCGCAAGAACAGGCCAAATGAACAGGGCAAGAAAACTGCCAACGTGACCATAAGTGAGGGACCAACTTCAGGAGGGTATGGTAATTCTCCTGTTGTTTTTTCAGCATGTCAATCCACTGATTGGTGGGTTGATACAGGTGCAAATGTTCACGTATGTTCTGACATATCTCTATTTTCTTCTTACCAGGCAGCAGGGGCTTCCTCCGTCCTAATGGGGAACGGGTCTGAAGGACCGAGATGGCGAACAGAGGGGGGTGAATGGTCGCAAATAAAAATTCCCCCAAAATACTCCAACAAAAACCTCGACAAGATCGCTCAAAGGAAATTTTGAAAAACCCGAAAAACTAGACAACTATGTGTACCCCAAGCTTGCATGGATAAGTACCATAAAATATGTGGGGATTTTTGAGTCACAATCCTGGTTGTCTAGTGTCCAAGATAAAGAGGAATCAATTCAAACTCTTGCTTTTAGAAAGGACATCAATTCAAATCACAAAAGTCACTTTTAAAAGCAAAGCAGAATTTCCAGAACTTGTCCTCAATTTGCACAGGAGGTTGGTGGGTTTCTGCAGCTCACAAAATTCTGAGAATTTTTATACCTATGAGCATCAGAGTCGTGAAGAACTCCACCAAATTTCTCCTCAAAAATACTTATAGAAAAAACAGGAAAAATCTAAGAACATAGTATGCTCAAGAACTTCAAGCAGAAAGTTTGGGGCTCGTTTTCACCTCATGGCGCCCAAACGGTGCAACAAGTAAACTCCAAAAATTTTCTACAGGTGTATATCAGAGTCCCGCACCTCCTCCAACAATAATCACTCAAAATGGATTTTTCTATATTTTTGCAAATATCAAACACTGATCTGCATACAAGAACAAGTTCGAACAAAGTTGGAACTTGAAAGAAAAGATGTTCTCTACTCAATCCAAGAGTGCAAAAGAGATGTAAAACCATATGAACACACTCAAAACATCCAAGATCAGCAGCATTTAGAAGGAGGAGGCAAATCCAAATTACTTGGAAGTAAATTATGGAATGTAATTGCGGAAAGTAAATGCTGAATTTAAATTATGAAAGTAAAGACATAATGTAAATGCGCAAAATAAATTCAGAGGTGGATGGATAAAACTTTCATTTCTGGAAGGGAGGTTACAAAGCCTCACATTCATGTGGGCAAAGCTCAAATGAGCATCAAAAACCTCAACACCTTCAAGGGAAGGAGGCTACCCCTCCACCCCTATTTAACTACTCTTGGGCCACCTACCACCCTTGGATGAGTCCCTCAACCCTAGAGCACTCATCTAAGGGCTAGGATTAACCCACACACACAGCCATGCAAGGGCTAACCCAAAACCCACACACATACCGGGTTTTCTTGCACGGTTTTCAAAGCATACTACATAGACCCGCTAATATATCAACTAGACCTCAATCCGACGGCCCTCATTGATCCACGCGGCATCTAGCTAGCATCAACTCATTTCCTTGTCTTCTTGACTTGCCCGGACTCCGTCTCCGATCATCTTCCGGCGATCTCCCAACCGTCTGGACCTCCGACGCTCCTTGCCTAGTCCCGGTCATCCTTCGCCTCACCATGACCTAGCACCGTCGCCTGCAACCATCAAAGACAAGGAAACTCCTCACATAGCAATGCCCACAAAGATGTGCAATAAACCATCCAACTCATCACTACTGCGCCCATACGACCAGATCGCCACTCTCGGCAGAGACAACTCAAATTGCTTTATTTTGAAAATCAATCCAAATCAAACTCAAACTTGAGCACACCTTGCTCAAATAAATTCAAATACTCATCACAAACATGGATGGACCTCCACATGGTCCTTCAATCTCCCCCTTGATGAGTATATTGGCAAACCACACAAAAGGCATAAATTTGAGTTTGAAGAAAATGAAGAAGAAAGCAATTTTTAGTTGCAAAGTCAAACTTGGTCCAAAGATAGAAATTAGAACCATGACCAAGTTGACGAAGAGGAATTCAGATTTTAGAGTTAAATTTAAGAAAGAGCAAGTTTTCAACAAAAACTCTAAAATCCAACTAAACATGTCAAATGTGATTATGAGATTATGATCCAATAGAAGTAGTAGCATAGTTTTACAAAGATCATAATAACTAAATAAGCATTCACATTTTTATCATTTTAGTGATGCCTTTTCTACGTTTTCTCCCCCTTTTGGCAATATAGGCATCAATTTTTTTTATGTATGCATGAAATGCAATCGAAAGAGCTTTGAAGATTATCCAATTGATCAAAATGGAAGGATATTACACCAAGCTTGTCAATTTCAGAAGATGACTAAACTAAGACATGTCCAAGTACAAATACGAGCTTAGTTTTGAATATTTCATTTTTAGCAAGATTAGACAAGTGCAACACTTAGCTTTAGTTTCAAAAATAGAAGAATAGCCACTCTAAGGATCAAAAGGAAAACCTAGAGTTCAACCTACTCAACACTTTGGGGAATCTAGAAAAACATACAAGGTCCTTCGGGCTCATTTATCACTTAATGCAAATTTTGATTTATCATCATACAAGACATAGCGGGGTGCAAATATTTGACATTATTTGCATTCTTTACCCACATATGTCTTTGTTTTTAATTTATTTGCATTTTCTTTTGACAACCAATTGACTCAAGCCGTATGCGACCATCTCAAGATGAACTCTTAAGAGGATGGTCTAGGTCAAACACGATGTATTCCAAGTTCATCCCAAGTGCAATGGGAAGCGGTCTTGTGAATGCAAGGTGTTGAGTCATATGTGCACAAGAAAAGTCAATTTTGTTTAATTTTCATTTTTTTGCACAATGATTCATGAGCAATTGAAGGACTCTAGCATGGATCAAACTAGTTTCACCCAAGTTGTTATAGGGACTCTAGAGAACTCCTAAATTTCTCAAATTATGGCACAAACCTCTAGAGAAGAAACCTAGCAAGTAAAAGCAACAAGTTTCATCAAGTTTTTCATTTAAGGCTTATTTCATTTTAAAGCTTAGCAAGTTAAATGAACTTGGACATACCTAAGCTAGTGATTTTCTTCAAATGATGTAGCATGGTGTATAGCATGAAGAAGAAATCAATTGCATAATAGACAAAGCTCATAAAACGGAAAATGCAGTCTAAATGCAATGCATGAACAGATTCCCAAACTCCCCCTCAACAAATGAATCAATTTTAAGCTCAAATCTGGTTAAAGTTGAGTTATTATCAAGATTAGGCATAAAGAAAACCCGAATGAACTCAATAACAACGTAGAAAAATGAATGAGGAGAAGAAGCCGAGAAAGCGCAAAATTGGATGGCTATTGAGCATAGATAAGATAGAAGAGACTCACTACGGCTTAGACTCGCTCTTATCTTCCCAATGGATGACATAGGGAAGCGACTCTAGATCCCAACTAAGGAGTGCACATGCACTGCCTACCAGGAGGCCCAATACCGCTAGACTTATAAGGCGTGAGGGAACTCAACCTAAAGAGAAGAGAGAACACTAATCACGCATGATAGCAACCTAAAGCACAAGATAAGAGGTTCATGGAAGGCATGCCAGAAGTCTAAGTGAGTGAACTCAACTCAAGAAAACAAGCCCAAAGTTACCCAAAAGAAACACAAAGAAAAGAAAAGCTAAGCCGAAGAAAACATATAATACATAATATACAAACCAGCTCCCCTCACGAAAGGCCGTAAGGGCTCACGACTCCAAGCTCACTCCTCAAGGCAACAACTGAGCTATCCAAAGGCTTGGTGAAGATATCGCTAATCAAGGTCACTCTCACGAATCAAGCGCGATATCTCCCTTCTCCACATGGTCTCTAAGGAAGTGATATCTAATATCAATGTGCTTAGTCCGGGAATGTTGCACTCGGTTTTTAGCAATGCAAATAGCTGAAGTGTTGTTACGGAAAAGTGGCACACTCTCTATCTCTAACCCATAGTCCCGTAAGGTCGATCTCATCCAGAGCACTGCTACAAAGAATCGGTCGCAAAGAACATACTCGGCCTCGTGGATCAGGTAATCCTGCATCGCTTCCTAGATGACCAAGAAACAAGAGAAGTGCCAATGAATTGGCAAGTGCCATAAGTGCTCTTCCTATCTATCCTACAGCCAGCAAAGTCGGCATCGGAAAAGGCTCTAAGAGATAGACAAGAAGACGAAGAGTACCAAATACCATAATCAGTGGTAGCACGAAGGTACCTGATGATGCGCTTGACCGCCTGGCGGTGAGAGGCGCGAGGAGAAGCTTGAAATCGAGCGCATGCACACACAAATAAATGTATGTCGGCCTCAAGCGGTGAGGTACAAGAGGAGCCGATCATGCTCAAACTCCTTTTGATCAGCAGGCTCACTATCCTCATCGGGCTCAAGGACAGAGTGGTGGCCATAGGAGTCATCACCGCTTCCCATCGACATATCAAGCGCCCAGAGGTCACGGGTATACTTGCCTTGATGCAAGAAAGTACCTCCCGAGTCCGCTTGATTTGGAAGCCAAGAAAGTAACTCAACTCGCCCATCATACTCATCTCAAACTCAGGCTCATCACCTCGTAAAACCGAGATACAAGCGAATGAGATGAGCCATAAAAATGATATCGTCCACATAAACCGACAAGAAGAAAATGAGACTCATGGTGTCCGATGAATGAGTTTTGTCTACTATGCCCATTTTGAAGTCATGGTGAGAAGATAAGACTTGAGCCTCTCATACCATGCTCGAGGGCTCGCTTGAGTCCATACAAAGCTTTGGAGAGCTTGTATACATGACTCGGAAACTTGGGGTTCTCGAACTCGGAGGTTGTTTGACATAAACCTCTTCCTCAATATAGCCATTGAGGAATGTACTCTTGACATCCATTTGATAGAGCTTGAAGCCCGGGATGCAGAGAATGCAAGCGGGATCCTAATAGCCTCTAGTCTAGCTATAGGGGCAAAGGTCTCCTCAAAGTCAAGACCTCAACTTGAGAAAGTCCCTGCAACTAGCCTAGCCTTGTTGCGAATGACAACCCCATCCTCACTGCTTGTTTTTGAACACCCACTTGGTCCTAATGACATTATGACTAGATAGGGCTCGACAAGTCGCCATACCTTGTTCCTCTCAAAGTTCTCAAGTTCTCATGCATAGCATTAATCCACGATTCATCGGATAATGCATGAGAAACATCCTTCGGCTCAAAGGAGGCAACAAAGGCAGAGTGGAGGCAGAATGGACAAACCTGATTTTGAGCGAGTGACCGCCAAACAGATCACCAATGATCCGATCGGTGGATGAGCTTTCGATATGACGGGAGGACCGTAGCGTAGTGGCCTCTACCTCATGCACGTAAGAGGTAGGAGCAGAGCCACTCACCAAGGAGAGCTCAAGGCAAGGGTCGGTCTCCCGAGGTGAAGAAATGGAAACAGGAGGAACCTCGTGTGTAGAGGGACTGGATCCGTGAAACACCATCATCTCCATCATCCTCATCTTCTACAAAGATGGTCTCGGAGGGATAAGAAGAGCTCAAACATCGTGTCTAGCTCCGGCTAGCCTCATCAAAGGTCATATCACGGTCTCTATGATCCTATGCGCATCAACGCCTGCACTTATAGCTACGAGAAGAAGTCGAGTAACCTAGAAAGATACCATCGTAAGAGCGAGACTCAAACTTATCTAGGTTACGGACTTCAAGATAAAACACTTGCAACCAAAACACGAAAAAGAGACACACCGGGCTTTCGCCATACCTCAACTCATAAGAAGTGCGATGCAAATGTGCTCTCAAAAACACGCGATTAGAAACATGTCAAGCACTAGCTATAGCCTCACCCAAAACTTCCTAAGAGTATCAGACTGCGTCTAGCATCGTCCGCCATCTCAACTGTGGTCCTGTTTTTCCTTTCCACTACGCCATTTCACGAGGGGCGAGGGAGAAGAGAACTGATGCTCTAAACCGGACTCCACACAAAAACTCTCAAAGTAGGAATTCTTGAACTCGTGCTATTATCATCACAGATAGCTCGTAATGCACCGGGAGCTCAATAGACAACCCATCGATCAAACCCCTGAAGTGAGAAAAGGTCTCATCCTTCGAGGCCATGAAGAATACCCAAGAGTATCTAGAAAATCATCAACGATGACAAGAACATACCACTTCCTCCTGCCGATCGCACTCTACTTGGACCAACAAAGGTCCATATGTAAAAGCTGTCTGGTGCATCACCATCACTACGGTGAGGAGGATGAGAAGTAAGAACCATCTTGCCATATCGGCAAGGAGAGCAAACTAAGTCTTTGACCATCTTGAGTTTGGGCAAACCCCGAATGAGATCATGGTCGTTAACTCGGTCAAATGATCAAAACCAATGTGACCAAGTCTCCTATGCCGGAAGGAGAGATCACGGACTCGAATAATCAAACATCAAGAGAGTCTCGGAAGAAGCGGAAAAATCAGCACGAAAGACTCTCCCAAATCTAGAAATCCCGCAAACTAACCCTCCTGATGAATCAAGGATTCTACAAGCATTACTCTTGAAACTTACCTCGAAAGAGTCAGCGATAAGCTGAGAAACAGAGAGCAGATTGTATTGCAACTTACTTACTAAGGCAACATCTTTAAGAATGAAATTTTGTTAATGCAGATGGTACCTTTAGCAATGACTCTACTCAAGATGCATCCCCAAAAGTGATTAACTCATCACCGGGGCTCGGACTAGGAAGAGAACCAACGAGAATCTCCGGTCATATGACGAGAACAACCGAGTCAACAATCCAAACATCGCCCTTCCCCATCCGATTTAACCCGATCAAGACACAAGAGAGAAAGATGACTCAAGATTGGGATAGAGTGAAGACTTAGGAACCCAATCATCAACCATACGACACCTCAGTACCACCACAAAGAAGATCGACTCGAGTATCTCTCTGACGCTCAACTCTCACACGATCAGAGCAACTCGTAGATAATCTAGGAGTCAAATCGGGTTGGCACGCCGTGGTGCAAAAGCCGACCATCCAAAGAAGGTCGCTCGATCTCCTACCGAAAACACCTCACGCCACCGATATCTACCTCGATGGGAAAAACGAGGAATATTAAGAAGACGACGGAAAGATCGACTCTGAACAGCTCGTGGCTAAAACTCAAAGAACTAGCATGAAAACCGAGTCCCGGACTTTGCCCAAACACAAAGCGACTCTCTAACTGTCTAGAAGCAAAGATGTGTCTTAGGAGCACTCAAAGTCCGGGATGACCTCGAATACCCCTAAGAGCAAGACAACACGCCACACCGAGTGATCTTGGCGCCTAAAGCGGAAATCTACTAGGTGACCATCCTTCTTACAGAAGGTGCATGTGTACTTCGCCTTGCTAGAGGCAGAAGCAATAGGAGTAACACCCTTCTGGTCAGAAGTCCTATGGACAACCCCAGCAGACCTAAACTTGGTAGTGCTCCTTCTGGGAGCTACCACAATCTCACCACTCTTGGAGCCGCGCACAATGGTGGGAGGATGCGCCCGAGCGTGCTCCAAGGGATCAAATCCTAGACCTTGATTGAATCTACTAATCTTGGATTGGTCTAGAATAAGATTGAGCTTCTTCTTGCCTCCAACAAACTTCTCGAGAGTGCTCATAAGATACTGGCAATCTCGGAAGAAAGAAGCACAAGAAGAACAGGGGGAAGGAGAGGAAGAAGAAGAACCAGAAAGAGAAGATCTCTCAGCACGTGCTTTTTGTTCCCTTAGCACGGCTGCCTCAATCTTGAGGGCCTCACAAGAATCGCAAGGAGCATCTCTAATCCTAAGGGTTTGGTCTTTTAACTTCTTCTTAAGCTCGACATTGATTTGATCCACATCATCCTTAACCCCAACACACAAAGAAGCAACCAGTTTGTGACTTAACTAGTAAATCCTTAGCAAGTTGATCACACTTGACATTCAAAGCATCATTATCAAGTTTTAGTTGCTTACAGCCCTCACATGAGCTGACTGGGTCCTTAGAAGCATGCAATTCAAGTTCATCATTTCTAGCAGAAAGCTTTCTAAGGTGTTCGCTCATGGCATCAATTTCGGCAAGCAATTTAGGGAAATTAGCACATGATGGAGTGGAGTGAGCATAAAAAAAACTAGCCTCAACAGGAATAGCATCAATAGAACTAGTGCTAGCATTCTTCAACCTAAGACCATCAAGTTCAGCAAGCACACTATCATGAATGGTCCTTAGGTTCTTCAACTCCACAAGAATAGCATCACACAAAGAGCAATCATCAGTGACTCGGGAGGGAGAAGATCTAAGTGAAGCTAACTCCCGAGTCAAGGTACCTACTTCCTTCTCAAGCTCCGTACACCTAGCTCTAGCTCTAGCATGAAATTTTCCTAATTTGCAGAAAGCTTTGTTGAGCTGGTCATATGAGGGTACCTCATCCGAGTCGCTGTAGAGCTCGGAGTCGCTGATGTCGTTGGTGTCGGCCATGAAGCACATGCCGAAGAAGTCATCGCCGCCCTTCTTCTCTTGCGGATCATCCTTGCCCTCGTCGCTCTATGTCTCCGTGTCGGAGAGGTTGATGTCGCTGCTGCGCGAGGACGCGTGGAAGAGCTTCTTGTTCTTGGAGAAGTTGCGGTATTTCTTCTCGTCGCGCGGTTCACGAACTCGAGGCTTCTTGTTGCGGTTCTTGTCGGTGTAGTCGTTCTTGCCCGAACCGCCAACGTCGTTCTTGCCCTTCTCCAGCTTGGGACAGTTCGTCCGAATGTGGTTGGGGCCAACACACTCGAAGCAGGTGATCATGCCACCTCTCTTCCTCTCTCTCACCCTCTTGCCTTAGCATTCGCCTCAACGTCAACCATATTGATGGCCGTGACATTTTCATCAGCAGGAACCTCATACGGGAGTTTCACCTTCTGTCATATCAGGTAGCCCTGGGCAGTGATGTATGACTCCATCCGGGACTTCCAAAAAGGAAAATCAACTCCATTAAAGATGGGAGGCTTGGTGGAATATTTGTCCGTCGCCATGGCTCTTGAGACCGGTCAAGATCTAGAAAGAGCAGAACCGGCTCTGATACCAATTAAAGGACCGAGATGGCGAACAGAGGGGGGTGAATGGTGGCAAATAAAAATTCCCCCAAAATACTCTAACAAAAACCTCGACAAGATCGCTCAAAGGAAATTGTGAAAAACCCGAAAAACTAGACAACTATGTGTACCCCAAGCTTGCATGGATAAGTACCATAAAATATGTGGGGATTTTTGAGTCACAATCCTGGTTGTCTAGTGTCCAAGATAAAGAGGAATCAATTCAAACTCTTGCTTTTAGAAAGGACATCAATTCAAATCACAAAAGTCACTTTCAGAAAAGCAAAAGCAGAATTTCCAGAACTTGTCCTCAATTTGCACAGGAGGTTGGTGGGTTTATGCAGCTCACAAAATTCTGAGAATTTTTATCCCTATGAGCATCAGAGTCTTGAAGAACTCCACCAAATTTCTCCCAAAAAATCCATACAGAAAAAACAGGAAAAATCTAAGAACACAGTATGCTCAAGAACTTCGAGCAGAAAGTTTGGGGCTCGGTTTTCACCTCATGGCGCCCAAACGGTGCAACAAGTAAACTCCAAAATTTTTCTGCAGCTGTATATCAGAGTCCCGCACCTCCTCCAACAAGAATCACTCAAAATGGATTTTTCTATATTTTTGCAAATATCAAACACTGACTGCTGCGCGAAGAACAAGTTCTGAACAAAGTTGGAACTTGAAAGAAAAGATGTTCTCTACTCAATCCAAGAGTGCAAAAGAGATGTAAAACCATATGAACACACTCAAAACATCCAAGATCAGCAGCATTTAGAAGGAGAGGAGGCAAATCCAAATTACTTGAAAGTAAATTATGGAATGTAATTATGGAAAGTAAATGCTGAATTTAAATTGCGTAAAGTAAAGACATAATGTAAATGCATAAAATAAATTCAGAGGTGGATGGATAAAACTTTCATTTCTGGAAGGAGGTTACAAAGCCTCACATTCATGTGGGCAAAGCTCAAATGAGCATCAAAACCTCAACACCTTCAAGGGAAGGAGGCTACCCTCCACCCCTATTTATACTACTCTTGGGCCACCTACCACCCTTGGATGAGTCCTCAACCCTAAAGCACTCATCTAAGGGCTAGGATTAACCCACACACACAGCCATGCAAGGGCTAACCCAAAACCCACACACATACCGGGTTTTCTTGCACGGTTTTCAAAGCATACTACCTAGACCCGCTAACCTATCAACTAGACCTCAATCCGACGGCCCTCATTGATCCACGCGCATCTAGCTAGCATCAACTCCTTTCCTTGTCTTCTTGACTTGCCCGGACTCCGCCTCCGATCATCTTCCCGCGATCTCCCAACCGTCTCGACCTCCGACGCCTCGCCTAGTCCCGGCCATCCTTCGCCTCACCATGACCTAGCACCGCCGCCTCGCAACCATCAAAGACAAGGAAACTCCTCACATAGCAATGCCCACAAAGATGTGCAATAAACCATCCAACTCATCACTACCGCGTCCATACGGCCAGATCGCCACTCTGGCAGAGACAACTCAAATTGCTTTATTTTGAAAATCAATCCAAATCAAACTCAAACTTGAGCACACCTTGCTCAAATAAAGTCAAATACTCATCACAAACATGGATGGACCTCCACATGGTCCTTCAGGGTCGCATGCTTTTGTTCTTGGTGTTGGCACGGTGGATCTAAGGCTTACTTCAGGGAAGATTGTCCACTTAAAGAACGTGCAGCATGCGCCAACAATAAATAAGAACCTTGTCTGTGGTTCTCTATTATGTCGAGATGGCTATAAGCTAGTATTCGAGTCTAATAAAGTTGTAATGTCCAAGTTTGGAAACTTTATTGGAAAAGGTTATGAAAGCGGAGGCCTGTTCCGCTTAAGTATACTAGAGTCTTGTTTAAATTTAAATGTTGCTACTCAAGTTAATAATTGTGAATCCAATGTTTGGCATTCTCGTTTATGTCATATTGGTTATGATACCATTGATCGAATGTCCAGATTACAGTTAATTCCAAAATGTGATGTTGTCAAAGGATCAAAGTGCCATTCTTGTGTGCAAGCAAAGCAACCTAGAAAACCCTTTAAGGGATTAGAGGAAGAAAAGAACTTGGCACCACTAGATCTTGTCCATTCTGACCTGTGTGAGATGAATGGATTGTTGACAAAAGGAGGCAAAAGATATTTTCTAACTTTTATAGATGATGCAACACGTTATTGTTATGAGTATTTGCTGAAAACAAAGGATGAAGCTTTAAACTACTTCAAAATTTATAAGGTCGAGGTTGAGAACCAACTAGAAAAGAAAATTAAACGACTAAGGTCCGATCGTGGAGGAGAGTATATCTCTCATAAATTCTCCCAGCCTGCTCGAGCATGGTATAATCCATGAAGTTACACCACCATATTCTCCCCAATCAAATGGGGTAGCTGAGAGGAAAACCGAACGCTAACAGACTTGGTGAATGCCATGTTGAGAGTGCCAGATGCCTAAAATGTGGTGGGGAAGCTATATTAATAAACAAATTTTGTCCTAAACAGAGTAATCACTAAAAGGTGTGAGATTACTGCAGATGAGGGATGGAAGGAGAAAACCCAATGTCAATTTTCTGCGAACTTAGGGTGTTTGGCAAAGTCAATATACCATTGCGTAGAAAAGAGAAAGTCTGTAAGGACCCGAATCCACCGATTCAACCCATCGTGTTTACCGTACTAGTCCTGTGATCAACGCTAGTGCACACGACTCAACATCGGTACATATCACATCATACTCAACGATAATAGAATAATAGTTCATTTATTTATATAGCTAAATGTATGATCTTATGACCAACTTACATTATTAAGCCACGCAGGCAAGACTGGAAATATAAGCTAATAATTAAGCAAATGGAAAGTAGAAAACGTAGATAGCTCATCAGTTCACCACAGGCAACCGACAAGGCTCGGACCCTAATGACTCGTGTCTTCCTGGACTTCCTCTTCCAACATAGGTGTAGATTCTTCAACTGTTGATTATTGTTGTTTGGCAAGGGTGAGTACTTAAGCACTCAACAAGTTGTGCACAGAATGCAATTCTATATATCTATATGCAAGGCTTATTCCAATGGATAGGCTATTATGGCTATTTTGCAATAAGCAGCATTTATGAACAAATATAATATTTAGATTGTAAGGACTTGTAAAACAAATAGCAATAATAAATAGATTTAGTATTTCTCAAGTAAACCAAGTTTCCAATCCTAAGCCAAATTCCATCTTCCACATGGCATTCCGCCATCCCAACCAAATTGTCCATTTAATTAAGCTAACCCTTAACTGTAATTTCCGAGCATTGCTCAATACCGCGAGCACGGCTATCCGAATAGTTTTACACTCTACAGAGGTTATGCACTTTACCCACGCGATACAACCAAACACCACCAAGGCGAGTGATTATAACAAAGCCTTTACAATGCGCTGGCTTAACCCGATACTACCCGCTAAGGTTTCAACACCGTGGACTGGTTACCACATCCGTGGCCCCTCTTGCGCCATGTGAATTACTCCATAACTCGGGAACTCACACCGACCACGATAGTACCAAAATTAAGATATTGCAAATTACTTAGCTAGGCTGGCCCATACCAGACAGTGGTTGCATGATTAACTCAGGTCAAAGGCTTGCAAGGTTAAGTCCTTAGAGTGATCAAGGCAAGACATCCACATACCCTCTGCCCATCAGGCCCACCTTGGCCTCCTCGCCTTGTCACTTGCCCCAATCTAAATGATTATCACCCGCTTGATTACCAAGCATCACGTGCTATCAACAATTCAACATCGTTGCGTGACATGACTCGCCACAACAACTCAATCTCATCGTGTGATCCACATGACACACAAGTTCATAACATTGTTCCATATTCCATTAATCAAGATTAATTATCAATGATTCCAACACATGTGATGACGTGGCATGGCTAAGCAACTAATACGATCTAACAATCCCATGTTGATTATATTTACTAACCAACTATATTGAACCAATCTAGGGTGACAATGGATCATGGCATACAATGACAAGGTAGGGTATAAATCAATCTGGTATATTAGCTAAACCCAATCTAATTTGAACCAAATGTATACTTGAAATATATGCAATAGGGTAAAACAAATATAGCAATTTTATAAACATGGGTTCAACATGATCAAAGCACAACTTGCCTTGGAATAGGTCCTGATCTGGTTCTGGAACTTGCTCTTGAGTTGCTGGATCTTCCTCCGAAGCGTCGCACAATTCAACGTCTACGCGTACCAAAGAATAAAAGAAAATAAATACCAAAACAGAGAGCAAATGAACTCAAAAAATAAAATAAAATTCACCATTAAATAGATCTCAATTTTAAAATTTTTTAGAAATTTGAATCACTTAAACTGAAAGTTACGATGCAAAAGATATAGCCTTTTGAAGTTTGAAATAAATATCAAATTAACAAAAATCAGAAAATCAGAATTAATGATTTATTTTTAAATCGAAAACAGATTTATGACATCAGCGTGACGTCATGTCGACGTCAGCCCGGCTCGACCAACCGGAACTTGACACGTGGTCCGGTGCATAGACCTGGTCCATGGATTGATTGAGTCCACCGTGGACCGTCTATGGCGCCTCGTTCGTGTTCGCCACGCGCACGATCCGATTGGCCACTCACACGGTTCGATCCGACCGCAGAAGACCGATTGACGGTCGGCGATCTCGCGACGTGGCGGCGCATCAACCGTCAAGTTTGGATCCGGCGACCCCAAGCTTCGGATCTCGGCGATGGAGGCGCGACGGCGGTTCTTACCGGTGACGAAGAAGACGATGCGCTACGCGTGCTCCGGCGAAGTTCTCGCGATTTAAAAGTTGCGGGTTCAACGCGCTCGGTCCGGCAAACTCAAGATGGCACCGTGACGGCGAAGGCTCAACGGCGGCGATTTAAACCGAGCGAAAACCCCACGGTCCGAACCACCACTCCGGCGAGCTTCCTCGTGCGAACGACGGCGACTCGAAGCTCCGGGCTTTGGGAAAAATGCGCGGCGCGAGGTGAGGGGTTCCGTGCCCGCGTTGGTGCCTTAAATAGTCACGACGAGAAGGCGCGCAAAGACGGACTCAAGATGACCCGTGGCGGCGGCGGATTCCGCGGCGACGACGGAGAGGTGACGCGACGATCCGGCGCGGCCCACGCGCCGCTCATCCGACGGCCGTAACGCCGCCACGCGGACAAATCTCGAGCGCCCGATCGAGATCAACGGCGCAGATCCAAAGCGGCTAGGGTTTACTGAAACGGGCTGATTGGGCCGCCCGAAGTGGGCCTCACGCGCACAGTATTGGGCTTCGGCCCAATACTGTTCCAAAAGGATTTTTAAAACTTTATTAATTTAAATAATTCTAGAAATTCATTTAATTAGTTTTAGGCAATTAAATTATCAGGAAAAATCCAAGAAAATTCTCAAAAATACTTTGAGACATTCTAGACTTAAATAAAATATTTCTGGCAAAACTTTATTTTAACTTTGCATAAATTTAAATAGATTTGAACAAAAGGTCAATATTCATAATTTAAAATTAATTCAAATAAATCCAGAAAAATACAAATAAATTCCAGAAAATCATAAATGCACAATTAAGTAATAAAATGATATTTGGCAAATTTTTGGGATGTTACAAAAGCTTGAACCTAAAACAGTCGATTGTATTTTTCTAGGATATGCACATAACAGCACAGCCTATAGATTTTTAGTAGTAAAATCAGAAACTCCTGAGATTATTGTTAACACATTAATGGAGTCCAGAGATGCTTCATTTTTTGAGGATATTTATCCTATGAGAGGAGATAGTACTTCAAGAACTGAGAATAATTAAACTGATAATAATAATAATAATAATAATAATAATAATAATAACAATAATATTGAACCTACCACTATTTCTGAACCAATAAGTGATACACTACCAGTAGAAGATAATTTTGAGGAGGATAACAATTTAGTCACAGAGGATCCTCGTAGGAGCAAGAGACAAAGGGTTGAGAAAACCTTTGGCGACGACTTTATTGTATACCTCGTGGATGATGTGCCAAAATCTCTTTCAGAGGCTTATGCACTACCTGATGCTGAGTATTGGAAAGAGGCGGTCCGTGAGCAGATGGATTCCATCATGGCTAA
This sequence comes from Otatea glauca, assembly GCA_036346275.1. Lineage (NCBI taxonomy): Eukaryota > Viridiplantae > Streptophyta > Magnoliopsida > Poales > Poaceae > Otatea > Otatea glauca. The sequence continues at coordinate 53,992,548 of CM070721.1, forward strand.
CGGACTTAGGAGATCACCGATCTTCCTAGTGGGTGCAAACTGTTGGATGCAAGTGGATCTTCAAAAGAAAATGAGGCCTGATGGTATCTGTTGATAAGTACAAGGCAAGACTTGTGGCCAAGGGTTATACCCTAAAAAGGAGAGGATTATTTTGATACTTATTCTCTCAGAGCGATTAACCACCATTAGAGTGCTCATAGCATTAGTCGCTTCCCATGGTCTACACGTCCATCAAATGGATGTAAAGACAGCTTTCCTTAATGGAGAGTTGGAGGAAGAAATCTATATGGAGCAACCGGATGGTTATGTGATTAATGGACAGAAAATAAAGTGTGCAAATTATTAAAATCCTTGTATGGCCTAAAGCGAGCTCCTAAGCAATGGCACTAAAAGTTTGATAAAACTTTGACATCCGCTGGTTTTCTTTGTTAATGAGGCAGATAAGTGTGTATACTATCGTTATGGTGGGGTCAATGTGTTATTTTGTGTTTGTATGTTGATGACATACTTATATTTGGGACAAACATCACAGAATTGATGAGGTCAAAACTTTCTTATCTCGATGCTTTGATATGAAAGACTTGGGAGAGGCGGATGTTATTTCGAATATTAAATTGATCAAGAATGAGGATGGGATCATTTTGCACCAATCCCATTATGCTGAGAAAATTTTGAGTCAATTCGGGTTTGAGAATTGCAAAATCTCCCCAACACCTTATGATCCAAGTGTTAAGCTTCGGAAAAATCAAGGGTTAGGAAAAGATCAATTGAGATATTCACAAATTATTGGGTCCCTTATGTATCTAGCTGGTGCCACAACACCTGATATCTCATTTGCCGTGAGCAAATTAAGCCGGTTTACATCTAACCCAAGAGATGATCATTGGGAGGCACTTGAAAGGGTGTTGCGCTACTTGAGAGGAACAATGTAACATCCCAAAAATTTGGCTTAATTAAGTTTTTATTGCTTAAAACTGCATTTATGATTTTCTGAAATTTATTTGGATTTTTCTGGATTTATTTGAATTAATTTTAAATTGAGTTTATTGCTTTTTATTCAAATCTATTTAAATCTGTGCAAAGTTAAAATAAAGTTTTGCCAAAAATATTTTATTTGAGTTCAGAATGTCTCAAAGTATTTTTGAGATTTTTCTGGGATTTTTCCTGATACTTTAATTGCCTAAAACAAATTAAATGAATTTCAGCAATTATTTTAATTGGAAAACCTTTAAAATCGGGATGAACAGTAGTGGGCTTGGCCCATATTCCGTGCGAAAGCGGCCCGGAGCGACGTGGCCTGTTCGGCCCTTTTTCTAGAAGTTTTATCCCGGCCGTTGGATCCAGATCGAAGGGTTGAGCGCAACGCGTACCGGTTGGGGATTTCTGTTCTATCGTTGTCGTCCGACGGCCACGTGTCGCCGATCCGGTCATCGTCTTCGCGTGTCCGTGTCGGACTCGCCCGTGTCCGCCATGGACTCGCGGAGCAATCGGGCAAGGCAGCCGGTCCTAGCGCTATAAAAGGCGAGCACGGCAGGCGTAGAATACCCTAAGCAACGAAACCCTAGGTTTAGCCCGTGAGAGCGCCGCCGATTAAATCGTGATTTCGCGGAAGTTTGCCGAGCGCCGCCGCGTCGAAGAACCGTCGATTCGCCGCCGTCAAGCCATCGCGAAGCCTGCGCCTTGACGCATCTGCTTCGTGGTTGTTCAGAGCATCCTGTGCGCGCGCTAGTTTGGACGGAGCATCGCCAGAGGGGAGGAACCGCGGGGAGGCCGTCGCCGACGAAGAAAAGAACGACGCCGCCATCGTTTCAGCTCCTCGGAAGAGAAACCGACCGCGTCATCAGATCCGCGCCGGCAAGACGCATCTGTGAGTACCCACCGACCTCGCCGCCGACGACCTTAGGGCTCTCGGTCGCCGCCGACGTGGATTGCCGATTAAATCGCCGTGTGTCACCCACGTGGATGCCAGGTCGGACCGGGCAGCGACATGGCGCTAGCGTGGCGCGTCGGGTAAGCAGCGTGCTGGCGCCGAGTCAGCACCGTGCGGGGCCCGCGTGTCAGTGGCCCAAAACCACGTGGACCGGGTGCACCGTGGACCGATGAGGTTCGTGGACTGAGTCTATGGACCGAGGGACACGTGTCGCCACCGTGGCGCCGCCGAACGACGACGTCAGCAGGACGTCAAGCTTGCATCATAAATCGATTTTTCAGTATAAAAATAAATCTGTTAAATTCGAATTTCTGATTTTCTGATTTCAGTATTTATTTCAAACTTCAAAAGGCTATATCTTTTGCAATTTAACTTGGATTTGAGTGATTCCAGTTTCTAAAAATTTCCAAAATTGAGATCTATTTAATGGTGAATTTTATTTGATTTTTGGAGTTCAATTGCTCTCTGTTTTGGTATTTATTTGCTTTTCATCTTCGGTACGCGTAGACGTTGAATTGTGCGACGCTTCGGAGGAAGATCAAGCAACTCAAGAGCAAGCTTCAGATCAAGATCAGGACCTATTCCAAGGCAAGTTGTGCTTTGATCATGTTGAACCCATGTTTATAAAATTGCTATGTTTGTTTTACCCTATTGCATATATTTCAAATATACAATTGTTTCAAGTTAGATTGGGCTTAGCTAATATACCAGATTGATCTATACCCTACCTTGTCATTGTATGCCATGATCCATTGTCACCCTAGATAGGTTAATTATAGTTGGTTAATAATTATAATCAACATTGGAGGTTTAGTTCGTATTAGTTGCCTAGCCGTGCCACGTCATCACATGTGTCCGAATCATTGATAATTAATCTTGATTAATGGGATATGGAACAATATTATGAACTTGTGTGTCATGTGGGATCACACGATGAGATTGAGTTGTTGTGGCGAGTCATGTCACGCAACGATGTTGAATTGTTGATGGCACGTGGTGCTTGGTAATCAACGGGGTGATGATAACTTAGATTGAGGCAAGTGGCAAGGGGCGAGGAGGCCAAGGTGGGCCCGATGGGCAGAGGGTATGTGGATGTCTTGCCTTGATCACACTAAGGACTTAACCTTGCAAGCCTTTGACCTGAGTCTATCATGCAACCACATGTCTGGTATGGGCCAGCCTAGCTGAGTAATTTGCAATGTCTTAATTTTGGTACTATCGTGGTCGGTGTGAGTTCCCGAGTTATGGAGTAATTCACATGGCGCAAGAGGGGGGCCCTGGATGTGGTAACCAGTCCCACCAGTGTTGAATCCTTAGCGGTAGTATCGGGTTAAGCGAGCATTGTAAAGGCTTTGTTATAATCACTCGCCTTGGTGGTGTTTGGTTGTATCACGCGGGTAAAGTGCATAACCTCTGCAGAGTGTGAAACTATTCGGATAGCCGTGCTCGCGGTATTGAGCAATGCTCGGAATTACAGATTAAGGGTTAGCTTAATTAATTGGACAACATGGTTGGGATGGCGAATGCCATATAGAAGATGAAATTTGACTTAGGATTGGAAACTTGGTTTACTTGAGAAATATCAAGTTATTTATTATTGCTATTTGTTTTACATTCTTTACAATCTATTTATCTTGTATTTGTTCATAAATGTCGCTTATTGCAAAATAGCCATGATAGCCTATCCATTGGAATAAGCCTTACATATAGATACATAGAATTGCATTCATGCACAACTTGTTGAGTGCTTTAAGTACTCACCCTTGCCAAACAACAATAATCAACAGTTGAGGAATCTACACCTGTGTTGGAAGATGAAGTCCAGGAAGACACGAGTCATTAGGGTCCGAGCCTTGTCGGTTGCCTGTGGTGAACTGATGAGCTATCTACGTTTCTATTTTCCGCTGCTTAGTTACTAGTTTATATATATCCAGTCTTGCCCTGCGTGGCTTAATAATGTAAGTTGGTCATAAGATCATACATTTAACTATATCAATAAATGAACTATTATGCTACTATCGTTGTGTATGATGTGATATGTACCAATGTTAAGCTGTGTGCACTAGCGTTGATCCTGGGACTAGTGTGGTAAACACAGTGGGTTCGAATCTGTGGATTCGGGTCCTTACAGAGGTGGTATCAGAGCATACTGACTGTAGGTCTTGGCCCTAGATAGTATGGAGGTGTCTTGTGTGTGTCCAAACTATTTTCTAAAAGAAAATCTAAACTTGACTAATAAAACACTCTCGACTCATCTCATTCTCTACTTCTCGCCTTTGCTGAATTTACCGTTTTACTTGCCGTTTTGGGTGGAGAACTTATTCAAAGTTCTTGTGGAGCAGATGCCGATTGTTCCGACCTTCGAGGAGTCGGTGGTGGCTACGCCATGGAGCCGTGGAGAGTTCTTCGACATTTGGGAGGCTTCTATCGTCCGCTTTACCGAGGAGGCGGTGGTCGCTTAATGGTGTACACCGAGGATTTATTTGCAAGTCGATTATCTACGCCGGAGAACGAGGAAGCTAGCAGCCAATCAACATCTCTCGCCGTAAGATTCTCGCACGAGGTTGCCATTCAGAGGTCGCCGACTTGCTCTTCGCCGTGTTCGCCGCGACTACGCCGACGAGCTTCACGACTCGATGTTCGACTTCACCCAGACGCTCAAGCATGCCGACGCCGACGGATCGTGGAGAATGAGTGTGCCATCGCGTACACCTTGCGGAGTTCGCCCTTGCCTGGAGGATCATATGAGAGAGACTACTCAGAGCGGAGGCGTATGCGAGGCACTCTGAGTGGCAGAGCAGAGCTTGAGGTGACCCGTGCTTGACCATCGGGATGATCACTGAGCTGGGAGAGGCCCTAGAGGCGGTCGAGGACGAGCTGGAGCGCGTGACTCGAGAAGTTCAGGAGCCAGCAGAGGAGTCCGAGGAGGATCCAGAGGAGCGAGAGTGGGAGCCAGAGGGGAGTGCAGACCCCGTTGTTGCAGAGGACCCAATAGTAGGTTATTAGGATAGGTTCGCTCCTATGCCTACTCGTCCGCCGGTGTATGCGCCGGATCAGTCTCAGCCAGGGTGGCTGGATGAGTGAGTGTCAGCCTTGGAGCTGTGTTGAGACTCGAGTGTGAGTCGCGTCTTTAAGTTAGTCTTTACCTCTTTAGTTGACGTTAAGGTTTCGTGTTTAGTTTGCTTCTTTGTAATGCTGAGTGTGTAGTATGTGTTGCAAAGCTTGTAGGCTTAACTAAGCGGCCATACCAAGAATAATAAAGAGTTATTTCAGTTTGGGTATAATCTATCTCCCCGCTTTAGAAATTCTTGCTTCTTATCTATGCTACATCTACCTTCCCTAACCTAAGAGGCAATCATCAGATGGTGAATACTCGAGGGAACAACGGAGCTTCAGAAGTGGATCGCGCGTAACGACAACACCAACGCATGAGGCAGCCCTCAACCACCGTCGGAGACATGCGAGAATCTGGGAGCGTTTCTTGCCGCGCAGACTCAACTGATGCAGACTATGATGCAGCAGATGCAGCAGATGACCAACGCAGCAGCCAACAACAACAACCCTGTAGCTCAGAACAACCATGGTGGACCCCGACCTCACTCAAAGCTATCAGATTTTATGAGGACTAGGCCACCAACCTTCTCAGGAAATGTGAATCCTTTGGAAGCCGATGACTGGCTTAGGACTATTGAAAAGAAGTTGCACATCACGCAATGTGAAGGCAATGAGAAGGTGCTCTATGCCTCTCATCAATTGGAAGGAACCGCCGCAGAATGGTGGGAGAATTACTGTGCCGCTCATGGAGCCCCGCAAGAGATCACCTGGGAGGAGTTTACTAATGCTTTCCGCCAGTATCATGTCCCGGAGGGAATGATGGACCTTAAGAAGGAAGAGTTCAGGGCTTTGAAACAAGGGGGCCAACCAGTGGCCGAGTACCTGAACAAGTTTACTCAGTTAGCTCGCTATGCCCCTGAAGACGTAGCGACAGATAAAGCTAGGCAGTCTCGTTTCATGAAGGGACCGAACCAGATCGCAGTGGGATCGATCACCCACAATTTTCCAGATTTTCAGGAACTAGTCAATAAAGCTTTGATCCTAGAAGATAAGCGCAAAGAGTTGGGTGAGAACCGTAAGCGCTTAATGACTAATCAGGTGGACGCCCAAACCATCTACGCTTGAGGATGTCACCGCAAAGAATTTGCTAGATTCCAACCACCACCGTGAACAAGACATCAACCCTCGCACCTCGCCCGCCAATCAAAACTTCCGGACACCAAAGACAGGAAACAATGCGCCGGAGGGAATCAACAGTCTGCCGTGAAAAGATGCTATACCTGCAATGAGCCAGGCACTTTTCCAATAGGTGTCCACGAAGGAGGCATTACGCCATGCGTTTCAACTTGGGAACCACACCTACCAAAGCACCACCTCGGGAGGAAATCGTGCGCCGTGTCAAGCCGAGCAACCCCGCAATCAACAAAGGCGTGGAAGGATCAACCACATCACCGTGATGGAGCTCGGGGAGGCTACGACGTCGTCTTGGGTAAGTTTCCGTCAACTCAAGACTGCTTTCTGCTTTGTTTGATTTCGAGCTTCGTGATTCGCTTGTTTCTTAAAGTTTTGCAACCAAGAATGGATTTCAAGTGGTGAATCTTAAGTGTGTGCTCTTAGTCCAAGCCCTAGGATCTGAGCTTAGATCTAGCCTTGGGTGTTTGGGAGCTAAGTTGCTTATGGATGGGATAGAATTTCTAGCGAATCTTATCTTGATAGATGCGCAATCCCTAGACATCATCCTTGGAATGGATTGGCTGTCTAAACATAAGGCCGTTTTGGACTGTGGCCGAAGGATCGTGACTTTGGAAGGCCCTAGTGGCAAGAAAGTAGAATTTCAAGCAACCGCAGTTCGCGATGGGCAGTTAATGGTCAACAGCGTGAAAGCCATCAGCATGGAAGATGTGCCAGTAGCCAGGGAATACCCGGATGTGTTTCCAAAAGATTTGCCAGGATTGCCACCAGACCGTGATATCGAGTTCGTGATCGAGTTAGCGCCAGGGACAGCACCGATATCAAAAAGACCATATCGGATGCCTACCGACGAGTTAGTGGAAATGAAGAAGCAGATTAAGGAACTGCAAGAGAAAGGTTTCATTAGACCAAGTTCATCGCCGTGGGGAGCCCCGGTTCTGTTTGTTCGTAAAAAGGACGGAAGTCTTAGAATATGCATTGATTATCGTGCACTGAATGAAGTAACGATCAAGAATAAGTATCCGTTGCCCAGGATCGATGACTTATTTGATCGATTAAGAGGAGCTAGAGTTTTCTCCAAGATAGATCTTCGCTCGATACCATCGCTGAAGATCCGAGCGGAGGATGTGCCTAAGACTGCGTTTTCTACGCGTTATGGACATTACGAGTTCACAATCATGTCATTTGATTGACTAATGCCCCGCATATTTTATGAACATGATGAATAAGGTTTTCATGGAATATTTGGATAAGTTCGTTGTAGTCTTCATAGACGATATCTTGGTTTACTCAAGACAGAGGAAGAGCATGCGAGAACATCTAAGAATGGTTTTAGAGAGGTGCGAGCATCACCGTATGCTAAGTTTAGCAAGTGTGAATTTTGGAAGGACAAAGTTGAATTTCTTGGTCATGTCATGACTACTAAGGAGTAGCATTGACCCAAGCAAAGTGGACGCAGATGTTGCATTGGGAGCAACCGAAGTCATTACCCGATCCGTAGTTTTCGGGAATGGCGGGATATTACCGTCGGTTCATAGAAGGATTCTCGACAATTGCTAAACCCTTTACGCAGTTGTTGAAGAAAGAAAAGAAGTTTGCATGGACGCCAGAGTGCGAGAAAAGTTTTATGGAATTAAAGAAGCGTTTAACCACAGCCCCCGTATTAGTACCGCGGATGTGCGTAATGGATTTGATATATACTGCGATGCTTCAAAGCAAGGCTTAGGGTGCGTGTTAATGCAAGAAGGCAAAGTCGTTGCTTATACGTCGAGACAGTTAAGACCGCATGAGGTGAATTACCCAACACATGATTTGGAGTTAGCTGCCGTAGTGCATGCCTTGAAGATATGGCGTCATTATCTCATAGGAAATAGATGTGAAATATATACAGATCATAAGAGCCTGAAATACATATTCACTCAAGCAGATCTGAATATGAGACAGCGAAGGTGGCTAGAGCTAATTAAGGATTATAATGTGGGAATCCATTATCATCCCGAAAAAGCCAATGTGGTGGCAGATGCTCTAAGTCGAAAGAGCCATAGCGCAAATACATTGACAATGGAGGATCAACCAGAATTATGCAAGGAATTTCAGAAACTAAGGTTGGAGGTCGTTCCGCAAGGAAGGGTAGCTGCACTGGAAGTAAAGCCAACGCTGGAAGGTCATATTAGAGAAGGCCAGAAAGATGACGATAAAATTTCTAAGATTAAGGCTAAAAAGGAAGAAGGCCTAGCCGTTGATTTCACTCTAGACGAGCAAGGAACCATGTTCTTCAAAGGCCGAATTTGTGTGCCGGATAAAAAGGAGCTAAAGCAATTGATTCTTGAGGAGGCTCACGATTCAAAATACTCAATTCATCCAGGGAGTGCTAAGATGTACCAGGACTTGAAAGAGAGATTTTGGTGGCCTAATATGAAGCGTGAGGTAGCTGAGCATGTTGCATTATGCGACGTGTGTCGAGAGTGAAGGCTATGCATCAAAGACCACTGGTGCATTGCAACCATTGAAAATTCCGAATGGAAGTGGGAGGAAATCGAATGGATTTTATCACGGTTTACCTAAAACTCGAAAGGTTACGATTCCATTTGGGTTATTGTGGATCGTCTAACCAAGGTCGCCCATTTTATCCCAAAGAAAGACCACTTACTCAGAGATCGTTTAGCGAGTTGTACATGTCAAAGATTGTATGTTTGCATGGAGTGCCCAAGAAGATTGTGTCGCATGAGGTACCCAATTTACCTCAAGATTCTGGAATAAGTTGCACGGGCCATGGGAACTCGTCTCAATTTTAGTACAAAGATATCACCCGCAGATGCATGGTCGACCGAAAGAGTAAATCGATTTTGGAGGATATGTTGAGAGCACGTGCTTTAGCGTATACTACGACGTGGGATAAGTGTTTGCCATATGCGAATTTAGTTACAATAATAGTTATCAAGCTAGCCTACAGATGTCACCGCTCGAGGCATTGTATGGACGTGCTTGTCGTACCCGCTGAATTGGAACAAACAGAGAACGCTTGGTGTTTGGGCGGACATTCTCGAAGAAGCGTAAAGTCAAGTTGCAATGATCGAGAGAGGTTGAAGATAGCATAGTCAAGGCGAGAAAAGCTACGCAGACAACCGTCGTCGAGATTTGAGTTTTGAACCGTAAGATCATGTGTATCTCGTGGTTACCCTCTTAAGGGCGTAAAAGATTTCACGTTAAAGGAAGCTCGCGCCAAGATATGCCGGTCCGCTCAAGATTACGAACCGTCGAGGAGAGGTAGCTTATCGATTAGAGTTGCCTCATCCTTGACAGAGTGCATGATGTATTCCATGTGTCGCAGCCTTAAGAAGTGTCTCAGAGTGCCAACAGAGCAAACCCGTTGGATGCAATAGAGCTGCAAGAAGATTTGACTTACAAAGAGCAACCACTGTAATTTTGGATGTTATGGAGCGCAAGACCAGAAACAAGTCTATTCGCTTTTGCAGAGTGCAGTGGAGCAATCATTCCGAAAGTGAAGCCACTTGGGAGCGAGAAGAAGATTTGAAGTCAGAATTTTCGAACCTATTCTCTAGTTAGCCCAGAATCTCGGGTCGAGATTCTGTTAAGGGGGGAGGTTTGTAACATCCCAAAAATTTGGCTTAATTAAGTTTTTATGGCTTAAAAGTGCATTTATGATTTTCTGAAATTTATTTGGATTTTTCCAGATTTATTTGAATTAATTCTAAATTGAGTTTATTGCTTTTTATTCAAGTCTATTTAAATCTGTGCAAAGTTAAAATAAAGTTTTACCAAAAATATTTTATTTGAGTTCAGAATGTCTCAAAGTATTTTTGAGATTTTTCTGGGATTTTTCCTGATATTTAATTGCCTAAAACAAATTAAATGAATTTCAGCAATTATTTTAATTGGAAAACCTTTAAAATCGGGATGAACAGAGTGGGCTTGGCCCATTTTCCGTCTGAAGCGGCCGGAGCGGCGTGGCTGCTCGGCCCTTTTCTAGAAGTTTTATCCGTGCCGGATCCGGATCGAAGGGTTGAGCGCAACGCGCACGGTTGGGGATTTGTTCTATCGTTGTCGTCCGATTTGCCACGTGTCGCCGATCCGGTCATCGTCTTGGCGTGTCCGCGTGTCGGACTCTACTCGTGTCCGCCATGGACTCACGCGAGCAATCGAGCAAAGCGCACGGTCCTAGCGCTATAAAAGGCGAGCACGGCCGCGCAATACCCTAAGCAACCAAACCCTAGGTTTAGCCCGTGAGAGCGCCGTCGATTAAATCGTGATTTCGCGGAAGTTTGCCGAGCGCGCGCGGCGCCGAAGAACCGTCGATTCGCCGCCGTCAAGCCATCGCGGCTCGCGCTTTGACGATCGCCGTGGTTGTTCGAGCATCCTGTGCGCGCTAGTTTGGGACGAGCATCGCCGGAGGGGAGGAACCGCGGGGAGGCCGTCGCCGACGAAGAAAAGAACGACGCCGCCATCGTTTCAGCTCCTCGGAAGAGAAACCGACCGCGTCATCAGATCCGCGCCGGCAAGACGCATCTGTGAGTACCCACCGACCTCGCCGCCGACGACCCTAGGGCTCTGTGCTTCGCCGTCGACGTGGATTGCTGATTCGTCGCCGCGTGTCACCCACGTGGATGCCAGGTCGGACCGGCAGCGACGTGCGTGGCCGGGCGTGCGCGTCGGGTAAGCAGCGTGCTGGCGCCGAGTCAGCACCGTGCGGGGCCCGCGTGTCAGTGGCCCAAAACCACGTGGACCAGGTGCACCGTGGACCGATGAGGTTCGTGGACTGAGTCCATGGACCGAGGACACGGTCGACACCGAGTGCTTTGGGCTGTGGCTGACGTCGTGAGGACATCATGCTTGCGTCATAAATCAATTTTTCAGTATAAAAATAAATCTGTTAAATTCGAATTTCTGATTTTCTGATTTCAGTATTTATTTCAAACTTCAAAAGGCTATATCTTTTGCAATTTAACTCGGATTTGAGTGATTCCAGTTTCTAAAAATTTGTAAAATTGAGATCTATTTAATGGTGAATTTTATTTGATTTTTTGAGTTAAATTGCTCTCTTTTTTGGTATTTATTTGCTTTTCATCTTCGGTACGCGTAGACGTTGAATTGTGCGACGCTTCGGAGGAAGATCAAGCAACTCAAGAGCAAGCTTCAGATCAAGACCAGGACCTATTCCAAGGCAAGTTGTGCTTTGATCATGTTGAACCCATGTTTATAAAATTGCTATGTTTGTTTTACCCTATTGCATATATTTCAAATATACAATTGTTTCAAGTTAGATTGGGCTTAGCTAATATACCAGATTGATCTATACCCTACCTTGTCATTGTATGCCATGATCCATTGTCACCCTAGATTGGTTAATTATAGTTGGTTAATAATTATAATCAACATTGGAGGTTTAGTTCGTATTAGTTGCCTAGCCGTGCCACGTCATCACATGTGTCCGAATCATTGATAATTAATCTTGATTAATGGGATATGGAACAATATTATGAACTTGTATGTCATGTGGGATCACACGATGAGATTGAGTTGTTGTGGCGAGTCATGTCACGCAACGATGTTGAATTGTTGATGGCACGTGGTGCTTGGTAATCAACGGGGTGATGATAACTTAGATTGAGGCAAGTGGCAAGGCGAGGAGGCCAAGGTGGGCCCGATGGGCGAGGGTATGTGGATGTTTTGCCTTGATCACACTAAGGACTTAACCTTGCAAGCCTTTGACCTGAGTCTATCATGCAACCTCATGTCTGGTATGGGCCAGCCTAGCTGAGTAATTTGCAATGTCTTAATTTTGGTACTATCGTGGTCGGTGTGAGTTCCCGAGTTATGGAGTAATTCACATGGCGCAAGAGGGGGGCCCTGGATGTGGTAACCAGTCCCACCAGTGTTGAATCCTTAGCGGGTAGTATCGGGTTAAGCCAGAGCATTGTAAAGGCTTTGTTATAATCACTCGCCTTGGTGGTGTTTGGTTGTATCACGCGGGTAAAGTGCATAACCTCTGCAGAGTGTGAAACTATTCGGATAGCCGTGCTCGCGGTATTGAGCAATGCTCGGGAATTACAGTTAAGGGTTAGCTTAATTAATTGGACAACATGGTTGGGATGGCGAATGCCATATAGAAGATAAAATTTGACTTAGGATTAGAAACTTGGTTTACTTGAGAAATACTGAAGTTGTTTATTATTGCTATTTGTTTTACATTCTTTACAATCTATTTACTGTATTTGTTCATAAATGCTGCTTATTGCAAAATAGCCATGATAGCCTATCCATTGGAATAAGCCTTACATATAGATACATAGAATTGCATTCTGTGCACAACTTGTTGAGTGCTTTAAGTACTCACCCTTGCCAAACAACAATAATCAACAGTTGAGGAATCTACACTGTGTTGGAAGATGAAGTCCGTGAAGACACGAGTCATTAGGGTCCGAGCCTTGTCGGTTGCCTGTGGTGAATTGATGAGCTATCTACGTTTCTATTTTCCGCTGCTTAATTACTAGTTTATATTTCCAGTCTTGCCCTGCGTGGCTTAATAATGTAAGTTGGTCATAAGATCATACATTTAACTATATCAATAAATGAACTATTATGCTACTATCGTTGTGTATGATGTGATATGTACCAATGTTAAGCTGTGTGCACTAGCGTTGATCCTGGGACTAGTGTGGTAAACACAGTGGGTTCGAATCAGTGGATTCGGGTCCTTACAAACAACATCTTATGGAATACACTATACTGGGTATCCATCTGTTTTAGAAGGATATAGTGATTCCAATTGGATCTCTGATGCGGATGAGATCAAAGCTACAAGTGGTTATGTTTTTACTTTAGTTGGGCTTTGCAGATTTCATGGAGGTCTTGCAAGCGGATCATATTGACGAGGTCAACCATGGAAGCTGAACTTGTAGCACTAGACACAGCCACTGTTGAGGCTGAATGGCTTAGAGAACTACTGTTGGACTTGCCATTGGTTGAGAAACCAATACCGGCGATCTTAATGTACTGCGATAACCAAACAGTATTGACTAAGGTTATGAGTACTAAGGATAACATGAAGTCCTCCGGACATGTGAAGCGAGGCTTAAAGCGTCGTAAAATTGAGAAACTTTGGAGTTATTCTGTGAATTATATTCGATCGAGAAAAATCGCGAGATCCTTTTACAAAAGGACTTGCAAGGAAAGCGATTTCCATTGCGTCTATGGACATGGGCATGAGGCCCGTTTGAGTTACACCACAACGGTAACCCATATAGAGATCCCGTGAATTAGGTAATGGGAAAAACAAGTTGATGTTGTAACAAGAGAGTACATATTATTAAATTTGTACCTGTGTCCTAATAGACAAAGTACTCTCGACTGTATGGAAGGTTGGCTTAAAGCCTTAATGTATTCTAGTGTCAAAGGAAAAAGGTATTGGCCTACAAGATACCTAAAATGAATACACCTACTTGAGCCTAACTATGGGGTCGCAGTTCACGAGAAAGGGGCGTTCTCTAGAAAGCTCATGAGAAGATTAGGGAGCATGACCGTTTAACGCTCCGTTGAGGTGAAGTTCTTTGGCAGCCTAGTATCAGTTAAGATTTCGGGTGAAATCAAACCACACAAAGCTGTGAATTCAAGACCTAGTCCATTCATTAGCTGTGGGAGGATGGATCACGTTATTCTAGGTGAAAGTTTAACCCGTATGGGACTTACACCGAAACACTGATATATTAAACGAAGATTCAGCACAGTGATCAAATTTTGAGTCTTTGTCAACTTCGCCATTGGTGGGGGATTGTTAGAAATGAGGCCCAAGTGGCCCATTTATCTCTAATGCCAAAGCTACAAATAATAGTACTATATTGCTAGTTGAGAGGGGAGAATACCAATTTAAAAGGGAGAGCTCCCACCATATCTTGTAATGAGACATATGGAGGGTGAGGAGCTGGCTAAAGTCGCACGCGCGCGCGCGTATTTCGCGAATTACCGCTTATTTCCGCGTGTTTTTTCCGCATGACTTGTGACTTGCGACGTCGCGAGTCGCAGTACCGTGGATTAAATTCCTGGTACGTTTAAACCCTTTTTAATTTTCGGTTTCTCTATATTATTAGTGAATTAATGGGGTCATTTACTGAGAATTAAAACAGCCATGATAATGGCGTCAGTTTCTAATAGAAACTGTCATTTGAATGACCTGCAGTTACTAGCATTTAATGGTGACCATTACTGGTGCGAGGCTATAAAATCTGGAGACGTCCAGACAGATGTGAGCCTTTTGATTTTTGACTCTGATACTCGTGTTCATCCACGGTGATCTGTGTTGCGTTTTCGTGCTGTGCTCGTTCTTCACCGACCTTCCTCTCAGCGTGCACCACGAGGCAAGGAGAGTGGGATATCCGAACCGCTGCCGCTGAGAGACCCTGCACGGGGGCGGCAATAAGGTTTTTGGGCAGCGCAACTGCGCGACCGCTCGAGCTCTTCATCCTGCGATCCACGACGTTGACTACTTCCTCTACGGCCAGGTCGCTACTGCGCTACTTCCTTTTCGTCATCAAGCCCATCGTAAGAATTCTCCTATTTTTTCCTCTGTGGATCGATCTCTTTACAGAAATATGTGGTGTCTTTTATCTTGCCTGTTGTATCTAATCATTTTGGAAATTAGCTTAATTTTCAAATCTAAAACAAAAATAATACCTAAATTTTCAACAGCTTGTGGCAACTCGGCGGCGCCCGTGCGAATGAGCTTCTTGCCCGGTGGCGGCTGCAATACGTAAGGCAGGCAGGGCAAGTGGCGGCTAGGGTTTCCGATTTCGGCCGGATGGGCCTAATGACCGAATCGGGCCAGTAGAACATCTGTCGGACCGTACGGCCCAGTGACCGTACGGCCCGCCCCTTTTCATTCCATAAAAAACATTTATTAATGTTGAAAATTGATAAATGAATTCTAGAAATTAGTTTTTCTAGTTATATAGACTTCCATAAAATTTGGTAAATTGATATTCATCACATCGGAAGTCCCATGCTCTAGGTTTATTTTCTAGTAGTATGCCATGTTTAAATATGTGCGGAAATTTATTCTCTGTTATTTGAGCAATTCTGAAAATTGCTAGAAATTAACAGAAAATGCTAGGAAATTATGAAAAATTATATGTGACCCATTGTTAAGTGTAATGTCTCTGTATTTATTTTCTTAGCATTATTTCATGATTAATTTATGTTGGACATATTATTTTTTGTTACTCATTAATTCTGAAAATTGCTTGGTAATTAACAAAAAAATATGAAAAATGCTAGGAAAATTTTATATAGCATATCGAAAGCTCCATGTTTCTGGATTATTGTCCTAGCATAATTCCATATTGATATATGTTGAAATTTATTTTGGTGTTACATGGTAATTCTGGAAATTACTGAATAATTAGCAGAAAACCATGAAAATTGCTAGGAAAATTCTGGAAAATTTTAGATAATTATCTACTGAATAGATATAGACCAAGATTTACTAATTGAAGAGTGAACATGCAATATAATGATTTTACCAGTAGTAAAATTCATTTTATATAAATAGAAATAGGATATGTTGGACATCGCAAACAGGGAATTCATCAAGCTTGCCCTGAATGGCAATAATTACCTTACCTGGGCAATGAATACTAAGATTAGCTTGATAGCTCGATCTTTTAGAGCTACTATTTTCCCAGCCTGAAGCTGGTACCCCTGCTCTTCCTGAAGCAGCTAGATGTACAGCTTTGCACCTCCTGAGGCACTATCTTCATACGGACCTGAAAGCCGAATAGTTGATGGAAGATGACCTGCTAGTACTTTTGGATTCCCTAGAGAAAAAAAATATATAACCAGCAAAGATCCGTTCTGTTGCCAGAAGCACAACGCGAATGGATCCTCCCGCGCTTTCAGGATTTTTAAAGGCTATAGCAGCATATAATTTTTGCCATACACAATCTTGTCGCCGATCTAACATTCTGTAACCAGAAAGTTACTAATGCTAAAAAGATCGAAAAGATATTATGCATTACACCCCAATATGAGGATAGTATTGTAACAGTATCATCATGCTAAGTACCAGAAGTACTCCGAGCTTATATGCATATTTCTAGAAGCAGAAAAGCATGATGAACTCCTGGTGAAGAATCATCACTTACTCCCTAATGGGAGTTTTGCAATGCTCGAAGCACATGCAAATGCTCAACAGGCTAGCAATAGCCAAAGCCACAGAAAGGGCCAATGGAATAAAGGGGATAAATGGAAGAATAACATATCAGATAGGGGAAGAGGCATTTCATAGTGGAAAAGTAAAGGTAATGGGTCAGGGGCTTCTAGAAGTAAGGCTGTAAACCCTGAATATTCCTGTTTAGGTATAGTTACACTGGCCATTGGTCATGCAACTATCACATCCCGAAGCATGTGATAGACCTTTACATGCAATCCACTGAAAAACTAAATAAGACCAGGGGAAATAATATTGAGATATACTTCACCGTTCAACCTATTGTTGATACGGATGTTGAGAAGTGAGATGATATGATTCTTGAAATTATTGAGTTCGAGGAGTCCTAGGAGGGCACCTACGTCTCATATGGAGACCTCGATTAACCTCCTAAATATCCCTTTACTTTGCTAAGTTGATGTCACATATTCCTTATAAGTCTCCTTATCAGTTAGCCCTAGTTTCTGAATGAACAATTGGTCTATGCTCCTGTTAAGCGATTATCATTCAAAAATTGAATAAATTAATATTTCCTAGATATTTGATTTATTGTGCTGTGATTGTTCTATATTTTACAATTTGTTTCTGATGCAACAATTGTTTGATTGTTAAATCATACTTCCAATATAGAACAAAGTATAATCTGATGGTGGAGGAAGAAATCTGTCAAGAAGACAGTTATACCACACTAAGTGAATTAGAAATATTATGACTATCATCAGAAGCAATACTCACATAGTTGGCACTTGAATAATGCCATATTATACCCTGAGTCCAGTCGTACTCCCTTAAGTTTTAAAGACATTGGTCTAAAATTATTTTCATATGGAGATAGAGAATGAGGATGGTACAGAATACCTACTCATGACTAAGTTTAATGGGTATACTAAATGTGTGGTTAAAAAAACTTCATACATTCTCCTTCGGGTTATACTATGTACATATAAAAAATCTGAAGTTTGTGTTGCGATGAAAACCCAAAAAAATTTAAGATCTAGCAGATCGACTGGGTTACCCTGAGTTGAATATTATGATAAGAATAATTATAATTCTGCTGGCCATAACATAAAGACTTTCCTAGACCTGAAGTTTTCTTATACCCTAGTTATGCTAAAGGAAAGTTTATTCTTAGATCTTCTTACCTAAAATATTAGGGAAGAATCACTGAATTTCCTGGAGAAAATTCAAGGTGATATCTATGGACCTTTTCAGCCCCTGTCGGGCTCCTTTTAAGAAATTTTATGGTACTAATAGATGCTTTTATTTGATGGTCCCATGTATATCTCTTATATACTAGGAACCATGCTTCTGCCAAAATTAATTGCCCAAATTATTAAGTTAAGAGCCTACTTTCCAAAAGAAAGGATCAAGTCTATTCGAATGGACAATGCTAGCGAGTTTACCTCAAAAGCATTTAATGATTATTGTATGGCTCTGGGAATTAATATAGAGCATCTCGTACCTAGTATCCACACTTAAAATGGCCTTCCAGAGTCATTATATTAAAAGAATAAAAACTTATTGCTTGACCGCTCTTGCAGAATAGTAGGCTTTCCACCAGTTGTTGGGGCTATGCAGTGCTGCACTGCTAGTTTAATTCAACTCAGACTAACTGCACATTATGAAATTTCCCCGTTGCAGATAGTGCGTGGAAAAGAATTAAGTATTTCCCATCTACAAAAATTTGACTGTACTGTATACATGGCAATCTCTCTACCACGGCGTACCACCATGGGACCTTACCAGAAGTTGAGGATCTATGTAGGTTATGAATCTCCGTCAAATAGTAAACACCTAGAGCCTATAACAGGGGATATGTTCACAGCTCGGTATGCTGATTGTACTAAGGACATTTTTTTGGCATTAGGGGGAGATAAGTACCACATTAGAGAATGCCAAGTCCTTAGATCCACGCACTACAGAGACCGAACTTCAAGTTCGAAGGATAATAAATCTGCAATAAATAAGCTTATAATCTGCCAAATGCCTTCACTGTTCATAAGGGAGTGAAAAGATCTCATATACCTGCAGTATATGCACCTGAAAGAGTGGAAATACCCTAGAAGGATATCACTCTTGACCCTCATGATAAAAAGAAGGTGAGGCCTCCAGGTGCACGGGACTCAATTCCGCGGAGACATCCGCAGAAGTAGAGAACCGAACAAATGAGAACACTACCCATGACAGTGGAAGAAGCTTAACCTGATGTTGAGAAAATCCCTAAAATGAGCCATCCTGGAGATGGTAACATCCCTAAAGTGATCCATCCTGAAGATAATAACCCCAGCGTATATTTGTGCGCACAATCCCACACTGGGAAATCGGAACACCCAGACTCCATCGTTGTGGGAAATCACAAGGAGCTGGAAGAAATTTATAAAGAGATATCCCTGAAGTGATGCAGGAGAATTGTATAAAAGAAAGACTACAATTGTCGATATATATTTTCCTCTAAAATTGCTAAAGCTAGATCCAGAACCAAAGTCCATGGCAGAGTGCTAGAAGCGCTCATATATGGTCAAATGAAAAGAAGCAATTGAGGTAGCGCTCGCTTATTAAAAGGAAAGCTTTGGTCCCGTTGACCAAACATCTCCTAAAGTGATCCCTGTAGGATCAAATGGGTTTTTCATCCGAAAGAGAAATGAAAATACCCAGGTGGTGAGATATAAAGTGAGGCTTGTAGCACAAGGGTTCACGCAGAAACCCGACATCGATTACGATGAAACATATTCTCTTGTAAAGAGTGGAATAACGTTCCAAAATTTAACATTAATGGCAGCAAGCTTAAACTTATCAATGCAGTTGATGGATGAAGTGACCTCATATATATGGGTCACTGGATACAGATATTTACATAAGAATCCCTGAAGGAGTTACAATTCCGAATCCTAATAATCGCAACATGTATAGCGTCAAAGTGAAGAGATCGCTATACGGATTAAATCAGTCGAGGAGAATATGGTATAACCGACTTAGCGAGTTCCTCCTAAAGAAGGAATATTGCCCCTGTGTGTTCATAAAGAAATCTCAGAATGGATTCTGTATAATCTCAGTTATATGTCGATGATCTGAATATCATCGGAACCATAGAGGAGATAGAGGAAGCAAGTGCTTACCTCATGACGGAGTTTTGAGATGAAAGATTTGGGTAAAACCAAATATTGCTTAAAGCCTGCAGCTAGAGTATTTCCCAAAAAGAATTTTTATACACCAGTCTTCCTATACCAAGAAGGTATTGGAAAGATTTAATATGGATAAATCGCATCCACTAAAAACCCCATGGTCGTAAGATCCCTTGAAGTGGATAAAGACCCTTTCAGACCAAGGATGGAAAATGAGAAAGTCTTAGAACCTGAAGTCCCATACTGATGTATCTTGCGAATTGCACAAGGCTTGATATTGCATTCGCAGTGAATTTGCTAGCAAGACACATTTCAGCCCCAACTAGAAGATATTGGGCTGGTTTCAAGACTTTACTCAGATACCTCCAAGGTACTCAAGATCTTGGATTGTTTTTCCAGAAGAACCAAGATTTAATCATGGTGGGATATATGGATGTTGGCTATCTGTTTAATCCGCACAGTGCCAAATCACAGACTGGTTTTGTATTTCTCTGCGGTGGTACAGTCGTTTTCTTGGCAGTATTATATACAGACCTTGGTAGCTACTTCTACCAACTACTCAGATATTATAGCTTTATATGAAGCCTCACATGAATGTGTTTGGCTGAGACATGTGATTAACCATATCCAGAAGTCATGTGGTCTTAACACCGTCGATACCCCCACAATTATCATGAAGATAATGCTGTTTGTGTTGCACAAATGCAAATGGGTTATGTGAAAAGCAATATCACGAAGCATATTGCTCCTAAGACTTTCTATCCTCACAAACTCTAGAAGAATGGTGAGGTAAAGATTTTACAAACTAAGTCATGTGAAAATCTTGCAGATTTATTCACTAAGTCCTTGCCAAAATCTACATTTCAAAGATGTGTCAATGGCATTGGAATGAGACGACTTAGAGATATGCGAAGTTCAGGGGGAGTAAATCCCTAAACCATGACCCTTTGCATGATCCTGAAGGTCATATTTTAAATCCTGAAGATTATAAGTTGTACTCTTTTTTCCTTAGTGAGTTTTCCTGAAGTTTTCTCACATGAAGGTTTTTAATGAGGCAACTAGTGTAACACGGAGTGCGAGTGCAATGTACTCTTTTCTCCATCCTTTTTTCCCACAGGGTTTTTGGAAGGAGTTTTTAACGAGACATGTGCATTACGCGGTATTCGCCTAAGGGAGAGTGTTATGAGATAAGATATTATTAACCGTATTCGGTTGGACTCTATCTCTTATGTGTGGGCGAATCTGAATCTATCTCTTGATACCTTCTACTATATATTGGGCACCCCCTTGTACAAGCGATCAATCTAATAAAAGCGAGAGAACTTTGCCCCCTACTTGTGTGCTCCAATTCTTGTTCTTGTGATTTCGTTGGCGTGTAGTTGATTGATCGTGGGTGAACGACTACGTTTTACAACCGTTGGAACGTAAAAATGTATTAAAAAGGACTAACCAGTGGCCGATGCGTCGAACCCATACAGAAACTCCACACCTAAAACACCAACCAGGCAAACACTCACTAACAACTTATTCATTTTTGATGCATTTTCATGACATGATCCATCATGTGGAGAGATCCAAGGAGCTTATCCAAGGCCTTCAATAATAGTCTTATTTATTTGGCCAATGTGGCAATATGACCTATATCATGATGATGATCTATTGCTTAGAAAGGGTTTTATTTTTATTTTTTTCAAAACGGAGCTTTTAAACACCCCCTTAACCAAATCAAGACTATATATTCCAAGTCCCCCATAGCTAAGAACACAGAGATTTTGCTGTTGCTCGATGTTGTTTAAATTGTTACCAACCCTATTTAGGACATGGAAATTTGAATTTTTATTAGCTAACATTGAAAAAAAACTTATGAAGAATTCCTATGTCCCAAAAGAATCTTTTAATGTTATAAACAAAAGGGAGTGGAGGACTCAAATAAAATAATAATAAAATGGTTTGAATTTGCAAGCCGACACAATTTTATCTCTTAAGTTGAACACAAACCGGGATCAATCATCGCGCCATATGAGGTTGTGTACAAATCGAGATTAATCATGGGAATTGCTATATTTTGGGTGTCCGAAGTGAGCCAATTGCTCAGATGACCCATTTCCCTTCGTTCACACATCGCTAGCAATTAGAGATGAAAACGGATTGGATAGTTTTTGACCTATTCGGATATTTTCGGATACAGATTCTATCGGATCGGACAGTATCGGATACGGATACGGATTTTTTTGTCAGATACGGATACGGATTCGGTAGCTTACTATCCATCGGATACGGATACGGATTCGGATAATCCGGATATTGATGGGTCGGATATCCGGATATACATGTGGGCTGAGCAAGACTACTCTTTTGGTCCAAAAGGTTTCTTAATTTCAGAATTATTTTCTAATTTAATTAATCTATAAAGTAAGTTTTAATTATTAAAATTAGCAAACCAACTCCAAAAATTATGTTTTTTTTTGAGAAAGTTACAGAAATAATTTAACATTTAAAAAATTATTTTCAAGATTTTATCAGATTTTAAATTATCTCAAAAATTCAAACACTTCTATTCTTAATAGGAAAATATTTTAAATAAGTATCTAAAAACACATAAAAACTCATAAATACATAATTTATTATTTTAAACATAATTCAACAAAGAATATAAATCTTGGATCATTACATGTAAGTTTATATACTTTTTCTAGAGACATGATATGTAAGTATTATCAAACTTTTAGTTTGTTATGTGTTTACTTCTATTTGTATCTCTGAGCAAGGATTACCTTCATTTTGTGTTTTGATCTACGTGTATGATGAACTAATCGTATGTGTGTGATAAACTAAGTCTTACATAATTTTGTTTGCAATATGATACCTAACTATTGTCTAAGTGAATGAAAATGATTATATTTGTTCAATTTTCAATAATGTTTTGATCAAATCAACTAGTTTTGTGTTTCGTTGATTTTCTATGTACAATCTAAAGGGTTATCATGTTCTGATAAATATTCGAAACCGTATCCGATTCGATTCGTATTCGATCCGTATTTGTATTCGACATTATCCATATTTGTATTCATATCCAGACTATCCGTATCCGTATCTGCATCCGAGAAAAAATATAAAAACAAATATGGTAGAGCTATTATCCGTCTGTATCCGATCCGTTTTCACCCCTACTGGCAACATATCTAGTGAAAACTCTTTTTACCATGAAAACTCTGTAAAACCCACATGTATAAGTTTTCAAAAATTCTCAAAAAAATTACCATACGTAGGGGAGGTGAGCTTCTACAATCCTGCAAAATTTGAAAACCAAACTCAATCTCAGTTGAAAGATATAAAAAGACAAATTCAGCTTGAATAGTGATTTTCACTATTCATCACTATTCATCTCGTTTTTCGTCTTTTTCATATCTTTCAAATGCGATTGAGTTTAGTTTTAAAATTTTGTAAGATTGTAGAAGCTCATCTCCCCTACGTATGGTAATTTTTTGAGAATTTTTGAAAACTTGTACACGTGGATTTCATAGAGTTTTCACAATAAGAGAGGTTTTCACTGGATATGTTGCCCACATCGCTAGCTCGCCAAGAGAAGGCATCCGTAGGAAACTTTACAATTGTGGCCCCATTTACTACTCGCTCGAGGCTCGACCATACCCTAACCCAAAACGCCCATTCCATCCCGTGCCCCGCAGCTCTCTCTCTCTCTCCCTTTGCTTTGCTCCTGCCTCGACACTGGCATTGCAAGCGCTGCACACGATTGTGGGTCTCGCCCTGCCGCTCCTGCGCTCGCTCTTTCTACTACGGCGTTGGCTTCCTTTCTGCTCTCCGGCCGTGGCAAGGGATAGATATTATCTACCGCGTCTTTCATGGTAGGGGAGGGGGCTAATTTGCAAATACGTGCGTAAAAGGGCTAGATTTGCAAAAAAAATCGAGATAAAGAGAACTAGATAAACGATGATTTAGAACAAGAGGGACTAGAGGAGGGACGAAGATGGGATGGTACCATACATTATAGCGATATTTGGAAGGGGTGCCATGGAAGGAACGGGGACAAGTAAGTACCGGTTACAATGGAAAAACAAATCATCAAGCCCACTGTCAGATGGCGCGGGCGTCGGCTCCTCATGTACTCCATCACATCATCACTCCGAACCCATGGGATCTAACCAAAGTTGAGGAAGAGGGTAGATGAAGCTGTCATGGTTGTCACCGCCACCCACCTCTAGATGCAGGATGAGGTCGCGGAAGTCTCATCACCATTGTCCATCTCTAGATTCGTCCACGTGGCACCGACATTGGGAAGCTATGTGGCAGTCAAGCCACTTAGACCACTCGCCACATTTCTAGGTCCATCACACCACCGCTGCTAGGGCCATCACAATGCGGATTCGACCGCCAACTGCCACATCTTGCCCCTTGACAAGGATTGTTGACTTGTCAGAATATCGTTGACTGGTCAAAGAATCTAAGATAATTTGAATCATAATTCTCTCAAGGGTGCCACAACCACCCTCTAGTTTGTGACCTTCTTAGTTCACGACCTCTTCAGGTTGTGATGACCACTCTTGGTCTGTGACCTAAGGCCACAACCCCTTCTAAAGGTCTTAGATTAATCTTAACAGGGTCGTACCTAACATTTTAGAGGAACTTAGCTTAAATTATAGTGAGCTCTTTGTACGTAGGAAAAATAAATATTAATGATATTGGTGTTTTTACCAAGGTTAACTAGTTAGTCTATTTAACATTGTACTGTCAACATAAACTAGAGATCAATCACTATGATACGCAAAGATCAAGAATGCGCAACAACAACATAAGATAGAGAGAGAAATTGTGTGCTTGAAGACTTGTAAACACATAATATTTGACACCATCGTCGGGATGAGAATAAAGAGATAGTAGTAGCACTATATTTATTTCAATAATTCATATTTTGATTATGAGAATCAGGAGATGTAGTAGCTACCTTTGTATGTCATCTGAAAAAATAGAGAGATGGGAAGGTGAAAAGACATGCATGGACAATTCCTAAGTTCTACTCATTTGTGCTCTTATTAATATAAAGATTAATCAAATAATATTCAAATGGTAGATTAAAAACGGGGCCCTTAATTAGTAGGGGGCCTGTGCAGTTGATCATTTTGCACACCCTTGCAGTACAGGCCTGAATCTTAAAATGATGGTTTAAGACTTCTTATACATTAAGTGGTCTCTAAGCCTTCCTAAAGGCATAAAAAAAGAAGCCAAATAAAAATTATCTATGTGTAATAATTTAAAGTCCATATGAAGACGGATATCAATAATTAAAAGTTTCATGAGGGACAAAAAGACACCGCAGTTTTTACGGTGGAGTACGGTAGTTGCAAAAAAGCAAAGAGGCGTCAGTCAAATACAAGATAGTTAGAAGAAAATGAAGAAGTGGCTGTTAGACAACAATTCCCGCCATTTCATAATTATAAATTCTTATTGCATGCACGCCATTTGAAAGGAGTAATAACACCAACATAAGAAAAAAGATAAAAGGCACATTGTTTTAGATTTCGATCTTCTTTTGTGCATTTCATTCCACTGTAAGAAAACCAATAAATAAAGAGTATTCCTACTTATTCTCATTTTTAAGTGTCCGATTCATGGATGAGAGTCCCAATCATCGACACCCCTATCGAAGCTAGATCAGTGTCGACTACCCGAGGTCGCCGCAATGCTCTAGTTGCCAACGCCTTCACTGCTATTACCACTGGATGCATGGGCAGAACTAGGGGGTGTCGGGTATGCCCCGGCACCCCCAACAATTTGAGGAACGCCAAAATTTCACCCATTCAATAGACTAAATTTGTTGATTGAATTGGTTTCGATTTTAGTAGTTTGGATTTTGAAGACTTTAGAACTATTTGTATTATACTTTTAGCAAATTTCAAATATATATATTAGATTTATGATGGTACAAAATCATTGTACAAGACTATAGAGGTATACGTATGAAATGTACAATCCTATCAAAAATTTTCTAGTTCCGCCACTGATTGGATGTTGCCATTGCCTACTTCGCTGCTACTGCCTTATCGATCTACCATGGGGCCAGCCGCTGGAGGTCCCCGCCGCATCGATCTGCCGTAGGGCCGACTGATGGAGGTCGAGATTGCAGGTTCGATTGAAGTCGCCGATGAAAGGAGAGAGAGAAAACAAGAAGAGAGGGAGACCGAGTTGAGAGGAGAGATCAGTTCTTTTATTTGGGTATCAAACATTGCATCATTTTTTTGCTAATCTAAACCCTTCACATGTGTTCATCCTGGTATATCTATATACTATTAACCTAATATTCATGCTTTGCTACGGATAAAAATAATATTACTTAGCACATTAAGCTATTGTCACTAGGTTTAGCTTGTGTCATACTCTCGAGTCCACCGCATTGCCTAGTCGAACTCCGTCTCGACCTACACCATACCTCTGGAATTGAGCATGGCTTACACTACGTACCTCTACCGCACACCATGAAGGGAGAGAAGGAGATTGTTGGGATAAATATTACATTTCTTTAGTAGTCAATTTATTTGTTATGGGGTAATTTTTTGTATTTTGTTAGAGATTTTTTAGGATGGAAGAGAGATTTGAGGAGAGGTGGGTTAGAGATTGAGAAAGTGAAGAACACATCATTCATTGCCACTAGATTTTTTAAAGGAATCTATATAAATATAAATATCTATTGTTGGAGTAACCGTCCTCCCCGCCATATCGCGCCGTTCATTGTAGTTTTTTCTACAGTGCCATGCTACATAATCTCATAAATTTATTAAGCATCATATTTCACAAATGTCACTTAGCTCAGATGGCAGAGGCTTACGGTGCATGCGTGAGGTCTTGAGTTCAAATCTCGTCAAAAACTGTTTTTTTGGATTTTTTTTTTCATCAACTTCACTCATTTAATTGGGCTATTAAATCATGTTGTAAATTTTGAAACTCTTTGAGAAGGATCCTCATAGCATTCCTAACATACCATAAAAAATTCAGATCATGATCAAACTTGTGTGATTTTTAAAAATTCTGACAATGCTAATAATACATTTAAAGCAACTTTACTGATTTAATTAAGCTACTAAATTTAAAAATTCTTGAAAATGTTTTAGAAGGGTTCTGAGAGCATGCCTACACTACCGTAAAAATTTCAAATTATGATAAAACATTTGTGATTTTTAAAAAATCTGACAATGCTGCTAATGCATTTAAAGCAACTTCACTGATTTAATTAAGCTACTAAATTTGTAATTTTTTTAAAATTTGTGAGAAGGGTCCTAAGAGTATGCCTAAGTTACCATAAAAAATTTGTTTTTTGTATTTTCAAAACCTTTTAAAGGAATATTTATAGAAAATTTCAAAGAAATATTTTTTAAAAAAACAGCACTTTTTGTTTTTCTTTTTTAGGTATTCTCGAAATTAATTTTCTCTCTCTTAAAATCTCTAGCTGTCTCAAAAATTCCTTCCGCCTGCAATGACTCGTGGACCTGCTGCGCATATAGTAAAGATAGATGATCTAAGAGGTCAAACCTTTGTAAGCCCCTCTTTGTTTGTAGCATCACATTCCACATGCCCTAACACGGTGACCGGGAGAAGACCATGACATGTGGTCCCAGGATCCTCTAGTCTCTGGAAAGCATACCTCGTCTCGGATTTTGCCGTCCAAAAAAATACAAATTAGGCAGACATGCCACATTTCAACCTAACCAACCCAAAGTACTCAGCCTCATTGGTTAAAGCTGGGGTGCGTCTAATTACTGGTATATCTCTACTACTTCTAATTACGACTTGGTGGCAGCGGTCCGTTCTCTATACCTCTCTTTCCTTCTATTCGCTCAGCCCGCTCCCACCTCCCTTTCTTTCTGTTCGCTCAACCCGCCACTCACCTGATCTGGATTCCCTCTATTTTATGGAAATATTACTGATCACATTTCCTTAAAATGGAAGGATTTTATTCATATCTCTTATAAATGAAAGAGTTTCCTCATCGTATTCCGCTTGGATGGAATGACATACTCACCATATCCCATAACATGAAAATCCTATTTCATTGTATCTCATTCGGATGGAAATACAGAGATTAAAAGGCAAGAATTGCATAATCAAATCACGTGCTAATCCCGGAGATCATAAGGCACCGTATCATAGAGGCTGAGC
This sequence comes from Otatea glauca, assembly GCA_036346275.1. NCBI lineage: Eukaryota > Viridiplantae > Streptophyta > Magnoliopsida > Poales > Poaceae > Otatea > Otatea glauca. The sequence continues at coordinate 54,020,233 of CM070721.1, forward strand.
ACTCACACGTGTAACATCCCAAAATTTTGCCTAAATATTATTTTATTGCTTAAATGTGCATTTATGATTTTCTGGAATTTATTTGGATTTTTCTAGATTTCTTTAAATTGATTTTAAATTAAGTATATTGACCTTTTGTTCAAATCTGTTTAGATTTGTGCAAAGTTAAAATAAAGTTCTGTCAAAAATATTTTATTTGAGTCCAGAATGTCTCAAAGTATTTTGAGAATTTTCTTGAAATTTTATGGATAGTTTTATTGCCTAAAATCAATTAAGTGAATTTCTGGAATTATTTTAAAGGTTAAATCGGTGAAAATCTCTGGGAACAGTGTTGGGCCGAGCCCAACACTGTGCGCGTGTAGTCGATGGCTGTGCGGCCCAGTTGGCCCACGAGGCCGATTCCAGAAACCCTAAGTCCCGCAGCCGTCTGATTGCATTTCTCTGGAGCAGATCGCGCCACGTAGGAGCTCGCGTCGCGGCCGGTGGATTCGCGACACGCGTACGGCTGAGGTGTCGTCGTCTTCGTTTCGGACTCAGAGTCCACCGCCGGGACGTCGCCGGATTCCTTGGTCGTGTAGAGCTCGGACGCCGAGGCTATAAATAGGGGGGTAGCACCCCGAGGTTCGTGATCGGCGCGCATCTTTGGTCGGAGTGATTCGCGAGAGCGCCCTATAACGCAGCTTCGAGCTCGTCGGAGTTAGCCGAAGACTTCGCCGCGTTTTTCCGCTTGAAGCTCGCCGTCCGTGGAGTCTCCGCCGTCGCCGAGGTCGCCAGCGTGTTCGCCGTGACGAGTCGCGTCCGTGAGGGGCAGAAGCATCGCCGGAGACCCTTCCTTCCGCCGTCGCTGTGGTCTTCATCTCCAAGTCCGGCGAAGAAGCGCTGTCGTGCCGCCATCGCTAGGCTCGAAAGGTAACCACCGTCGGATCTCCAGCGAAGGGCCAGGATCGTGCCGCGTAGGGTTGAGATCGGTAGCCATTAGATGCGATCTGTGCGGTGGGATTCCGCCGCGCATGTGGACCAATCGGGAGTCGACGTGTGTCAGGCGCAGAGGTCGAGGCGCCGTGGACCGCGTCTGCGGTGAACCGACCGACGCTGTGGACCCAGTCTATGCGCCGAAGACACGTGTCGCCGTCTGATTGGCTGGCGCTAGGGCTGACATCAGCATGACGTCATGCTTGCGTCATAATTGCATTTTTCAATTGGAAAAATAATCCGATTGGAAATTCTGTGATGATGACGTCATCATGAGGTCACGCTGATGTCATAAATCTGTTTCCAATTTAAAAATAAATCTATTAATTTTGATTTTCTGATTTTTGCAATTTCAATATTTATTTCAAACTTCAAAAGGCTATATCTTTTGCATCGTAACTCGGATTTGAGTGATTCAAATTTCTAAAAAATTTTAAAATTGATATCTATTTAATGGTGAATTTTATTTGATTTTTGGAGTTCATTTGCTCTCTATTTTGGCATTTATTTGCTTTTCTTCTTCGGTACGCGTAGACGTTGAATTGTGCGACGCTTCGGAGGAAGATCAGCAACTCAAGAGCAAGTTCCAGAACCAGATCAGGACCTATTCCAAGGCAAGTTGTGCTTTGATCATGTTGAACCCATGTTTATAAAATTGCCATAATTGTTTTACCCTATTGCATATATTTCAAATATACAATTATTTCAAATTAAATTGGGCTTAGCTAATATACCAGATTGATTTATATCCTACCTTGTCATTGTATGCCATGATCCATTGTCACCCTAGATTGGTTCAATATAGTTGGTTAGTAATTATAATCAACATGGGATGGGTAGTTCGTATTAGATGCTTAGCCATGCCACGTCATCGCATGTGTCAGAATCATTGATAATTAATCTTGATTAATGGAATATGGAACAATGTTATGAACTTGTGTGTCATGTGGGATCACACGATGAGATTGAGTTGTTGTAGCGAGTCATGTCACGCAACGATGTTGAATTGTTGATGGCACGTGGTGCTTGGTAATCAACTGGGTGATAATCACTTAGATTGGGGCAAGTGACAAGGGGCGAGTATGCCAAGGTGGGCCCGATGGGCAGATGGTATGTGGATGTCTTGCCTTGATCACTCTAAGGACTTAACCTTGCAAGCCTTTGACCTGAGTCAATCATGCAACCACATGTCTGGTATGGGCCAGCCTAGCTGAGTAATTTGTAATGTCTTAATTTTGGTACTATCGTGGTCGGTGTGAGTTCCCGAGTTATGGAGTAATTCACATGGCGCAAGAGGGGGCCTGGATGTGGTAACCATCCCACGATGTTGAAACCTTAGCGGGTGGTACCGGGTTAAGCCAGCGCATTGTAAAGGCTTTGTTATAATCACTCGCCTTGGTGGTGTTTGGTTGTATCACGTGGGTAAAGTGCATAACCTCTGCAGAGTGTGAAACTATTCGGATAGCCGTGCTCGCGGTATTGAGCAATGCTCGGGAATTACAGTTAAGGGTTAGCTTAAAATAAATGGACAACTTGGTTGGGATGGCGGAATGCCATGTGGAAGATGGAATTTGACTTAGGATTGGAAACCTGGTTTACTTGAGAAATATTGAATCTATTTATTTTTGCTATTTGTTTTACAAGTCTTTACAATCTAAATATTATATTTGTTCATAAATCCGCTTATTGCAAAATAGCCATGATAGCTTATCCATTGGAATAAGCCTTACATATAGTTACATAGAATTGCATTCATGCACAACTTGTTGGGTGCTTTAAGTACTCACCCTTGCCAACAACAATAATCAACATTCGAAGAATCTACACCTGTGTTGGAGGAGGAGTTCCAAGAGGACGCGAGTCATTAGGGTCCGAACCTTGTCGGTTGCCTGTGGTGAACTGATGAGCTATCTACGTTTTCTACTTTCCGCTGCTTAATTATTAGCTTATATTTCCAGTCTTGCCCTGCGTGGCTTAATAATGTAAGTCGGTCATAAGATCATACACTTAGCTATATCAATAAGTGAACTACTATTTCTATTATCGTTGAGTATGATGTGATATGTACCGATGTTGAGCTGTATGCACTAGCGTTGATCCTGGAACTAGTGCGGTAAACACAGTGGGTTCGAATCAGTGGATTCGGGTCCTTACAACACGCCTGGCTGTCCTCTCCTCCACCTATAAAAGGCCACCTTCATCTCCATCATAGAGGACATACGAAGATACACAGGAAGAGACAGAGGAGAGGAAGGCTCATACACACAGGAGAAAGAGAGAAAGGAGCAATACAAAAGATTTAAGGGGCGCAAGAAACGATATGGAAGGAGGTCATAGCCTGGCTCCTTCTCTCTTTTCTTTGTAAGATAACTAAAGCTGTGATTAAATTATGATGATAGAAAACAAAGTTTAAAGTTACAAGATGCAGAAAACTACACTCGAGACAAAAGGGGAGGAGAAAAAAAAGAAAAAAGACCAGATTCTTTAAAGTTGCTGTTGTATTATCATGTTGAGGCCTTTTAAAATTATACTAGCATGAATGATTAACTGATAATTTGAGGCACTCTTAAGTACCTAACAAGTTCGCTTCATGCATGTCTTTCTCATCAACCAACTTGGCTGTTGCTTTGAAAAACTTTTCTTAATAAGGTTGTCTTTGAGAATTTTCATAGCAACGCACGGGCACTTAACTAGTTTTGTTTAGTTTTGCAGCTTGTACCTGGGCACCGTGGACCACGTGTAACAAGACGACGATTGAGAAACTCTTCGGAGACAATCTAGAGATGTTTTATATTCATTCTATTGATAAATATAAGGTCTATATCTTAAATGATTTTTTAAGAAATGTAGTATAAGGTTTATATCTAAATTTAATGAGGTGTTGTACCTTTATTTATTCTCTCTTAATCATATGCATTTATTTATTACCACCATACAAAGTATTCTCTCTCATCTTTCTAAGACAATTATGAAGAATAACTAAATCATTTTCTCTCTCATATTTTTTCCCATTTCACTATCATCTTTATTCTCGTGCAAAATCAAAATGGAGTACTCATTGAATTTATGGACGGATATCTTACACGGAGTTACGCAAAAGAGGACAAGAACAGCATCAAAGATGTGATCGATCTGGTGAAAATATGGCTCAAGGACTTCAGGACGAAAGGAGAAAGATAATAGAGAAACGTTGTTTTGGTTAGCTTTTGCCGATGTGTGAACTGTGAAGCCGAAGCTGTAATGTTGGTCGATTTTTGGGCTCTAGTCTTAGTGTCGGATGGTTTGTTGTTGGATTTTTCATAGTTGGATGGAATCCTAGCAAAACCCGTTTGTATCAAACTTAAGTAAATGTTTGAAAATGCTCTGTTAAAAAAAAACTAGCCTTACCAGCAGAGACGGACGTACCATAAGATAGCGTGCGTTCCAAACGCAACATCTTTAGTACTTATTTTAGAGTTATCAGTCATTTTTTTAGTGTTCTTTATAGCGCAGCACCAATTAGCATAACTAAAGATATACCGTAAACACTTATATTTTTACGGAATGACTTAGGCTAGGACGTCCGTTTTTTTTCAGACGCTTGCAATATTTTTTTTCCACATCTGCGACATTTTCTTCCTACGTGTGCAATATTTTCCTTCGATAACAGGAGAAATGTCCATGCGGAAAAAATATTGCAGACTTTAAAAAAATGTTGCACCGACATGTCCGAAAAATAAAAAGTGATCAAACGTCCGATTGCTAGTTATTCCCGTATTTTTATCCTGGTAAGCTGGGGCTCCTTTCCAAGGATTCAAATTTCGTTTTCGGATAAAATATCGCCCAGGACAGGAATCTGAAATTTCGGCGAAATTCGGGTATTTCGGACAAATCTCGTCCGAAATTCAAAAACCAAAATTCAAATCCGGTTTATTTTGTAGAGAAAAAACGAAATTCGCTGAAAAATAGCGAAATTTCGGGGAAATACCCGAAATTTCGATCTTTTTGCAACGGAAAAAAGTGGGTCAAACGATGTCGAATTTTTTTGAAATTTTTGGAGAGTCCTGACACATTTATGATATTTAAATAAAAATTCTGGATTATTCTGAAGTCTGTGGAATTTTTAAAAATTCAAACATTGCTACTGTCCTGAACGCTGACTCGTAATTTTGAACCGAATGCAAAATGGTTCAAACCACGTTATAAAACTTTGAATTTTTTTTGCATGGTTATGATGCATTACTAATGTTCTCATAAAATTTTCAGATGATGATTAAGTTTTATAAATTTTTAAAAATTCGAACAGTACTACTGTCCTGTTAAAAGGCTTACCGGTAAATTTGAACAAAATGAAAAATTATCTAAACCACGTTAAAATAATGTAAAAATTTTTGTGGATGGTCCTGGTGTAACATTAGAGTTTCTTTAAAAGTTTTAGATGATTATCATTCTTAAATAATTTTTAAAAATTCAAACAATGCTACGTCCTGATAAAAACCTGATGATCAATACATAGATTTGCTTTAGCAATAAAAAAAGGTTTAAAACTTTTGAAAATTTTACATAAGGGTTATAAGGAAATGCTTAATATCTCACAAAAATTTTGAATCATGATCATACTCCAGTGAATTTATAAAATTCTTACAAGGCACGATACTATTTATGTTCTTTCTCTTTTTGATTTTTGAAATATAATATAACAAACGAAGTTCAATGCTTACAGAGATTTGATTGACCAAACAAAAAAAGTTGAAATTTTTTGAAAAATTTATATAATGGTACTGAGTCAATTATTAATCTCTCACAAAAAATTTAGATCATAATCACACTCAAGAAAATTTATAAAATTCTGACAATGTAACTGTCCTAATTATGTTCACTCTGTTTTTGATTTTTTAAAGATAACAAATGAAGCTAAATTATTTTGAAATTTTTTATGTATGATTCTAAGCTACTAAGGATAGTATCATAAAATTTTCAGCTTATTATCAAGCTTTTACAATTTTTATAAAAATCTGACATTGTTTCTGCCAGAATTTTAAAATGTCTAAAAAAATTTCGATCTTTCAACAGATTTTCATAGGAGATGACTTTCCTAAGGGTTATTGGACCAAATCCGGCCCTAAAAGTTTCAAAACCAGCTAAAAAAACACGAAATTTCGTATAAGAAAAACAGAAATTTCGAATTATTATAGCAATTTCAAAAAAAATTTAGTTTTTATCCGAAATTCGACAAGATTTGAAACCCTGCTCTTTTCCTTCTTCCTTCGTGAGCCATGACTTGTTAGCCCAAAATAACGAACGAATCCGCATCTCAAAAAAAAAAGAGAGAGACAAGAAAAGAAAAGCCAGCGCACGCAAAAGGGCAACCTGAGCCCGTCAAAATCTATATCTCCTCTCAGGGAAGAGAGGGGGGGAGAAAACAAATCTCTCCCAATCCGCGGAAATCATTGGGTCTGGTTCCGCGCGACGTGGGAATCTGGGGGATTCTCATCCTCGCTGGTCGGTTTGAGCCCTCTGTTGAGTTCTCCTTCGAGGGGGTTCTTGATTTGGGTGCGTGGTCGGTCTTGTTCCTTTCCTGGGTTCTTGGCGAATTTCGTTGCAATTTCTTGGTTTTTTATCTTTCTTCTTCGTAGGTTAGGTTTGGTAGTTTAAGTTTACTTGCTTGGTGGTTCTTGTTCGAGATGCGTTGCTTTAGGATCTGAAGTTTAGCTCGCGCATTGCTCTCAAGAACTCTGCTTGTTGGTTGCTGCGAGAGAGTGGCATTCGGATGATGTCTTATGGAGTAGTAATAGTGGTTTTGTTGGGAAGGTTGAGAAAAGCAGTATGTTTTAGGTAGCTGCTTGGGGATGCATTGAAGACTGGCTCTGTGGATATAAATGTGCTCAATGGGCTTGATATTCTGCTATATCGTGTTGATTGTACTATTTAGGAAGCTTTTTTTTTGTTCCACAATAGCTTTGTCTCCGTATGCAATTAATTATTTCTGCAGTCCTTGAGCCTTGGTCTTTGGCTTGGAGTGTGTATGATTATCAGTACATCACTGAAAGGGAGGACCTTGACAGTAGTTTTGTAGAGGATTTAATGCCTTCAATAAGTCTTGCTTGGATGCGAATTTTTGAAGTTCCCACACACATCTGATGTCGTTAGATGAAAACATTTGATGCAATACTCAGAAGCATGACTTTGAATTGTCACAAAATTATTGAATATTCTTATGACATCCCATTAATTTGGAAACTGATGCGATAAATGCCAGGTGAGGCCAGCTATCCATTTTGTTTCTCAGCCAATTACATTTGTCTGGTTGTCCTTTGGTCCAGAGAAAAAATATTGTGGAAACTATGATCTTAACTCACAACTACAAGGATAAAGTGTTCGGGAAACAACATCTGTTGTCTTGTAGAATTGGACAAAATGTAGATATCCTGTCTAGAAGAGATTTGGCAGTATTCCATACCATAGCTGTGCCCAAATATTATATCGACCTGACCTTTTTGTCTTAAAATTGCAATGGTGCATGCATTTTACATTTTTTTTATCTACCATTACCGAGTGCTGAATCTTGTTTATGTGCACTAGATCTAAGCCTTCAATAGTAGTAATATTAAACACATGTGCCAATAAAGACACATTAGGAAATTAAAATCAACATGGCCCATTCGAATTTGTTACTTACGGGTCGATTGCATTCTCTTATCCCTCCTAGTTAGGTAAGTGTTCAAGAACATCAACCAAGCAACAGATTAGTAAATCCTGAAGCTTGCAGTGCTTATCTTTTACTTGTACTTTACTCTGACTGCCCATTCCGTTTGCTGTGGTGGAAAACCATTAAAAGAAGATTCTTTCCTGATAATTCTCGTTGATTCCCTTAAATTTGCAACGTGGTAACCTAGTTGACATTCTTTCTTCAGAGGATGCCAGATGTATGAACCAAAGCCTTTTTCGAGCATTGGATCAGCTCACAACCATCCAATTTCTCAGAGTCAACAAATCGATCCAACTGCCAACAATGTAGTAACTAATAGTGGTGGAAACAGTTCAAACAACTTTGCCACTCGACAGCGCTTACGGTGGACAGATGAGCTTCATGAACGTTTTGTGGATGCTGTAACGCAGCTTGGTGGACCCGACAGTAAGTTCCTGTATCTTTTAGTTTTTCTCTCTCTTTAATATGCTATAGCTGCCTAGCTTGTTGGATTGTGATTAGCTTATTTCTTCCTTCTTCCCTTCATATTAACCTGCAACTGATATGTAGGCTCCCTATTTAGTATTTGTACATGGACCCTGTGCTCTTGGATACATTTGTCTTGACTCTTGACACGGGCTCCTTCAAATCATCAACGAGCAACCCAATATAATATGTTAGCATCTGAATATTTCGTCAACCCACACATTTAATCACTAATGCAATTCTTCTTTCAGGGGCTACTCCCAAGGGAATTCTTAGAGTGATGGGTGTTCAAGGGTTGACCATTTATCATGTCAAAAGTCACCTACAAGTAACTAAACTTGAGATATTTAACACTTCCGCATATCATCCTTGCTAACTTATTGCTACAGTTACTGATTGAATTGCTTGTTTCTTCAGAAATATCGGCTTGCAAAATACATCCCAGATCCCCCAGCTGATGGTAGGTAATTGTGGAACAGAAAAGTTTGATTTAGCTTAAGAAAGTTTAAACACACTAGGATTTTATTTTTGTAGGTGCCAAGTCTGACAGGAAAGAACTAGGAGATTTGCTTGCAGGCATCGAAAGCTCCTCGTAAGTTTTTTTTTCTTTTTGAAAAAAATGAATGCCTGAATTTTGAGAAAGTCTGATAGGTGATATGCATGGAAATTAAATGCACTCTAAATGTCAACTTTCATTTCAGTAACTCTTGCTTGCAATGAATTACATATAGTCATATATATGTAGTGTACGGGATACTGTTGTACTCCAAATCCAACAAACAAGTCGGATTTTTTTAAGAAAAAAGTGAATCTCTTCCTTTCTCCCAATATATGTGACATTAACACCAGCACTGCCAAGCCCCTTTAGCTTGAAAGGGAAAAAAAAAACTTATCTCTGTCTCTTGCCTCCATTTCCAAAATAATAATAATAATAATAATAATAACAATAACAACAACAACAACAACAATAATAACCCCATATCCATATGACCATTCTCTGTCAAGTTATTTCTCTTTTTTCCCATTATCTGGCAAGCTGAATTATTTATTCTTGATACTAGAATGCAGGTGTTGATATTTTGAAATCATAACACCTAATTTTGAGTTTTGATCTCCCAGCATTCTGCTAATGCTCAGCCCATGGGAATATGTCTGGTGATGTTCATCCATATCACAGCAACACAGCCAAATTCTTTGGTTTCTAGGCATAGATGTTGTTCAACAACTGTATACTGTCAAATCTTTTACTGAGGATTGAGAAGTCAAACCTGAAGGTTCTTATGTTTCATGAATGCTGATAAAACATACTTATCGATGGCAGGGGAATGGATATAAGCAAGGCTCTAAAGTTGCAGATGGAGGTGCAGAAGCAGCTACATGAACAATTAGAGGCATGTAGATACATTCTTGGGTTCCTAATCTGTGAGTTAGCTTCATGTTCTTGTGAGGGGTGTTAATCCTGTTAATTTTAGAGAGAAGATATATTTTTGCTATTCGCAACTGTGCATATTATTTATTATTGAGAAGCTATATATATACAGGATTAGTTGGGCCTCATGGTCATGGACCGAGAGAGAGGGAGAGAGAGGGGGAGAGAGAGGAGTTAGACTATTAATATGTATATGACTTTTGACACCCTCCCTTAAACTCAAGGTGGATCAGGAGGATCTGAGGCACTGAGTTTTTTAGTAGATGAAGCCGATGTTATTCTCGAGTCTAAGCCTTTGTGAAGAATTCTGCAACTTGAAGTTCTGAAGGCACATACTTAAGGTCAATGGTCAATTACTGGCAATGAGACCTTGTGAATAATGCATCGACATTGATGTGCTTAGTCAACTCATATTTGACTGGATCACTTGCAATCTGAATGGTGCCGGTGTTGTCACATAACAGTGGTGTAGAAGCATCACATGAGACACCAAGATCAGCCAAGAGCCAACGAAGCTAGACAATCTCTTGGGTAGTGGTGGCAAAGGCTCGAAACTTAGCCTCAGTACTACAACGTTACAGACTGCAGCAGTCTGCTTCTTGGACTTCCAGGCAATGTGTTACCAAGGAATATGCAGTAGCCAGTGATAGAACGTCGATCAATAGGATCACTTGCCCAAGTGGAGTCAGAGACAGCGTGAAGCTAGAGCTGACTCGAATTTGCATAGAACAGGTGTCTGAATGCAGTCCCTCTTAAGTATTTCAACACACGAAGAGGATGACCATAATGGACTGATGTGGGTGAACTAACAAACTGACTGAGAAAATGCATAGCATGAGCAATGTTCGGCCTGGTGATAGTGAGATAAACAAGACTCTCAACAAGCTAGCGATAGCAAGAAGGATCTGCCAATGGTACACCATCTGTAGGGCGAAGCTGCAGGTGAAGTTCCATGGGTGCAGCAGTAGTATGAGTATCGGTCATAGACCGAGCAAGTAGATCTCGAACATAGCAATGAATGAACCTCGATCCCAAGAAAATAGCTCACTGATCCCAAATTTGACATCAAAAACTGCTCACTCAATTTCTTCTTGGCAAATGCCACATAGTCAATGCCATCTCTTATGATTAGCATATCATCTAGTAGAAGCAGAGTACGGCCACGCTGAGAAGTGTGAATGAACAAAGCGGGGTCATGCTCACTCGAAGAGAAACCAGTAGCTTGAATCACAGAACCGAAACGCGCAAACCGAGCACAGGGAGCCTTCTTGAGGCCATATAGAGCATGCCGAAGGCGGCAAACATAGCTTGTAGGAGCCTCAACACCTAGGGATGGCTGCACATAGACCTCATGTAAATCAACATGAAGAAAGGCATTTTTGACATCTATTTGAGACATAGTCCACAAGCGAACAGCCACAACAACAATGAGTGTACACACTGCGGTCATGTGAGCAACAGGGACAAAAGTCTCATCACAGTCTCACCCGTAAGATTGCTGAAAACCTTTAGCAACAAGACGAGCCTTGTATCGCTCAACTGAACCATCTGATTTTGTCTTCACCTTAGGCACCCACTTGCAAGTGATGGGAATTACTTGAGATGGTAAAGGAACAAGATCCCAGGTGCCTGTACGTTCAAGTGTTGCAAGCTCCTCAAACGTAGCCAACTGCCACTCAAGTATACTAGCTACCTCCTAGTAAGTACTCAGCTCAGATACAACACCAGCACAAAAAAAACCCCATCTCTCTGGGGCCTGAATAGAGAAACAATTACAGAGAGAATACCGTGGTACCGTAGGAGGATTGTCAGAGTCAGTGGTACTGGTTGGAGAATCAAGTGAAGGAGAGGAAGACTAAGGATCAGAAGGAACCCTTGGTCGACGGACATAGTGCAAGGGCAAAGGAGAAATGTCAGTGGCTGCAGGAGTTGGTGGAAAAGATGCACTAGAAGGAGGAACTGGTGAGGATGGTGATACTGGGGGTTAAACTGAAAGATGAGCTAGGGAGGGAGAAGGTAGAGCTGGAGGCTGAACTGAAGGAGGCAAGTCTGATGTGGAAATAGGAGGTAAACACAAGGAAGAGGTGGACTCTATGAAAGAAGTAGGATGTGTGGAAGAATGATAAAAGAAAAGTCGACCCTCATCAAAGGTCACATCACGAGAAATTAGAATATGACGTGTTGAGGGATCATAGCAGCGTAGCCCTCATGCTCAGGGCTATAACCCAGAAAAATACTCAGCTGACTGAGCGCTCAACTTTGTATGCACATGAGGTGCTAGAAGAACATAATAGGTACATCCAAAGACACGAAGATTATCATAAGCTAGGAGGTGCTCCAAAAAGGACCTCACCAAGACCCTTGCCATGAAGTTTGGAAGAAGGCTGACGATTGATGAGATAGACTGTTGTAGAGACAGCTTCCCATCCAAATGTGAGTGGGAACAAAGGAGGAAATGAGAAGGGTACGGGCATTCTCAATGATGTGAAGATGCTTGCGCTTAGCAATACCATTCTAAGCATGAGCATCAAGACAAGAAAGCTGAGGAAAGGTACCCTCAGAAGACAAGAACCGACAAAAAGTTGATAAAAGATACTCCCCTCCAGAGTTGGAACAAAAAACACGAATGGAAAAGGAGAGTTGAGTATGAACCATCTGAGCAAAAGACTAATAGATAGAAATGAATTGCGAATGGTGTTTCATGAAGTAGATCAAGTACATCGAGTGTTGTCATCAACGAAGATGGCATAGTAACTGTGACACAAAAGGAGAAGGACCCAAACATTCGAATGGACCAAATCAAAAGGACGATCAGATCTAGAAAAGCTAGAAGGGCATGGAAGTTGTCCGTGCTTGCTAAGCCTACAACCCTGCACTAAAAATTTGTATCAGTAGAAACAGGACCAAGAACACCTTGATGAATCAAGGTGGAAAGACGTGAGCCACACAAGTGCCCCAAGCGATAATGCCATTGAGGGAAAGACGTGCAAATAGAAGTAGATGCAGAAGGGCAAATAGTAGATGGACCAACAACAAAGGATGAAGGAGCAGGACCAGTACCGGGAGTGGAGGATAAAGGAAGATGCAGATGATCAAGAACATAGAACCCTACAGAACCTCTCTTACGATGGCCCATAGCATTCCTGTTTGATGATTTGCACAAAGCAGGAGGTATCATCAAACCCTACAAAGCAATTTGTATTTGTGAGCTATCCAACATAAATGAGATTCATGGAGAGTGTAGGACAAGTGAGATATCCGAAACTCCAAAGTGAGGTGGAAAGAGTCCCCTGATTAGTGACCTTGCATGATGTGCCATCAGCTGTATGAATCTTGCTTGCCTTCTGCAGCAGGACAACATGATGTGAGTTGAGATGCATCAGATGTCACATGGAATGAAGCCCCCGAATCCAACACCCATGGGAGTGAAGTACCCGACATAGGACATGATGGTTCAGTAAAACCAGTATATCCACTAGAAATTCCTGCAGCTAACACAACTGGGCCTGAAGATTGCTCATCTATCTCTGAATCTGAACAAGTTGAGTTTCACAAGACTATAGAGCACTCGCACGAACAAATGAAGCAATGACACCATCACCTCGATGGGACAACACACTATGGCCTCAGCTCAGATTGTAACTGAAAACACCAATGTGTCTGATGACCCAAACTCATAGTGAGAGCAGATGATCTGATACCGGAGAGGACAGGGACCAAGAATTCCATCTCCAAGAGAACAATCGAGACCGCCATAGCACAAGAAACACTGTAAACCTCAACCACAAATAACAAAGCAGTACAGAAGAGTAACTCGTACCAAGCATCAGAACTGCGCACACTTGCACCAGTCACACCAGCACAGCAGTAGCAACAAAATCAGTCCTGATTAATACCAGTGCAAGATGCAGATGGCCAATGAGGTGAGCCTGAAAGCTGTGATGGTCCGATCCATATTAGATCTGGAGCGTGGCGACTGGTGACCAAGAAGAGGACAGTGGCGGCGGCTTAGTGTAGAAGAAGGGCAACCCGCTCTGGTGGTGGGCTTGAAGCAAAGCAACCTGGTCGAAACCGACAGCGGGCTTCGAGCAGAGGAGCCTGGACGATGTTGGATTTGGTGAGGACATTGACTAGCGTCGACGAATTTGATGAGGATGATGAACGGCGGCGAAGAATCGCGCCGGATTCAGGAGAGGTGGAGCTTGGGAAGCATGGTGGTGGGGTCAAGCTCGAGAAGGCCGGATTTGTCGATGTCCAGCACAGGGAAGAAGTTGGCAACAACGAGTGGCATCAGATCCAAACGGGGATGGCGAAGGCGAACTTGAGGATGAAAGATCTGACTGGAACCAAGCTGGGAACGTGGCGGCGGAAACCAAGTTGGCGACGAGTGGAGAAAAGAAGAGAGGAAGAGGTATAGGAGGAGCTCGCCGGAGACTCATGAGTGACGATGTCAGCGGTGGCTAGGGTTTGGCTCATATACCATGTTAATTTCAGAGAGGGAAAATGTTTTTGCTATTCACAATTATGCATATTATTCATTATTGAGAAGTTATATATATACAGGATTAGTTGGGTCTTATGTGCTGCATGGGCCAAGGTGGGGGGAGTTAAGACCTACTAATATGTACATGACTCTTGATAAATCCGTGGGTAGCTTAACTGACGGGAGAAGCTGTTGCCTGACCAAATGAAATGACATACCACTTCAAATTGAGAAGAGTCATATGCTTACTGTAGCATTTATATTTTGTATCCTCAGTTATTGGTTCTCCATTTGTGATAGCATGACTTTCACAGCTTGTTCGTTTGAGTAAATATGTACTTTTCCCTATGTGAAGTTATGAACAATACCATACTGAATGTGAAGCCTTCCATGAAGGATCGGCAGGACTAACAACATTTGTACTTTTAACATCTTATTATTCTTTATTTATTGGTAATAGCGTTGTTTTCTCTATTGAATCTGATAATTCTATCATATTAAAAGCCCATTGACATGCATGCTGCTTCTTTAATCTCTATACAATTGTCAAATAATTACAAAAGCCCATTCCTTGTTATGTAGTCCGTCCCGAAACATAGCAAATGCTTGCTCAAGATGGTACATTTTAATCTTGAATTTCTTGCAGTTTATGTTTGAGACTTGTCACATATCAATGAATTTATTTATTTGACACAGTATCAGACATCATCTATGAAATAAAACCTACATGAAAACTAGTTGTCTTACTTTACGAACAGTATATTTGTGGGAGGACATTCCTGTGGTACTAGATCATCAGCTTACATGAGCTCTTTGACTTGGTTTAGTCAGCAATTTTTGGTTTCAATCCCAATGCAATCTGACCAGTAAGTGAAGTAGAACTGCTGCAGGAGGCACAGTGGTGCAGTGGTCTCTGTTGCACAATTTTCAGGCACTGTCATATGAAGCTGCCTCTCTTCCAGTCGCAGAAAATATAACTTACTACTCCAAAACATTTCTACAGGTACAAAGGCAGCTACAGCTCCGAATAGAAGCCCAAGGCAGGTACCTCCAGAAGATCATTGAGGAGCAGCAACGCCTGAATGGCGTGCTGGGTGAATCAGGAAAGTTGAATGCCCTCAGTCCAGCTCCAGGGGAGCTCTACCAGGATTCCATCAAGACTGACCCCTCGACCCCGGTACCAACTTCTGAGTCCCCAATCCGGAATAAGGCTGCAAGTGGTGATCTAGGAGGCACAAGCGGGCTGTTTAAGACCCTTTCTTCTCATGATGACTGTCTCTCCTCGGGCCGTGAGCCTTTGACACCAGACTCTAGTTGCCGTGCCAATTCCCCCCTAGAGAGCCCCAGAGCTAGCAAGAGGTCTCACGTCAGCAATGCTATTCATCATGGGAACAACAAGTTTGCTCTCTCTCGCAACACACTGAAGTCGAGCTCAGGTTCCGATTTCCGACAGACAAGCTCAGTGTTCTCATCCAGCACAGGGTACTTCGATTCATCGGTGACTCTGAATGCCAACGGAGATGGCTTCGTCAATGCTTCAGGTAGCGATGTTTGATTCCAGCTTTTCTCCTGTAGCGCGGTGTCACTTAGAGGATTGTTAGTCGTTGTATCTCTTCAGTAGAGCTGTTGATCTTAGGGGGACTAGATGCTGTAAACCATGTTTGTTATCTAGTAGTGTCCGGTGTATGTTTGTAACGTGTTTATTCAATCAGAGATAGCTGTGCACATCATTTTTACAGGTTGTGTTCATCTGGAGTTGCATCCCGGTTGTGCTCTTGACTTCTTGGTCTTGGCGAAAATATCTAAGGTTAGGCGACATCAATGTTTCAGGATATTACTTTCCTTAAAAAGGGATCCTGGGTAGTACTTTCGTTGAGCCTTGTTATGCTTCGGATGCAGCTCAATGCATTTAGTGTTTCTTTTTATGGTGTTTGCTAAATCGAGAGTCCATGTATCTAGGATGTATGCTACTAGTAACACATTTTTCACTAAGTAGTATATGGTACATACAAGTATTAGAAATAGTGCAGAAGAAAAAATTATACGAGGGGTTTCTTGCCTTTCGCACCTGTAAACTGTAAGCAACGGGGGTGACAGTTACAGAAGGGCGCTGCACTGTTGATACAGGTGATCGGACATGTCCAGCCATTCTATTAAGAACATGTTGAATCATTCTATTAACAAGAACATAAACAGCCAAGGTCAACAAGCAACCAATTAACATGATAACATCAACAACTCTTCACCTGTAATCTCCATACTCTATATGCTCCTCACTCAGGGCTGACCTGGTCCTAACACTTGGAGAACAATCAATCTTCACAGCATTATTCATGGTCAGTCCTCATTTTCGTCAGTCCTTACCCAGTGAGTGAACGCAAACAGAAATTCATTCTTGTCCCAATCCATTTCCTCTAGTGCCGTGTTTAAAAAAAAAAGGATAATGTGTTATGACTGTAGGAAAAATGAGGGAACTTCCAGAAGAACGATGTGGATTATCAATTTTAAAGTGCTGGATTCCGCAGCCGAGAAGTCAAAACATTCAGACGAAGCGCAAACTTAGTTCACAGATAATGTCGTCAAAAGGTGACATCAAGTAACTAGAGGGTGGTCAAGGGTGGAGCCTAGGTCAGACCAAGGGGGGCCATGGCCTCGCACTACAAAGTATTATTTGTTGTTACTTATACACTAATCAAGTAGCAAGTTGGCAAATGCTCATCAGAATTTGGAGCACAGTTAGCTAGATTGGCCCCCTCTTCAAGTTTTGGTTCAAGTTCTGCCACACCGAGGGTGGTAAGGGTATTAAGCATACTAGCCATGGTCGTGTGCTACGTTGTGCCGTGCGAAATTTGGTCCAACGGTTATCTTTGAAAAAAGGTATGAGGATCTAAATGTAATTTTGGTTTTTCTCGAGGGTTTTTTCAAAAATGTGTTAGCTAGGAATCATCGGCGAATTTGCGGCACCACGAGTCCTCTTTGTGTAGAGCAAAATTTTTTCCTACGATTACCTATAAAAAAGTATGAGGACCTTAATATAATTTCGGTTTTTCTCGAGTTTTTTTCAAAAAATGTGCTAGCTAGGAGTCGGCGGCGAATCTGCAGGAGGACCTCAACAAAATTTCGGTTTTCTTGGGGTTTTTTTCAAAATTGATTGCTAAGAGTCGTTAGCAAATTTGCAGAATCGCAAGTTCCTTTTTACGTAATTTCAGTTTTCTGGTTTTTTTAATTGGGCTGCTAGGAGTCGTCGACGAATCTGCGGAACCGCAGGCTCCTTCTTGGAAAAAACCGTGGAGAGACCTAAACGTAATTTTGGTTTTTCGGGTCTATTTTGTAAAAAACTGGTGGAGGGCCCATCTGCGAATTTGCGAAACTACGGGACTTTTTTACAAAAGTGCCGGTGGAAGGACCTAAACGCAAATTCATTTTTTGCCAAAAAAAATGGGTAGAGGACCCGTCGGCAAATCTACGGAACCATCGGATTTTTTGCAAAATAACCAGTGGAAGGACCTAAATGTGATTTTGGAATTTGTGAAGGGTCCTTTTGTAAGAAAAGAGGCATGACACGTGGGCGATGTGGCTGGGCTCCAATCTCTTTCATAAGATATTTAGTTTTGTTCACCCTACGGGCTACACTCAAATAGCTATTCTATGGCACGAGGGGAAAATACTAAGTGACCAAAAAAAGGTAGCGAACAAACATTAGGGAGCTAGTTATTTTCCTGAGTAGGTGTCTAGAATCACTCTTTTACTAAAGTCTACAAGTTTCCTATCTTGTGGTTTATTTGAGCCGTGGAGCGAGCCGGTCGGCTCGGTTCCGGCCAAAAAAAGTTACAACCGGGTTTTTTTTTGAAAAAAAAATACATATAGATTCTTTTTTTGAAAAAAAATTACGATTAGATCTTTTTTAAAAAAAGAATATATATTACATCTAGATCCTTTATGCGTTTTTAAGGCTTGCGCTTGGGTCCTTTTACCAAAAGAAAGGATTACGATTAGGTCTTTTTCGGGGAAAAAAAACTTTCGGGTCCCTTTTTTTTGGGGGGAAATATACATTGCATTTAGGTCTTTGTTGCGCTTTTCTAGCATTAAGTTTAAGCCCTTTTGCGGAAAACACAAAATCCTTTTTAGATCCTTTTCACGCGTTTTCTCGATTTGCTCGTGTGTGGAGCGTCGATCGCACGTTTTCTCGATTCGCGTGGAGAGCGACCTCCACGGCGTGGCACGCCGCGTACAAGTTTCTAGTTGGAATGAAGTTGCTGCTCTTTCCACTCCAGTCCTGCATTATGTCCACTTTGCATATTAGTCCCTGAGAGCGGTACCAAGCAAATCTTTGTATTATGAACCTCCTTTCAGCTGTAGCGGGCTACTATTTTAGTTACTGGGGAGCTGAATCCGTCCCGATGGGTGAGCTGGAGCCTATCGTTTAGATTAGACATGAGATATATTTCGAGCTAAAATGACGAAAAGAACAGTAACATTTAGATTGCTTAGATCAAGGGCGAGGCAACCACCATGAAATTTCGTCCTTCCGTATTGACTAGGGCCTAGGGGAGTGTACGCGGCATATACACTGTGCTATAAAATCTAGTTGGTTATAGAAATCTTAACTAATCATGATAAGATTTTTCTGTTATGGCTTCAAACATATGATATTGGGACTTTATGGATCTATTGTATGAATAGTGCATTATGAACCGTAGCCGGCTTCAGACCATATTTTCAAGTGTCATTCTTTTTGTTCATTGATATACCATTATTTGCTCTCTTATACTCAATGGACGGACCGACGGAGTATTAGTACACTAGTAAAAAACAAAACAAAACAATACAGAAACTCAAGGGAAGTAGCTCATTTGAAGAGATCTTGTGTACCAGGTCTACCTTTTTTCCTTTCAGTGAAGTGTACGGCGAGGAGAGAAAAAAATGTGCTGGTTCACAAAACTAAATGACTTTGACTGGGGCGAGTCCAATTGACTCCAATCTAATTACGAAGGGGAAAAACCAGAGCCTACTAGGTACTATGCTACTGACAAATGCAGAACTCACCAAATCTTTTCATGGGGCTCATGGCTATACGCACTACGCCAAAACCTGCAATAGGTGACGGTCTATTTGTGGCGGTTTTTTTCGAACCGCCACAAAGATATTTATCAGTGGCGGTTCAATTTCATAAATGGCGGGAAAAATATCAGTGGCGGTTCTATCCTCGAACCGCCACTGATAATGAATTATCAGTGGCGGTTCGAGGTAGAACCGCCGCGATAACAATACATTATCGATGGCGGTTGGAGGCTAGAACCGTCGCGATAACTAAATTATCGATGGCGGTGCTATCCTCCAACCGCCATCGATTTATTGATATCCGTGGCGGTTCTATCCTCGAACCGCCACTGATAATGAATTATCAGTGGCGGTTCGAGGATAGAACCGCCACGGATAATGTTATTAGTGGCGGTTCTAGTTAAAAACCGCCACTGATAATATTGCCTATAAATAGGTGGTCAGTAGCAGCACTGGTCTTCTTCCTCCCGAGAGCAAACCAAAACTTCTAAATTTCAGATTTCGTTTTCTCCAATTCTTGTGCTTGTACTTCCTCTAGTTGTTCCTTGGTGAGTTATTTTTTCTCCTCTCTTGATTTGTGTTAATCTTGTTGCAATTTAATTTTTAAACCAAGTTTAATTAGGGTTTATATGTAGATGAGATGAAAAGTTTAGATTTTGTTTATTTTTATTTAGGTACCATTTTGTAGTTGATGAATTTATTTCCTAGCTAGGTTCATTAGATGATGTTGTGTTCCTTTTATAGATGATGAATTATGATTAAGCATATATTTAATATTAATTGCATTTTAAGTTAATTTGATACATGATGAATTTATTATCTAGCTCCTTTAGATGATAAGTAATTAGATTGGTTTTTTAATTACTATTAATTGGGTTCTATTAGTGTACGGACATGTACATCTTGCATATATATGAATTTATTATCTAGCTCCTTTAGATGATAAGTTATTAGATTAGTTTTTTAATTACTATTAATTTGGTTCCATTAGTGTACGAACATATACATCTTGCATATAATAAATTTATTTAATTAAGATTATTGGGTATTAATATAAATGAAATTTTAGTTAATTTGGTAGGTGGGTGCTCATCATTTTAGATGATGAATTTATTATCTAGCTTCTTTACGGGAAAAGTATTGATTAGTTTTTAATTACTATTAATTTGGTTCCATTAGTGTGGACATATATTAAATTTATTTAATTAAGATTATTGGATATTGATATACATGAAATTTAAGCTAATTTGGTAGGTGGATGCTCATCATTTTTAGATGATGAATTTATTATCTAGCTCATTTAGATGATAAGTAATTAGATTAGTTTTTAATCAATTTTTATATGTTAATTAATTTTAGATGGACCGGAGATGGATGTACAATGCGAACCGTTACAGCCGAGATTACATCGACGGGGTATCTGCTTTTCTAAGAGCGCTGAGGAGAACAAATTGCATAAGAAGGCGGAGTACATACATTGTCCATGCATTGATTGCAAGAATGAGAAAATGTTTTGGACAAAGAGCACATCCACTTGCACTTGATTGAAGAGGTTTTGTACTTGGCTATACACGTTGGACAAGTCACGGTGAAGAGGAAAACATACATGAAGGTGATAACGTATTGGATGATGGAGAAGGCATTATGGCGGTGACATCGATTATGGATCGATGAGGATAGGTTGGACATTGATGGCGATAATAATCTTGCTCGGATGTTGCGCGATGCGAAGGAACTACACTAGTCGGAGAGAGTTTAATCAATTCAAGGGTTTGTTGGGCGACTCGGACACACCTTTGTTCCCGGGTTGCAGGAGGAATACACAAAGTTGCACACCGTGCTTTCACTTCTAAAATTGAAGGCAAGCAATGGTTGGTCCGATAAAAGTTTCACGCGCTATTACATCTCTTAGCGGACATGCTTCCGGATGGAAACGTATTGCCGATAACCACTTATTTAGCTAAGAAGGTTGTATGTCCATTGGGATTGGAAGTAGAAAGAATACATGCATGTCCAAGCGATTGTATACTCTATCGCAAAGAGTATCTGACATGCATGTATGTCCGTGTGCAAATCATCGCGATACAAGCGTAAAGACCATGACAATGAGGGCACCGTGGTGAAGAAAGGAGCTCCGCTAAAGTGGTGTGGTATTTACGGTAATACCTCGGTTGAAGCGTTTATTTGGAAACAAAAGCATGCCCAAGCGATGCGATGGCACTCGGAAGAGCGTAAAAGGATGGAAAGCTGAGACACCTGCGATTACGCGGTGGAGAACCATCGATAGGCTCTTTAGGATGGACTTGAGGAATGAACCGAGGAATGTAAGGTTTGGGTTGAGTACGGATGGAATGAATCCTTTCGGTAACATGAGTAGTATTCATAGCACTTGGCTCGTGACTCTCTGTATCTACAACCTTCCTCCTTGGTTGTGTATGAAGCGAAAGTACATTATGATGTCATTTGCTTATCCAAGGGCCGAGACAACTGGCAATGATATTGATGTATACCTACAACCATTGGTGGAAGATCTTGTGATCTTGTGGAGCGAAGGTGTACTGGTATGGGATGAGTACAAGCGAGTACTTCACCCTACGCGCATTGTTGTTTTGCACCATCAATGATTTCCCGCCCTTGGTAACCTATCCGGTCGTCTTGTAAAGGGGCCAAAGCATGCCCCATTGCATGGATGAAGCTGCAAGTGTGTGGCTCAATAACTCAAGGAAAGCGTGTACATGCATCACCGCAGTTCCTTTGAGAATCACCCCTACCGCAATATGAAGAAACAATTCGACGGGACAAAAGAGGATGGTATAGCTCAAGGCCTCCTCGTGGGAAGAGGTATATGATATGGTTAAGGATATTAATGTTGTACTTGGAAAGGAGAGAGTAATAATAAATCGAGGTCTCGTCTTGAGAAGATCACATGGAAGAAGAGATCGATATTTTGGAACTTGCCTATTGGAAGGACTTAGAAGTTCGACCTTTGCATAGGCGTCATGCATGTAGAGAAAATGTATGTAATGACTTGATTGGTATTTTCTTTGAATATTCCTAGCAAAACTAAGGACTGATTTGAAGACACGAAGGGACACGGAAGATATGAAAATCGAGTGAGCTACATCCTCGAGACAACGGAAAGGCCGACTTTACCTTCCCCGACTTGCTACACTCTATCCAAGAAAGAGAGAACAGACCTCTGCAAATGCTTGCATGGTGTGAAAGTTCCATCCGGCTACTCATAAGCATCAAGCTGGTGTCCATGAAAGATTTGAAGTTAAGCGGCATGAAGTCTCATGATTGTCATGTGATGATGACACAAATGCTTCCTATTGCAATTAGAGGTATTTTGCACGAAAAGGTCAGAAGCAATCATGAGGTTGTGTTTCTTCTTCAACACGATTTCACGAAGGTCATCGATCCCATCGGACTTTCGAACTACTGAGAATGATGTGGTGAAGACACTATGCCGACTAGAGATGTATTTCCTCCATCATTTTTCGATATAATGGTTCATCTCATTGTTCACCTTGTGAATGAGATAAATGTATGTGGCCCGTATTCTGCATCGGATGTACCCGTTCGAAAGGTACATGGGTATCTGAAGAAGTATGTGCAATCGATCTCGGCGGAGGGTTGCATTGTGGAAGGTTATGCAAGCGAGGAGGTTATCGAGTTTTGCGTGGATTACATGGAGGGTGGAACCGGTAGGAGTGCACGTATCTCGCCATGAGGTAGGCTAGTTTGAAAAGGGACGATTGGAAGGAAATCAACAAATTCTTACGATCATGGATTGTTGAAAAAGCTCATTTCACGATCTTACCTTGATCGGTTGAGGTGTCCTCGTACATGGACATGCACAAGGATAAGCTACGAGAGGAAAATCGTGGACGATCGAGGCTTGGGTAACAAAAGAGCATAACCGTTTGTTCAATCATTGGTTCAAAGAGCATGTGGTTGGAAAGAAGCGAGTGTTATGTTGAGGTGGTTGGCAAAGGGCCATCGGTACAATCTTGACATGGCAAGGATACGACATAAATGGATATACCTTTTACGAGATCTCGGGATAGCAAAGCACTTACCAAAATAGTGGTGTCGCATAGATGCCTATGACAACACAGGCGATGAGAAGACTAGCTTCTATGGGTTCATAGAAGAGATTTGGGAGCTCGACTATTGTATTTTTAAGATCCCGATGTTTGGTGTCGTTGGGTACAACTCCCAAAGGGTGTCAAGGTGGACAAATGCGGCTTCACTACTTTGGACATCGAACATGTCGGATCTGAGGCGAACCATTCGTACTTGCGAAGCAAGTAGCACAAGTCTTCTATGTAATCGACCCGACGGATAAGAAGCGGCATGTAGTTCTTGAGGGAAAAGAAGGATCGTCGGAGTTGAGAATGTCGTGGATGAGGATGAGTACAACCGGTTTGACGAGTTGCCTCCTTTCGTAGATGGCAACATCGGGCTCGAGGAAGAAACCACTCAAGAAACTACCTATCATCGCGACGATCATGAAGAAGGGCAAATTGTGAAAGAAAATAATTAGCTATATACGAGTAATGGCAATGTGATGTAAACAATATGCATTTGTATGGAGTAATGGAAATATGGTGTTATGCATTTGTGTGGAGTAATGGAAATGTGGGTCATTAATATATTACTATATTAGGATTATATAGGGTAATTACTATATTAGATTACACAAGTTTTAATGGTTTCTCCTCGGTATGAATTAAAACCAAATATATTGTACATAGTACATAAGGCATTTATGATATTAGAACATATTTAGAAATAATATTCTATTCTGGTATACATCCTAGAAGATATGAAAATAAGCAGTAGAGATTATATAGGGTATATTACTATATTAGAAATATATATGGTCATTATACGTGGCGGTTGGTGTATAGAACCGCCACAGATACATTATCGATGGCGGTTCGTATAAAGAACCGCCACGGATCTATATATATCGATGGCGGTTCTTGTGAAGAACCGCCACAGATAAAGTGAATCTGTGGCGGTTCGTATAAAGAACCGCCACGAGATAATATATATCGATGGCGGTTCTTGTGAAGAACCGCCACAGATAAAATATCGATGGCGGTTCGTATAAAGAACCGCCACAGATAATATATATCTTGGCGGTTCTTTTGAAGAACCGCCACAGATAAAGTATCGATGGCGGTTCTTGTTAAGAAACGCCACGAGTCAAACCCACATATAAAAGTCGTCTGATCATTCTTCTTCTCACCGTTGCCTAACCCTAAACTCCTGCCGCTTCACTCTTCGCCCCGAGCCCGCGCCGCCACGGTCTTCGCCCCGACGCCGTCCGCGCCCGCGCCCGCGCCAGCGCGCCGTCAAGCGCCCGTGTTCGCTCCCAGCGCCTCGACACCCGGCGCCGCGCCCGCTCCTCCGCAAGCGCCGCCGACGCCCCGCGCCGCCCGGCGCCGCGCCCTCGAGCAACGCCCCGACCACCTGACGGCGCGCGCATTCCTAGGTATGTTCTACCTTCATTACGGATGGCTCTGTTCTTTAGCTTCGGTTGTTGATCGATAAAATGTTGCTTTGCTTGTTATTGCATCAAGATATTATGGTAATATAAACCAACTGAAATAGGTTAACTTTTTCTTTGCTAGTCTACTACTCATTCCATCATCTTTGTCTTTGAGTTTGGTGGTCAAAAGATTGCCCAACCGATAGCCTACTTGGTCCTATTGTTTAGTAGATAGGTAGTACTCGTGATTCTCTTCTTGTGGGTTTTGTGGGCCTTGGCCATCTAAAGTGCCGATCTAAGTTCCCCTCCGTGCTGCAGGTAAAAGGCGGACACGGAGTTGAGCGAGGGAAAGGATCAAGGGTGCGTAGTATGCTTCTTACCGCTTTATCTGCTAGGTCTAGGATTGGTTTTGTTAACTAGAGATCTTTTCTGAGCGTTTACACCTCTTCCATTTAGTGCTTGGAAAGTTGCAGGGCGTTTGACAATCCAAAATTCATTGTCAAATCTTGCCATGCAATTTGTAAGAATGGGTAAAGGCTACACTAGACAAACTGGTTTGGATCTTTTCCCTTTGCTAGTGAAAAGTTTCACATTGCTTAACAAAATTCTCTACTCCCTATTTCATTCTTATTCGAAGAAACAATTCCTTTAGTCTTTGGTTGGTTATGCGCATTGCGAATGCCCTCAATGGTACTTCAATGGAAAGCCACAATTAGTTTAGTTTGTATGCAGAGTTCTCTCAATCCAAATTTTTCCTTGCTTGCGGATCAAACCTTGATGCAATTCAAACCCACTTCTTGTCGGGGCTATGAGCGTCCAACTATGCTAGTTGTTGTGCTACATTGTCGGTGGCATCGAAATTCACTACCTCTTGAATACACAGAGGTTGCATCCACGATAAAGCACTGCAAATTCATGAGTTGTCCAGCCCATGACAATGCGTTGCAACCACATTCTCCTTACCCTTCTTGTAGACAATTGGTACTTCAGCCCATCAATTGAATGCCCAATTCTTGATTACTTTTATTTCTAGTTCTCGAGTTAAACTTCCGCACTTAACCCATCGGATCGCCAAATTCTAATGGTTCCATACTTTACCTCTTTGATTCGCATCCAAGGCTGATATGGAGGAGCAATCCACCCCGAGCCCGAGCCCTAGCCCTACCGGGTTCCTCAACCTCCACCCAACCACCGGTGTTGCCGCCGATCTTGACATACTGTGGCAAGACCTCGTGGCGAGGAAGAAATAAGAAGCCGAAGGCGGTATACCATCTCGGAGGTCTCGGAAGTGGGGCCCTAGTGCACCGCCAAAGTTCGTAGCAAAGTGCAGAACAACTGCGGGTATATCGCAGGAGAGAGTGCCAATCACCTTTTGGATTGGCACAAAGTGCTGATACCATCAAAGCGGATCTATGGTGGTGAAACAAACCTTGAATTCCACGAAGAAGATGAACACGCGTGCGTCGGGATGCGTTGATGACCATGGATGCGGCATGGAGGAACTTCAAGGCCAGTGAATACTACTTATGTAAAGAAAAACCGATCGGCCATCGGGACTACCCAAACTTAGAACCATATTGGGATGATTTCGTGTCGATGAAGCAAAGTGAAGCGACAAAGAAGTCAATGAGGACCACATAAACATCGGAAGAAGGAACATCCATCCACACGGACTTGGTGCGGGTGGGTATGCCGTAAAATCCCTCAATGGGAGAGGCGGAAGCGAGAATCACTACGATCGGTGGTACAAGTCAATTGGCGGACTACGGACCGAGTCAAGCACTACGTGCTAGCGAGGGCAAGTGTCACGTCTGGTGGGGCTTATCCTTGAAATAGCGGCGGCGAAGCAATGTCACAAAGGGTCCGGGAGTCAGACGTCGAGTCTTCCCAAGGAACATTCCAACGGATAGGAGAGCGCGAACTAACACGTGCCACGGGAAACAAGGAGCATCACGGGACGAACAAGAGGTGTCGGGTTAAGGTTAGTGGAAGGCAGATTCCCGAGCACCTTCACACTTACAAGAGTCGAAAGAGAGCTAGAGAAGCGTTTGCGAAATAGAAATGATGAAGGAAAAGATGCTTCGAGAATTACAAGGCACAATTGAACAACAAGTACAACGACAAGTACAACAAGCCATGAGCTACCACAAGCCGAGAACATTATTACGACCGACCCTCCGAATCGTCGCGGCGATTGCGCATCCGCCCCAATTGTAGAACGGGACATGGGTCATTATCACGTGGACGACATACATGACCCCACACCGTGCGGCTCACTTTGCCCGTCATGAACATATTCATTCAAGGTGTGCGGGCATAGCGTACCCATGCCAAGAAGGAGGTGTATTGCACAACTCTGCGATAGCGCGGGATATGCAAAGGTTCGGTGGACACGGTTAATCCCGTTCGCCAACCTCGGGCTAGAAATGCCCCGAGCAGCGAGGTTACAACTCTAGGAAGTGCCGTCCACACATTCATCGATGGCGCAAGCGTGACATCACCTTGGACCATCATGAAGTGCCTGTTCCTCCCGAGGTGAACACGCCACCCCTCACGAGGTGAACTGCCGACCTCTCTGCGGTGAACTGCCGGCCTCTCCTCTGATGAACCCGCGGCCTCTCCTACATAAACCTCGCGCGATCGTCACCAACACATCAACAGTATGAAAGTTAGTGCGACAACTTGGTTGACCGACTTAAAACCCTCCTCTCAAGGCATGGCGAATAGACAAGCCATATCGGTAGTCGGTGAAGCGAGCGGAGTATGATGTTGTGTGCGAGAAAAGTAAGGGTAAAGCGGTCTCAAAGGACAAGCTTTGAAGAAAGATCGAAATACTGAATTGGGAAGCCGTTTGTCACCCCTTCAAGCTTCATAGTCTAACAAATGCAGCTAAAGCGATTACATGAATGGTATATGGAGCGATCGAACCACCATGTACTCCGAAGGTGATCACTGCCATTTTCAGAGAGGAACATTTCCACCATGAGGGACTTGCCGCTTCATGATAGAATTCAATGAGTTGCACAACATGTACTATCAAGATGCCCTCGACGTGTCTCTTATGAGATCTTTGGTCAACGTAAGTGTCCAATATAAAAATCATTGTCTACATTCATGTAATACCGATAAATGTGATGTCTAAATCATTTGTTATGTAGATACGAGTTGATCGAACTAAAAAGAACCAAAGGGCGATGGCGTTCCTCGATCCGGAGCGGTTTGCCACCGGAAATCAAAAGAGTACCAAAGGAGGTCGAGGACTACGTATATAACGCTCTCATCAAACTCCAAGACAAGGAGTTCATACTTTTACCATACAATTTCAAGTAAGTGGCTCACTAGCTAGTTCAATTACTTGTTGATCTCGTTCTTTGCTCGAGTTAGGACTAATGACTACGGCATCATACATGTGTACGTAGTTTCCACCGGATTCTCGTAGTAATTCATCCGGATAAAAGCAAGATCTTGATCTTGGACCCGCGGGACAAAGATCCAAAAGACTACAAAGATATGACAAGTCTAGTGAATAGGGCCTTCAAAGCATATTGTAAAAGTGCTCAAGACACCGTCCTTTCCATAAATCACTGACAATCCGTACTAAATTTCCGGTACGCACAAAAACAATTTGTCTATATCGCACCTCGTAGTCAATAACTCCTTCAATGTCGTATAAGTTTATTCAATTTTTGCGATGCCACAGCACCGCCAGAACAAATTTATGTGGGTACTTCGTGTGCCAATACATGCGCGAAATCTTAGGCTCTACAATAGTAAACAATGACGTAGAGGTTTGTCACGCTAACATCACACATTGATTTGCACATCTCATTCTCTATATACGCTCTTAAGACAAACTTTTTCTATCTATAGCGTTTGAAGTTGCCTATGGGAGGACTGGTTCCAAATGAAATCCAAGGCATTCAGGGATGACTCGCCTACTTCATTATGAAGGAAGTACTCAACAAGAACGGCGAGTTTCATGACCAGATAATAACGATGAAGTCTTCCATACTCATCTACCACCTCCTGAGGCCCCTACCAACAGTGAAGACTCGTAGGCTTATAGTTCACAAAACTAGTTAATTTTTTTAAATGCGGTGGTGTAAATTGATGTTTCATTGAATGTCAAGTTTAGTATTGGATGGCATGGCTTGCATATGTTCTAATTTTTGTCATTTCATTTAAGAAGTTGTGATTGATCTGCGCTTGTGTTGTTGCCCTTCTCCCGTGTGTGTGTGTGTTCATGGGTGGTGTGTGTGCGTGCGTGCGTGCGCTCTAGACGAGGAGCTCTCCCTCTATTGCTTTTCTCTGTGCCCTTTCATGATGGCTAGTAGAGCTTTTTATAGGCGTGGGTGATGGATGAATACGGAAGAGCTCACCCAAAACTGCACCATTACTGTGAGTTTATTTGATTGCTTGATTTAGTTGCAAGTTTCCTTTTGCATCTTTACCTTCCATTCATAAGATATTTGATTACATGGTCCTTATATTTTTAGATGGTGTGTTTTACTCTAATGTATGATAGTAAATGCCATTAAAAATAGCTAAATGGAGATTATAGAAGGAAAAATAGTAAAAAGTAGGATCAAAATTGTAGAATGATATGTATTTAGGAATAAAAATTGAAAAATAGAATGTCACATATTCAAAAATAGAGGAGTATAAACTAGCTAATGCATGTACAATATCCGGAGGATGCCACGGCATTCACATGGAATAAGACGGCAATGGATCGGCTAGATTTGTGATACAACAAAAGTGATCTATTTAGCTTTCCATAGTATGATATATAATGACTTCATTTACATACTCGAGAAATATTGATGCAAAGATGAGTGGCTGGAGGAGAAGGGAGCGAGTCCAGTGGGAGGCATGCCCTACACCATCACCATGATCGAGCACCTCATGCATGAGACACTTTAATTGTACATTGTAATTGTGTATATTGTAATTGTGATATGCAAAATCTGTGATTGTAATTGTGATTGATGTATTATATGTAATTGTGATTGATGTATTATATTGTAGTTGTGTATATGCAAAATCTGTGATTGTTGTACATTATAATTGTGCATATGCAAAATTGCAATTGTGATTGATGTATTATATTGTAGTTGTGTATATGCGAAATCTGTGATTGTTGTACATTATAATCGTGTGTATGCAAAATCTGTGATTGATGTATTATATGTTTGAGAGGGCATGGCTAGCGGCACTGAGGCTAGCCCAAAATGCGCTTTTTATTTTTTGATCGAGCACTATCTGTGGCGGTTGGTGGATAGAACCGCCACAGATAATATAGATCTGTGGCGGTTGATGTATAGAACCGCCACGAGATAATATAGTTATCTGTGGCGACCGCCACAGATAATATTTTTATCTGTGGCGGTTGTAGGAAAGAACCGCCACAGATAGTGTAGTTATCTGTGGCGGTTGGTGGATAGAACCGTCACGAATAGTATTGTTATCTGTGGCGGTTGGTGGATAGAACCGCCACGAGATAGTATTGTTATCGTGGCGGTTAGTATGTAGAACCGTCACGAGATAACACTTATCTGTGACGGTTGAAAACCGCCACTGATAATCCTCGATTATCAGTGGCACTATATCTGTGGCGGTTCAATAACCGCCACTGATGGCGGTTATGAACCGCCACTGATGACGTTTTTTGGTGTAGTGACGGCCGGAAGAGCGTCCTCCTGTTGTGGTCTCATTTTATCCAAGAAGACAAATGCGTCAACCAAGGTCTCAAAAGTTGCCTCAAGATTTCCTAATCCCATCTTTGGCTTCTGTGCATTAGGTCAAGGAGATAGAAAAGCTCCTGACAGAAATGTTATAAGAGATCTAAAACAGGATCTGAGTGCAGACATTTCTGACACATCCAAGAAACCTTAAGAATCCAATCAGATTCATGATGTGATTAAAAAAATTGTGGAGAACGGTTTTTTTTCTGTTAACACAATTCAGTATTATCAACCAACCATAGATTTCGCTGATGAGCTTAAGAAAATTTAACAAACCCAAATCCCCTTTACTTGACATAGCTCCCTAGCAATGCTATACAATGTGATAACAAGAACCAAAAGGAGGATCAGCCAGTCATTTATATCACAAACTTCAAAGCGATCACTTACCTCCTCCTCTGTGAATGTGACTAATTAATTAAGCGACTAAGCGGTGATTAATTAGCGATTTAGTTAGTGATTAATTAAGTAAAATGATTAATTAGTGACTAATTAATGGCTAATTAATTAAATCACTAATTAAACATCGGCATCAAATCAACTGCTAAGGTAGTATAGCTCGACAAGGGCTACCAAGCGCTCCAGCTGCGGAAGCTCCTGCCGAGTTAGGGGTGCGCAGCAGCCTAGCTATGGCGGTGCTAGAAACCTTTCATGGTACACAGCGCGGCAGGTGCCACTCCTTCCACGGTCGAAGAGGAGCCTATTTTTGCAAAAACGTTTGAATAAGAGCTACTAATCTAGCCATATGAACCATGTAGCAATGAGTTGTGAAGAGCTTCACGCATAAGTTGTCACTAGATGTGGGCATTGTGCCTTGCTGGGCCAGCACAGCACGAGCACGATGGGCCGCGGGTCTAGATCGTGTCATGCCACCACAGGCCACACTGTGCCATACCAGCCTGACTCGCCTTCGGTGTGCCCAGGCATGGCCCATTAGCGTGCCATGCTAGCTTCGTGCCCTGCCTATAACATCGTAGCCCAAACTTTCTCTCAATGCCCAGCCCACCTATGGACTGGACCCACACATGCATAACACACCGGTTGCATTTTCGTCATCGCTTTATGTAAAAGGGTTAACCCGGAGGTGCTATGTTTTTACCCAATAGGCATTATATACTACAACTTAATTTATGCAATCAATGTAGGACTAATCCTACCACCACCACACATGGGCCTTCACATTAATGGGGCTGGGTCAGGGTTTCAAATTTTGTTTTCGGTTCACATCTTGAAGTAGGCAAAATCCGAAATTTTGGTGAAATATCGGAATTTCAGACGAAATACGATCAAAATTCAAAAAGAAAAATTGAAATCCAGAATTTTTTAACCGAAATTTCACCGAGAAATGTCAAAATCTCAGCGAAATTCAACCGAGCGAAAAATAATCGAAACAATGTTAAAAATATTTCAAATTTTTTGTGGATAGTATTGACACATCACTAATGTTCCCATAAAAATTTTAGATAATGATCAAACCTGAGGAATTTTTAAAAATTCTGACAGTGTTATTGTCCTGATAAAAGGCTAACCAACAAACTTTCAACCGAATGAAAAATAGTGCAAACCATGTTAGAATATTTTGAAATTTTCATGGATGGTCCTCACGCATCAATAATGTTCTCATAAAATTTTCAGATGATGATCAAGCCTCAGAAATTTTAAAAATTAGGACAATGCTATTGAAGGCTGACCAACAAACTTTCAACCGAATAAAAAATGGTGCAAACCACCGAATGAAAAATGGTGCAAACCATGTTAGAACATTTTGAAATTTTCATGGATGGTCCTAACGCATCAATAATGTTCTCATAAAATTTTTAGATGATGATCAAGCCTGAGGAATTTTAAAAAATTAGGACAATGCTATTGAAGGCTGACCGACAAATTTCAATCGAATGAAAAATGGTTCAAACCATATTTGAAATTTTTGAAAAAAATTTGGATGGTCCTGAAGCATCACTAATGTTCTCACAAAATTTTCATATGATGATCAAGCCTGAAGAATTTTAAAATTTTGTGAAAGTGTTATTGTCCTGATAAAAGCTTGATGATCAATAGATAGATTTGATTGAGCAACAAAAAAGGGTTAGAATTTTTAAAACTTTTAGAGAAGGGTACTGAGGAAATTCTTAAGCTTTCATAAAAATTTTGATCATGACCACTGTCGGCGTTTCGAGCACCGGCAAGTAAATTTGTAAGTCTAAGGGGCCGCGCGTTCCCACTCCCTGAATGGTTAGACTCGAGAGCCCAAGGTGTATACTGGTTCGGGCCGAATGTCCCTACTCCAGTTCGTTTGGTGGTGTTGTATTGCCTTAGGTGCAGACGGCTGCACAACATTTTACAAATGAGGGAAAAGAGTTTGAGCACAAGAGTGTTCGCAAAGGCCTAGCGAGAAGAGGAGATCTCTCAACTGCCCCACTCCCAGAGGCTCCTGCCTCCTTTTATACAAATGGAGGGGGCAGATTACATGGGAAGTTGGGAGAGGGCAATCGCTTCGGTGATGGGTCGTCGCCTGGTTTGCCACTGTTGGTCGGTATCCACAGTGGGCGAGGCGGTTAGCTCTTCTTGCAGGAAGCTGGCGCACACGCCTTCGTGAACGACGATGGTTGACGTTGCAGTGCGTAACGTTGGTACTGCCTCGGGAGGGAGCGTGCCTTCGTATTGTTCGTGACTGGTTGATGGGACTGGAAGCTTGACTTCAGCAGCCATTTATGCCATCTTGGTTAAGAGCCACCTACTCCGTACAATCACTTTGATTGACCCGTCCAGTAGAGACGCGTGGGCGCCCGGTGGCGAAGGCCGACACGCGGCCCTTGGCGGAGGTTGCCTTGGTTTGGTCGGTCGGGGATCCCGACCACCGCGAGGTCGGGAGCCCGCTGCAGTCGGGATGCCTACCCGATCGGTCGGGAATGGGCGCCTGTGGCCCCGCAGTACTTTGGTCGATGGCGGGCACTGGAGGCGGCTGTTGAAGCTTGAGCTATGCTTGAGGCACTGCTCGTCACCCGGGCGTTAGGGTACCCTGGTATGAGTATTCGTTAGTAGCCCCGTACCCCGAGCGAGTTCGGCGGTCGGTTGGGGTTGAGCTTGAAAGTGAATGGCGGCCCGGGCCCGATTGGTCGGTCCGACCGACTAGGTCGGTGGTTTCCGCCAGTGTACCCCAACGCATTCGGCGGCTGCCACGGAACTTGGTCGGGGCATTGAACGCGGGGCTTTAATCGCCGTTGCGCGCGCCGCCGCATGGCTTGGTGCGCCTTGCCCGTCTTCTTGAGCGCCGGGTTACGGTGAAGGGCGTTTACGTTTTCTGCGCTTGCATTTATTTTGGAGACGTTCGATCTCCTCAAATGCAGGTATATAAGGGCGCCGTTTTCCTCGCTTGCATTTATTACGAGACGCGTTCGATCTCCTCCGTGCAGGTATATAAGGAGCGCCGTTTTCCTACGCTTGCATTTATTGCGAGAGGCGTTCGATCTCCCTCCGTGCAGGTATATAAGGGCGCTTCGCTCGTTTGATTGATTGACCCTAAGCGAGTCCTCTTTTTCAATCCTTGAAATGGCTTCGAGGCACCCGCTAATCTTGACTTTGGCAATGATGTCGTGGTGGAAGAAGAAGATCCTCTGGCGAGCTCAGGTGGCCGAGCGACCAGCGATGGTGAACTCGGGAGGAGGAAGAAACCGCAGACTCGCGATCTGCCGCTGATTGTATTTGCTCGAGGCCGTTCAGAGGCTCAAGGTGGTAAGAGGGCCCTCTTGGGGCGATGGCGCAGCCGCCGGTAGGCCGCCGATCTGTGGGCGGCGAGGTCGACGCTACCGGTTGCTATCGGCGCAGTGGTGGCGGCACCGCTGGGCTCCAGGAGGTGCGTCGCCGGTAGTGAGGGCACCGACGTCGCATTGATGCTCAAGATATGATGCATCATAGCTGGACCGTGCCTTGGTCGGCAGGGACGACCGGATGCCTCTTCGTGAGGTTCGGGTGTCCGAGTGCTCGTTTAACGTCGTAGCTGGACCGTGCCTTGGTCGGCAGGGACGACCGGATGCCTCTTCGTGAGGTTCGGGTGTCCGAGTGCTCGTTTAACGACGTGGTGGACCGTGCCTTGGTGGCGAGGGACGGCCGGATGCCTCTTCGTGAGGTTCGGTGTCCGAGTGCTCGTTTAACAACGTGGTGGACCGTGCCTTGGTCGGCGGGGACGGCCGGATGCCTCTTCGTGAGGTTCGGTGTCCGAGTGCTCGTTTAACGTCGCCATTGGACCGTGCCTTGGTGGCGAGGCGACCGGATGCCTCTTCATGAGGTTGGGTGTTCGAGTGCTCGTTTAACGTCGTAGCTAGACCGTGCCTTGGTTGGCGAGGCGACGGATGCCTCTTCGTGAGGTTCGGTGTCCGAGTGCTCATTTAACGTCGTAGCTAGGCCGTGCCTTGGTCGGCAGGGCGATCGGATGCCTCTTCGTGAGGTTGGTGTCAAGTGCTCGTTTAATGTCGAGTTGGGCGTGGCTCGTTTTACGTCGTGGCGGGCGTGGCTCGCTTTACGTCGTAGCTGGACCGTGCCTTGGTCGGCGAGGCGACGGATGCCTCTTCGTGAGGTTCGGTGTCGAGTGCTTGTTTAACGTCGTAGCTAGACCGTGCCTTGGTGGCGAGGGCGACCGGATGTCTCTTCGTGAGGTTGGTGTCCGAGTGCTCGTTTAACGTCCGAGCTGGACCGTGCCTTGGTGGCGAGGGCGACGGATGCTTCTTCGTGAGGTTGGTGTCCGAGTGCTCGTTAACGTCGTAGCTAGATCGTGCCTTGGTGGCGAGGCGGCCGGATGCCTCTTCGTGAGGTTGGTGTCAGAGTGCTCGTTTAACGTCGTAGGCGGGCGTGGGGCATCCATCCGAGTCCTCGTCCGGCGAGGGTAGCTGCGAGAGGAGTGGCGCCGTCTATCCCACACGGACACGGAGGGTGGCGGCGCGTTTACGCGTTGGTTGACGCCGTGCTCGTGGAGCTAATAATAGGTAGTCGAGTGGGTCCTGGGAGGTCCGCCCATGGGGACCCTTCCGAGCGGACGGTCCCAGAGTAGGGTGTCCTGGCCCTGCCATGGGGCGACCCATAAGAAATCTTTCTTTACTCGATCCGTGTCGGACCACGGGTCGTCCGTAGACCAGTGGCACGGTGGTGTCGCCCATCGATGAGCTCCCGGGAGAGTGTGAAGTATGGTCTCGGACATGAGTAGAGGCGATTGGGTCGTCAGCCGACCCAACGTGGGGACCACTCGGGGCTCGCCTCATACCCGTCCTTTGCTCGATTTTATTGAGGCGACCTTATGTCCATCTGGTGGAATAGGCCTTTAGAAACCACAACTCGGTGGGTCCCAGCACGGTGTCGAGCTCGCTATTGCAGGGCTGCGGCCAGTGAACCTCGGGCGCCGCGCGCCGCCAGCAACCGTCTGGCCTAAAGCGGAGGCAGAGAGGTCATAGGCGCCTTTGCTCGGCGGTGTCTTTATAGCTTTGCAGACCTTGTCGGGAATAAAGCAGGAGAAATTGAAAACCAAGGAGTTACCGGCGTCTGCGCGGCGAGCGAGTGTCTGCGACGCTCGCTCGAGGGTGTCCGTTCGGTTGGCACCCGCTCGTCTTCTATAAATATGTCGCTGGGACGTTTTTGGGCAGTTACGCGCTCTTGCCTTCTCATCTTCCAGCCCTTTGCCTAAGACAAGAAAAAGGAACAAAGAGCCTTTTCCCTTCCTCACCTTTCCGCCGTCTTTTCGCGAGGATGTCGTGGCCGGAGTGCTCTGCCCAGGCCAGCCGTGCGCTCGGCTTGGTGAAGAAAGGCTTTCTCCTTACGCAGGATCTCTCAGCGGAGGGTGCGGCGGGGCGCCGCCCTTCACCGGGGACGGCGAGTCGTAGTGCGCCTCGTTCTTGGCGCGGCCCGACTGCTGCTGCACCCGTTCGTCAGTGGGCTGCTCTTCCACTACAAAGCGGTACATCATCTCAACCCCAGCGGGTCCTCCACATCGCCATTTTCGTCACGCTTTGTGAGGCCTTCTTGGGGATTAAGCGCCGGCGGCTGTGGAGGTACTTTTTCCACGCAAGGCTCGGAAAGACAAGCCGGCGGGCGCCACGGCGCCCATCGGTTGCTGGCCCTCGGCCGATCGGCCGGAGCTCGAGTATCTCGGCGTCAAGCTACCGTCGTCCAGCGAGGATGGCGTTACGAATGGTTTTACATTCGGGCGTCGGACAAGATGCCCGCCTTTCACCGGCGAGCTTCTGTGGTGGGAAAGAATGGACTGGGTCTTGACAAGAAGGAGAAGAAGAAGGTGGCCCTGATTGTGGAGCAGGTCAGGGCTCTTAAGGAGCAGAGGCTCACCGGGGACGTCGTCGTGCTCGCCTTCATGGGGATGCGCGTGCAACCCCTTATGGGCGAGCGCCCCTGTTCCGTATGAGGCGCGCGGCGACAAAATGAGGATGGCGGAGCCCGAGCTTGTCGCGACCGAGGTCGGCCGGGTGGCATTACTGGCGGAGCGCTCTCAAGCCGCGGCGGCCATCGGAGCCATTCTCGACGCCCCCCCCAAATCTGGTAGGTTGAGCGGACTTCTTCTCGCCTCTCTCTTCCCTTTGCCTTTGGCGCCCGGTCTGACCAATGTTTTCGTATCTTCTAGGGGCTCTTGGGAATGGTCTCCCGGGCGTTGCTCCCGGGGGAGAAGGCGTCGAGGGTAGCGGCCCGTGCGGAGGCCGCACGGCTCGACTCCTCCCGCAAGCGGAAGGAGGAGAAGAGGAAGAAGAAGAAGGAGGAGCTTGCGGCGAGGCGCGCGTGGTGAGGCGAGTCCGAGACCACGGCTGCGGGGCGACCTCCACCGGCAGGAGCGGGGCAGCCCGGTCACCCATCTTGTGGGTTCTTCTCGCCTCGTCGGCCGGCGGTGGCGGCGGGGGGCCGTCGAGCGGCTAGCGCAGCACCGCATGGCCGAGGCGAGCGGAGGCGACCATGCGGTCGGCGTCGTCGGTGTGCCTCCAATGGAGGCGGTTTTGGGGAAGCGGCCGGTGGATCGCGCCTTGGAGGGGCCGGCAAAGAGAAGCGCTTGCGCACGCCGCTTCGGCTCGATAAGTACCCCTTTTCCTCGTTTGAACATTGTTGCCACAAAGCCGCCCGAACAGCTCCTAAGTGCTTGCGATGTGCAGCGCCTATACGGGTGTGACCGTGGCGCGGTGCGCGCGCGCTACGTGGTGGCTCCGCGAGGCGGCGTCGTTCTGCCCGGCGGAGAGTCGCCGCAGTGGCGCCGCGATCGGTGATGGAGATGCCAAGCCCGGGTTGGCGATGGTCATAGCGCAGGCGGCCGAGCCGCGGCGCGCCGAGGGCGCTTGCCATCGGAGGGCGGAGCCTCACTCGGTGAGGTCGGTGAGTGCTCCGCCGCCTCGCGGGGGCGCCGCCGGGTGGCGCGATCGTCGTTCGAGGAGAATCGGCGACGCTACCGCGAGCTCGGCTGGCGAGAGGCGGTCTGGTGCACAGACGTCGACCCCATGCCTCAAGGGGAGGTATCGGTCGAGGCCCCAAGCGCTTGGTCGCCGAGGGGATTCCGAGGGCCAATTCCACCACCCTTGCCCGTGGTGGCCTGGTCGGGCGGCGTCCCATCCGAACGGGTGACTGAGGACCTGTTGCCGGGTGTGGCCCATAGGTCGGGGACCATAGACGAAGCGGAGGAGAGCGAGTGGGCCGCTCTCTAGCAAGATGCTCAGGACGCCGAAGCATAGATAGACCAAATCCGAAAGGGTCTGGCTCTCGCTCTCGAATCCTCCGGCAGGCGTTGGGCGCGATGGCGGGAGTCGTCGATTAGCATGGTAAGTTGATCGGCGACTTCGTAACCGATGAATTCGCGGCGAGGCGGCGGAGTA
The DNA here is from genome assembly GCA_036346275.1 of Otatea glauca. NCBI lineage: Eukaryota > Viridiplantae > Streptophyta > Magnoliopsida > Poales > Poaceae > Otatea > Otatea glauca. The sequence goes on from CM070721.1 coordinate 54,058,425, forward strand.
TCGCATTTTGCGACATCTGCGGGTCGCTCACGAGGCAAGGCCGAGCTCCTCTGGCCTTCGGACGGCCGGTGGTGGGCTGCTGTGGAGAATGCAATCGGCCGCATACGAGCTACGCATGGCTCAAGAGGCTCGACCATCGGTGGGCGAGCGGTGGAGACCCGCCAAGAGCTGGATCGAGCCACGAGGCCCTCTTCAAGAGCGCTGGGGCCAAGTCCACGAGGGCGGTGGCGGAACTTCGAGTCCCTCTGCGCGGGTGTCAGCGCCAATGATCGCCGTCACTGCAGAGGGGCGCTAAGCCTGCAGCGACCGTTTGCGAGGCGAGCGGGACCGGACCAAAAGAGCGCCGGCCGAGTGCGTTACGGCGGGAGACCGCTCGGAAGGAGCTGGCTTCCTTGAGGACCTCATACGAGGTAGTCAAAGAAGAAACCAGCAACTTTGCGAGCTCTGCAGCCGGTAAGTGCCTCAACTCCTCAGTCGATTCTGCCAGCGCGACTCATAAGGCGTGCTCATCTGGAGATGTTGTAATCCACAGAGCTGCAGAAGCATCTAAGCGCCGCTATTGAGGCGCAGAAGGCGGCGGTGGATGCTCGCGACGTGTCGACCGCAGCCCGGGACGTAGCTCTGGCGTCGCAGAAGTTGGCGGAGGAGGAGCGGTCCGAGCTATCCGCCGAGTCGGCCCTCGAAGGCCGCCCAAGAGGTATCGACGAAGTGCTCGGAGTCGTCTGGGCCCAAGCTCGCTTCGCCGCCGTCTGGCCGGAGTGCCCGCGCACGTCCTCGGCTCGGTGAGCGAGGGGACCGTGCTTGGAGCATCGTCGGCCCTTGTCAACGCCATTTCTTATTATGATGGAATCGACCTTGGCACTGTTGGGAGCAGGATCGCGGGGAACCGAACCGAGGAGGAGGTCGATCGGTTCGAACTCCAAGTCGAGCCGTACGCCCGGGAGATTGCTAACCGGATCTTCCCCCAGAATGTCCTCCACTGGAAATAGGAAGAAGTCAGAACATGTCTTAATTTGCTGTAAAAGACTTATCATATGTGAATAAACTTAAAACTTAGCAAGTTCCATACGCCTCTTGCCCTCTTTTATGTTATGGTGGGCGCTCGACCGGCCATAGCTTTAAGGACCACGGGGTCACTTATGCGTAGGTCGAATTCGCCGGGAGGGCAAAGAGAATAGGAACTTTTGGCTACTGTGATTACATGCACTTGTGAGGAATAGAAATATTCCCAACAGGCCAAAGATCGTTCCGCTCGGGCACTTCCTTCATCCGCTAAGTGCTACTTAGCCGTAGTGGCGGGCGAGGGCGTAGCACTTGGGTCGAGAGGGTTACAGCAGGAAGGACCTTGTGACGGTCGGGTCACCGACCCGCATAAGCGCGTGAGTTAGCCGTGTTTGCGGGAGAGGAGTGTTCGACCGACCAAAGGTCCTCCACTCGGGTACTTCCTTCTTCGCGAAGTGCTACTCGGCAACCATAGCGGCCGGGCGAGGCCGTAGCACTCGGGTCAAGAGGGTTACCGGCAGGAAAGACCTCGTGACCGGCCAGGGTTCTGGGCCGATAGCGCCGACGAGTAGCTGAATGGGGCGCCAACGGCAACCAGGCGTCGCCGCAACAACGGTGCTCGGAAGGAGAAGTAAAGGCAGCGCAAGGAATAAAAAAGGACTTAGGGATAGAAGCGCCTTAACTTTTCTATGTTCCATGCGTTGGGAGGGCGCGCCATCTGTGTCCACGAGTCGAAAGGTGCGGGCGAAGAACCTCTACGACGGTAAAGGGGCCTTCGAGGCGGCGAGCTTGTGCTTGTCTTTCTTTGATCTGGACCCGGCGAGGACAGTCTGTGTATTGAAGGATCGCCCTCGAACCTAGCGGCCGTGGTAACGCCGCGAGCTTGTTGATACTTGGCCGATCGTAGAATGGCCACATCGCGCCTCGCCAAGGTGGTCGATGGCGTCTTGTTGCGGCGAGCCCAGAGCCTCGTCGGCTTGTAATCTTGGGCGCCATATTCCGGTCGGTTGGCAAGGCGGCCAGTAGCGAATACCATGAAGAATGGTGTAAACCCGCTTGCCCGAGTCGGTGTGGTCCGCAGGCTCCAAAGGACGGAGGGTATCTCGGCCACCCATCACCCCACGAAATGCTTCAGTCGACTAAAGATCCGTGGCTTGAGTCCTTGGAGGATCATGCCGTTTGCGCGTTCGACCTGACCGTTAGTTCGCGGATGGGCCACGGCTGCCCAATCGACGCGGATGTTGAAGTCATCGCAGAACTCGAGGAACTCCCTCCCCGTGAACTGCGTCCCGTTGTTGGTGATGATAGAGTTCGGGACTCCAAACCGAAAGGCGATGTCGCGAGAAGAAGGTGGCGCTTGCCGGCGTGGCGCTCACGGCCGGCTTGGCCTCTATCCACTTGGTGAACTTGTCCACGCGACCGGAGATGAGTAAAGCCCGGGCGCCTTCTTGAAGGGCCGACCGGATCGAGTCCCCGCATAGCGGCCATGTGATGGGGATCGTGCGCAAGACTGGTGGCGAGATCGTCTGCCGGACGAAGAATTGGCATCCTTCGCGAAGTGCGCGTACAATCATTGGCGTCGGCCCGGCGGTCGGCGATGAAACCTTGTCGAAAGGCTTTTCCTACGAGGGGACCGAGTGCGGTATGGTGACCGCGAGACCGCCATGGATATCGAGCAGCGATTGTTTTCCTTGGTCGGCGGGATACACTTTGGAGGACTCGGAGGACTCCTTTTGTAAAGTCTGGCCCGACCGGGGCGAAAGATTCGCCGTCGGCGAGGCGCCGAGCCTCGGTCGAGGTTGATGGGAAGCGATCCGTCGTCAAGCGATCGATGAAGGGCTTCCTCGGTCGAACTTCGATCGTTAGTACACTGCGGCCCAACCACCGGATTCACGCTCGATCGCCGTGATCGAACAACGCGCTCGGCGGTCGGGTGGTCGCTCGCCCCGGGTTCAACTAGGCGGAAGGAAGCAGAAGGTCGCTGACGAAGATCCCAGGTGGGACTGGCTCTCTACTCTAGGCAAGATTGGCTAGGTAATCGGCCTCACCGTTGTAGCGTCTGTAGCTATGGTGGAGCTCGAAACCCTTGAACCGCTCCTCGAGCTTGCGCACTCTCGACGATGCAGCGGCCATGCGGGCTTCTCGGGGCTCGGCGCTTTCATGACACAGTCGGCGACAAGCTTGGAGTCCCGTGGGCGTAAGTCGGCGGCGCCGAGGTCGGCAGAGATCCGTGAGACCGTTGGCGAGCCTGCGTGCTCGGCGACATTGTTGGTCGTATCGAAGAGCAACGATGGCGTATTGAAGTCCATTCGGCGGAAGCGATGATAACTCCGCGCGCTCTTGGTGTAGGACCCATCGAAGTACATCGTCCGATGCTCGGGTCTTGGCGCCGGTGGCACACAGGCCGGTCCACTCGGCGACGGAAGTCGGCTAGGGCTGTGACTTGATCGCGTTCGTTCGAGCGTATGTTATGCCGTGACCACTAAGCTCGGCGCCACTTGGCTATCCTTCACGGCGTCGCGGTTGTGGGCGATCTCGTCGGCGGCGGCGTGGTCACCGCGGTGATGGCGTCTTTGGTCGAAGTAATGGGCGAGCTTTCTTTTGGCGATGAGCCTGCGCAGAGCGCTTACGCACTGCGGTGCCGAGCCTTGGACTCGAAAGCACCTCGATGAAGTAGGCGGCCGTTGTACCTTGAGTTCTCGGCCCTCTTCCGCTCGTTCCACCACAAGGGCCATGGCCGCGACTTGGGCGATGGCGGCGATGTAGAGGAAGCGGCCCGGTTCACACAGTGCCGGGCAACGGGGCCGGGGTGAGACAAGAAGGCCTTCAAGCGGGTGAGGCCTCCCGAGCCTCACAGGTCGGTGAAGCGGTCGAATTTCTTAAGCGACTGTAGAGCGACATTCGCGCTTCGCCAAGGCGAGACACGAAACGGCTTAAGGCGCAAGGCATCGGTTAGCCTCTGGATCCCTTTGAGGTTGCCAAGGCCCATCCTTACGATTGCGAGATCTTCTCACGATTGGCCTCGATGCCACGCTCGGAGATGTTGAAGCGAGGAGCTTCCTTGGGGACCCGAAGACGCACTTCTCGGGGTTGAGCTTTATGCGAACCATGGGAGGTTCGCGAAGGTCTCCCTAGGTCGGTGATGGTCGTCGGCCTTCGGTCTTCACGACGATGTCGTCGGCGTGCGCCTCAATGTTGCGGCCGATCCGGTCGTTAAAGCACATTGCATACATGTTTGGTATGTAGCGTCCGCGTTTTTAGTCGAATGGCATCGTTATGTGTGAGCGAGCCAAGCGGAGTGATGAAAGCGATCGCGAGCTGGTCGGACTCCTTGAGCGCTATCGGTGATAGCCGAGTAGGCATCCGAGAAGGAAAGGGACTCACACCCCGCGGTGGAGTCGATGACTTGGTCGATGCGGGGCAAGGGGAACGGGTCCTTTGGACACGCCTTGTTGAGACTCGTGTAGTCAATGCACATTCTCCATTGCCCACTCTTCTTCTTTACAAGTACAGGGTTGGCGAGCCACTCGGGGTGGCGTACCTCTTTTACAAACCTTGCAGCCAAAAGCTTGGCAATCTCCTCCCCTATGATCCTGCGTTTCTCCTCGTCGAAGCGGCGCAGGCGTTGGGCGACCGGCTTTGAGCTTGGTCGGATGCTCAAGGAGTGCTCGACGACTTCCCTGGGAATTCCCGGCATGTCGGAGGACTTCCATGCAAAGACATTGTTGTTGGCGCGGAGGAAGTTGACGAGCGCGCTTTCCTATTTAGCGGGGAGCATGGCTCCGACCCGCACGGTCTTGGTCTGATCCCCGGGATCGACCGCAACCTTTTTCGTGTCCTCAGCGGACTTGAAGGATCCCACCCCCGACTTGCTAGACTCAGGGGCGGACTCGGAGGCCTCCCTCCGGAGGTTGACGAGCTCGGCGGACGCGATGACCGCCGACGCTAGCTCGCAACTGCTTCGCTCGCAGTTGTAAGCGAGCTGGAAGGACGAAGCCACGGTGATGACTCCCCGTGGCCCGGGCATCTTCAGCTTCAGATAGGTGTAGCTGGGGACCGCCATGAACTTGGCGTAGCATGGCCTCCCCAGGATAGCGTGGTAGGAGCCGGGGAAATCCACGACCTCAAAAGTGAGGGTCTCGGTGCGGAAATTTTCGGTCCTCCAAAGGTGATGGGCAGGTCGACCTGCCCGAGCGGGTGGGCCTGCTGGCCAGGGATGACGCCGTGGAAAGGCGCCTTGCTCGGTCGGAGACTCGAGCGGGGGACCCCCATGGCATCAAGCGTCTCAACTCAACATAGAGGATGTTGAGGCCGCTGCCACCGTCCATTAGCACCTTCGTGAGGCGCTTCTTCCCCACAATGGGATCGACCACAAGCGGGTATCTCCCAGGCTGTGGGACGTGGTCGGGGTGATCGGTCCGATCAAAGGTGATCGGGGACTCAGACCACCGAAGGTATTGGGGGCGGTGGCGTGGCGGTGTGGACCTGTGATGGCAAGCTTGAGCCGGCGGCATCGGCGTAGCATGCCGGTCCACCAAAGATCATGAGGCGGCCGTCGGGTTATGGGAACTCGTCATCGCCATCTTCTCGCGACCCTTGGGGCGGGTGGCTTCTTTCCTTTGCCGCGGCATCGTGGGGCGCCGAGAAGAAGCGCCTCGGGACCTCGCAATCCGGTACTTGTGTTTGACGGGAACCCGTGGTTTGGGCACGGGCTGTCCATCAACTTTTCGAAGTGGTCGGGTGCGACGGTCGGTCGCACCTGCTGCTTGGCAGGTCGGTCGACAGCTGCGACCACTTGGGCCTCGCGGACCTGCTTTCCATGCCGCTTCCGCTTGTCGGAGCGGTCAGAAGGGGACCCGACTCGGGCGCCGGGATCTTGCTGGGCCTTTCCTCCTTCGAGAATAGCCCCCACAGCCTCCTCGTCGGAGGCGTGGTTGGTGGCGATATCCAGAAGCTCCTTGGTGGTCCTGGGCTTGACACAGCCCAGTTTGTGCACCAAGGCCTTGCAAGAGGTGTCGTAGATGAATGCCCCCACGACATCGGCATCGGAGATGTCGGGGAGCTCGTTGCATTGGCGGGAGAAGCGCTGGATGTAATCCCGGAGAGTTTCTCATTGCATTTGCGACTCTTGAGTCGAGGAGTTCGCAAGGCGCTTAAAGGTGCCACGAAGTTACCGAGCGAAGAGGTCTTCAAGTCAGCCCAGTTCCTGATGGTCTTTGCGGGCAAGTACTCGAGCCAAGCTCGAGCCGAGTCCGCAAGGTAGATAGGGAGGTATTGGATGATAAAGAGGTCATCCGTTGCTCCCACACGCCCGCACGCTGTGAGCCAGTAGTCCTCAAGCCATCGCGGGGTTTGTGGCCGGTGTATTTGGCAATGTTGGTCGGTGCCACTGAACCGCGGGAAATCCGCGGCGAATCCACAGCGAAGGCCCGTGGTCGGACCATCGGGGCTTGGGCTTCGATGGTGATGGCGTCCGTATCCACAACAGCGAGTGGCGGCCTCATCATTGCTTTCTCCGCGCCTCGAGGGTGGCGCGAATGTCATAAGCGTTGCCGAGGCGCGGCGCTGGCGGGTGCGTGAGGCACGGGTTGTTCGTGGTCTTGGCTGCCTTGCCTGCCGGGCCCGGCCCGACTCCGGCGGTATGCGGGCCCGGCGGCGGTGGCACCGAGTGGTAGGAGCGAGGCTGCATGTCTTTGCATGGCGCCGCGCTCCACCACCCGGAGGTTAGTGCGTGGCTTTGGCCTCGGGTCGGCCGGCTCAGGCGAGCCTCGGAGCGACATTGCGGCCCGTGACCACGTTCGACTCGCGTGGGAAGAAGCGAGGGTCGTCGACTCTTCCACCCGGCTTGTGGTGTACGGCGTGTCGCGCCGCGCCGCCAAGCATCTGCGGGGCTCGGGCTCCTCTGCTCCAGTTGGCACGAGGTGGTCGAGCTTCGACCGCCGCTCCTCGACTCTTGGCTTGTCGGCTGAAGCTCGGGCGAGCTTGAGCGCGTTCGGCGTGCTCGCGTTGGTATTCCTCCTCCGTGCCTTAGTGCGCGGATGGGGCCCCGTAGCAGCGGGGTTACGGTCGTCGGCCGTGCCGCCATGTTGCACTCGCGAGAGCCGCTGGGTAGGGTGCTCGTGTCGGGCTGAGTCGTGGTTGGAAGAATCTTCCGACAACTCATGGGCGAGGCGGCATGTAGCCGACCATTGCCACAAGGTGTGAGCTGCGGGGTGACATGGTCACTGCCGAACCACGGAGCTATTGCGAAGTGGCGAGGTGCTCCTCGGGTTCGGCCGGGGCTGTTGGGGTGCCCCAAGCGGGGTTTGGCGAGGTCGCCGGAGATGGCGCTCGGGCTCCGACGGTGCACGGTCTCGAGCGGTTGGGATAAGCCACGAGCCCTCCTGCCGAAGTGGCGGTGAAGTCGAGGAGCGAAGCGGATCCGGCTTCCACGCGATCGTGCCATCGCGGTGAAGAATGCCATCGAGGGAGGCAAGCGGGAATCGGAGATGTTGATGAAGGCAGCGCAAAGGCCCCTACAGCGCGCCAGCCTATCGGCGTTTGAGCACGGCAAGTAAATTTGTAAGTCTAAGGGGCAGCGTTCCCACTCCTGAATGGTTAGACTCGAGAGCCCAAGGTGTATCTTGGTTGGGCCGAATGTCCCTACTCGATTCGTTTGGTGGTGTTGTATTGCCTTAGGTGCGAGCCAGGTGCACAACGTTTTACAAATGAGGGAAAAGAGTTTGAGCACAAGAGTGTTCGCAAAGGCCTAGCGAGAAGAGGAGGTCTCTCAGGTGCCCCACTCCCAGAGGCTCCTGCCTCCCTTTATACAACCGGAGGGCGCAGTTACATGGGAAGTTGGGAGAGGGCAATCGCCGGTGATGGGTCGTCGCTGGTTTGTCCACGCTGGGTCGGTAGCCACAGTGGGTAGAGGCGATTAGCTCTGCTGGCGGGAATTGGCGCACCTGCCTTCTGTGAACCTAACGATGGTTGACGTTGCAGTGCGTAACGTTGGTACTGCCTCGAGAGGGAGCGTGCCTTCATATTGTTCGTGACTGGTTGATGGGATGGAAGCTTGACTTGGTGACCATTTATGCCATCTTGGGAAAGAGCCACCTACTCCGTACAATCACTTCGATTGACCCGTCAGTGGAGCATGTGGTGCCCGGTGGCGAAAGCCGACACGACCCTTGGCGGAGGTTGCCTTGGTTTGGTCGGTCGGGGATCCCGACCAGCTGGAGGTCGGGAGCCCGCTTGGTCGGAGTCGGGGATCCCGACCAGCTGCGAGGTCGGGAGCACCGCAGTCGGGATGCCTACCCGATCGGTCGGGAATGGGCGCCTGTGTGGCCCGTAGGTACTTTGGTCGATGGCGGGCTGGAGCGGCTGTTAAGCAGGCTATACTTGAGGCAGCCTGCTCGTCACCCTAGGCCGTTGGGGTACCCCTGGTATGAGTATTCGTCAACCACTCTCTAATGAATTTATAAAATTATTACAATAGTACTATACCATTTGTGTTCCTTGTGTTTTTTATTTTTGAAAGATAACAAATGAAGTTCAATGCATCTATAGATTGATTGAGCAAACAAAAAAAATTAAAAATTTTAAAATTTTATAGAAGGTTTATGAGGTAATTCTTAAGCTCTCATAAAAATTTTAGATCATGATCGCACTTAAGCAAATTTATAAAATTCCGACAATGTTACTTTCTCAGTTATGTTTATTTTGTTTTTGATTTTTTTAAATATAACAAATGAAGTTCAATTCTTTTGAAAATTTTTATGTATGATCTTATACTGCTAAATATAGTACCATAAATTTTTGAGAGCAAGATCAATATTGTAAAATTTTATAAAACTTTGATAGTGTTTCTGCTGAAATTATAAAACGTCTCAAAATTCGATTTTTCAACAAATTTTCATGGAAGATGACTTTCTTAAGGGCAATTTAAATTTTTTCCTATTTTTTTATCCGGCCGGAATTTTGAATCTCGTCCCCGATCAAAATCTGAGATCTCGAAATCTCTTCGGTTTTTGAAACCTTGGGCAGGGTATTATAGCGTCAACTTAGGCTCGGTCTATTTGCACTATTACAACAAGAAGGAGTCAAAGATGCACGGAGCTAAGACAGTGGACACAAGTATTGGAAGGAAAAGAACTAAATTTTATTCATTCTTGAACAAGTACAGAGTTACTGCCTCGTTAAAAACCTTACACCCTAGCTTGGGTATCCTGTAAAAAAAAGAGTACAGCAATACATACATATATATAGGCTACTTGAGGTGGTCAAGGTCGACTAATGCCTCCACAATCTCCGGATCCTCGGTCTGATATTGTTTTTTCTCATTTGCCGCTCTCAGTCTTTGAGGCATGGTGATTGTCTCAACCATCTCAAGCGTGAGAGATCACCTCCTTAGCTTAACTATCCTCCCCATCGAATTGTAAATGGCTTCCAATGAGACAATCAACACTGGAACCACAAGTACATCCCGTGCAAATTATGATAGCACATGATAAATATGCTGGTGATTCTTCCACCACAAGAAAAAGTTGGGTTCATTGCCATCCGTGATGTCAAGCTCAGTCTCCGCAAAAGGCGTGTCCAGATAGCGGAGCGTCGGCTTGATGCACATGCTCGTTGATGAGCATGTACTCTTCAGTCTTCATTCTCCACATTTTGGCATCTCTATTGTCTTCTCTTTCTCTGCATACGAGGACCGCAACGGCATCGGCCGCAGGACGAGCCACAACATGTCGTAGTGTCGTGGCAGGCAGGCCCAAGCATGGCCTATTGTGCCCAACCGCGAGACCTGACACGACCCTGTCATTTGTACCGTGTTGTGCCGTCTATATCACGGGCCGGTCAAAAAAAAACCTAGTCCAGTGCCCAGATCTAGTTGTCACTTGGAACTTGAAAGTCCATGCGCCTGTTTGGCTACCCTGGCTGGCTCTTTTCTTTAGCCAAGATGAGTAGAGCCACGTTCCAGCTATGCAACACTCAACAGTTGTTTGGAGCAGATTTGTTTGAGACGTTGTTTGGTTCGTTCCATGGGAATAAAGGATACATTATTTAGAGGTAGAAAAAGCTTTTTAAGTTATTTTATTATACTCCAATAGCCCTTATTTTACTTTATTAACACTTAATGCACGTTAATATACATTAGTAACCCTTGGTTATGCACTAATCATCTCTTGATACGAGATTAAGCAGGCCTGGATTCAGAAAAAGAGACCTCAGCTCCGTTCTTTTCGGCCTGGATACGAGGGAATCTTTGCAGCCCTATATTTGGCAACCAAACATGCGTGGGTGCATCCGTGAGCCTTGGCCTCCCCCGGAGGTTCGGTCCATAGTTATCAATATCATATCGGTACTGATTAGTATGATTGTTATATACCATTTTGGCTCCTAAATCAGTATGAAGTAGCCTTATGTATCTTACCAGCCTTGATCCCGGTCAACACCGACAAGGTTCGCAATATCATCGATAATTGCTCGAATATCGTGATTATCGAGCCGGTACGGTATATAATACCAGTCGATAAACTGGTTAAATTCCAAAAAAAAGTTCAAAAATTCGAAGAAATTATGTGACGTAAATATCACGATAATCGGTGAATATCACTCGATTTTCCGTCGAAGAACACAGGTTCACAAAATCGCTGAGATCGATTATCCAGGAATATCGAGCGATTATCGAGGCATATCAAACGATTATCCGTGAAAACCGATTTTTTTGAATTTTTTCGTCAAAAGGTTTTATTTCGAAACCCTTCGATTCTCGACCGATTTTTTTCGATTTTCGAAAATCTCGATATGGTCGATTATCGCGATATCAATATTGTGAACCCTGAGCACCGACCATACAAACTTGATACCTGTCAATGCCGGTCATACTGGCTTCGATAACGGGGAATACTAGTCATCCTGAATACCGAAGATGCCAGATTGGCAGTTACATGGGGGCTGGCTGGAGTGATCCATGGCCTGGCACAAGACTCGGTTCTAAGTATGTTCAACCAAAGTATACAACCAGTTGGCGCCGAAAGTCAGAATCATGGTGCATTTCTGTTGGTGAATCATCGGTGTTCCTAGAAGACCTTTCCAAATTAAAACGTGTATTCACAGTTGTTACTTGTTAAGATGACTTGCTTCGCATGTGTTGAACCTGGCCTTGGAGGCACAGCCTGAAACGCTTGGTTAAGCTCTCCCCCATCTCTTGCCTCTCCTGCTTGAGCCTCTTCCATAGAGACCGATTCTTCCTCTCCTTAGGTATAGTGAGCGGTTTCCTTCGTATCCGTCTCAGTGGTGTTGCCAGAGCCCTTAGTGTCATGCTCTGCAATTTGGGAGCAAATGATGAGATCTGAAAACATTTCTAAGTAGTTTTCTTCAGGAGAGAAGAGAGGGGATTAACTTTACTGGTAAATGTAAACAGTCAGAGCAACATTGCTAGCTTTAGATTAGTCACTTTGTTCAAGTAATAGATAAACAAAAAGGTTTCGAACGTTCACTCCAGAACCTATCTTAAAGGATTGTCAAGAAAATGCAGTAGTAAACTCTTGTCATGAATTGTGTCTATATGAGTAACTAAGAGACATCTGAACAGAAAAAAATGTACCTTATGTTTATGATTAGAAATCCCAGGGCGCTCGCCTGAGGAAGATGCATCACTGGCTGCCCCCAAGGAAGAACATCTTCCCCAGCTCTCTCGATTTGAACTTGTGTATGAGCAGCACTCCTCATTTTGCCTGTTTGCTTTATCCTAAAAAGGAAACAGAATTTCTTGTTAGCGAGATTACAAGACAGTGTTCTCCACAATTAATCTAAATCAAGGAAACCAATGAAATATTGCAGAGCAACAGACAATATGGTTTTGATGTCCTATAAGGACAGCCATACCACAACATATATATTAATCATGAGATTTTGTGTTAAGACTCACTATAATAACACAAGAGAAATTTAGTCTCCCAGTAGGTAGGGGGCAAATCAGCCTAGTGTTACTCGGACACCCATGTCCAAAAAAATTTTGCCAAATAGGACACCTCGAATCTAAGTCAGTTCCGACGCCCGTGTCCGATTCTAAGTAGCATTTCCCGTGGCCAATTTTTTTTTGCCGAACCAGACACCCAAATCCGAGTTGGATTCCAACTCCCGTGTCCGTATCCAAGTAACACTGCCATCATATACAGATTTTTGCAAAATCACTTCTTGTCTCACTGACAAGGTGGGTCTGGACCCACTGACACAGTGAAACAATGAGTGGCAAACTAGGAACGAGGCAAACTTTTGTGAGCATACAAGGAAATCCCCTAAATATAATGGAAGAACTATTAAACGCTTCAAATAAAACAAAGCCTCGTCTGTTTTTACCTCTAAACGAGACTGAGCATTATCACCTTCCATCTCAGTGATGTTATGATTTTCATCCAACAGGAGATCCTGCATTCACATATAATCTCAGATAGGATCTCAAGTACCAGAGGCAAACCAACTACTAATAGACTTACCAAGTCATTATCATTTTTCATGGAGAACTGATTGACCCTCTCTGTCAGCAATTCAACAACTGACTTTGTAGCTGAAACAATGAAAAAAGAGTCAGCAAAGAGCAAATGGTAACTCATGAGTATTAATAGCATAAATTACTAAGGAGGATGAGCCACACCATTCGTGAAGCTCGTTGCAGCTGCTGATGAACTGCCAGCATCAGCACCAGCAGCCCGTAGACCATTGATGATCTCATACAATAAGCTCTGAAAAAAATCAAGTGAATTGACAGTTAACTTCCTCGGATGGGCTTCCTATTGCACATAGCAGAAGTTTTGACACCGGATTTCAAAGGAATGAAGCAAAAATTTACCTCATTGGTTCCAGCACCAACTTTAAAAGCGCCAAGGTTGTAGTATTTATCTAACTTATTTGAGCATGCCAAAGGGAACTGAGGTGGGTGCAGAACATTATAGAAGAATATTGAAACAGAATCGTAATAAAATTGGGGCCTTGGTGAATTGTGATCACCCTCAAATTTAATGAAATTTTTATCCCCCTGTAAATAAATAGAAATACTATATCAGCAAAATGAGCCCGGCAGGCCCTTCAACAGGAGCAGTCACCACTGATGAGACATGTATGTATTTAAGAGGCATCTGTTTACTGATCAGCCTTTGTAAAGCAAGCAAGAGTGAGATCTACCGCATATGCCTGGTGAATACGATCGGAGTGATGGGGCTGAATAAACATGTCATTTGATGCATGTCCAAAGAGTGCAGGAATAAACGTCTTGGGAGCAAACTGGAGAAGAAAAAGGATAGTAAAGTGTGTGACATTATCCAGAAATAGGAGGTAATCAGATAAATACCAATGGGTTTGACTGGAAACCGCAATACTTGAAAGTTGAAACTATCAAGATTAGTAGACTACCCAGAACACAAACTATGGGTCTAAATCAAGCTGGAAGAGCTGTTCTAATTGTTTAATGTCGGTGTTCACAGCTAAGACAATTATGCTCAGAAGCTTAATTTGGGCAAAACAAAGACAAACAAGTATACAACAAAATGTTCCTTTTTGCATTGCAGTCCACTTGAAAGATATCAACAGATATAGACTTGGCACATACATTTCTAACTATATTCTATATCAATCGTTCAGATGTAATGCATAATATTATTACCAGTATGGAACCTCATATTGTAGGGATGGTAATAAATAGTTCCTATCACTTTTTCTTTTATAATTCTGCCTGGCTCTTCAGTAATTAAATTAGAACAGAGCACTATTTCAGAATGCAAACCTGAACAACATTAAGATCCATTATGTCAAACTTAGCTCTTCTTTGAATGACACGTCGCATGTACTGCACCGCCATCTTAACCTGAAAAATATATATATCGAAGCAAACATAAAATGATGTGACTACAGGAACAAGCAGTGGGGACTAGAACTTGATAAATAATTAACATATATTGTCAAGATCATGTTGCAGGGCTTTACAACATTAACTAGAGCCTTTTCTTATTCTGAGATGCTTATCTTTGATCATAGCCAGAAAACAACATTATATTATAGAGCATCAGCAGCAGTAAACAACACCTTTTCTTGTTATGTATTGCCTACCATTAAGCTAGTAAACAAATTTCATCTACTTGCTCATTCAAGGTTTGCTTGCCTGGCAGCCCAGAATTAGAAAAAATCAGTTGGTATAGGACAACAACATTAGGGTCATGCACACCAAACTGACCAGAGTTGTGAAAAACTTGTAGATTTGCACAAATTCCCTGTAAGGTTTGTATTATTCCTAGATGTAAATGAAGTACCTTAGAACCATAAACCACCAAGTAACATGTAAACCATAATACATACAGCAGTTGATTGTTGCTTAGCTACAAGGATACGAGTGGTATACTCAAGAACCTTAGAATCATAAACTAATTAACGTATAAACCATAATACATCATAATCTGTGTACAAACTACAAAGACTTAAAGTGTGCATTGTTCCAATATTCAGTTCATGAAATAATAATGAAGCAAAATATTCTGCAGAAGATAAACATACTGTGAACTTAGGAACTCGGATTTTGTAAACATCTACAAGATCCATCATTAAGTCATATAAGTTAGAAAAGGCACTGTCCAAAACCATGCCAGCAATTGAGGGGTCTTCTGCTCCATACAGTAGGCTGCATGAAGAATTGAACAGAAGTAGTCATGAGCTAACAAAATGAAATCCCATCAAGCAAAAGCTAGGTCTTTTAAGATATTTTATGGATAAGGATACTGTTAGAAATCAGGATAAAAGAAAATTAACATTTTTATTAATCCGTGGAAGTCTTAAGATGCGCAGTTTTATATCAAAGAGTATGCTACTGTATTCCAATACTTACTAAGATGACATTATCATTGAAAGAAACAGAGCATGCACAAAGAAGAAAGCACAAGCACTTAAACCGAAATACCTTGTAACAGCACCCATTGACCGCCCCCAAAGTCCTATACACGAAACTTCCTTATTATTTCGTAAAAAGGACACCACACATTTGAGATCCTGTTTCTGGGAGTAGTTATATGTTTCAGAACAGTGCAATTACTAAACGTTGAGAATGTTGTTGCAAAATTTATAATGATTATGCACCTCATGCCAACCAAGGCTGACATACTCTCCACCTGATAGCCCTGACCCTGCGAAGTCAAGTGCAAAAAGGGTGATATTTGAAGGAAGAAGTATGATAGCGGCTTCATTTGCATCTGCTCTGCATCCACTGCATTAAGTTAAAGAGAGAGAAAACTGTTAAAAGGTCCAACATTCTTGGTAATTAATTAAGGTAAACACCATATGCAAAAAGGAAATAATTCCATGATTGATCCTGATAACTCATAGGCTGTAACTAGCAGATAAACCCAACACTATGATCGGGATCAAGAGTCAAAAAGTGTGGACTGTAGACAAGTATACTCCAAATTCCATTGAATCAGAATGTTAAAGGAAGGATCGAAAGAGCAATCATATGGATAATAAATTGAGAACACACATGGGCATGAACCAACAAAAGTAAAGTACCTATTTCCATGGCAGTAGATCACACATGGAAGGGCAGTATTTTCTGGGATGACAGCTGGAACATAGTGGCTGCATTTTAACGTCTGGTTTCTTTCGTTCGTAAACTGCCACATACAAGTAAAAGAATAAGGCTAATATACAAGAATGTTGACAACTAACATCAAGTCTTCTCATCAACAAATGAAAGACAGGAAAAGCCTCAATGATTGCTCCCCTTACTTGCCTCCAAGTCTAGACGTTTGTACTTTCTTCCTGCAAGAGTAAACTCTGGCTCCCATAAATACTGATCTGGATTGTACTCTGCACTGTAAATACATAGCCAGTTAACAGCCTTCATACCAGTACATAGAGCTAAAATAATTTGATGAATACCAAAGTTTTGAGGGCTTCCAACAACCATTATTTATGCATCTTAAAGAAAATGCATAAAGTTATTTTAGGAAGGGTACAGTTGGTAGGATTGCACATGTGTTAACTAAATGCAAAAGCCTCTTTCAGTTACTACCGCATCAGTTTACTTTTGGATCTACAACACTTGTGATTACGAACAGCTACTTGTTCAACTAGGGCCTAGTACAAGATTCTCAACGGCAGTTGAAGAACAAACTTTGGCTCCTGTGCGCATTTAACAGTATTTCGAGTACATAACTTTCACATGCTCGCAATTGATAAGATTAGGATGATAACCCAGTATGTGCTCCATTATTCCGTATGCTTGGTTTAGGTACTTATAGATAAATCACAGCGAATTCATACAGATAAATATGGCCATTTACATCCGCCACATACATTGTACTGCAAAAAGGGGTAGCAAAGTCCACCTGCTGGCAGCTTAGAGCAAACTAAATTTCGGCGAAGCGAATGGCAACAAGTCAACAAGGTGATTATCAGTTTACAAAAAGAACAACAAGGTGATTACCGTGGCGGCCGGATGACAAAATTAACGAACTGCTGGATCATCGCGCCGTCGGAAGCTCCCCGACGACGACGCAGCAGCGGAGGAGGCTCCCGGCGCTCATGTACCACATGCACCCCACCAACGTCCCACAAAGCAACCCTCTTCACCCTCGGTTTCCCCTCGCCAGTCCGCCTAAACCCGCCAAATTAACCCGAACCGACTCCAACTGCAAAATACCCCCAAAATTCCAACCGAACAGCCTCAGATCCGCGCCAAACGCGACGGCAGCTCGTGGCTCCTCGAGTTCGCCGGATCCAGCGCGGTCTACGGCGACCCGGGCTCGGAAAGCTCGCCGCGAGCCGGGGAGCCCGGCGAGTCCCGCCGCGGGAGGTGAGGATTTGGGGGGAGGCTCCCGGAGCCGGCGCGCAGGGGGCTCGCGGCGGTGGGGATCAGAGTAGGGCGAGATGGGAGCAGGCGCAGCGGGCGTGGCAAACGTGAACACACACACCCAGTCCCCCACGGCCCCACCTCCACCGAAGTTTTCGAGTTTTTGGCTTTTTAGCTCCCTTACTAATTTATCTTTTAAGTTTAGCGTCTTGCAAATGAAATTGCAAATTTAGTTCGATAACAAATGTCACCTTCTGAGATATAGGATCTGTAGATCCAACTGTCAAGTGGTAAGTCCACCTGTCATGCTATAGGAGTGGCGTAGATGTTTGTAGCAGTATAAAAATATGGTAAGTGACACTATTATAGAACTAGGTATCTCAACCAGCTTATTAAAAGCGGTTTGGTGCGAACCCGCTGTGATGTTCGCACCAGAAGCGGTTCGTTGGCAACAGTCCGGAGAGGGATTTCAGAAGCGGTTTGAGACACGAACCGCTTCTGAATGTTGCGTTCTAGAAGCGGTTCTTGTCTCAAACCGCTTCGAAAATTGAGCGGTTTGAGACAAGAACCGCTTAAACGCAACATCGAAGCGGTTCGTGTCTCAAACCGCTTCTGAAATCCCTCCCGCGCAGCGCATTTAAACCCTTCTTCCTCCATGAGCCAACGGAGGTACGATCGAACAGAGAAAGGCCGGCCCAGCGCTATTCTTGGGGAGGTGCTGTCCAAATTTTTAATTGGAGGTGATTAGCTCCAAATTAAGTGTTTCAAAGTTAGTAACATCATGTGAACATCCTTCTCACCTAGATATTGCTATTTTTTCAATGGATGTGGAGAAATCTTGAACTTTTTAAGCATGATCAAAATTTTGTTTTATATGCTTATTTTTGTTGTTGTATGAAGATGTAGGGTGGAGATCTAGTTCAAAATATGACATTACAAGGTAAAGGTGATTAGAAGCTTTAGATCTAGGTGGTTGTTAGCTTTAGAATCTTAAATATCATAATAAGTTGGGGGAGATCTAGGTACAATGTTGCAAGGAAGTAATTATTGGTGTATGAAATAAAATAGAAAAACATGTAGAAGGATAAAAAATAATTACAAAGGTAGGAAGGGATACAAGATAATTAGAAAGGTAGGTCTTTAATTGGATGACGGTGTAGGTGGAGCTTTTTTTGTTGGGTTTAAATGTAACGAAATTTAAGTTAGGTTATAATTTTTGTAACGAAATTTGTTATAATTTTTAATGAAATTATAACTTGGTGTAAATGAATCGGCAATGGATGTACAATGCGGACCGTCGCTCGAGAGAGTTCATTGATGGCGTGCGAGCTTTTCTCGATCTGCGCGTTGCATTCTTGCCTCGAGCGACTTTATATGTTGTCAGTGTGTAGATTGCAAGAGCGAGAAGGAGCACTCCCAGCGATGGCAAGTTATGAACCACTTGATCATGAGAGGTTTCATGCCAAACTATACCTGTTGGACCAACCATGGCGAAGTTGAGGTGATTAGCCAGGAAGACGATGAAGAAGGCGAGGAAGAGGAAGATGGATTCAACAATATCCCGGACGGCACGCAATCTTTATTCGTGGAAGAAACACTTGGTGACTTTGGTGATGATGAGCTAGACCGGATCTTTGTGTGACGGAGAGGAGACTACGGATGAAAGACGATTCGAGAAGTTCCAGCGCATGTTAGAGGACCACGAACTCCTTTGTACCCAAGCGTAGGCGGGGCCACAAAAAGCTGCGTACCACACTGGAACTCATGCAATGGAAGGCTACAAATGGTGTATCAGATAAGGGATTCGATGAGTTGTTATCACTCGTAAAGAAGTTGCTTCCAGAAGATAACACTCTGCCGAATCTACATATGAAGCCAAGCAAGTCGTCATCCTTTGGGATTAGAAGTCTGAAGATACACGCATGTCCTAATGATTGTATCATGTATCATAATGAGTATGCCGATTTAGATGTTTGTCGGTGTGCGAGAGAATCACGGTATAAGGTGAAGCGTGGCGATCCAGTGAAATAGATTGGGAGCGTAAGAAGAAGAGACATCGGCTAAAGTGTTGTGGTATTTCCTGTGATCCCCGATTGAAGCGTATGTTTGCTAACAAAGCGCATGCCGGATGATGCGTTGGCACAAAGAAGAGCGTAAGGGCGACGGGATGCTTAGACACCCTACGAGATGGCTCACGGTGGAGGAAAGTCGGCCGGACGTGCCGGACTTGCAGATGAGGTGAGAAACATAAGGTTTGGGTTGAGTACCGATGGGATGAATCCTTTCGGAGAATTGAGCGCGACCATAGAACGGCTGTTACACTATGTATCTATAACATTCCTCCATAGTTGTGCATGAAGCGAAAGTACATCATGATGCCGTTGTTGATCCAAGGCCCCAAACAACTTGGAAATGACATCGATATCTACCTGAAACCATTGGTTGAAGATCTTGTGACGTTGTGGGACGATGGTGAAAGGGTATGGGATGAGTACAAAAGGGAGTATTTCACCCTACGTGCATTGTTATTTGTAACAATCAACGGCGCTGCTCTCGGTAACTGTCGGCCTAACTATCAAAGGATATAGAGCCTGCATCCAGTGCTTAGATGAAACGGACGGCATGTACCTGAAAAACTCTCGGAAGGTTGTGTACATAGGTCACCGTAGGTTTCTTCTTACGAGTCACCCGTTGCGGAAGGAAGGCAGGAAATTTAACGGGCAACCAGACCTTCGTGCAAGGCCTCAGCATCGTAGTGGGCCACATGTGTTTGCTATGGTAAAGGATTTGAATGTAGTATTTGGATAGGGTCCTGGAAGCAAACATGTGCAGAATGAGGATGGTCATGCACCCATGTGAAAGAAGAAGTCAATATTTTGGGACTTGCCTTATTGGGAAGTCATGGAGGTTCGTTACTCACTTGACTTCATGCACATCACGAAGAATGTCTGCTTGAACCTGCTAGGCTACATAGATATGTACGGAAAATCGAAAGATACACTGCAAGCTCGGAAGGACCTTAAACTCTTGGAACTAAGGAACGACCTACATCCTAAAAAGAGAGGGAAAGGACAACATTACCTACATCCTGCGAGCTACACTCTAAGCAAAAAAGAGAAAAAAAAGCGTGATAGAGTTCCTGAACAGTGTGAAGGTCCCTTTCGGATCTCCTCAAATGTAAAGAGACTCATAAACACGAAAGAGAATAAAATCGTACACATGAAATCCCATGACTGTCTTGTGTTAATGACACATTTGCTCCCGATGGTGTGAGAGGCATCTTGCCAGAGTGGGTGCGGGGACAATCACAAAGCTGTGTTCTTTTTTCAACGCGGTTTCACAGAAGGTCATTGACCCAGATAAACTAAGTAAGTTGCAGGATGACGTGGTACAAAGTGTGGTTAGTCTTGAGATAATCTTTCCTTTTGCATTCTTTGATATTATGGTTCATCTCACTGTTCAACTTGTCAAAGAGATAAGTATTCTTGGACCCGTGTATCTACACAACATGTTCCCTTTCGAGAGGTATATGAGTGTGCTAAAGAAGTATGTTCATAACCGTTCTCGTCCGGAAGGATGCATTGCCGAGGGTTATGGGACAGAGGAGGTGATTGAGTTTTGTGTGGATTACATTAATGATCTAAACCCGATCGGAGTCCCTATATCACGCCATGAGGAGGCTACGGGAAAAGGGACACTAGGAAGGAAAGCAATTGCATGCAATGATCTTCTTACATTTAAGCAAGCACATTTCACGGTTTTGAAACAATCAAGCAGTAGTGGCCGTATGTCCTTGCGCACAAGAGTATTCTCGCGCGATTTCCGGGAAGTCCGAGGATTGGATAACAACTGAAGCACATGGATTCTTTCGACGCTTGGTTACAAAAGTACATCCTTTTGAAAGGGTCGGACAATGAGCAGTTACACGCTTGGCTCGAGGACCATCTAGTGAAATCGTGATATTCAAGTGCGAGATAAATGGTTACACATTCTACACGGATCGGGATAACAAGAGCACCAACGAATAGCGGTGTCCATATAGGCGCGAAGACAACAAAAGCAAGGTGGATACATATTATGGTTTCATAGAAGAGATATGGGAGCTTGACTATGGACCTTTGAAGGTCCCTCTATTTAAGTGCCAATGGGTCAAACTGACTTCAAGCGGCGTGAAGGTCGACAAATACGGTATGACAATCGTGGACCTCACGCGAGTCGGCTATAGGCGCGAACCATTCATCCTCGCGAACGATGTGAGACAGGTCTTTTATGTAATGGACATGTCAAGCAAACCTAAGAAGCAGAAGGACAAGCAGAAAGATTGTAGTACTAAGCCAAAGCGACACGTGGTTCTCCAAGGCAAACGAAGGATTGTTGGAGTTGAGGGCGTCACGCAGACGAGGAAGAATACGATCGATTCGACAAGATCCTCCTTTCATTTGTGGATGTCGACATAAGCCTCCTCAATGACACAGACGTGGATACTCCTTTCATACGTCGCGATCATAATGAAGGAACACTTGTAAAGACAAAGTATGTTACTACTTAAGATGTACCCTTACTGTATGAAATATGTATATGTAACACGGGTCTTCTACTGTATGAAGTGTTTATTTGGACTGAATGTAAAGTGCCAAAATTCTGGAATGAAACTAAAGTGCTAAAAACTTTTTAAAAAAATTATGGAATAAAAGTAAAGTGCTAAAAGCATTTTTTTTTTAAATTTCTGAAATGAAACTGAAGTGCTAAAAGTTTTTTTAAAAATTATAGAATGAAACTAAATTGCTAAAAGCATTTTTAAAAATTATGGAATGAAACTAAAGTTCTAAAAGCTTTTTAAAAAATTCTGACATTGATTTTCAGAAGCGGTTTGAGAAAAGAACCACTTCTAGAATGCAACATTCAGAAGCGGTTAGTAATATGAACCGCTTGTAGAAGTCCTCCCTCTACAAGCGGTTGGTTCTAAAACACCTTGTAGAGATATTTTACAAGCGGTTGGTTCTAAGAACCGCTTGTAGAAGTGCTCCCTCTACAAGCGGTTGGTTCTAAAACCGCTTGTAGAGATATTTACAAGCGGTTGGTTCTAAGAACCGCTTGTAGAAGTGCTCCTTGTATAAAGTTTACACACCCCGCCCTTTTCTCACACCCCAAATTTTGTAAGTCCCCGCTCGAGACCCCGCGCCGCTGCCTCCTGTGTCTCTCCGACCGCCGCCGTCGTCGCCTCCGTCGAGACCCCGCGCCGCCATCCTTGTCGACGCCGTCGCCCTCCTCCGCCACCCAACCATCCCGGTGCCACTCCACCCCCGCGCCAGTCGACCCCCACGCTAGTGCCATCGTCGTCGTCGCCACTCCACCCCACCGGCGCCTTCTCCGCCACCTCGCCAACGCCTCCTCCGCCACCAAGCCGCCGCCACACCGCCATTTCACCCCGGAGGACCGAGGTACAGCTGTGCACGCCGTCGTCCTCCCTCTCTAATTCGGCTGCCCACAAGGTGTTCGGTGAAATGCCCACAAGGTGTTCGGTTGACAGCATGCCTTTCTTGGTCCTCATGTAGTACTTAATGCTTGGTGTAGAAATTTATGTAATAATATGTTTGTGTTGTAATCGTAATATGGTTGTTTCAAAGTAATATGATATTTATGTCAACATTTTTTTGGAATTAGGATAGATAGCGCAACCAGGACGTGGTGACCCTACTTTCGATGAGGGAGAACAGTTCTTGCTGAACTCCATCGCGCTAGGTAGCATCGAAGGTGATGCTAACGCTGCTGCCGCTGAGGCTAATGTTGGTTCCGGTGAGGCCGTTGAGGCTGCAGCTGATGAAGCCATTGACGCTGGAGCCGCTGAGTCAGTACACAGTTCCGGCGGGATGAGGTATAACCAGAAGAATATAATCCCCGTAGACATGTTAATTAATCGCAATTCATTAATATAATACACTCTGACACGTTTATACATATGTTTATGTATTTCAAGCTCCGTACATCGAGCAACCAATCCAAGCATCGGGGACCTAACAAGAAGCCATCCACAAAGCACGTGTTTACCGACGTTAACAACGAAGGGATGTCGGTTGCCCCTCTTTTAGCAGTTGGGCCGTACAACAACGCTTACGGTTACCACGTGAGGGATCACGTCCCAATTAGCATCAGAAAATGGGCCGAAGTTCCTCAAGCTACCAAGGACCTGCTCTGGCAAGATATTAAGGAAAATTTCATATTTCCTCAAGGGTCCGAAGACAAGGCCAAGAAATTCACTTTGAAGAAGATGGCAACAATGTTTTAGGCGTGGAAGACATCTCTCAGTCGCAAGTATGTGCAGAAGGGAGAAAGACCCGACTTCAACCAATTTCCTAAGTTGGCGGATCACTGGGAAGCATTCGAGGAGTTCAAGTGTCGGTGAAGGCCGGCCGCGAGTCGGAAGAACAAGGCCAATTCACGGATGAAGAAATACCACCACCATCTTGGCACGATGGTTACCTCAAGGTTTGTACCAAAATGGGAGAAGCGGGAAGAAGAATTAATGGCGAAGGACGTCACACCGGCTACCGCTTTGTGGGAAGAGCGCCTACGCAATTGGTTCATGGGTCATGGGGGGAGCCTTTCAGATGACGGCTATTTGGTGATGGCACCAGGAGTACAAGAGGTGGCCAAAGTTGTACAAGTGTCGGCGATCTCGGCGAGTGCGTTGGTGGCGAGCGGGGAGAATGACGAGCTAACACATGCCCTTGAAAACCACGAGCACCGGGACGGACACGAGGTATAGGCAAACTAACGCCGTGGAAGTATGGTTTCGCCAAGGATGCACATACGTACAGGAGCCGGCATAGAAGCAAAACAAGATAATCATATAAAGTGTACCAATTGGAACAAAAGCTCAGAGCAACCCAGGCTAGCATCGGCAACATAATTGCGTAACAAGTATAAATTGCCCTCAGCAAGCTTCAAGGACTAAGTCTGAGCAATAACCCAGACGCCGTGATCAGCCCCTCCGCGCAACGGAGTAGCTGCGCGTCCACCGGGGCCCCTGAAGCGGACAACTTGCTAGCCCGTTATCCCGTGGATGACATAAGGGTTCGCCGCCAGTGTGAGCTACACGTTGATGCGCGTAACCTCTCCATCAAGGTGGCTTACGGCATGGCATATCCGGTAGAGCCGGGCCAGATGTTCCACTACAACGAGATACCCCCGAGTTACTCAAAGGTCATGGTGGATGAGGTGCTGAGCGGATTTGAAGAACTTCACCTCGATATTGCTGGAGGTGACGACGTGACCAAGCTTGGACAGGCCCTCCACAATATCATCCTTTGGCACAAACGGTACATCATATTTTCAGATGGTGTGGACGCGTCATCTCCACCACGGCAACCCACGCCTCCTCCAACGTCACCTCCACGCAATGCCTCACCGGTAAAACAGAGCACGCCTCCTCCACCACCCGCTCCACGCAGAAGCCCTACACCACCACCAGCATCACAAACAAAAAAGAACCCCCCCCAGGAAAACCACGCATCCACCATCTCCTCCGAGGAAGAAGCTCGATAGCAGAATTAAGGCTCCTCCACCTGCTCCCAAGAAGGCGGAGTCCAGCCGATCGACAAAGATAAAGGAACCTCCAAAGAGGGCATATGATATGAATAAGGAGGAGAGTGACACGGTCACTAAAGCAGAATTGGCTGCACACTTCGCAAAAAAGAAGTTAGAGCCAAAGGTACCAATTGATCCAAAAGCGGAGGAACACTTCGCGACATGCCGTGCAAAGCCGCTGCCTGTGCCGTCCAACTATGAACGGACAATAATAAAGGCTACACAGAAGAATAAACATGGTCGGGCGGCGGTAGCAAAGAAGAAGAGAGACCAAGATCAGGAGAACCTCGAGAGGTTTATGAAGGAGGCAGGACTCAGTTCCACAGTTGCAGCTCTTGGATTAATAGATAATCTCCCAATGGCAACAAAGGACAGAAGGCAATTATATCAGTTGGGCTAGGAGCTGATTGACCTAAATGAGATAAAGAATCTGCCAACCAAGATGCGGCAATTTCACGAATGGTACATGACAGAGTTCGCTCAAGGAAGAACAATGTTCCCCCTCTGTATGAAAGAAGATGATTTTAATCGCGGGGACAACACCATATGCCTCGAATTTGAAGACTTATACCATATTTACCATGCCGACACCATCAACGTGTCTCTCATGAGCTGCTGGTGTCTGTAAGTGTCAAGCTCATACCTTTACCGTGTGCTTCCTCGTACAATAAAATTGCAACTCTTAAACTTATACCTTTCTATGTAGAATGGAGATACAACGATGTAGAAAAGAGAATATCTTCAACGTGGGTTTCATCGACCCAGAGATTGTTAACGAGTTCGTCTTTGGATACAACCGAAAGGCTGTTGAAGATTACATTCTCGATGCATTCTTGGGACGACACTACAAACCGTACATATACGCCCTTCAACCCAGTGCGTATATATACAACCTCTCGTTCTTATATTTTCCAAGGCATTTATAATACTACTAGCTAGTTACATATATGTTGCAATACATGAATAGGTTTCTTGGATCCTTCTTGTCATCAAGCTTGATAGCGACCAAATCGTTGTTCAAGACTCAAAAGGACTCGGTGGAAAAATATCAATTTATCATTGACACCCTAAGCGGTATATAGCACATATATATACGATAGTTTTCCTTATTATATATATTGAAATACCTTGCTAATTCCAACTCTGATAATTACTATTCATACTAACGCATCACACAGGGCATTCGCAGGGTTTCGAAAGAAGCAACAAGGAGATTTCGAGAACGAATTTGATGTACAAATAAGCACTCGAGTACGTATTAAAGAATATTAATATGCCGTAACAGTTTTTCATCCCAATAATCGTTTTCTTTTCAAATTTCATCGCAGGTTCTAAAACAGACGGGTGAAAACAACTTATGTGGCTATTATGTGTGCCACTATATGCAAAGTATTACCTACAGAGATGTGCCGACAACCAACGCCGAGGTAGTGTGCACATGTCAATTTCTTAGTACTTACACTTTAATTATATGTCCAGAGATTTATTTACTTCCCGCTTTGTCAGCCCAACATCGATGTGCAAGGCGTGATCCCGCCGCACTGGGTTGCAGCAATCTAAGAACAACTCATCGGCTTTATTGTCGACGAGATTGTATCTACCAAAGGCGAGTTCCATGCAAAAGGTTGGAGAGATTGTCCTGAAATAAGGACAGGTGAACTGACATCAACGTCGACCATGGGCACAAAGAGCGACGCACGCAATAAATGAGCTCAAGATTCGCCCTTTTATTCTTTTAAACTTGTAAAAGTGGCTTATTATTTCATGTGTTCATCAACTTGTTCATTTTTTAGTCTATTAAGTTCGTATTTTTCTGTAAATGAACCTGTAATTATCTGAATGAGTACGCATGAATAATATATATTTAATTGTGTCAAAAAAACTCATGTAGTTCTATTTATTTTAATTATCAAAATCTATATCAAAAACCCCTCTGAAAACATATTCTATATTGAATATAATCAAAACGCTATGCTGTCAGACTCTTCACAAGCGGTTGGTAACACGAACCGCTTGTGGAAGTGTCGAACCACAAGCGGTTCAGGGAACCGCTTGTGATACCTGACGGGGTATCACTCGCGGTTGCTTACAAGCGGTTCTAAAACCGCTTCTGAAAGAAGCGGTTTCGAACCGCTTGTGCATGTCCGATGCGCAGTAGCGTGACTGTTGCGATACAAGAGATATGGATATCTATCATGATCAAGAATGAGCTAGTTTTAGTGTTTTACAACTTCTTCTAATAAGATTTAAATTTGTAAAAAAATAGCCGGAGGAAAAAAAACCCATACTTTTGGAGCATTTATGGGCTGCATGTGGCACCATTTTGCCGCACGTGCACGATGCATGGGCATCATAGGTGGTGCATTGCCTCAAGAATGTCACGGTTGTGTACTGCTTGCTGTATTTTTGCACCCGTCGTCGTGTACCACAGCTTCAAATATATGGACACTAGCTAGTGGAGGTGTTGGGACATCGTGTACGTTTGGATTGTGTTTTCCATTTTATTTGTTTTGTTCTTTTATGTATATTGGGAAAGAGATCAGGGTAATCATGTGGTGGACCTGGGGACTGCCATTTTGGTAGTTGCACGTGGACGGTTGGAGAAAAAAGAGACGACCACATATTTTCCGAGAGTACTATAGTAAAAACGTTGTGCTGATTTTCTATCGTAGCAGTCACTGTAGCAAATACTGAAGCTTGACATTGTTAGTTGATCCAAACAATTCGTCGCATCGATCTAACAATCCGGATGGACGGAGACCGCTTAAATTGCAATCCCCTTATAAACTAGACAGAACCTCATTCATACATTTGTACCTAAAGGGTCTATGGGTGTGTTTGATTTGTACCCCCAACTTGCCTTACAAAATTTTTGGCAACGCCTAAGATTTAGCCCTTGTTTAGATGGTAGCCAAGATTTGGCATGCCCATAGCTGGTTGGTCAGATCCCTTAACTTTCTCAGCAAAACTTTGGTCAAATTGGTGGTGACCAAAACCTTCACCAATCTTTTGGCAAGCCAACTTTGGCGAGGTTAGACCAATGTACAAAATCTCACAGAGATTTCGGAAATCTCAACTGATATTTTGAATCTTGGTGGGGGCGAGATTCCAAATGCTGGTAGAATAAAAAAAATCAAATTGCTACAGTGATTTCGATGAATTTCGTTGAGATTTCGGCTTTTTGACTGATTTAGCACCAAATTTTTTGTGGTGAATTTTAATATCTTTTATGAGGAATACACATGAAATTTTTTTCAAAAAAATACATATATAAAAATTATGCAAAAAATCAGTTTTAAATATACCACCTTGTTATTGCTATTGCCCATATCCATAACTGATGAATTAAAGACAATTTTGATCAAAAGCCTTCATATTATCACGATATGTTGGTGTGAATGTCATATATGCTAATTTTATTTCATATTTATCAATTTTTATCACAATATATATTCATTGTTACCAAATGTAAGTGCTATAATCCAAAAAATCGGTCAAAATACTGTCAAAATTTCTAAATTTAAGGTATTTTATGTGCAAATACTTAGTATTTTACATTAAAACAGATAAAAAATGTAGATAAACGCTTGCATGATTTTTTTCATATTTGTTTCCAATTTTTTCTATCCTCAGGAGACCAATTCACTCGGGGTTAAAAATTGTTGAAATTTCGGCAATTTCGGTTTGCTGCAAACGAAATTGCCAGCTTTCAAATTTTGCTTTTTGAGTTTCGGCTAGATTTTAGCCAAAATTCCAAAACGGATTTCGACCACCTACGAGATATGATCCGAAAACGAAATTTAAAATCTTGGTTAGAATGGGCCCAAACCAAACATACTCCGTATGTACGAAGATGTGTGGTCTTCCTTCAACACATGTTATTCGCGCAAGCCAAAATGATTGTAACGCTGGAGAATTTTGGTCAGTCGATAATCGATATGATTACGCTCTTGTCCCAAGCTGAAATTAGTTGTGCTTTCCATCTTAGGTGCACAGAATATCGGTACTTCCTCCTCGTGGAAATATTTTGCTCCATGGTTAGATTTACAAATTCTTGTCACAAATGCATCAGTTTAATCACTGATGTACACGGGAAAAGATTTTTCTCTTCATACGTCACACGCTTGAAACGTACGGACGCTCGGCATGGCATTGTTTGCCTGAGAAAGGGCGTGTTTAAACATCTTACACCCTGCAGGGTTGTCTTAGCAAAATACTATCTCAGCAGCAGGCAGCTGGGCCTATGTCACCACCAAAATTTATCGGGGCCAAAACGCTTGAATTATACGTCAAAATTATAGAGAACACCCACAATTAGACTTTAGACTTTATTTGATTAGATCATAATCTCCATCCATCTACGTGAACTAGTATAGTGCCTGTGCTAACGCTACGACGGCAGTACTCCGCTTATCAATTAAATGAAAAGATAAGTATGAATACAACACTTAATAATAAAAGAAAAATTTAGAATTTTAAATAAATTTAGAAAGAAAAACAAAACTAAATGGAGATCGAATGGGCGAAAACGGGCTCCCAAAAGATTTTAAATCAAGAAAGAGAAAGAAAAAAAAATTCTGATTTTAGATTTTTTTTTGCAGCTTCCACAGAGAGCACAACGTGCCATGTGCTCTCTGAGCTTGGCCAACGCAAGGGGGAGGAAGGCGAGGGTGGCCACGGGTCGTAGTGGGTCAAGGCAGTGCGGCGAGATCGCCGACCGCCCGCACGGGAGGAGTCACGGTTGCGGTGAATTTCACCGGAAAAGATAACGGTGATGGTTTAGGTTACCTCCAAAATCCGGCGATCTTTACAAGAGGGAGCACTTAGGGATTTACGCAATGCGATGGGGTGGAGGAGAGCTTGTCAGCTTTTATAGCCCCGAAACAAGTATATTTATGGAAACCATAATTTGGGATCAAATCAGATTGGGAGGAAATTTTGACAATAGAGCACGAAATTTGGGGAATTAACACCATAGATGGAAAGAGGAGATTTGGTGCGGGATTGATGGAGCTTTGGAGCTTCTTTCTTGCTTTAATGGAGGGAGGGAAGAGAAGAAGCTTCTCTGGTCTAGGCTGCAGCTAGAAGAAGCTACAGGTGAGTTGTCTTCATTTTTTTAAAATATAGAAGGATTTTTGAAAAGATAACACATTAGGTTAAAAATTTCTAGAAAAATTCTCAAAAGATCTTTCGATTACTTTGTACTTAATAAAATTATTTTCAAAAAAAATTAAATTATAAATTTGCCGAGGCACGGCGGCCGCGACGTCGCTGACCAACAACCTCGCCGCGTCGGCAAAGCCACCGATGGCGACCGTGGAGCCATTGGACTGCGTTCTCCTACATGTTGCCCCATCTCGGTTTCCTTTTCCCAAAGCACGCAATGTATGGTCCTTTCCTTTTCCATGACGTTTGTTTTCTTTTCCTTGATTCCAAGATGTTTGTTTCCTTTTCCTTGTTGATCTTTGGAGGTGAGGAAGGTGCATTGTGGGCCACAGGATGATTTGAAAAATATAAAAATAAAGCTGCGCTCGTAAGCCATTTGGATCCGCAAGGAAAAAAGATAAAATTTAAGCGATTGCTCGCCACTACGGTTCATGAAAAATTTTGAAAAAATTAAGCGGCACTCATGAGACAGTTGGTTCCTTAGATAAAAAATAAAAACAAAAATTCAACGCTCTTCGTGCGCTGAAATTAGGCTTTATGGGGCTAGATCCGTAAAAAAGTCTCGAGAAGGGTCATATTCGGAAAAAAAAATACGATCACAATGCCAGGACAATAAAAAATTCAAATCTTGTTTCCTTGCACGTGGATCCTCCCTGTTTATTTCCTTGTTTGATTCACCCTCCTTCCAAATATGTAGTACCTACAATTTTGGCTAGTAAAAAATTCAAGTCTGGTTTTCTTGCATGCGGATCCTCCTTATTTATTTCCTTGTTTGATTCGCTCTCCTTCCAAATATGTAGGTGGGGGAGGTCTGTTGTGGGCCACAGGGATGATTAGACACACTAAATAATGGCCATCGGATGTGGGTGAGTAAAGCTGAGGAAAGATCTGAGAGGTTAATTTTGATGAAAGCAAGTTTCTAGGGACGTTTTGTTGGGTGCACGAACATTGGACCATCTCTAATGAGGTGCATTATTTAGGGTGAATGTAGAAAAATTTGCTTAAGTACGTTATAAATGGGTATAGATAAACTGGGAATGTAGATCCGGTCCGGATTACAGTCCACCAAACAGGATCTTGAAAGTTGCAAAACCTCAAACCGAATATTCACCCGCTCGTGGCCCCACCTTCACAGGCCAGAACGATTTGGCGCCCGTATCGGTGCAGCTCCACCTCACCGAGAGTTACGTGGGCCCCACATGTCATCGGGACGAGCAGAAGACCGGTGACTCCTGGACGAGAACACCCTCGCACCCTTTCGGGGGTGTAGCAGGGAGGATGGGGGTAGTTTGGTCATTTTGCTGAATGCGTATGGCGTGGTCCTGGTCTCCTGGGCGTGGATTCGTGATTATTTCTGGGTCGTCGACTCGTCCAACTCGCATCTTGGATAGCGTAATGAAGATTTGTTTGATTGTTTAAGTGCGAATTGCTCTACCAACTGTTTGCTGGTGTGTTCATGCCACTTGATGGTACGGGGACGAGGATTTTTTTAAAAAATAATACATTTTATAATTAAAATTGCAAAAATATAATACAAAATAAAAAAATTGCAAAAATATACATCGCTCGCCCGTTGGTTGGGCGACTGACACGTGTCGCCCAACCATTCGGCGACAAATCCTGCGTCGCCCGTTGGGATGTCAACAACGCTGTCCCCTGTCGCCCAACCAGGGGGCGACTTGGCGCCAAATATAGCCGGCAGCCGAGCTCGGCCGAGAGAAGAAGAAAGCGAGGGAGAAGAAAAGAGAAGAGGGAGGAAGAAAAGAGAAAAGAGAAGGGAGGAAAAGAAGAGCAGCGCTGCACGCAGGTAAAATTTTTACCGTTAATTTGTATTTAGTGTTTAGGTTTAGGGTTAGGGCTAAGGTTACATCTAATCATTTTCGCGGTTGATTTTGTTTAGTATTTAGGGTTAGCGTTAGGGTTTGATCTAGTTATTTTCGCAATTTATTTTGTTTAGTGTTTAGGGTTAGATATAGTTATTTTCGCAGTTTATTTTGTTTATTGTTTAGGGTTAGATTTAGTTATTTTCACGGTTTATTTTTTTTAGTGTTTAGGGTTAGAGTTAGTTATTTTCATGGTTTATTTTGTTTAGTGTTTAGGGTTAGGGTTAGATTTAGTTATTTTCACAGTTTATTTTGTTTAGTATTTAGAGTTGTAATCCTGTAGTCGTTGTAGCAGCGTCCAATTTGTTTAGTGTATAGCAAGAAATCATGGCAGTGTTTAGCAACAAAATGTAGTTAAATCTAGTTATATTTTTAGTCGGTTTGCGGAAATGCATGTAGATCGATATGTTTTTTTACATATAGAAGTGCACATATATATTGTTAGGGTTGTAGATGTTTTTTAGAAATAATTTTACTAATGTACATATTTTTCGCATAGTTTTCAGAATCTAGTTTTGTTCTATAACAATATACATACTAATTGAACAACTTGAAAATTTAAGGCCGTAAAAGTTTTTTGCATCAGAAATGGGCACACTTGGTTTTCAAGTAATGATATTTGTAGGAATGTAGATGTTTTTAGAAATAGAAGTAGAAAGATGTATATTTTTAAGAATGTAGATAGATATATATTTCTCCTAGTACTTTTTACGAAGAGTAATTAATTCGTGTGTTAATGAATAGGTTCGCAGATATGTCATAACGAGTTCAATTTAGAATCTTTTATGGAGAAAGGGTTGTCATGTATGGTTCGGAGGGTGCGGATCTGAGTAACTTTCAGTATGTGGATAGAAGTTTAAGTAGGGGGTCGAAGATCGTACATTTGCTTCTGTATTGAATTGGTTGTATTATACGTTTCAGATGGAACAAGAGAAGTGCCAGCTCAAGTTATCTTGCCTTTGCACCATGCGAGATGATCCTGTTTATTGGGAGTTAGTTGAGCTGAAGGGAACTGCATCTTGGAGGTCATATGTGAGGGGGGCGAGGCAACGTGGATGATATCGGGTGCTTTTGGTGCAAGCGTATGAAAGGGTTGTTGCCCCGCGGCAGTAGCTGGATGCTGGTGAGTGTAGTGAGCCTCAAAATGAGTTCACTTATGGTGACACTGAAATTGGGGAGTCTAGCGGGAGCGACATGTTCGGGGTTGCAATGAGGATATCGTCTACAGTGGTGAGCAAGTTGAGATTGGGAGGATGATGGAAACATTGGGCAAGATGCTTGTGGGGCAAGTAGGCGAAGGTGAGAAATTGAGGAAGTAATAGCACAGATGGAAGAGGAAGACCTTGAATATGAACAAATAGAAGTGGAAGACGACGATAACTCGGATGAGGAAGATGAAGATGTTAGTCACTTGTGCCAGCAGATTGGACCACGCATCAATTTAATAACCTGGTTGTAAATGAAGGCAATGATACACCTTAGCAGTATAGCGACAATGAGGTGAGGCCTAACAGCATTTACCCCACAAAAGAGGCAGTGCAGGATGCTATCAAAGATTGGGCCTTATCGCTAAGAAGAACTTTCAGGGTTAAGAAGTCCACCCCAACCTGCTACGACGTGGTGTGCGAGATGGAAGGGTGCCCCTGGAGAGTGCACGCGTACAAGCCCAAATGGGGCACCCACTGGCTATGTTCGAAGGTTGAACATCATAGTTGTATGACTGAGGAAACCCTTGTGGCTCACAGGAACCTGTCGTTCGGTTATATCGCGAGTGTCATGTACCCAGAGATAGTTGAGAACCTGAATTTTGAGCCCCGTGCTATTATCCGAGCAATTGAGAACAGATATCAGTACACAATTAGCTACGGGAAGGCATGGAGGGCGAAGCAGAAGGCCTTGGAAATGAAATTTGGGAAATTTGAAGACTCGTACCATAATCTGCCCGCACTGCTCAGTTGCATTCAGGGAAGAAATCCTGGTACTTTTTATGATTATCAGGACTGTCCGTCAAGCAAGTGGCCGAACAAGAGACATCTGAAGAGAGTTTTCTTCGCATTTGGAGCTTGCATTAGGGCGTTCTATCACGGCTGTCCATTGTTGTGTGTGGACGGCATATTCCTGACCGGGAAATACAAAGGACAAATAATAGCGATTGTGGCGTCGGCGAAAAACGGTCTGCTGTTGCCTTTGCCTTTGTGGAAGCGAGAACTATGAGAGTTGGTGTGGTTCTGCGGAACTTGAAGATCGGGTGGTGAAAACTTCGCCAACATGTGTGCATCTTGCATGCGAGGCATCTTGATCCGCTTAGTGCCATCGACGATTGCAAGCAGGGAAGAGGAGCCATTTCCCTGGACTAACTTGAAGAGCCGATGGTGCATGAGGCATTTAGGCGCGAAATTCTATAAGCAATTCAAGAACAAGGAACTGATGAACATGTTCAAGAGGCTATGTAAGTAGAACCAAGATAGCAAGTTCCGTACTCTTTGGAAGAATCTTGATGAGCTAACAAAAAAACACAAAAAGACTACTAGCAGTGTAACACAGGAGCAGGCAGAGCCTTTATTCCCTCTGGCAATAGAAGATGAGGCGACGAGTCGTCGTCGAAGGCAAAGGCCGATCAAAAGTTTCTCGGACTGGATAAAGCACAAGCCCAAAGAGAAGTGGTCATTGTTACATGACATACATGGTGCTAGATACGGTGTCATGACGACCAACTTGGCGGAGCTGTATAACTGGGTAATGAGAGGGATGAGGTGTCTCCCGTTGGTAGGAATTGTTGAGGGAGTGCTGCGGGGTACAACCAAGTATTTTGTGGATAGTCATAAAGCTGCTGAAGTAGTAATGAGAGATGAGAATACCTTGTACTCAAGCATGATAAGTAAATACAAGGATGAGAAGAGTAAGAAGGCGGGCAAGCATAGAGCTATCAAAGTAGGTTCACGAACATTGCGCTTCGAGGTGATATGCGAGGATAAAGCGGCGGGAATAAACTGGAAGGTTATCACCCAAGAGTGCATCTTACTGAGTTTAATGTCAATGCTCGTGTAACAAACCCCTCTGTTGCATAGACCATGTTCTCATGTGATATTTGCATGTGCATTATTTGGAATGCGACCGGTACATATCTATCTGAATATTTTACAAAGGAAAGGTGATGGCAACTTTGGGGCGAGAGCTATATAGTTATGGTGTTGTCGGTTCTTTCACCACAACCCCTAGTGTCGATGAAAGGTTCTGGGTCCCTGATTTTGATGCAAGATCATACAAAGGAGGCCGTCGCAAAACAAGGTGTATCAGAAATGACATGGATGAGTCTTAAACTGGTAAGCACGTGAAGAAATGTTCGTTGTGCAAGCGAACAGGACACACGTTCAAGAACAGCCAGCCACATAACGAAGAGGATGAAGGAGGAGATGGCAACCCGATGGCGGGGGAGGGATCGTCGTCTGCAAGGCATGGTGGACGACGTCATCGGACTACCGGAGAAGCTATTTGAACTATTAGATGCTGTATGTCAAATTAATATTTTGTTCATGTAATGTGCGTTGTAATCTGTTTGAATATATTTTGCTGATGTAATATGCGTTGTAATCTGTTTGAATATATTTTGCTGATGTATTGTGCGTTGTAATCTGTTTGATTATATTTTGTTGATGTGTACTTATTTGTACGCATTTGGTTCTACGTAATGTTCTGATGCTTGTGTATTTATTTGTACGCATTTGGTTCGATGTATTGTTCTGATGCTTGTGTATTTATTTGTACGCATTTGGTTCTATATATTGTTCTGATGCTTGTACAGTTCTCTATATATAACTTTTCTTTTTGTAATTTGCAGGTATGGCTCACCAGGCTGCAAATGACGACTGACCCTTTGAGTTGGTAGACCCAGTCGTTGACCGTCGTCACCGTGCACACTTCGCCACCGCTTCACCAGAGGAGGGACAGGATCCTCAGGAGCTCTGCGTACTACGGCCGAGGCCACCGCGGGAGCTTTGGACCCTCGATCCACGTTGGCTCCCCAGGTAATGGATTTATGTTTTAATTTCAAAATATACCCGATGCAGTATCATAATTTATTTTAATTAACTAGTGCGATGCTCTTATTAATTTAATATTTTTGTTTCGTAGGCTACGAGCAGCAGGATTGCTGCCACTGGCACGGATGGTGGAGGCACACGCAGGTGCGCAGGGGAGGGACGCGAGCCACCGATTCCCGTTTGACAGGTCCCTTCTCACCGCTCTGGTGGATCGGTGGAAACCGGAGACGCACACCTTCCACTTACCTGTCGGGGAGATGGCGATCACTTTGGAGGACGTCTCCTACCTCCTCGGTCTCCCACGGGGATAGCGTGGACAGGCACTTCGTCCAGTTCACGAGGGCGATCGCGGACGCACCCCTTGACGCCGTCTGCGCGGTACTTCGGGGTTAGCGGTCCTCTGCGCGACGTACCGTGGGCTCTGCGACAGCTGTGGGCGGATTGCCGACGGGTCGATCCTCAGCGAGTGTCCACTGCTTCTGCAGCTTTGGGCATACGAGAGGTTCCAGATCGGGCGCCTCAGCATCGACACGAGTCCTCTTGTACACACTGGTGACGATGATGTCAACGCGCTGACTATGGGCACCATCTGGTGCCACCGACGGGTAAGATAATGCAAACCATGGTTGTGAAACTTACGCTTTAACATTTGTCAGTACTAATGGTAATGTTGTTTTTTCTGTCGTCACTGCAGCCTAGGTGGGCACACAGCACGGTGCGGCTTAGCTACCTGCAGTTCGTCACTGCGTTCGACCACCTCACCGAGGACCACTTACGTTGGACGCTGTACACAGCGCGAGATGTCGAGCTACGTGTGCCGGGTGGGTTGTCCACCCTATGCACACGCGACGCGGCGTACTGGCGTATACGTTGGTTCCTCGTGTTCGACGTCCTGGTCGAGGGCTACACTGTCCATCGAGTGATGAGGCGATTCGGTCACGACAGAGTTCCCGATCGAGTCGGCCGCGAGTCCCACACGGCGTCCACACGTAAGTTCCCTACATCAATGTTCTCTAATCTCTACGGTGTAATGACATGTAATAATGCTATATTTTTGCTTATCCGCAGGCAGACTAGGAGGGGCGGGCATGGGGCACCCCATGGCACGCACGTATAGCGCCATGGGTCGAGGAGTGGGAGGAGCCTTGGATGG
The DNA here is from genome assembly GCA_036346275.1 of Otatea glauca. NCBI lineage: Eukaryota > Viridiplantae > Streptophyta > Magnoliopsida > Poales > Poaceae > Otatea > Otatea glauca. The sequence continues at coordinate 54,095,073 of CM070721.1, forward strand.
CGTCCATGCCGAGGATGCGGCCGTCACGACCCGCAGACGGCGTGTGGGTACCGAGCGGTGGTACACTTCCGTGCCGTGTGCGTTTGGTGCGTGTCGACCGGATCCTTCTAGACACATCCCGGGGTGAGGACATGTATCCCGCCATACGGACTCGGTTACGCACGTGCGGTAAGTTTTGTCTAATGTACGATGCATTTTCGTATTGCATTTTCCAGTTAATGTGTTAGGTTAATTCGTAATGTATTTTGGATGATGTGCTGGCAGGTACTACGAGGAGTCAGGAGTTTCCTTTCTCATCGTCTCATGGGGTAGACGTGACAGAGAGGGCGTGACCTCCTTCTTGCGAGGTTCGGGGAGAGCGCGGACGCACCCTCAAGTTGGCGAGGATGCCGCGCCTCGCGATGTGGTGGCGACGGCGCTCCACAGCGTGCCGCTGCTGCGCAGGAGGAGTGCTCGGTACATCTTCACACGCCACGGCCTCCCATCCCACTATCACGCCGACTTACGCGGGAGGAGGCGAGCCGCCGGACACGCGGTCTAGCACCTCACGTCGGAGGTGAGTGCCGTCACCGCCGTTATGTTGTCTAATTATTTTTGAATGTCACCAACAATTCTTCACTTCTTACAGCTCACGAGCGCGGTGGTTCTCCTCTGCGGCTTTACCTACCCACGGCGACTACGAGGCGGTTTGATGATCGCACCCATGCGGATTTCGACCTCAGCGATGGTGGCGTGTCGAGATGCCGTTGATCTGGATGAGCACGGATCATCGCGATTGCGAGGAGCACCACCACCGGCGCATCCTTCTCGATCGGATTATGCGCTACACCTCGGCTAGACTACAGAGGGCCCACCACGACCTTTGGCGCGATTCACGTACTCACAGGGCATGTTCGCAGGAGGCACGCCAACATGCAGGAGCGCGCGAAATGGGTGCGCCAGTAGTTTGTTATGTTATTTTAGCTTATGTATTTGGTTATTACATTGTGACATACTTTTCATGTTATGTGTTTAGTTGTATCCGATATATTTTTGTTATGTTAGTAACCTCTTACTTTTGGTTATGAAATATTGTTATTCTTTGTTACAGTAGCCCTGCTTTCAAGCATAACGAAGTAATGACGTCAGTGACTTTTCGAGAGCGAATAGCCTACTCACGGCGCAAACCTTGTCGAGCCGATTAGACAAGTCACATGCATCAGCTTTGTCAGCCTTGTCGGGTCGATGAGACAAGTCACATGCATCAGCTTTATCAGCCTTGTCAGGCCGATTAGACAAGTCACATGCATCAGCTTTGTCAGCCTTGTCGTGCAGCTTTGATGATGGGTGACACGAAGTGCAACTTTTCACAGAGGATGCTGGCCCATCAGTGCTGTAGTTGTGTGGAGTAACCCCTCACCACCACTATAAAACCGGTCGAGGGGTAGACATCCAACACCACCAAACCAGCAATACACGTCAGCTGAATCTACACAAATTAGGTCACGATGTCGTTCTCCCGTCGCCTCTTTAGCAAGCAGAAGTCGACCCGCCCCGAGTACCCGGATACTAGTAGCGTTGACGCCCCAGTTCTGCCGGAGTTTGCCCTACCCAAATGCGACTGCAACCTTCTGGCGAAGATGATGCAATCTACCCACGGAGAGACGGCCGCCCGCGCTCACTCATCATTGTGCCCACCCTCAGGGTAAACCCACGGTGTTCATACAATACTGAGGTAATGAAGAAATTTCATGCATCGTTCTTTCTTTTCTTAGCACAACGACCGGTGTTGCTTCTTTCAATGGATCGACGGGATGGAACGACGTGATATCTATCTACAACTGCCATGACGCCTACCCCGCTTCGCCCGAGAACTTCACCTGATGGGAGAGGCCGCCAGGACATGTCCCCGCTCTAGATCGAGCAAACTTCAGGGCCGGTGGGCAAGGGGCCAACCAATCGGTGAGTTTCATGCGACGTACTCATGTTTTACTCACAAAGTAGTAATTCTAAACCAGTTCATCGCATACAGGAGTTCAAAAAGAAACTTACGAAATTGCTCGAGTCAAAGGAGAAACCTCCTAAAGGGCCACCCGAAAGCCCCAACTTTTGCGAACACGGCCTGCAGGCAGTGGTTGATACCTGCCATGATGATCTAGCGGACCGGAGATTCTACCAGTGCCCCTTGGCCGAGGATGAATGGTGCAGCTACTTCAATTGGGTGGATCCGGAGACGTACCACCCACATCTCAAACTTCCTGTATAGGATAACTGGGGGGAGCAACTCTCTCCGTGGTGCTACTACCGCCCAGAAAAGCCAGACCCCGAGTACGCCTACGGTGTTATTCAACGACCAAAGCGGGCATACTGCATTGACTGCAGGGCACGCTTTCGGTTGTACAAGGATAAGCCCAACACACACCTCCTGCACCATATAGTGGAGTGCGAGCCAAAACAGAGCAGGCGTCTCGGCAAGTCTCCGCCAACGACCAACGCAATAGAATTGCAAGAGGGTACCTCCTCTCGAAAATGAAGGGACAAGGGGAAGCAGCCGGCCGAGGTCCGCACCACGCAACAAATCCTTGATGCGTTACGCAGACCATCCGGGGACCTGGGTGGTATTAACATAGGGGACGCCGGAAATCGGGATGACCAAAAAATTCTGTCTTACACACCCGAGACATACGGCATAGGCCACCCATCCGGCGACAGCTGGGAGCACTGCGGATCCCCATGGAGTTCTTTCATAGTAGGTATTGAGCGGTGTCCGAGTACAAATCTCAAAATTTACACGGGTCAGGTAATATGCAGAAAATGTGAGACATCATTCTAGCTGTACCCAGATAGGCGGAACGATCATCTGTTCCACCATGACAAACAATGCTTTCGTTAGTTAATTCGTCAAGCAATTTCGTCATTGTTGTAATGCCCTTGTAATATAATCTAATCTATTGCTTATTTTATCATCTGAACTTTCGATGCATGTGCCCTTATGTATGTTCAACAAATAGTTTAAGTGCTTCGTAGGAATTATTCATAACATGAGTTGTTATGGAAGTGCATGTACAAAGATCAAATGTGGTCCACTGTTCATAAAAATACCGTTTAGACATGATATTTTATGGGCCGACGAAATGGCTAAAAAACATGACATGAGTTGTTGCCGACTATATTACTTAGGGTTGTTGCACTAGTGGAAATTAGATGCAAAGCAAGGTGTAAATTACATATTTCTCCATAATATGGAAGTGCATGTATCAAAGATCAAATGTGGTCCACTGTTCAGAAAAATACCGTTTAGACATGATATTTTACGGGCCTTCGAAAAGGCTGAAAAACATGACATGAGTTGTTGCCGACTATATTACTTAGGGTTGTTGCACTAGTGGAAATTAGATGCAAAGCAAGGTGTAAATTACATATTTCTCCATAATATGGAAGTGCATGTATCAAAGATCAAATATGGTCCACTGTTCATAAAAAAACCGTTTAGACATGATATTGTACGAGCCGCTGAAAAGGCTAAAAACCATGCACTCTACTTGTTCAAGGGAATTTTGAAAATTATTTCAAATTTATCTAGAGCCTAAAAATATTTTACTTGAATCCTAAATCTGTTTATCCAAATATTTTAATATTTTTTTAAGTCTCTCAGATTTTTTTTCAAAATTTGTAAATTTTCTTGCCAAGTCGCCCTACCATTAGGCGATTTCTTCATGTCACCCTACCATTGGGTGACTAGTGACGTGTCGTCGTACCATTGGGCGACTAGTGACGTGTCGCCCTACCATTGGGCGACATTTGTTGTCGCCCAACCGAAGCGCGAGTGAGTCAGCATGTCGCCCTATGGTAGGGCGACAGGGGTATATTTTTGCAATTGTTTTTTTTTCGTAGTATATTTATGCAATTTGAATTATAAAATATATTATTTAAAAAAATTCTGGGGACGAGACCCATGTTTGGCTACGATGAAGACATGTTAATGGACTCTGTCAGGGTGACTGAGGCACGTACAATAATATAATATCAGTTGTCTATATGCTTTGCAACGTTATAATTTTGCCGATGTAGAGGAGAGAGCATAGCTATCTCTTTATAAAGAGACGACCATATAGACAACATAAAACACTATTATATGAGTTATTATCTATAATAACTTTTTTGTTATAATTAAAATATTGTAAGATCTTATAGAGACAACATTAAGATATCATCTATTATATAAATTATTTTTAGTTTTGTTCTTAAATGATATGGAGAAATATATATACAACAGTCGTCTCTACTACTGTACATGATCGAAGTTTCAATTTTAGACTATTGGAAGCTTAAGCTGACTCCTCATGGTTTTTAGAGAAGTTTAAGCCTCACTTAGAGAAACTAAGAGTATATACAATGGTGTGATGTTATTTATTTATATGTTTTGTCACGTAAGATTTGTATTGATATGAATGAGAGAGAAGGAGAGAGAGTATAACTGTATCTTTGTAAAGAGAAGACCATATAGCAAGTATAAAACACTATTGTAGAGTTATTGGCTATAATAAATATTTTCCTCACCATAATTAAAAGATTGTAGGATATCATAAAGACAACCTTAATATATTATCTATTGTAGAAGTGGTTTTTAGTTGTCTTTAGATGATATACATAGTATATAGACACAATCATCTCTGCTATTTTATATCCTCTGCTATGCTATTGTACATCCTCCAATAAAATCCATCTAGAAGCTAGCTTGTGGGAAATCTAAGCTCCCTCTAATAGGATCATGTGTTTTCTATTCTTTTCTTTCTTTTTTTCTAGTTTCACACACAACATGCATGTGGTGCTAAGCCAAAGCCAGCTAGCTACCCCCAAAGCTTATTGTGAGAGAGCAACGCAGGATAAAGATTTACGACGTGTATACTGGAATAAGAAGAAACAGAAAAATGCTTTTCTTCGTTTCTGTGTTTCGTATTACGGCAGTTCGGAATACTTTAGTTTACTGATTTGTAGTCAAATTGAGCGATCCCACGAAAAATTCACACTAGGCCACGTAGAACTTACCGACCAGGGTTCTAAATCTCCGTAAAATTTCGGATTTCAGCTCGAGCCGAGATTTCAAATCTTGGTGGAATCAAAAACTTGAAAATTAGGGTTGCTACAGTATTTTAGTAAAATTTGCCGATATTTTAGCGTTTTGGACCAGTTTGGATGGTTTTTGCACCGGATTTCACACTATTTTTTTTAGAGAATTGTAATGCCATTTATGAGGAATACATGTGAAAAGTTTGTAAAAATATATATACATATACAAATTATGTAACCCTAAACCCTAACTTGGATTTCGGCCTTAAATGATGTATTTCGACTTAAACCTGTCGGCGTTTCGAGCACCGGCAAGTAAATTTGTAAGTCTAAGGGGCCGCGCGTTTCCTCTCCCTGAATGGTTAGACTCAGAAGCCCAAGATGTATACTGGTTCGGGCCGAATGTCCCTACTCCAGTTCGTGTGGTGGTATTAGATTGCCTTGGTGCGTATGGTCGCACGCAGTGTTTAGCGTTTAGAGTTGAAAGTCCTAAGCGAGAATCTTGATTGCACATTCGTAAGGACTTGGCCGTAAGAGTCGGTCTCTCTCTCGCCTCTCTCGTCTGTCCCTCCCTGTGGGCTCTCGCCTCCCTTCATCGAAAATCGTAAGAGGGAAGGGTGAAGCGACCTATACTAAGAGCTTCGGTCCTTCGCTCTAGTGACTGGTCATCGCCCGCCTTGCCCATGCCGGGTCGGTAGTCCCGTTGGGCAGGGCGGTTAGTCTTCCGTCGGAAATGGCGCACACGCTCGTGAGCTTGACGAGGCCGACGCCGCAGTTGTATAACGTTAGTGCCGCCTCGGGAGGCGTGCCTTCGTATTGTTTGTGTGGCCGATGGGACCAAAGCTTGACTTCAGCACCATTATGCCATCTCGGGAAAGAGCCACCGCTCGTGACAACATTTCGATTGACCCGTCAGGTAGGGCACGTGGTGTCACCGATGAAGGCTCCAACACGCGGCTCTGGCGGAGGTTGCCTTGGTTTGGTTGAGTCGGAGGATCCCGACCGCCGCGGGCCGGGAGCCCTACTTGGTCGAGGATGCTTGTCCGGTCGGCCGGGAGGGGCATCTTCGTAGTCCCACAGGTCCTTTGGCCCGCAACGGGCGGTGCGCTTGTTAGGTCTGGGCTGGGCTTGAGGCGGCCGCTTATCATTACGGCCGTTAGGGTGCCCTCGGTATGAGTATTCGTCGGTAGCCCCGAACCCCGAGCGAAGTTCGGATCTGATTGGGGTTGAACTTGGTTGCGAATCATGACCGGGCCCGACTGGTCCGTCCGACCGACTGGGTCGGCCGGTTTCCACCAGATGTGCCCCAACGCGTCCGACGGCCGCCACGGAGCCAGCGGGGCATTCAACCATCGGGAGCTTTTAATCTTTCGCTATGCGTGCGCGCATGGCTTGGCGCGCCTTGGCCGCATGTCTTCTTGGCCGCTTCGGGCTCTGGTGGAGGGCGCTTCGTTTTCCTGCGCTTGCATTTATTTTAGAGACGTTCGATCTCCCTTCGTCTGGGTATATAGGGGCGCTTCCGCTCGTTTGAACGATTGACCCCTAAGCCAGAGTCCTCTTTTTTAATCCTCGAAATGTCTTCGAGGCACCCATTGATCTTCAGCTCCAGCGGTGATGTCGTGGTGGAAGAAGAAGATCCTCCGCCGAGCTGCGGCCGAGTGCGACAGCGATGGTCGAGCTCGGGGAGGAGGAAGAAGCCGTGTCTGTGATGCCGCATTGCCGTCGACGCTACGCCGAGGCCGTTCGAGGCTCAAGGTGGTAAGGGGGCCTCTTGGAGGCGATGGCGCGAGCGAAAGCGTCGGTAAGCGCCAATGCGGCGGCGAAACCGATCTGCCGATTGTAGTCACCAGTAGCGGCGGCTCGAACTCAGAAGTGAGTCGCCGCCGCTGAGTGCACCGACGCCGCATTGATGCTCAAGATATGATACTTGTGCTGAAATAGCTCCACCATATCTTGTAGCTCACAGAGCTTTGAGCCTGTCGGGCGCTTCATGTAACATTGTGTAAAGTTTGAGCACAGTTGGCCTATAACGAAATCTCCTTTCCTTTACAAATATCTTTGCGATGAGCTTGCTTTGTTGTTCCTTAACTCAGTCCTCGAGAATCGACAATCGGCAGGTGATCGCTTCTTTTTGGGCGCAAGCAGTCGGAAGTGCAAACTCATGAATGCTTGTTTAGGGGGTGTTCGAGTGCACGCTAGACGGTGCCTCGATCGGCGAGGACGATTGGATGCCTCTTTGTGAGGTTCGGTACCCAAGTGCTCGCTTAACGTCGTAGCTAGACCGCGCCTTGGTCGGCGGGGGACGACCGGATGCCTCTTCGTGAGGTTCGGTACCCAAGTGCTCGTTTAACATCATAGCTAGACCGCGCCTTGGTGGCGGCAGGACGCACCGGATGCCTCTTCGCGAGGTTCCGTACCCAAGTGCTCGCTTAACGTCGTAGCTAGACCATGCCTTGGTCGGCGGGGACGACCGGATGCCTCTTCGCGAGGTTCCGTACCCAAGTGCTCGCTTAACGTCGTAGCTAGACCGTGCCTTGGTCGGCAGGGACGACCGGATGCCTCTTCACGAGGTTCTGGTACCCAAGTGCTCATTTAACGTCATAGCTAGACCGTGCCTTGGTCGGCAGGGACGACCGGAGGCCTCTTCGTGAGGTTCTGGTACCCAAGTGCTCGTTTAACGTCGTAGCTATACCGTACCTTGGTCGGCAGGGACAACCGGATGCCTCTTCGCGAGGTTCTGGTACCCAAGTGCTCGTTTTACGTCATAGCTGGACGTGCCTCGTTTTACGTCGTAGCTGGACGTGGGCATCCATCCCGAGTCCTCGTCCGGCAAGGGTACCTACGAGAGGAGTGGTCACCGTCTATCCCACACGTATACCCCGTCCGCAGGTGTGGGACCTGGAGGGGGTGAGCGACGCGCGTTTACCCGCGTTGGTTTGAACGTCGTGCTCGTGGAGCTAATAACGGTGGTCCGTGGGTCCCGGAGGTCCTCCCAAGGGGACCCTTCCGAGCGGACGGTCCCAGCAGTAGGTGTCCAGCTCACGTGGGACGACCCATAAAAACCTTTCTTTACTCGATCCCGTATCGGACCCTGGGTCGTCCGCCGACCCAGAGCACAGCTGGCTGTCGCCCATCGATGAGTTCCCGGGAGAGTGTGAAGTATGGTCCCGGACACGAGTTGAGGCGATCGGGTCGTCAGCCGACCTAATCGGAGGCCCACTGTGGGCTCACCTCATACTCGCCCCTTGCTCGATTTCACTGGGCGGCCTTATGTCCATCCGTGGGATAGGCCTTAGACCCCACACTTTTCATTGCCCCGACGCGAGCCATCGAGCTCTTGCCGCTTTGGGACCGCAGCGCCCGGCGCGGCCTCTCGTGACGTGCTCCCGGCAACCGCCTCGCCTAAAGGCGGAGACCGAGAGGTCTCAGGATGCGCGGCCCGAGGCGGTGTCTTTACGGCTCCTGCTGTCTTGTCAGGATTAAATGCAGAGTGGAATTGGAAACTGGCGCATTGTGTGCCTCGACACGGCAGACGAGGACGGCGCGACGCTTCGCTCGGAGGGCTGCTCTGCTCTGGCCGGCGCCCGCTTGGTCGACGTCGGCGCAGCTAGCACGGCGGATGAGGATGTGCGCGACATTTCGCTCGAGGAGGCGTCTGTTCGGCTGGCGCCCGCTTGGCCCTTATAAATAGGGTGAGGGGGTGCTCGAGCAAACCTCTCGCCTTTGCTTCCTCATCTTCGCTTGCTCGAGACAAAAAGAAAGATCGCAGAGCAAGAGAAAGAAAAACTCCAACTTCTCCCTTTCTCACCTTCTCCCATTCTCTCTAGAGATGTCGTGGCCGCGTGCTCCATCCAGTGCAACACACGGCGCTGGCCGGGTGAAGAAAGGGTTCTTGCCTCCGCAGGAGGTCTCAGGGTGGAGAGTGCCGTCTGGGGCCGCCTTCCCCGCGCCGGGGGTCGGCGAGGTCGTCGTACTACTGCTTTATGAGCGCTGGTTCGGGCTCCCACCGCACCCGCTCGCGCGCGGCTTCTTCTTCATTACGAGGCGAGGTGCACCACCTTAACCCCAACGGTCCTTCATATCGCCATCTTCATCACGCCTGTGAAGCTTTTCGGGGATCGAGCCCCATTGGGCTTTGTGGAGGCATTTCTTCCAGCCCTACCGAGGAAAGACAAGTCCCTGACGCGCGGTGCTGTCGGAGTGTGGCTTTCAGCCACGCGCGGGCGCGCAATGGATTATATTGACATGAATCGCCATCGCCCAACCGGGGTGGCACTCCGAGTGGCTCACGCCACGAACTCGGGATAGCACCCGGCTATACCGGCCACCCCGAGATGAAGCCTCGTGGCCGGGCGCCGAGAAGAGGGAGAGGAACCGAGTGGAGGTGATAACGGACTAGATCAAGGTCCAAAAGAAGCGAGGGCTTACAGCGACGTTGTTGCGCGCGATTCATGAAGATGCGCTGCAACCGCTATGGATCGGGCCGCTCCTATGTTCAAGTTCGAGGGGCCATCAATTCGGCAAGGATGATGGCGAGGAGCTCCTTGTCGGAGATCGGGACGGGTATCCGCCGTGAAGGGCGATGCGCTGATCGAGGCGGCGGTGGTTACCCCGAGCCATTTTCGCCCGGAATCGCCAACTCGTAATTTGAGGTAGCTTTTTTCTCCTTTTTCCTTTCTCCGGCTGGCGCCTACCCGATCATGGTCTTTACGCTCTCGTGGGCTTGTCGATGGTCTCCCCGGCGCCGCAGGGAGAAGGAGCCGAGGGCCGAGGCCCGCATGGTCTCAGGTAATTGAGGCCGCGCGCAAGAAACGCAAAGAGGAGAAGAGGAGGCGGCGGGAGAAGGAACGCTGGCCGCAAGAGCGCGGGCGAGGACGATCGGAGACCACTTCCGCGGTCGACTCTACCAACAAAGAATGAAACCGGGCGACACCCATACCACGGTATCCGTCCGATTCGTCGCCACGGGGCAACCCTTACGGAGGTTCGCGGGCGAGCATAGCGCGCCGACGCGTGCCCAAGTGGAGATGTCCTCAGAGAATCGCCCTCGGAAGCGGAAGGTCGACTCGCCCGCAAGGAGGACCGACAAAGAGGCGGCCGCCGCCGTCCGATCGGGCGCAGTAAGTGTCCCTCTTTGACCGGTAACAGAGGGTAGTCTAAGCAAATTATTGATTGTTTGTGGCGCGCGGTGTTTACTCAAGGGCGGCCGCAATCGCAGCCTTCGAGCATAGCATTAGCGCGACCGACCGAGGAAGGCGAGCGCAGGTCGAGGAGGCCCCGGTCGGTCCGACCGGGACGGTTCCACGGCGGCAGACGGAGTCGCCGGTGGAGCAGACGATGGTTCCGGTCGGGCGGAGGCGAGACGGCCCACCGCCCCTGAGTCGGATCTTCCTCCTCGGTCGAGGGAGGTCGTGGAATTGCCGCCGCCACCAGTGGAGCCCACCGGCAGAGCGCGCCCGGACCACCGAGGAGGCGATCCAAGAGTCCGAGCCGATCCTCCGAGTCGAGGAGGTGTCGAGCGGCCTCCTCGTGCAAGCGCGGGCCGCCTAAGCGGCTCGGATTCGCCGCCTCGCCGACGCTTAATTTTGTCGGTGGCGGCTAATCCGGCGGCCGACCATCTCGATGGATGACCGGCCGAGGGTCACGAATGGGCCGCCCTCCGACAAGATTAGCGCCCGCGCCGAGACCAAGCGGATCCAGAGGAGCGGGTCGCGCTTTCAGAGCTCCGGCAAGGCGCCGGACGCGTTGTCGCAAATGATTCTTCCGGCTAGCTTGGTAAGTCGTTAGGCCTCGCTCTCATAACTTTCAGCAGATTCGCCGGGCTAACGGAGTGTTGCGCGCTTGTAGCGCTTGCGCGTACCCGCCGGGGACAAGTCGCGTTCATCATGGGCGCACGGCTATAAATTAGCCAAGAGGCGCGTGACCGCTTGGCCTCGAAGTTGCGCAACGCCCGAGGCTCGGGCCGCGGAGCAAAAGCGCGCGGAGGAAGCCCGCCAGAGCCGGCCTCGGCCCGGCCGGGCCTTGCTCGAGGAGTGCCGACGAGCCGCCTTTGGCCGCTGGCGGCAGAGCTCGAATCCTCTTGGCGGGGCGAGCAACGCTAAGGACCGCCGTGGCGGGAGGCGATCACAGGCGGCCGGAGGCGCCAACCTTCGTGTTGAGTTGACCAGCTCGAGAGGGCGCCGAGATAGCGCGCGCCGCTTGGCCGGATCTCGCCAAGTCTGTGGCCGCCTCTCGGATTTGGAGAGCTCTACGAGCGAAGAGCTCGATTCTTATATCGATTTCAGACGCTAGCTTATGGGGCGCTTTTCGACCGACTCGACCGCGCAGTTGCGTAAGAACCTGGTGGCGCCGTGGAGGCACGGCGACGCTTCTACGTGCCCGTGACGAGGCGGTCACGGCTACGGACGGGCGAGGCGGCACCAAGGAAACCGAGGGTGGCCGGGCAAGGCCGCCGCAGAGTCAGAGGCCCTTTGCGAGGTCGCCAAGATGTCCGCGACCGTGTTCTGGAACTGTGGCGGGTCCGAGCGCGCCGCCATCATGGCCGGCTCGAGTGCCGGCACGCCGAGAGCGCGTGATCGGGCGCCAGACTGGGCTTCTCGGCGCTGGCCAATACCATCTCCCACTACGACGGCATCGACCTCGCGGTGGTGAGCAGCGGTGTCGCTGGGAATCGGACCAACGACGAGATCGACAGACTCGAGCTCCAAGTCGAGCCGCATGCTCGAGAGATTGCCAGCCACATCTCGCCGCGGAGTGCCCTCCAATAAGAATAAGGAGAAGTTAGAAACATCCCCCTTTTATTGTAAAGACTATTGTTTGTAAATAATCTTAAAACTTAGCAAGTTCCAGCATGCCTCTTGTCCTCGTTTATGTTATGGTGCACGCTTGACCGGCCATAGCCTTAAGGACCGCTGGGGTCGCTTATGCGTAAGTCGTGTCATTTTGGAAGGGCAAAAGGATGCGAACTTTGGTCACAAAGATTCTCACGCATTTGTGAGGGATAGGAGTGTTCCTGATCGCCAAAGATCGCCCGCCGCACTTCCTTCTTCCGCTAAGTGCTACTGCAACCATAGCCGCTAGGCGAGGCCGTAGTACTTGGGTCGAGAGGGTTACCGCCGAAGGACTCGGCTAGTCGGGTCACCGACCCGCATGAGCGCGTGAGTTAGCCGTGGTTTGCGCGAGAGAGTGTTCCGACCGACCAAGGGCCGCACCGCTGGGCACTTCCTTCTTCTCGCAAGCGCTACTGCAACCATAGTCACCGGGCGAGGCCAGAGCACTTGGGCTGAGAGGGTTACCGCCAGAAGGACCTCGTGGTCGATTGGGTCACCTACCCGATGAGCGCTGACCGAAGCGGCTCAACGGGCGCTTAACGGCAGCCCCCGAGCATCGCATCGGCATCGGTGCTCTAAGGAAGGGTAAAGACGATGCAAGGAATAAGAAAAGAACTTAGAGATAGAATCGCTTTAACTTTTCTATGTTCCATGCATTGGGAAGGACGGACCATCCGCGCCCTGAGTCGAAGGTGCTGGGTCGAACAACCTCCACGACGGTGAAGGTGCCTTCCTGTATGCGGCGTAGAGCTTGTGCTCGCTTTGCCGGTCCGACCTCGGCAGACCGTGTCGCCGGCACCAAGGATCGCCTCAACTCGATGGTCGTGGTAGCATCGCAGAGCTTGTTGATATTTGGTCGATCGCATCGGCTACATCGCGGCGCCGCCGAAATGGGTCGATGGCGCCTTGTTGCGAGGCGAGCCCCGAGCCTTGTCGAAGGCTTGTAGTCTTGGGACGCCATATTCTGTGTCACAAGGTGATGATTTCAGATAGATGTAGCTGGGGACCGCCATGAACTTTGCATAGCATGGCCTCCCAAGGATGGCGTAGATCCGGAAAACCCACGACCTCAAAAGTGAGGGTCTCGTGCGAAATTTTCCGGGCCTCCAAAGGTGACGTGCAGTCGACCGCCTGAGCGGTGGGCTCTGCTGCCGTGGATGACGCCGTGGAAGGCGCCTTGCTCTCTACGGAGACTCGAGCGGGGACCCCATGGCGCCGAGCCGCCTCAACATAGAGGATGTTGAGGCCGTTGCCACCGCCCATTAGCACCTTTGTGAGGCGCTTCTTCCCATTAACGGGTTGACCACAAGCGGTATCTCCCTACTGTGGACGGATCGGGTGATCGGTCCGATCAAGGTGATCGGGACTCACCATCAAGATATTGGGGACAACCTGGCGTGATGGTGTGGACCTCGCAGAGGCGAGCTTGAGCTTGCGCTTGTCGTCGGCGAGCATACCGATCCGCCGAAGATCATAAGGCGCCATCGGGTCCGGGAACTTGTCGTCGCCATCTTTTCCGCCTGTGGCCGGGCCGCTTCTTTCCTTTTCCCGCCGCATCGTGGGGTCGCAGGAGAGGAAGCGCCTTAGACCTCGCATCCTGCAGATTTGTGTTTGACGGGAACCTGCAGTGGGCACAAGTCGCCCATCAACTTTTCGGCGGTCGGGCACGACGGCCGGTCGCACCGCCGCTTGGGTATGGACCGACGGTCGCACCACTTGGGCCTCGCGGACCGCTTCCCGTGCCACTTTCGCTTGTCTGAGCGGTCTAAGGGGACTCGGCCAAGCGCCGGGTCTTGCTTAGTTTTGCCATCCTCAAAGATGAGCCCCACAGCCTCCTCACCGAGGCGTAGTTAGTGGCGATGTCCGTAAGCTCCTTGGTGGTTCTGGGCTTGACGCACCCGCTTTGTGCACCAAGGCCTTACAGAGGTGTCAGAGATGAACGCCCCACGACATCGCATCGGAGATGTCGGAGCTTCATTGCATTAGCGGAGAAGCGCCGATGTAATCCCGAGAGTTTCTCCCTGGCCGCTGCAGCCAGTCGCAGGAGTTCCTGTGGCGCTTGTATGTGCTCCTCGAAGTTACCGACGAAGAGGGTCTTCAGTCGCCTGGGCCTCGATGGTCTTTGCGGGCAAGTATTCGAGCCGTGCTCGAGCCGAGTCCGCGAGGTAGATTGGGAGATATTAGATGATGAAGAGGTCATCCGCTGTTCTCGCCGCAAGACGCGAGCCGATAGTCCTCAAGCCATACGCCGGGATTCGTGAGCCCCAGCAGTATTTGGCTATGTTGGTTGGTGCCTCGACCTCGTAGGGAAATCCGCATGGCGATTCCTCGCGTAAGGCTCGTGGTCCCGACCATCGGGCTTGGGCTACGGTGGTGGTGGCGCCTACGCCCACAATACGCGAGCGGGCGGCCTTGTCCGCCGCTTTTTTCAGGCTCGAGGGTGGCGCGGACGCCGAGGCGCCGCCGAGGCGCCGGGCGCACCGGTGCGCGAGGGTCGAGGTTGTTCGTGGTGCGCCGCCGCTTTGCCGCCCAACCGGCCCGAGCAAGCTGACGGGCCCGGCGCCGAGGTGGCACCCGAGTGGTGGAGCCGAGGCTCGCATGTGCCGTGACGGCCAGACGCTTCCACCAGCCCCGGAGGTTCTCGCACGTGGCTTTGGCCTCCGGTCACCGCTCAAGAAGGCATCGAGCAAAGATCGCACCGTGAGCCACGCTTCGACTTGCGTGGGGAAGAACCGAGGGTCGCGACTCTTCCACCAGCCTTGTGGTGTACTCCGACGCGGCCGCCGCGCCGCCAAGCATCCGCGGGGCTCGGCTCATCCCGCCTGTGTTGGCCTCGAGCCGGTCGAGCCGCCCTTCGCTCCTCCAGCCAGCCACGCCGGCTCCTGGCTCACGAGCTTGACCGCTGCTCGGCGCCGCTGGTATTCTCCTCTTGCGCCTTAGGGCGCCGGATGGGGCCCCAGAGTCGCGGGTTACGGGCAAGTCGATCGTGGTCGCCATGTTGCACTCGCGAGAGTGCCGTCATGGGCGGTTTGCTCCGTGCTCGAGCTAGAGTCGTGGCTAGAAGAATCTTCCAAGAACAGGATGAGGCCTGCATGTAGCCGCCATCGCCACAAGTTAGAGCTCATGGAGGTGACATGGTCACCGCCTGACCCACGAGCTATTGCCGTAAGTGGCGGGTGTTTCGGTTCCGACTGGCTCTGAGGGGTGCCCTGCCGAGTTTGGCGAGGTCGCCGAGATGGCGCCAGCTCCCGACGGTGCCCGTCTCCGAGACGGCCGATAAGCACGAGCCTCCGCCGGGCGGTGGCGGTCGAGGAGCCGGCGATCCGCTTCGACGCAGCCGTGCCATCGCGGTGAAGAATGCAATCGTGGAGGCAAACAGAACTGAGATGTTGATGAAGACGCCGCAATGGCCCCTACCCGGCGCGCCAACCGCCGGTGTTTCGAGCACCGCAAGTAAATTTGTAAGTCTAAGGGTCGCGCTCTCTCCCCGAATGGTTAGACTCTAAGCCTAAGATGTATACCGTTCGGCCGAATCTCCTACCCTGTGGTGGTATTATTGCCTTCGTGCGTATGGTCGCACCGTGTTTACATGTTTAGAGCCGAAAGTCCTAGCGAGAATGCCGATTGCCTATTCGTAAGGACTTGGCCAAGAGTCGCCTCTCGTCCCTTCTCGTCTGCCCCTCCTCTGTGGGCTCTCGCTCTTCATAGTAGGGAGGCGGCAGTTACATCGAAAATCGGAGAGGAAGGGTGAAGCGACTATGCTAAGAGCTTCGTCCTTCGCCTAGTGATCGTCATCGCCCGCCTTGCCCATGCCGGTCGGAGTCCCGCTAGGGTGGTTAGCCGCTCCGTCGGAAATGGCGACCGCTTCCGTGAGCTCGACGAGGCCGACGCCGCAGTTGTATAACATTGGTGCCGCCGGAGGAGCGTGTTTTCAGATTGTTCGCGGATCGCCGATGGGACCTAAGCTTGACTTCGTGAGCTATTATGCCATTTGGGGAAAGAGCCACCGCTTCGTGACACTACTTCGATTGACCTCGTCCGTGGGGCACGTGGTCGTCAGCCGGTGAAGGCTCCGACACGCGGCTCCTGGGCGGAGGTTGCCTTGGTTTGGTTGGAGTCAGAGGATCCCGACCCGCCGCGGGGTCGGGAGCCGATTTGGTCAGGATGCTCGGCCCGGCTCTACGGGAGGGCATCTTTCGTAGTCCCACGGGTCCTTTGGTCGGCAATGGGCCCGGTGCCGCTTGTTAGGTCGGAGCTGGGCTTGAGGCGGCCTGCTTATCATTCTGGGCCGTTGGGGTGCCCCTGGTATGAGTATTCGTCAAAACCCTAACTTAGATTTTGGTCTAAACCCTAACTTTGATTTTGGCCTTAAATGATGTATTTTGACCTAAACCCTAACTTGAATTTTGGCCTTAAATAATATATTTCGGACTTAAATTGTATTTTGGTCTAAACCCTAATTTGGATTTTGGCTTTAAATGATGTATTTCGCTCTAAACCCTAACTCGGATTTCGACTTTAAATTATGTATTTTGGACTAAACCCCTAACCCTAACTTTGAAATTTTATGTGCAAATACTTAGTATTTTGCATTCAAACAGATAGAAAATGTAGATAAATACTTGCATAATTTTTTTTCATATTTTCTTCCTAATTTTTTCTAGCCTCGGAAGTCTATTTCAGAGGGTGTTCAAAATCACCAAAATTTTGACCAATTTTGTCGATTTTTTTGTGATTTTGGCCGAAATTGCTGTTTTGGGTTCTTCAAAAATTTTGGATTTAAAATTTGGTTTTTGAATTATTCCGAAAACTCACCGAAATTTTGGATTTCGTCCGCCCGAGATATGATGCGAAAATGAAATTTGAAACCTTGTTACCGACACCCTCAGTAATCAGAGAACTCTCACTTTAGCAATGGCGTTTTACTTAGGGTTAACTTAGGGTCTGTTTGTTTAGGCTTGAGCTTAAGCTTATTTGGCTTCTAGTCCTCCATAAGCCACAAGCCAAAACAAACAGTAATTTTTCAGCCAGCTGGAGAGGAGAAGCTCCAGCCCTATTTGCACTATGCCAGAGAAGCAAGGAAAACGCTGCTTCTTTGGGCTGGCTGGTGCTTCTGAAAATCCCACCTCCCTGATACCCTTGCAACTTAACACTTATTTACCGCCAAATGCCATCCCTTATATTGAGAAAATACCCGTTTTTTCCACTCCTCAATTCCCCGACCTCCCCAATTGTTGGCTGTGGGCTACGCGAGGCGACCGTGGCGGCATAGCTAGGTTTCGGCCGCGCCGCACCGCCCTACTCCCCGCCTCGTCGAACGACGTTCCCGGCGCGACCTCCGCCCTCCGCCCCGCCTCGTTGGAGCTGCTCGCCCCACGCCGGTCGCTACATTCGAGTGAAGGTGATGTTGAGACTGATTTAAGTGATTGTGATATTGCTGCTACATTGAGAGCTAAGAAAGAAAAGACGGCACAGATTCTTGTATGATGTTTATGTTACTCTTGTGCATGGTGCAAAGTACCTTAACAAAAGAAAGAAGAAGGAGCATAGGTGTACTGGTCAACAGTGGACCTTTGATACTTTAGGGTCTACAGAAGAATGTTACAAAATGTTTAGAATGACAAGGCCTTGTTTTGATGCATTGCATGATACCTTGGTACAACATTATGGATTGAAAGCAACAAAGTTTATGTGTTCTGAAGAGGCCCTTGCAATGTTTCTATGGCTGTTGGTGGACCTCAATCTGTGAGCCAAGTGCACAATCGCTTCCATAGATCAACAGACACCATCCATAGAAAGTTCAGGCATGTGTTGAAATGCTTGAATACAATGGCTGCAGACATCATAAAACCTATTGATCCCAATTTCATAACCATGCATGAGAGACTTCGTGATTCAAGATTCTCACCACACTTCAACAATTGCATGGGTGCAATTGATGGGACACATATACCAGTTGTTGTGCCAGCTGATGAGATGATTAACCATGTTGGTCGCCATGGGTTTGCAACACAGAATGTCATGGCAGTATGTGACTTTGACATGAGATTCACCTCCATAGTATCCGGGTGGCTGTGTTCGCATTACACCACACAAGGATATTCGTGGATACACTGACAAGTACAAGGAGAGGTTTCCACATCCTCCACTGTATAAATTCTTTAAATACATTAACTATAATACACATAGTTGTTTATGTTGTCTTTCGCTAACATATGTAATTTGTAGGCAAATATTATCTTGTTGATTCTGGTTATCGAAACGAACCTGGCTATCTTGCACCATACAAAGGATAAAAGTATCATCTACCTGAGTTACGCCAAGGCCGAGCACCAAGTGGTAAAAAAAGTTGTTCAATTATACTCATTCCTTGCTCCGTAATGTCATTGAGCGCGCATTTGGTGTGTTGAAGCAAAAATGGTGCATCTTACGGGCTGTCCCTAGTTACCCAATAAAGAAGCAAACGAGGATTATCATCGCGTGCATGGCGCTGCATAACTTTATTAGAGAGAGCCAACTGTTTGATAAGCACTTTCATAAGTGTGACCATGATGAGAACTACATTCCTCCAGGGCATGTAGTTTCCACAACTGGGGGAAACCATGAGGGAGAAGGCAATGTGGACATGATCGCCACTCGTAAAGCTATCACGATGGGTCGGGTCGCCAGAGGTTGATTGGAGTATGAAATAATGATGATCAGTGGTTCATTTTGGTGTAACTATGATATATAATTGGACTATGACAATGACTTTATTAATAATATTTTCTATTATGTGCAATCTTTCATGTATCACATTTTCATTGTTAAATATGATTAAAATCAGGTGATTTATGATAAATCCAGACAAAATACACAATTTCAGGTAAATCCCGTCGAAATCAGGTAGTTCATGCTTAAAACAAATTCTAAAACACGCCAATTACCCTTAAATCAAGACACTCAAGACTTACAATAGAATTTACAAAGACACATGGGCGTTTGGACATTCCACTCCCATCCAAAGACCACCATGTGTTCACGAGCCGAACTAAACG
The DNA here is from genome assembly GCA_036346275.1 of Otatea glauca. Taxonomy (NCBI): domain Eukaryota; kingdom Viridiplantae; phylum Streptophyta; class Magnoliopsida; order Poales; family Poaceae; genus Otatea; species Otatea glauca. The sequence continues at coordinate 54,113,989 of CM070721.1, forward strand.
AACAAAGAAGTCTCTTCCACTCCACCTCCACTCCAGCAGACTGGATGGCTTCTTTCACCCAAAGAACTTCTCCTCCACTCCAAACTTAAACGGACACAGCCTTAGGTCATTTAACTATACATCTTAAGGTAAACATCAAACAAACTAAAATTAAGAAATGTAGGGGGTACCAATTCAGTAAACATCCGGACAATGCAGCTAGCAAAGATTCAGCCGTACATCGTGCCACAGTATGCGATTCAAGTTACTTCCTCCTTTCTCCATGATATTTGTCGAGGAAAAAAAACTAAAATTAAAATTACAAAAAAAAAATTTGTTATCGTCCCTGTATTGGGTGGTTTTTGTCCTGCCGTTACTTCGGTTAACTGGGCCGTTAGCAGAGGGATATATCGCCCATATATGGGGCGATCGCTCTATATACGGGCGACCGGCGTCTATTTTTGCAAATTCATAACGCCTAGTTTTGAAAAAAAGATTTAAAATAAATATTAAATAAAAAAATTCTCAGTTAGGCTGAACTTGTAGGCCTATCGGGGCGTTAGCCCAAAGTGATCTGGCTAGAGCAAATGTTCAGTGCACAAACAGTAAGAAACCTATTCGTCCTCCAGAGAAAAGGTAGAAGCCTAGTTTTCGGAACAAAACATCTGAAAGTAATCCTAGAACAAAACCTCCGAAAGAAAGGCGCTCTAAGCACGTCATGATTCCAGGCGCAGCTCCAGGTCCAGGGTAGGGTTCAAGCATCATGCAGGCCACGTTTGGAACTCGGGAACCTTTTCTGATTCCTGCAGGAATTGAGCCGTTTTTGTGTGAAATTTCTGGGTTTGGTGTTAGCTCCGGTGGCAGCAAATTTGCAATTTGCCAAAGTTATCAACTGTAGGATCAGCTATCAAGACGAGCAGTCCTGACTTCTGAATGTGTGAGACGGTGGCAGCCTAGCAGGTGCGGCCTTCGCTGCTGCTTGCTCCACTATTCCCTGCTGCTTGCTGCCTTCAGAAAAGCTGACCACCTTCCTGAGAAAGTGAAGTGAGCGTCTGTATGCACGAGCGACTTCAAATTTTCCCGCTACTTTTTTCTAGCTCCCGCAGCTTGCCCATCCAAGCCGACGGAAATAACGGAACTGCCCCCACTGCATCGCCTCGCCTCTGTCCCGTCCCGTTAAGTGGTCAAAGCAGCTTAGCGGCGCGAGGTGAAATTGTGAAAATGCTACAGCGAGGCCCCGCCTCACCTGGCGGGCGGCGCACACGAGATTGGCGCTTGTTTGCCGCCGCCGCCGAGGAACAACAAGGACGGCACGGCACGCAAGGACCAAGCTCACGTGGCTGGCTCCTTCCTTGGTCACGGGCGAGCGGCGAGACAGGGTCACAGGAGTCTGCTGAGTAATAATCCACTAATCCATCGTCAGATTGTTATCACTCCTACGGATTTTTCTTAACTTTTAATTATTTTTAAACTCTCTAGCCTCTGGGTACCTTCCATTTTTTTTTACTTTTGGTATATCCTAGTACTAGCACAATTTATATTTTGGTTATAGTTATCATACTGGTATTAGTCGTTATGTATTATTTCGGCAACTAAATCGGTACAAAGTAGCACTATATACCATAATAGCCTTAATACTGTCATATCAGCCCGATACCGATCGATATCGGTCATACCGGCTTTGATACCGATCAGTACCAGCCGTACCAGTTTCGATAACGATCAATACCAATCATATCGATAGAATTGATAATATAGCTTATTGAACTATATGTTATATTTGATACTTGATAGTACTATTACGTGTTTGGAATAATCTTATAAATGAAATTTGATGTATATAATTAAACATATATACTTATAAATATAAATTATTATATTTAATCCGAAATTACAAGAATATACCATTTCATGAATTAAACCAATATAGCCTCCCATGCGATACTAAGAAGCGTGATTTTGATACCAATATAGTCTTGTTACAGCACAACATCAAACTACCGGGCACAGTTTCTCCTCACGAAGGATTGAGAGACGGTTTGTTTTTGCTTTTAATTCTGTATTCTGATCTAAAAATATAATAAAAAACAATCAGCTTAATTCTCACAATCCAGCCCACCCATATACACTAAAATTCATAATTAATTTCATATATGTTTTTAGATTCCAGTTTTTAAAGAATCAGTTTCTCTACAACCACAATCCAGAATCAGCTTTTAGAGAATCTAAAGCAAAACAAACCGCCCTGAATCGACCACGTACCATGGTTCGGATGGGTCTTTCCGTACTTGCGGCAACAAGTCAAAAACAAAAACAATGCACAGCCAACTGTTAAGGAACCTCGCTATCGAATAGTCCGGGGTTCCCGAACGGATCTGAATTAGAGAACAGAGAGAGAAAGAGAGACACAAGTTTAGGGAGAACGACGACTGAATTCTTTATTGCTATTCTGATTTCTTGTACATAGGGGAGACCCCCCTCCTCCTTTTATAGTAGTCGTCTAGGGTTTCGGCTAAGGGACCATCGTGGGCTTTTCAGCGACGCTTCGTGCGTGGAAGCCGAGGCAGCGGCGACGGTGGCTTCTGCCGAGGGGCGAGCGGCGCAAGACGGGTCGGGCGGCGTGGCGGCCGCGGCTCTGGCGCCGGAGTGTGGCGCTATGCGCTTTGGGCGCAGGTTTCAGCGGCGGAAGCCGAGGCGTCGCGGCTTGACGCGCAGCGCAGCGAGGACGGCCGCCGAGGACGCTGGCGGATGGGGCGCCGGCGGCTACGGCGCGAGGTGGCGCTAAGGGCGGCGGCGCACGGAGGCCGAGGCGGCGGATGGCCGCAAGCCGGCCGGCGACAGCTCAAGGCTGGCAAGGCCGAGGCGGCGGATGGTCGCGAGCCGGGTGGCGCGACGCTGGCCGAGGAGGCGCCGACGCTCGAGCGGCGAGGCGCGAGGGCGCGCCGCGGCATTTCTTGCGCGGAGGCGCTGCGCGCTGGAGCCGAGGCGCCTTACCGACGGCGAGGGCGGGCGCGCGGCGGCGCGGCGCGAGGCGGCGCTGCCGAGGCAAGGATGGCGGCGGCGACGCTGGCCGGGGCGAGGCCGACGGCACGTGAGCCCTGGTGGCAACGCGGGGCGCTTGCGCTGGGCCGGCGTCGCGCGGCGGCGGCGGCCGCGGCGCGGAGCGGCTTCATGCGCAGGCCGAGGCGAGAAGGGTCGCGGCGCGCGCGCAAGCCGAGGCAACGACAATGGCGCCGGCGGCTTCGATCCGGGCGGCCGAGGCAAGACGGAGGCGGGCTTGGAGCCGCTGGCCGAGGCGCACTCACGGCGGGCGAGGGCGCTGCGGCGCTGCACCAACCGAGTTGACGCCGATGGCGATGTCGTGGCGGCGCGACGACGGCGGCTGCGCAGGCGCTGCACCGGCAGAATGACGGCCGAGCCGGCGCGCGGCGGGACGTTGCGGGTTGGAGTCGCGGCGGCCCGGGCGAGGAACCGGCCGATGCGGCCGCGAGCCAGTCGGGCGATGGCGCGCGCGACGCCGCCGGGCGACGAGCACGGCGACGGCTTTCAGGCGTGATACGAGGCCGACGGCGCTTGCTGCCAGATCGAGACGGCGGCGAGTGCTTCGAGCACACGCCGCTGTGTTCTTCCTTTTTTGTGTGTATGAACAGTAGATTCGTGTACTGTAGCTTCATATTGTTGTAGCTTCTTGCCACGTGACGGACAGTATCAGATGCGTAGGTTAGATGTATACATAGAATCAACAAGCGTTTAGATTCAATCATCAATTCTCACCATTTCTCACCTATTCAATCCGTTCACCGGTAGAGCTTCGTGCTGATAACGTGTTAAGGAACCTCGCTATCGAATAGTCCGGGGTTCCCGAACAGATCTGAATTGGAGAACAGAGAGAGAAAGAGAGACACAAGTTTAGGGAGAACGACGACTGAATTCTTTATTGCTATTCTGATTTCTTGTACATAAGGAGGGATCCTCTCCTCCTTTTATAGTAGTCGCCTAGGGTTTCAGCTAAGGGACCATCGTGGACTTTTCATTGGGCCACGTGATTTCCCAACACCAACAACTTAGCTGCCGCATTACATGCTGAAAACGCTACCACCTACCCCGTGTTCCTTGTCCACAAATTAAAAGGGGAATCCTAGCATGCGTCAAACTATGTTAAATCAAACCCGACGAACTTAACAATCGAATTTGTTTTGTTACATACCGCTACGCCAAAACTTGATGTAGGGTTTCGACAACAAGACACCGCATTTAACACCTTGTTCAGAGCGTACACCGATTTGACTCAGAACCGACAAGGTAAAAATATGAAATTCACTCAAAAATCGATCGTAAAGATCAATCGGCTTAGACTTAATCAGCTTGAAGCCGATCAAGATCGAAGTAACAAGGTAAATCTAATTAGCCGATTAAGGCTAATCAGAGGATAAAGGTAGACCGATTTCAAGAAGGCGATGCGCAACAAAATCGTAACAAATCAAACTCGGGTGTAATTGACGAAGATCAACGATCGGCGATGCGCAACTTTATTGATCAAGATCGATTCTGTAAACTAAATTACAAAAGCTACTCCTAGTCGATGTGAAGGAAGAAAGTAAAAGTCGGTTGATTGTATTGTGTTGATGTTGTTTGCAATTTGCTTTGGCTCTTCTTTTATACCTCCTACCGATAATGTCCTATTACAAAGACGCTTCAAGTCCTCGATCCAGATCGGCCTTATCTCTGACGGTTGTTTTTCTTTTTTAAAAATCTTGCGCTACTAAAATATCTCCAATCCTTTCCATCCCGTCTGTTAATTTCAGATCTTTGACTTTATTGCCAATTTTGACCAAGCTTGCCAAATTTTGGTGCAAACATATACCCCCATTTTTGAGAAATGACTTGTCATCCGTCAAAAATTTCACTTATCGGCTTTTCCAATCGGCTAACCGCTGAACTTCACTCAATAATCGCTACTTTATTTGCATTGTAATTTTCTCGACACAAAGGTAGTGCGTTTAACCGCCGCGTCTTTTGAGATCCGCCTCCGCTGCTTCAAATTTTCACCACGTTATAAAATGCGCCCCACCTCTGGCCATTCCTCACGCGCACAATCTCTCGACTTTTGAAAATCGACTTTCGCCTAGTCCGTTGCTCAATCTTCCTCAATCGCTTGCATCCTCCTTCATCAATCGGCTTGCTAAGATCACCAAATGGACGCGAGTCGTACTTATTCCAATCCCTAACAAGAAAGATCAAGATTTCTTGGTCCGATAGGAAATCTAGATGCCAAAGACGGTTATTAGCCAGATATTCCCGCCGCCTCTATCGGCCATCGTTTTAATATAGAGAGTCGGGAAAAAGCTTGTGGTATGGCCGACGGCGCCAAAGGATGGAGATCTCGTACATTCGCGTAGCTGCCGTAAAAAGAAGAGTGGGAAAGGATGGGTATAGCCGAGTGCATCCTCTCTCATTAGCCGATCCGAAGCCAATGAGCCCTTAGTGGCCACGGCTTGCTATTTCGGTCGGAGACCTTCAATGTCTTTCTGTTCGTGATCGTCCCATCGCCCGACCCTTATGGATATAGCCCAATTGTGTTGCCTTAGGCCGATGGCTAACAGATATCGACTTATAGCGCAAACCGAAATACAAGCTCATTCAATCTAAAGGAGAAGGTCATGTAAGTACATCAATAACAATAATAAAGTGAATGGGTCAGATCGATGAAGAACATGTTGCTTTCTTGAATTTGTGGTTAGACCGATTTTTGTTTTGCGGTGCTTCTTTGGGACCAACACAAGTATATCACCTAATAGCAGAGCGTTGGTAGAGGGCCGTCGCTAGCATTGGGAAAATGTTTCTAGGAGCGCTTTGTCGATGATGCATGTGATTAGAGTCGGCTTTTTCTTTCGATTTGCCGATTTTGCGTCGGCAATGTAGGCGGTCCCTCTCGTTCATCCAAGTATGGTTATACCGCTTATTTAGCCGATCATTCAAATTAAATCCTCTAAGACTCGGCATTTCCTCACGAAGACACACCGTAAAATGCGATCCCTGCATTCAGAGCCACCGATCTTATGGCGAAAGATACATCATGTGTTTCGCAAAGAAGAAGATTACTCCGATTGGCCTAAGAAAATACTTATCCTTCTTTCTAAACTTGATAACAATGATTTTAACCAACAAGATTTCTTCAGTTATACCAGCGCAGCCGATTTTGAATGGCCATCATTTCTTCATCTCGATTCTGACAGTTCTGAGATGCCTGAATCGACTTTAGGCTTCTTCAAACTTTTCATTTCTTCGAGTGTTTTGCATGTTGGTTTTAACACGAGAAACCGTACCTTTCAACCTTCTTATGAATTCTATCACCCTTCCACCTTTGCTGCATAATTGTTTCGCCAAATGATCCCGCCTTTCATTCCTTGACTTGGTTCAAATTTAGACCGAGTACGATCTTTAGCCGCAACCGATATGGTCTTGAAAATAGCCGATGACTTGCGATCAAATCCTTGCCTCACTTTGTTTTGAATAATCATCGATCTAGCCGATTCTCTCGCATGGTGGTCTTCAATCGCGAAGCACTTCTCCTTGATCGCACTCCATCGGCTATTATCAATGCCCTCTTCCCGCACCTTCCCGAGCCGATGGTATCTTCTGACACCGATTCGCGATTTAATCAAGCTCGGATATGATAATACGAGTCTTATGAATGTTATCAAGAGGTATTAGTCGATTTTACTCTTCTTTATCGTAGCTCATATGATTTTATCTCATTGGCTTTATCCTTTTCTTTGCGTACTAAAGCACGGCAAGAAACCGATTGATGCTCCCGCAGCTAGTAAAGAGAAACGATCGCACAAGGCAATCGCGCCACGGCTATACTCGTTCCTTGGGCATCCAAAGTCCATCTTTGTCCGATGAAAGGCAACAAAGAACCAAGTAAGTTATGCCCGATCATCTTTTGTTCCTTTTCATTTTCCTTCATCAACTAACTTTCCAGCCAATGGATTCTCAGAAAAGAAGAAGCCGAAGTCCACCAAGGTTCCTGCCAAGAAAAAATACTCCAAACCACAAGAACAAAGTGGCGAAAGTTCACCGCACGGATCGGCTACTGCTCAGGTATTTTCCCAAAGAATTTACAGATCTGACTTGTTCCATCGGTTCTCATTATATTTTTATTTCTTTCACCATCAGATCAAGACAAGTGGCCAACATTTCGCCAACTTACTGCATATATCGCCAAAGAGTCATTGCCCTCACCGATACTGCCAAGAATCGCAGCAGCCGTAAAACCTCTCGATCCATCCAACATCCTTGGCTTTAATCTATCCGATTTGATGATCCAGAGATCTTTGCACCGATGATTATATTTCAAATTCAAAAATCATCGCGACTTCAAAAGACGATCGGTCAGTAGTTTCATCGGCTCTCGAATGCAAGAGCGCCTTAACAAGCTGTTTGACTTGGTGTCAAGGCCGCAATCGAGATCCCGAATAATAATCACCGATTCGAGATGCCATGGTCGCGCTTGAAACCGATCTACCACAGAGGCCATGGTCGACCGTCAAGTGTGCCATCCGGATGATAAGAAGGCTTTGGTGGAGGCAACAAGAAAGGAAATCAAAGAGAGCGGCCAGAAGCCGACCAGAGGATCCTTGACAAAATGGTTGCAGAGACAAAGGCCAAAAAGAAAAATTTGATGTAACCATGGAAACTCAAGGCTAACAAAACTCTCTTCGTAAATTGGAGACTACTAGAAAATTTCTTGAGGAAGAACTGTCAAAGACGATGAAGCTCATCAAGGCCAAGATTCCTTTGAAAGACTTCATCGCCGCCAAGGAGCGTAGGTAGAAATAGCATCTACCGTGGCACCTTCAAAGAGCAATCGGCCAAACTTGTACCCATTCCAGAAGTGCATGTAAGATGATGACTCGATGAGGTACAGAAACTATAGCCAAGGCGATCGAGCTCTATCGGCTTTAGGTGCACGACTCTCGTGTTCGGGATGTAAAACTTAATTAGCTATTCCTTCGTAAACACTTGTTCGAGTACTTTGTAATTTTGTTATGTTTGTAATCGGCTGTTTAACCGATTTAATTTTCTGTAAGTTTAATCTGCAATCTCTTTTAGCCAAACAGCATCGTGTTAACTTGGCCTCTAGACGAAATCTTTAGTCAGCTAGGCTCCAATCCACACACTAGGAAGTACCTTTTTAAATACCTCCCATTTATAGCCTTAGGCAATGCATATCCTTCCAACGTCTCTAGTACGTACGAATTTCCACCGACTAGCCGATTAACTTTGTATGGCCCTTCCCACGTAGGTGACCATTTTCCAAACCGGTTATCCTTCGAACCAACAAGCAATATCGTTTTCCATACCAAATCGGCTTGATTGAAAGACTTAGGCATAACCTTCTTATTATATGCCCTTGCAACCCTGATTTTATTTTTCTTAAGCCGATCAAGCGTGGACAAACGTAATTCGCTAGCTCGTCTAAATTGTCGATCATTAAATCGTTATATTCTTGAGCCGACAAACCATTTTGCCTCGCTATTCAGACGATTCAATGTTGATTTCTACGTAGAACGGCTTCTTGTCCATACACCAATTAGTAAGGTGAAAGCTTCGCCGCTCCATGATAGGATAGCCGATACGCCCAAAGCGACTCGATAGAGTTGAGTGCCAATTCCTTGGCTTTTCATCAATTTTTCTCTTGATCGCTTGATTAGCGCTTTATTGGACGACTTGGCTTGTCCGTTAGCTCGAAAGCGTAGTATGGGAAGAATTTAACAATTTGATCCCTAAACTCATCGCGTAATTCAAATTCGATAGACATGAATACCGTACCTTGATCGGTCGTGATTGTTTGTGGTATTCCAAACCGATGGACGATATGTTCATTCACAAAACCAATTGCCTCAACATCGTCACCTTTTAAGTGGTACACCGACCCACTTTGATAAATAATCGGTTGTGGCTTAATAAACTTGTGGCCTTTACTCAAGCAGAAATATTTGGCCGATTATATCTATTCCCAACCCCTAAACGCCAAGGTTTGATAATTGATGTAAACCGATGTTGGTGCTAGTTGTATGTTGCTAAACTTCGACATGTCCGACATCCTTTATAATACTTGAAACAATCTTCCAAAGATCGCTGGCCAAAAATAACTCGTCCGTCTCGAGCATCCATTTCATCTTATGCGCCGATTGATGAGAACCACAAATGCCTTCGTACTTCACCCATCGCTACCCGCGCTTCTTCGCATCAAGACATCTTAACAACAAACCTTCCATAATTCGATAATATAGTATATCGCTCATAACAACATATTTCAACGCTTGTCGCCAGATCTTTCGCTCCGCGGCTTGATGGATCGATTAGATAATCTTTAATTTGCGTTCTCCAATCGCGATATATCGTGCACATAATCGCTTTGTTTATCGATTCGGTCTCCGACTTTGGCCAAAATCTTTATATCCCGATGCTTGTTGGGCTAAAGATTAGCTCTATCGCTCAATTCACGAGGAACATGACCGATAGAAAACGATGTAAAAGAACCGATGATTTCTAAACATTGTTCTAAATACTTCAAGAACACTCCATCTCGACATAGGTACAATCCTTCACTTGTCAGACAACCAACAAGTGAGTCACCATATACCTCAACAAAGATCGACCCCAATATTTTCCAACAATTGCGTGCCTTTGAGCAATGCTTCAGACTCGCCCGTTGTTTGAACATCGCTATTTAGCCGTAATGCAAATTCGGGTTATGCCTTTGGGTGTGGTGAGTACAATGCCGATACCATCACCTTCCCCGCATACTAATCCACAAAGAATAGCTGCCATGGTGTGACCGAGACTAAGTTTGCCGTGTCATGTCCTCGTTATAAAATCGGCTAGGACTTGTCCTTTGACCGCTGGCCGATTCATATGATAAGTCGAACTCGACCAAGGCGTAAGCCCATTTGCCAAGTCGACCTCGTAGAATAGGAGCCGATAATATATATTTTATAACATCGGTTTTGCGATCACTTTGCAAGCCGATGCTAATATGTAATGCCTTAACTTTGTGCACGAGAAGTACAAAGATAAACATAATTTCTCGATAAAAGGGTACTGATTTCTGCCTAGCAACCGTCGGCTTAAATAAAAGATAACCCTTTCTTTACCATGCACCTCTTGTGCCAAAACAGCTCCAATAGTATCTTCTTCAATAAACATATAGTCCGAAGGAACCCTTTTTGAGGCGCACCAAATCGGAGGGTTGGACAAATACCTTTAATTTCATCGAAAGCCTTCACGATTGGCTCTACATAAATTCTTCATTGTCCTTAATTTTAGCAATGGAGTAAAAGCACGAATCCTTCCGAGAGGTTTGAGATGAACCGACGGAGATAGTTAATTTTGCCGATCAACTTTTGTAACTCATTCTTGCATGTCGGTGGTTTGGTATTGGCTATAGCTCGACTCGCTTGATCGACTTCAATTCCCTTTCATGCACCATGAAGCCCAGAACCGCCCACCGACACGCCTAACGCAAGCACTTGAAAGGATTCATCTTTAGGCCGTGCGATCTTATGTTCTTAAAACTCTTTCTAAATCGCCAAGTGTCGCAAATCTTCTCGCAGATTTTACTACTACGCCATCAATATAAATTTCGATAATGTGGCCGATTAAGTCGTGAAAGATCAAATTCATTGCTCACGATATGTTGCTCCAGGCGCTCTTCAAGCCGAAAGTCATCACCGCCACTCAAACAATCCTATTGCACCAGACATCCGAAAGTTGTCTTCAGATATCGGCCGCCATGAGTATCCGGTTATACCCGCATTACCATCTAGAAAACTTATGATCTTGTTCCCGACGCAAAGATCGATGAGCATATCGGCTATTGGCATCGGATATTCATCTTTGGTGTCGCTTGTTCAAATCTCTAAAGTCGATACATACTCAAGCTTTCTATTTTTCTTCATAACAGAACAATGTTGAAACCCACTCCGCATATCGGCAAGGCCCGATAAATTTTGCTTCCAACAACCGCTCTATCTCTTCTTTTATAATTTGGTACAAGGCCGGATTGAAACGCCTAGGATATCGTTTAAACGGCCGATAGCCCGATTTTATAGGTAGCCGATGTTCCACCATTGACGGTATAATCCGCATCTCATGATATTCCCTAGCAAAACAATCCTTATAATTTCTAAGGATTTTATCGCTTTTCTTTGTACGCTACATCTAAACTTGCACTAACAAAAGTTGGTCTTTTTCTATCACCGCTACCTATATCTACTTCTTCAAGCAAATCGGTGGATGTAAAACCTGACCTAACTTTTCAATTTCTTCAAAGTCTTCTATGGCTTCGTAGCTATCCGTTGTTTGCCGATAGCTTTGCATTTTATCCTGTAACTCCTTTAGTGCTTTTCTTGTCCCCATCAACAGAACACTTCGCTTGCCCGATCAAAAGTGCCCGCTTGACACTAATCGGCATGAGCTCCGATTTGCTTACGATATGAAATCACAATCGCCCAAATGCCTTGCCCGATATGCACCGGCTTCTTCGTGTTGCCGCTTGCGCCGAGCTAGCCATGGCGATATGAGCGGATGTGTCGGCGGTGACGACCTCGACTTCTCTCCGCTCCATCGAACAAGCGCTTGATGCATGGTCGATGGGATACAACATTGGCATGAATCCAATCCCGACCGAGCAAAGACATCGTAGTTTCCTTTGGCGCCGACATAAAAACGCCGCCGGCAAAGTCTTGCTACCGATACCGATTATGTGACCATGACACCTTTGCCTCAGAGGGTCACCGTGAAGTCATTTAGAACCATGTTAGTTTTAATTAAGTCTTCATCGACTTACCCGCTTGCACGTCGGTACGGCATCGTTCACCGTGGCTCTCCGCCTACCAAAGATCCTTGATATCGCTTCCCATTTATATATCCTTTTAGATACAATGGTTTCAGATGCCGATGATCATCCCCGGTTTTCAAAGATGGCGCTCAACGCCAGAGCACACCGAGCAACCACCTCTTTGGCCGATCGGCTCGACTTTGAACTCTACCGCAATGTGAACACCATGTTGATATCCATAGAGAGGTGTCGCCCCAACCACGGAGAATCCAAGTCATCACCGATTCAAAATCTTCTTCGCCGCTTTCTTCTCCATTCTTTCTTGACGATTTGATCGGACGGGTTCGTTAAACGCTTGCCTCTTTGTTTCTCGGACGGCTTCACGGATCTCTTGCGCCCTTAGCCTCGCCGCCGCCGCGCAGGATCGGCTAAGACCGGATAGACACCACCGGGTTTAGGTTCCACCGGCTCAGATTTGACCACCAAATCTTCTTGATTAGAATTGGGCTCGTATCTTGAGTTGGTTCGGTTCTTGATCCGTTTAGATATTCTCTCGTGAATGTGCCTTCAGAACTTCGCCTTGCTCTCGAATTGGCCAGATAGCTTATCTCTAGCCGATTGCCTTGGCCAATCCTCTTGGGGATAATGCTCCATCGGGCATGTGTATGGTGATGGCAACGCTCTCCTCTTTCCCAGCAAAACTGCCAAAAGGGACACCTTCTATGTGCCCTCTCCACATTCTCGGTGCGGTACAAGTTATCCGACCGGCGAGCCTTATACCGTGGTCGGCTATTCATCCTCTCGTATTTCTCCATTAATTGTAAAAATGTTGGTCCTAACCTTTCGCTCTGCCTTAATGGAGACTTTTCTGCTTTGTACCATTTACCTACCTGAGGATTCCCCTTGGGTTTGATGGTTCTTGAATTTTTTCCTTCACGATCGGCTTCTATTTGTAAAGAGCCAATTGTAATCTTCAGTGTTTGATCGCCGTTCGAGCTTGTTTGGATGTTGACTTATCGATCCCTTTTCTCTTTCGTCATGCATCGCTCTTTTCCTTTAGCCGAACAACGCACCATGTTGATGGGAAACGGATCAACATCAACTTGCATGGTCGGCTCATCAAGAAACTTCAACCGACCATCCTCACAGCGCATTGGATCCGCTGACTAAGATATTGCACCATTAGTGTTATGCGAATAAGAATGATGCCACTTGCAATACCTGTGTTTCTTGATCTCATCGGCGACAGATCACATGCCCTCCGGCAATCGGATTATCTTTTCTGCGTATAAATCAAAAATACGATCGCACTTAGAAACATCGAAGAGTACTTAACCTCCGACTTGTTCCTAGTCGGCTTAAGCTAAGAATGTACTAAGGACTTTTTGGATCCTTTTACCCATTCGGCTATGTTTATTTCTCTTCCTCGCCTTCCGATGAGTCACTTGGACAATACTCAACCATATTGACCTTAGCCTTGCCCTTTTCTTTGTTATTGCTATTTTTAAATCGTCTTTGAACACTTTATTATCGGTGAATCGGCTTTCTTGAGCCGATACGCGATGCAATAAGTGGCTAAGGTCGGTGAATTCTTGTCCTCCGAATTTCTCCTTAAGCGCGGAATCAAACCTTGAAATGCTAAATCGCAAGTTGGTTATCGTGCAATGTGACGCTAAAACACCGATTCCTAATTTCTAAATCTCTTGACGTAATCCGCTATCGATTCCCAAACTTTTGGCGCATGTAACTTAGATCCAAATCTCGAGCCCAAACCGCTCAAAAGAAGTATTCATGAAATCGGCTTTCCAAATCGCTCCATAAATGGACCGACCGAGGCAAGCAAGTGAACCAAGTAAACGCCCCGCATGAGACAACGGAATAGTCTAATTTTAAGCCCGTCGGATCGGGCCGCTTCACCGCATTGCACGATAAAGCGCCCAACGTGTTTCAGGTGGTGATAGAATCATCCCGCAGAATTTGGCTAAGTCCGAACTCAAATTATGAGGGTTGGGCATGCGATCTATGTAATCGGGATACGGCTTTCTATAGCCGATAACCTTCCTTTTTGATTGTATGCCGAATTGGTCCCTCAAAACGGCAGAGATCTGATCGGCCCAATTAGCATTATCGGCCATAGCAGGCCCTTGATAATATCTGTCATAATCGGCGTTCTGCCCCCCAAGTACGAGCTCGGGTTGCCAATTACGTTGTCCTGCCGGTGCGCGATCATACTACTCGTGCCGATTACGTCTGACTTGAGGTTCCAGCGCTGGGACAAATGGTTCTGAGTATGTTACTACCCTGTGTGGACCTGGGTTCCTAAGCAGGGTAGGCTCTTGTGGGAATCTTTCGGAGCCAATCGGCTGTGAAACCGATTGGGGAAAAGCATAGAACGGAGCCGACGGCGTCAAATTGGTTGATGCGTCTAAGTTAGTAGCGTCGGTGTAGGAGTGATAATGACTTACTCCACTTGACCGAGGATCCCTAGGCAATATGATCGTGGGTTGTGTGGGCATCATGGTGGGGGTGGTTACACCGATGGTTTAGGATCGCCATTGTGCTCTTCGTGTTTTGTGCTATCAAAAACAGGTAATTGGGCGTAGTTTGCAATGGGTCAAGCGCACTTCCGACGAGGCTAACTCTCGGCTATAGATTTGACGCTATTCGCTATCATCGGCTTAAGGGTTGTCACGAGAGCCAATGATTGGTTTATTAAAGCGTGGTGCACTGACTGATTAATCATAGTCGATAATTCACTTGAGCAGCAGATATCGGCTTACTCGCTCGCTACACCCGCATCTCCTGTATGCTGACCGCTTCAGGCGGATTTTTGAGTGACGCCACGCCCGGTTTTTTGATAACGACTTAGCATCATCTCTTCTAGCGCAGCCTTTCGAGCCTCAATTTCCTGACGTTGTTCCGCGGTCAAATCGTCCATTGTTGGGACGATTATGGCTTCTGTGTTTAGATATGATGGTGGAATCGACTTTCCTGATGAAGACATTGTCCCACCGGGCGTGCTAAGAGTGTGTTGGCGTCAAAAACTTGATGTAGGGTTTCACAACAAAGACACCGCATTTAACACCTTGTTCAGAGCGTGCGGTCGATTTGACTCAGAATCGACAAGGTAAAAATATGAAATTCACTCAAAAGCCGATCGTAAAGATCAATCGGCTTAGACTTAATCAGCTTGAAGCCGATCAAGATCGAAGTAACAAGGTAAATCTAATTAGCCGATTAAGGCTAATCAGAGGATAAAGTTAGACCGATTCTGAAGAAGGCGATGCGCAACAAAATCAGAACAAATCAAACCTGGGGTGTAATTGACGAAGATCAACGATCGGCGAAGCGCAACTTTATTGATCAAGATCGATTACAGAAACTAAATTACAAAAGCCACTCCTAGTCGACAGGAAGGAAGAAAGTAAAAGCTGGTTGATTGTATTGTGTTGATGTTGTTTGCAATTTGCTTTGGCCCTTCTTTTATACCTCCTACCGATAATGTCCTATTACAAAGACGCTTCAAGTCCCGATCCAGACGGCCTTATCTCGAACGGTTGTTTTTCTTTTTTAAAAATCTTGCAGTTACCAAAATATCTCCAATCCTTTCCATCCTGTCCGTTAATTCTGTATCTTTGACTTTATTGCCAATTTTGACCAAGCTTGCCAAATTTTGGTGCAAACATATACCCCCCATTTTTGAGAAATGACTTGTCATCTGTCAAAAATTTCACTTATCGGCTTTTCCAATCGGCTAACCGTTGAACTTCACTCAATAACTGCTACTTTATTTGCGTTGTAATTCTCTGACACAAAGGTAGTGCGTTTTAACTGCTCGCGTCTTTTGAGATCCAGCTCCGCTGCTTCAAATTTTCACCACGTTATAAAATGCGCCCCCACTCTGGCCATTCCTCACGCGCACAATCTCTCGACTCTTGAAAATCGACTTTCGCCTAGTCCGTTGCTCAATCTTCCTCAATCGCTTGCATCCTCCTTCATCAATCGGCTTGCTAAGATCACCAAATGGACGCGAGTCGTACTTATTCCAATCCCTAACAAGAAAGATCAAGATTTCCTTGGTCCGATAGGAAATCTAGATACCAAAGACGGTTATTAGCCAGATATTCCCGCCCCCTCTATCGGCCATCGGTTTTAATATAGAGAGTGGGAAAAAGCTTCAGGTATGGCCGACGGCGCCAAAGGATGGAGATCCCGTACATTCGCGTAGCCGCCGTAAAAAGAAGAGTGGGAAAGGATGGGTATAGCTGAGTGCATCCCTCTCTCATTAGCCGATCCAGAAGCCAATGAGCCCTTAGTGGCCACGGCTTGCTATTTCTGGTCGGAGACCTTCAATGTCTTTCTGTTCCGTACTGGTCCCATCGGCCCGACCCTTATGGATATAGCCCAATTGTGTTGCCTTAGGCCAGATGGCGAACAGATATCGACTTATAGCGGCAAACCGAAATACAAGCTCATTCAATCTAAAGGAGAAGGCTGGCGTAAGTACATCAATAACAATAATAAAGTGAATGGGCCGGTATCAGATGAAGAACATGTTGCTTTCTTGAATTTGTGGTTAGACCGATTTTTGTTTTGCGGTGCTTCTTTGGGACCAACACAAGTATATCAGCTAATAGCAGAGCGGTTGGTAGAGGGCCGTCTGCTAGCATTGGGAAAAATGTTTCTGGGAGCCGTTTGTCAGATGATGCATGTGATTAGGAGTCGGCTTTTTACTGGATTTGCCAGATTTTGCGTCGGCAATGTAGGCGGTCCTCTCTGGTTCATCCAAGTATGGTTATACTGCTTATTTAGCCGATCATTCAAATTAAATCCCTCGGAAGACTCGGCATTTCCTCACGAAGACACACCAGAAAATGCAGTCCCAGAATTCAGAGCCAGCCGATCTTATGGCGAAAGATACATCATGTGTTCTGGCAGCAAGAAGATTACTCCGATTGGCCTAAGAAAATACTTTATTGCCAATTTTGATCAAGCTTACCAAATTTTGGTGCAAACACATACCCGTTGATGATTTGATCAAATCATGAGCAACAACGGGCGTGACGTTGCAACTTGCAAACGCCATCTGCTATCAAATTCCAATCCAACGCTCCTTTCGTATTTGAAATCGTCGCTTTTTTAGCTTTATAGCAAATTATGTTGGTAAATCTTGCCTCTTTACGAATACAATTACAAAAATAATCTCATTCTCAACCGTAAAAGCGTCGGAACGTTCCCATACCATGGTAGCACTTACCGCGCTATGGAAGCACATCATCTTCAATTACTACAGCGCTCTAGGAGTGCAGGAGCACGGATGGTGACACGCTTCCGCGGTTATGAATAGAGATATTTTTGCAATTATGTTCACAAGGATGCTAAATTTTACAATAAAATATACCAGGCTAGAAAAATGATGAAACTTCCAACACTATCTGTTTAAGTGGTTTCCCTCTGTTAAACATGCGTGTATTCTCTTAATTAATGAATGCTTTGGAAGGAAACCACCAAATGAATAAGTTTTTGCTCCAAAAATAAGGGATTGCTTGCTCGTCTGCTATCTATTTCGAACGAAATACTCAATTTATTTTTATAAAATGTTCACGTATTTCGAGAATTTGATCAATAATTAGTTAAATAATATATAGATTATATGACAAAAAACAATACTGTTAGATTTGTATTTTAAAAGTGCTTTTCTATGGTAATGATTTTTAGTTATGAACAAAATATTATAAAAAAATTAATAATTAAAATTCAACTTTAAAGACCGCACCAAATTAAATTACGTCTTATAAAAAATCAATGGAAGGAGTATACGCTAGCAATACCAGAAAAAGTAATTCTGAGAGGAGGGAGACGAGCTTGCCGTGTGCAAGCCCGGCAACAAGAACAACCCATCGGCCATCGATTGTGAATTTTTTACTGTTTTAGCCTCTTTCTGTAAAATTTTTTTCGGAAAGTAGCTGTTCTCACGATGAAATTGTAGATTTTGCCCCTAGCCCCCAAATGCAGCGGTAGGAATCCATTGGAATTTTTTTATTTGTTTTCAGCTCTCCAAGACCGCTAAAAAATTGTTTAGATTTTCCATGCCAGCGGTTCGGTACCACTGGAAATTTTTTTCATGCCGAAAATTTTTGAGCTGACTATCTCCGCTAGAAATGTCGGGGCCACATGCGCAGCGCAATATTTCAGGGCTCCTGGTCTCCTGGAGTGCTGGAATGGCACTACTCCCCGTGCATCGCGAGCGTGGCGCTGGCATGGGAAAATATATATGTTCTTAACAAAAGTGTACTCAACTTACCGAACATTCCAAAAAATTGCTGGTTTGCTATCAAAGATGATTGCCGGGTTGTCAATGAAGCAAATTTGTCAAACAATACATATCAACCCTGCTTGTTCCAGCGCCATGCCAACGCCACGCTCGCGATGCGGGGAGGAGCATTGAAATATTGCTGACATTACCAACGGAGACAGTTGCTGAAAAATTTTCGGCGTGAAAAAAAAATTCCAGCGATACTAAGCCGCTAGAAATCGGTGCGGGAAAAAATATCCATCAGTCGGAGGCAGCTGGAAATTAAAATTAAATAATTTTTTTTCAGCGGATTCATACCGCTGCATTTGGGGGCTGGGGGCCAAAATATGCAATTTTATCGCAAGAATAGCTACTTAAAAAAAAGTTATAGAGAAGGCTAAAACAGTAAAAAAATTCATCAATTGTCTTCGGTCGTAGGAGACGTGCCGCACGGACGCCCGGCAGCAAGAACAACCCATTCATTGATCATCTCGCACAAGACGGTCGTGCCGCGCGGACAGCCAAAGGCCGGTAGCAACGACAACTCATCGATTTCAATTGCTGGGGACAAGTTTCAATGGAAAACCAGATCAATGCAAGATCAAACCCGGAGGAAAACCAGCCCAATGGAGCTACAAATGAGGATCAAACCGGCACATTACATTTGAAGCGATGGACAAAAGAAGTTGAGACTATGTGGTGGTCTATACATGTTTATAATAAGTAATTGATTGTGTTTGAGCCTGTGTGCTCGGGTTTGAATTTGATATGAGCTTGTTTTGTCATGAGTAATTTGGTCTAAGAGGTCTTGACTTTGTTCAAAATGGTTATGATCTTGTTCTGAGTGGTCATAACCTTGTCCAGAGTGTTCATGACATTGCCCTGAGTGGTCGTGGCTTCACCATTAAGTGGTCATGATGCTTCGTGCCCTAGAGAGATCGTACTCTAGAGTAGTCGTGACCTTTGTAACCCCTATGATGATCGTTCCCTAGAGTGATCTCGACCTTTAAAGACCACTGTAGGACAATTGTAAGAATGGTTGTGATCACTATGGAAGTGGTTTAGATCTTTAAGGATCTGTGTGAGAGTGGTCGTGACTACTGTAGGGCTCTTAGGAAGTGGTCCTAACCACTGAGGGAATGGTCATTACTTTTGCAAGAGTGGTTTTTGGTTTGAAGGGATCACAACTAAGAGTGGTCATGAACTAAAGTGATCAGAGCCAAGAGTAGCCTTCTGCTTTAAGGTGTCATGGGCTAGGGAGGTCATAACTTGAAGAGTGGTTGTGGACTAAGGTGATCATGGTCTGATTGATTCCAGGTGGGATATTTTGATGTGTGAGAGTCAGTGATACATGTTTAGCTTCTGATGCATGCTATCTGAAGCAATACTATGTGATGGTTTGCTTGTCTGTGTTGGTTGTAGGACTCCAGGGTTAGGTCATGATGAGGCGAAGACGAAACCGGGACTAGGCTAGGAGAACTGAGGTCCAGAGCGATCAATGGACGTCGAAAGATGATTGAGGCCGGGAAGATAAGGAGCTGGAGTATGAAGCATTGGTAATGGACATGGCGGGTGATAGCATAGTGGACCAGGATTAGGCTTAGGAAGGAGTTGAGGTCTAGAACGATCAAGAAAGTCGAAGCCGTCATGGTGAAACGGACAAGGACATGTAGTGAGCCAAGTGATTTGGGCATGTTTGCAAGCGAGGACGGTTTAGGGGAATCCGGACGCATGAGAGGTTTGATGGTAAATCATTAGGGCCAAATAGAAGGTGACGAAGCATGGACGATGCTTCAAGTGGATGGATATAATGCTTACTAAAGCCCTACTAAAGCGAATGAGGATCGTTGGATTAAGTGTTCGCAGGTGGAATAGCGGTTAAGTTAGTATGATCTAAACCTGTTATGTTATTGGGTTTCGGGTTAGCCCATGTACGAGTGGGTGTGTTAATCCAGCCCTCGATGAGGTTCCTTATAGGAGAAGAAAGTCATTCAAGAGTGGAGATTGACTCAGTTGTGCTATAAATAGAAGGGTGGAGGGATGTCTCCATTACCCTGGTTGAAACCCTGTTTTTGAACAAACTCTGGTTGGAACCAAGGTCAAAACCAAATCTTAAAGAAGGGTAATTTGGTCTCTTTGTACCCCGTTGAGCTTTGCCCACTTGAAAAGTGTGGCTTTGTAGCTATCTCTCTCTAAGCAATATTAGATCTAAGTTAATCGTTCATAAAATTTATTTCTGTTCTTGCATTTTTGTTTAGTTCTTTTATACAACTTGAGATGCGCTTTACCTCCTTCTATTTGTTTTGTTTCTACTACATTTAGGACGCAGAAGAGGTTGAGGAGTTTATCGAAAACATGTTCCAAACTAGTAACTTTGCTCAAGTTTTTGATTTCCCTTCTTTTTAAGTCTTTAATCTCCTTTTGGTTTCTTTCTCTCTTGATTTTGTGCTGCAAAGGATGAATGATTGATGGATGAATCTTCTGCAGATCGTATCCCAATCATATAAGCAAGTTTTGAATAATATCTCGGATTCTTCTCAAGAAACTGATAGATCTTTTCTTGTTTCATTTGAATGGTGTTTCCTTGAAGTTCTTATTTGCTGTGACATGTGGGAGATCATCTAAGATCATATTGATCATCAAAATCTCCACGAGTAAGCTCAGGATGAAGTTAGTGAGTTTTATTCTCATCTTGGTGCATCCTTTCTTTAAACCGAAAAATGTCAAAATTTTGACATCAATCATTGCAATTGAAGGTTGGAATAGATTCCTAACATCTATAGGAAAGTGCATGTAAAGTTTTACAGGATTTGATAAACCGATCAGAAGTTATCTCAATTCTTATTTTTGAAATCGTGATGATTTTACTGTTTATCTTGATTTTACTGTTCACCCGAGAGCACTGGACGTTTGCCTGATGCTAGCCTGACTGGGCCTTTTTAGTTGGCTTTTTTACAAAAGAGACTTAATATTTTTTAAGGAATTTTTTTTATGTAGCTACTATTCAACCTATCTTTAGCCCCTTTTGGTCCTTCCAAAGCATGGCGTGGAACCATATAGGACAGTCAGGGAAGAAACGTTGTTGAAAATGTGACGTTGGATGCCGTTCTCCGCTACAAATTTCACTCGCACAAATTTGACAATTTGGCCACTCAAGTAGCCAGCTCTGAAGAATATTGTATTTTAATTGAGAATGCACTCGACAGCCGTAGTAAGCAAGTTGAAGCTCGAATGAATGCATGTCAAAGTAATCCTGATGAGGGATGTGATGCCCGAATGATTCCTGAAGCATCAAAAGAAGGTTTGAGCGGTGCACGTCGAAAGAAAAAAACAGTCAAGAAAAGATGATCAAAGAGAAAGCTAACTTGGATTAATAGGCAACACAAGATAAGAAAGAAAGGACCAACCAAAGTTACAACAACACAACATTTTTTTCTCATATTCTGAAAAATGAATTACTTTGTTTGACTTGTGCTTGACCATTCAAATATAATCTAATACACTTTGTTTCAACCTTCAAAATACTTTTATTGCAAGAACAAGAAAATGGGAGTAGAGCAGCACACAATCATTCAGTAGCAGAGAAAGCTTCCGGGAACAATGGGAATGGTTTCCATGGTTATGGGTTCATCAAGTCTGACACTGAACTGTTGACGGCACTCTTCTCGTGCAATTGAAATTAACTAGCATATTCAGTAATGCATTGTTATTCTAAGCTAACTAATGCTCTTAACCATATGCAGGGTTCTAGTGCTGAAGACATATATGCAAAAGATGTTTTTTTTTATCATATCATGACTTGGCTTGTAGATTATGTTAGAAACATGTGCAACATTTTTATTCTAGATTTTATTTTCATGTAAATATAACAAAAGACTAGAGATACATAAATCAATAGGTAACACATTGTACTTCAGAATATACTCAAGTATTGTAAATAACAGAGTCGATCGATCACACGAACGACTTACAATTGGGCTTGATGAAGAATAAGAAACAACACAGTTGTAGTCGTGGAAGTAGTCAACGTCGAGGAAGAAACAAAGCGGTCGCGCTGATGCGCTGCTCAGAAACCTTATTCCCGCCCTCTGCAGGTGATCTCTATGGCAACGGCTCGAAGATACCGCTTACCCTTCTTCACGGTGCATGCTGAGGAGGAAGACCGGCGAGGTTCAGCCGCTCAACACAATAGTACAACAATCCAGAGAGGAGGAGGAAGAACGGAGAAAACCGCTCGAAATTCTCCACTTCTTGAGCGGTTTTCGAACTTTTCGTTCGAATTTCGCTACGCTGTTTGACCAAATTTCAAATTCGTTTAGCTTTCGAAAATATTCGGTTTTTTTTACAAATTTTGTTTAATTTTTCGCGAACGCCGACACCACTAGCTCGTCGAAAATCTATACCCCTTTATAATGCACCTAAGCAATTTTTTCTACGTCCACCCTAAATAATGCACCTCATTAGAGATGGCCCAATGTTCGTGCACCCAGCAAAACGTCCCCAGAAACTTGCATTCATCAAAATGAACGCCTCGATCTTTCCTCGCTTTACTCACCCACATCCGATGGTCATTATTTATTGTGTCTAATCATCCATGTGGCCCACAACAGATCTCCCCCACCTACATATTTGGAAGGAGAGCGAATCAAACAAGGAAATAAATAAGGAGGATCCGCATGCAAGGAAACTAGACTTGAATTTTTTACTGGCCAAAATTGTACGTACTACATATTTGGAAAGAGGGTGAATCAAACAAGAAAATAAACAGGGAGGATCCGCATGCAAGGAAACAAGACTTGGATTTTTATTATCCCGGCATTGTGATCGTATTTTTCCGAATATAACCCTTCTCGAGACTTTTTACGATCTAGCCCCATAGAGTTTAATTTCACAAGCACTGAGAGCGCTGAATTTTTGTTTTTATTTTTATCTAAGGAACCAATGGTCCGTGAGTGCCGCTTAATTTTTTCAATTTTTTCGCGGAATCAATGGCCGGCGAGCGCAGATTTATTTTTCCATATTTTTCAAATCATCCTCGTGGCCCACAATAGACCTTCCTCACATCCAAGATCAACAAGGAAAAGGAAACAAACGCCTTGGAATCAAGGAAAAGGAAACAAACGCCCCGAAAAGGAAAGGATCATACATTACGTGGCTTTGGGAAAAGGAAACCGAGATGGGGCGGCACACGGGAGAACTTGGTCCGCAATGGCTCCACTGGCCGCCATCGATGGCTTTTGCCGACGCGGCGCGAGTTCTCGGTCACGACCATGCACATGCAATGTGTTTCTCGCAAATTTATAATTATTTTTTGAAAATAATTTTATTAAGTACAAAATAATCGAAAGTTTTTTGAGAATTTTTCTAGAATTTTTAACCTAATGTGCTATCTTTTCAAAAATCCTTCTATATTTTAAAAATTG
Source organism: Otatea glauca (assembly GCA_036346275.1). Taxonomy (NCBI): domain Eukaryota; kingdom Viridiplantae; phylum Streptophyta; class Magnoliopsida; order Poales; family Poaceae; genus Otatea; species Otatea glauca. The sequence continues at coordinate 54,137,534 of CM070721.1, forward strand.
AAGGCAACTCACCAGAACTTCTTCTAGTCTGCATTTCAAACCGAGAAGCTTCTTTCTTCCCTCCTCCATTAAAGCAAGAAAGAAACTCCAAACCTCCATCAATCCCGCACCAAATTTCCTCTTTCCATCTATGGTGTTAATTCCTTAAATTTCGTGCTCTATTGCCAAAATTTCCTCCCAATCTGATTTAATTCCAAATTATGGTTTCCATAAATATGCTTGTTTCGGGGCTATAAAAGCCGGCGAGCTCTCCTCCACCCCATCGCATTGCGTAAATCCCCAAGTGCTCCTTCTTATAAAGATCACCGGATTTTGGAGGTAACCTAAACCATCACCGTCATATTTCCCGGCGAAATTCACCGCAACCGTGACTCCTCCTCAGCGCGGTCGCGGCGATCTCGCCGCACGATCTGCCGACCCATCTGCGACCGACCGCCACCCCGCCTTCCCCTCCTTGCGCTAGTTAAGCCCAGAGAGCACGTTGTGCTCTCTGAGAAGTTGCAAAAAATCTAAAATCGTAAAATTCTTTTTCTTTCTCTTTCTTGATTTAAAATCTTTTGGGAGCCCGTTTTCGCCCATTCGATCTCCATTTAGTTCCGTTTTTCTTTCTAAATTCATTTAAAATTCTAAATTTCTCTTTTATTATTAAGTGTTGTATTCATACTTATCTTCTCATTTAATCGATAAGCGGGTGTACTGTCGTCGTAGCGTTAGCACAGACACTATACTAGTCACGATGAAAGGTATTGTTAATCCTGCTGTTATGCATTGCCTTAATCCTCGCTGATCGATTGTGCTACTGCTCTTACTCCCCAGTACCGTATCCGCCAGCTGTTTTCCATTGCCTGCATCCTCGAGCCACTCGTGCCCTTGCCCACTAGCGTTGCCGTGGCCTTGTAGCCACCCCACTGCACCGCCACAGCAGAAAGAAGAAACATTGGATTGGATTGGATTTAACGGCAGATGGTGTTGGCAGCATTAAAGCACGTGCGGTGGTAGAGAACATGGTTTTCTATAATACAACTCTATATCATCTAGAGATATGATTAAAGATAACTCATACAATAGATTATTTATACAATTATTTGTAATTATCTCTTATACAACTAACAAACTATCTATATAATGATACATACAATATAAAGTCATCTATAATACTTTCTATTAAATAGTAGACGACTCATCTTCATCGCCAAAATTCCTATATAGGACATGCTTACCACTATAATGCCCTTGCGTCATAACATGGCTCTACAACTAGGGATGAAAACGGATCAGATAGTTTTTGACTAATCCAAACAATTTTTGAATACGGATTAGAAACGAATATGGATTTTTTCAATCGGATTTAGATACGGATTCGGTGGTTCACTATCCGTCGAATATGAATATGGATACGGATAATCTGGATATTCATAGATCGGATTATCCCGATATGCACACAGGCTGGGGCAAGGCTACTCTTTTAGCCTAAAAAGGTTTCTGAATTTCAAATTTATTTTCTAATTTAAATAATCAACAAATAAAGTTTCAATTATTAAAATTGGCAATCCAGCTCCAAAAATTACAATTTTTTTAGAAGTTTCTAACACAATATATCATTTAACAAAATTATTTCCAATGTTTTATCAGCAATTAAATTTTCACAAAAATCACCTCTGTCCTTAATAGGAAAATACTTGAAGTAGCTAAAAATCATGAAAACTCATAAATACATAATTTATTATTTTAAACATAATTCAACAAATAATACAAATCTTGGGTCATTACATGCTCATGACAAATGGTTCGATCAAATAAACTAGTTACATTTTTTTTTTCATTTCGTGTACAATTTAAAAAGTTATCATATTCCGATATATATTTGTGATCATATTCGCTCTGAATCTGTATTTAATATTATTCATAATCACATCTAGATTATCCGTATTTGTATCGATGTCGGAGAAAAAAAAATTAATATGATAAAACTATTATACCCCTGTATTTGATCGGTACAATTTCAGGATTCGTTTCCCCGTACCATCAGACCGTCTCAGGCTGGGAAGGGTTTAAACGCTGAAACCATTAGTACTAAAGTTATCATTTCTTCATTGCTGACACCAGTACTAAAGTAATCATTTCTCCATTTCTTTTAACGTGCACGTACAATTCAACGTGGCATGACATGACGTGTCGAGTCTCGTAAATTCCCCTCAAAACCCGGCCCAGATTTAAAATTCAAATCTCCCTATTCGCACACCGTTCCCACCAAACTCCGCGCACCCGCTGCAACCAACCTCAACGCAGCATTACCCACTGACAGTGGGCCAGGAGCGGATCCACGGTTTTCCCGCGTCGAACCGTGGTAAAAAGGGTGAGTCGAATTTTGTTTTACTTTCGCTCGGTACACTACACTCCTTGCCATTCCCGTCTCTTATGTCTTATCTTATGATATCTGATAACTACTACTATCTCCTGGAGAAGGGTGCGGGGTCTAGCGGTGGCGCTCGAAACCCTAGCTGCTCCGGCCGGCGGTGGTGATGGCGGCGGCGTCGTTCCGGTCGGTAACGTCGAGGGACGCCTTCGAGGACGCCGGCTCCTCCACGCGGGGCCGGGGGGCGGCCGCTGGCGCTGGGGGGAGCGGCGGTCTTCGGCGGTCCAGGAGCCTGAGCAGGTTCGCGTCGCTCTCCCCGGAGGACGCGGCGACGCCCTCCTCGAGGTTCGTGAACAAGGTGAGGGGCAGCGGCGGGGGAGGCGGGTTGCCGGAGGTCAGCCTCGACGACCTCGCTGACGAGTTCTTCCGGGCGAGGGTGGAGTCCGAAGACGACGACGAGGGGGTGGTGACGCGCGGCCGGCTCAGGTTCCCGGCGCCCGCGGAGAGGGGCGGTGGCCGGCGGAGCTCCACCGCGCGGTACGCCAGGGAGACGGAGTCGTCGCGGCAGCGCGGGCGGTCGGTGTCGCGGCCACCGGCCGAGCGGCGAGGCGAGGCCGCCGCTGTGGCGAGTGGTGGAGCTGCGGCGAGGCGGCAGCGATATGCATCGGTGGACCGGCGTGCCTCGACGGGTCGGCAACGGTGGCGCGATTCAGATGTAAGTGCCAGTGGCATTTCGTATTTCGAGTCAATATTGCTAATTTATAATGGTTGTTTAGTTTAGTTTAGTGAAGGAGTTGATTTGATTGGATTTAATTAGTTGTTTGGGAATAACTGAATGCTGTTAGTCAGGATAATCCTGTTTGCATGGTGTGCTTTTAGGAGGCTATAATTAGGATGTTTAATCCAGCCGTTTAGGAGTTTCTAATTTGCTTTATGGTGTTCATAAACCAGCCGTTTGAGGAGGTCCTAATGCTACTGCATGTAACTGAACACGTAGGAATTAGGAGGCCATAATTCTCCATGTAGGAGTTTCTAGTGTAGCTGATGCATGTTTTTTTTTAATTAGCGTGTGTTTGTCTTTTCTATAAATACCATTGAAGTAAAACAGAAAAGCTGCAGCATTTGCCCAGCACAAAAAATTCCTCCTTTGTTGGTTGTGTATTTTTCTGACATTTGGTATCAGAGCCATGTCGGCTCCTTTGGCCCGTGGTTCTAGGACTCCTCCGAGGAGGCACCAGGTGCGCTCGCCATCACCACCTCCGCGCCGACCGCGGCACCGCGATGCCGGTGGCCTCGAGGTCGCAGTGCACACAAGGCGAGGAAATGGCGGCGCGCGGTCGCACCGACGCTGACGAAACCAACCATCCGATCGGGCGCGCCATGCGTCATGCTACAGCACGTGGCCCGTGGGTGGCAAAGTGAGCGACGGCACCGACGACCACGCCGAGGATCGGATGGCTCGAGGCTATCGCGAAGTCTCGGCCGACGAGATGGCGGGCACCATCGCGAGCAAGGAGACGGCTAAGAGCGCATGGGATGCGATTAAGACGATGAACATCGGCGCCGAGCGAGTTCGCAAGGCGAAGCGAGCACGCCCGTCGTGAATTGACACGCCAAGTTCCGTGACGCGAGACGGTGGACGAGTTCGGCGTCCGCATCACCGGATCGCGAGTCACCATGCGGGCTTGGAGACGATCGCAACGAAGAAAAAATTGTGCGCAAATTTTTGCAGCGATGACGCTAAGGTACGCGCAGACGCCATGGCAATCGAGACGTTGATGGACGCTGACGGGCTCCGCCGAGGAGCTCATCGGCGCCTCAAGGCGGAGGAGCGCTATGAATCGGGCGAGGCGTTAGCCTGGCGGCTCAATCGCCGGCGGCCAACCTCACTTAGGACGAAGCCGTTAGACGCATCACCGCGGCCGCAGCTCTCCTCCGAGGAGTCATCTGAAAAGGCTCGCCAACGGCGGGTCGTGGCGCCGCGGCAAGGACGGCGCGAGGACGTGGCAACTTCAAGACGCCCAAGGCCGGCCGCAACGGTGAGAATGGCACGCTCGCTAGAGACCAAAGGCCGATATCGCGGCAAACGGGCCATTGGGCCCGTGAGTGTCGCAAGAAGAAGCGCGACGAGCAAAGCGACGTGGCCAAGCGGAAGAGGATCAGAGCCTACTTTATTGATGGCCACCGCAACGGGAATCGGCGAGCTCGGCGAGGATCGCCTCTTCGCCCGCCAGTGAGAAGAAGGCGATGGTGATCGTGACTAGCGGGTCTCGACACGGGCGCCACTAACCACATGATCGGGCGCTAAGTTCGCTTTCTCCGAGCTCGACATCGGCGGCGCGCTCGCTCAAGTTCGGGCGACAGTCGCTGGTCGGTGATCGAAGGCGCGCGATGCGTGTTTTCACGCAAGAACGGAGAGCACCAAGCTCACCGGTGTACCACATCCCGCGCTCACTACTAACATTGTCACTGGGATACCGACGAGGACGGCCAACATCCAGACGCGCGCGTGTTCGGATTCGGATGAACGCCATCGACCATCGGGCGAAGGTGCACCGACGCCTAACCGCCTATGTGCTCAAGGTGGATATCGCCACCAGTGTGCTCGCCGCAGCGGAACCAAAGCGGCGTGGCGGTGGCACGCGCGTTCGCCACCTTAATTTTCGCGCCCGTGAACCGCATGTATGAGATGGTGCGAGGATCGCCGCGGATCGACCGCGCTGACTGTGTTTGCGATACCGCCACGGAAGCGGCAAGTCTTGCGCTTCAAGCAAGGCGGCACGCCACGCGAACGACTTGAGCTCGCCCACGGTGACTTCTGCGGCCCCTAACGCCGGCAACACAAAGTGGCAACCAGATTTCTCCTCCTCGCCGACGACCGAGCCGCTACATGTGGCTCTGCGCCGCTGGGCTCGAAAGATCGAGCATCGCCGACGCTCGTTCGGTTCAAAGCGCGAGCCGGCGTAGAGGAGAAAGGTGGGAACGCTGCGCACCGACCGCGGTGGCGAAGTTCACGGCGCATGCGTTCATCGACCATCGCACGAAAGGTGGCATCAACAGCACTTCATCACACAGACACGCCACGCCAGAACGCAGTTGTTTTGGATTTCGGTTTGGATAAAATACCGCTCATGCCCGAAAACGAAATTTCGCGAATTCGTAATTTCGGACAAATCTCGTCCGAAATTCAAATCCAAATTTTGAATCCGGTTTTTTCATCGAAATGCCGAATTTCTACGAATTGGCGTAGATCTCGCCGAGAATGGCGAAATTTCTACGATTGACAAGCCCAAAATTGGTCCAAAAGATGGAGAAAATTTCGAATTTTTTTGGAGAGTTCGACGATTATTAATGTTGTCATAAAATTTCGATTTTTTGAATCATGTAAATTTTTTAAAATTGAAACATTGGTACTCATCGAATGAAACGCCACGACAATTTTGAATCAATGAAAATGGGACAAAGCATGTTATAAATATTTGAAATTTTAATAGCATGATTCGACATGTGAATAATGTTGCCATAAAATTTTCAAGAGTTATCAAGCTCGAGGAATTTTTAAAATTGGGAATTCGTATACGTGCGTGAAGTATGAAATTTCGCAAAGATTTTGATCAAAATCAAGATTGAGAGTCACACCAAACAATTAATGTATATTGGCATGACAATTATTAAGAATGTAATAAAATCGATACACACAACAAGTCTTCACATATTTGCATATGACAACTAAATGAATGTATGTTTGCATCACATACCTATGAGTAGTAAAGCGCCCGTGCAAACTCCACTCGCGCTGTCGACAATGATCTCGTGATACCTCCTCTCGTGTTGTTGCTTGTATTCCTCCTGTGTCATGTCTCGTGGTAGCCAGCAAGCTTCCAATGTTGGTAATGACTCCTGTGCATCGTGTTTCTGATCGCGAAGGTACATGACATTAGCGGATGAGTGCCGTATGTATGGATCGACATATGGATCATTGTAGTCAAATGGCAAAGAGATGCTCGATCCGTCATAACTCGCTCAGAATCGCACTCCACCCCGATCCCATCCGTATTCCACCCCGATCCCATTCAGACGGTGATTTGACTATACCCGTGATGTTCAACTCGAATGCCCAAATGGCCGGAGGACTCATTGCTACACCATGATCGGGCACCATCCGTGGTTTGCCGCTCAAGCGCCCACCCCCACCACGCGACGTGTTCTTCCCGCTTAACGCGGGTCTCGCACGGAGTCACTCTCTGGCGCATTCTCCGATGCGATCCTCCCGCCAGCTGATTGTGATTGTGATGTGGGCGGAGGAGTAACGGCCACCTTCCGCCCCGCCATCGCCAGAGAGTCTCGCCGCATCCACGAGCTACTACCGAGGCATCGCACATTATCGAAGGTGTTCGCGGTCGCCCTCATCGCCGACAATAGGCTCATCATCAATTCGCCTTTTCCTTTTTCCTTACCACTGGGCCGCCGATAACTTTTGTAATCCGCCTAAAGCTCCCGCTAGAGTGTCGCCATCCCTGGCTTCAGATCACGCTTTTCTTCCCCGTGTGCGTGTCTCCGATGTTCCACTCGCCCAACTGGGAGGCTCTTCCTCCCGTGGCCAATTAGAAGTAAGGTTAACATTGTTCTCGTGTTTGGACATACATGGTTAAAAAGTGGAATGGAAAACAATTGCATAGTTTACTCGCTGCCTTATCCATCTCTTCCACTGGATGGAGTCAACCACGAATCTCACTGGGAGGGTGGGTCGTGGCGACCGCCCTCGCCGAGTAGAGGCTCCTCAAGAGACTGGATGAGTCGAACCACTCGCAATTGGGTCATGGCGTGATGCATCGCATCCTCGATCAGCGATCCACGTGGTCTTCATCTTGGTCCGCGAGTGGATTCATAGTCTCAAGGCGAAGTCGCAGTTGTAGTGCACTTAACACGAGCCGTTGGAGCTTCACATAACTTAAACGGTTTCAGAGTCGCGTGTGCACCAAAGCAAATGTGCTCCAATTGCGCTCACACCCACTCGACGATGCGACCGGGACACCAACCTCAAGGCGAACTTTTGCGCCGATGGCGCCTCATTCCCAAGGCCATCCACCATTGAGCCGTGGAACAACACGAAGAAAGAAAAGTCGATGAGTGCTACAAAACAACATACCAACCAACCTCAATTTATGTACTTACCGCCGTCATTTGGTTATCGACGGCTACTGGTCTCAGGCGAAATGGGTGGCAAAACGCCCCGCTCTAAGACGGTATGTGTCCGCTTCGTAGAGCCTTCACCGCTGTAGCGCTGCCATCACCATAATGCTTAGTGCAATGAGAGCGCTTCCCATGTAATCATGGAGGCCGATATGTTGTATGAGAACTGGGACTTCGGGTCCAGGATGGATGCTGCAATTGATGAAAAGATTGCATAGTTAGTATAATAGACGCGAACATTGCATACTTAGCATAATAGAACCGAACATGTTAATTTCACTTACCAGCTTGCACAAATGTGGTTTCCCTTATTTCGGCAAATCTCTTTTCCATGACTTTTAGGAATATCCTATACTATTCTCCATGCTCCCGTAAGTTATTGTTGTACTCATTCCGTGCAATTGCGTACTGCATCATTACACCGCTGATTGTTGGTAACTTGTCTTGATTCGCGAACCTCAACAATTTGTACAAGGGTTCTACGGCCACCACGGTCCACTCCACCCATGTCCAGAAATCCCTACCCACGAGGTGGTCATATGCATTTGCCTCCGCCATTTGAGCCCACCTACTACTGCCCGGTCAGATGTGTCATCCATCTTTGGAACTTTTCCTTTTTTGAAGAAGCTATCAAGGAAAACAAAGGTCGCCCCAAATCTAGTGGCATTTGGCCTCACCAACTCTCCACCAATATGTTGCCTCATCTGCGCATGTAGATTCTTGTGGTTGTATAAAAATCGCAGATTCTCTTGGCCTGTGCCACAATATCTTTGATACATTCATCCTCACACACGCCTTTTAGCATAAGATTTACTGTGTGCAAGCAAGGCGCCATACTATACGAGGGTATCGCACTCAGAATATCCGCATGCTTTCTTGAAGTTGGCACCATTGTCAAGAACCACCGCACAACATGCTCCGCCCCAATCTCCTGGCCACCACCTTTGTTATCTCGGCTAGTAGGTATTTGTGGTCCCGGACCTTAGTCGTGAACGAGCAAGCAAGAAGTTAGTATGTGTGGCAATGACGATCATACTAATAGGAAAAATAAATGAATTTTGTACTGTGGCATTTACGGCCTTATGGAAGAACGCCATCCCATTGCAGATACCATGAAGTTGATGATATCACTGTGTAGGTCCCGCCCAGCGCCGCGACATCATCAGAATACCAAAGGTGGCCTACCATCCTCGAACCTCCGAAGGTACTTCACAATCTCCCGCTCATTCGCGCCCAAGTACTTAGCATCGATCTCGTATCCGTGACCTACTAATCTTATTGTATATGGAAATCTTATTGTATATTGAAATCTTATTCATATGACCTACATTGATCCTACTTGTGTTTTGAAAAGGTTTTATCAAAATATCACATTTAGGGGGAGTCAAGTTTGCTACATGTGCAAATTTCGTCCCTGCTTTCTTCTATATGTTTTCTTGAAAAGGTTCATCGAAAATGTCTTATAACCAGCTAGAATTAAATTTCTCATAATTCTACGACCACTTGAATTCTTTGTCCGTAAGTTTTACTTCTACACGGACTAGTTAGCGATACTAGTCGGTTCACACGGACTAGTTAGCGATATTAGTCAGTTCACACGGACTACTTGAAGGTCCTACGTGAACGAAGATACTTGACCACTTCCAAGTGGTCCCGCGTGAACTGATGTTTATCCTATTTCGATTTTTATTTTTAAAACATAACAAATGATGTTAAAATATTTTCATAAATTTTATGTATTATCCTACATATCTTATGATACTCCCATAAATTTTTCATAGCATGAAAATGCATTCTCAATTTTTAAAATTCGAGAGTGTTTCACTAAATGCCAAAAAGTCTAAAAATAAACTTTTTCAAACATTATCATTGAAGATCACTTCGAGAACTTATTGATATAATTCCTACGATCCTACCAAAAAATTCAAATTCGGTTTAAAATTCAAATCTCGGCGGTTTTTGCCGAAATCTCACTAAAAAATAAAAATCCGAAATATACTGTAGCAATTTCAAAAATTTCGGATTTTTACATCCCACGGCCTATGCAAACTCATTGGGTCCGAATCCAGATTTTGCGAGATTTCACAATTTCGGCGGTTTTGTAACCTTGGCGTAACGCGTGGTGGAAGCAGCGCAACTGTGACCGTGATGGGCATGGCGAAGCATGATGAAGGCGATGGCTATGCCAGCCGGTCTCGTGAGAGGCGGTGACACGGCAGTTGTTCGTGTTGAATCGCTCCCACCCAAAGTGTTGATGGAAGACACCGTACAAGGTATGGCATGGCTCCCACCACCAAAGGCATTTCTTTCGCACATTTGGTTGTGTTGCACATGTGAAGGCGGCCGGCAAGATCCTCTCCAAGCTCGACGATGTGAGTACGCCCATGGTGTTTGTGGGCTACGAACCGTGGACCAAGGCGCATCGGTTCTACAACCCGCTCATACGGTTCACGCTTCACGGGCGCGGTGTTCGAGGAAGAGCGAGTTGGGATCGTGGGAGGACAAAGGAGCCGGCCAGTGATGATGTCGAACCATTCGTTGAATACATCTCGGTGCTCGCGAACGGCGTGACACCAACACGCCAAGAACGCCTACACCGCCAAGAACTCCGGCCACACGGCGATGCCCACGCGGCGGTCCGAGCCCCCGACACCGCTATCATCACCGCGTTGAGTTCGTGTCGCCACCAAGCCGGGAACTTGATCCGATAATGATCATGATGATGCGCCACTCGATTTCGCACTGACAAAGTCATTGGCGCGCGACGCCCGGTATGCCAACCGTGAGCTTGCCAAGAGCTCATGGTGGCGATCGGCGATGAACCCGCATCCGTGGAGGATGCAAAGAAGAGCGTGAATGGCGCAAGGCGATGTTGGAGGAGATGGCGCCCATTGAGCAAAACGAGACATGGTCGCTGGTAAGCTTGCCTCGGGCAACAAGGCCATCGGCTTGAAATGGGTGTTCAAGCTCAAACGCAATGAACACGGCGAGGCGGTGAAACACAAGGCTCGCCGCCGCGCAAAAGGGTACGTGCGCCGCCAGGATCGACACGAGGAGGTGTTCGCCTCGCTGCAAGGATGGAATCGGCGCGTGGTGCTAGCCGTGGCCGCGATTCGTGGTCGGCTCGTGCATCACATGGACGTTAAGTCCGCATTTTTAACGCGAGCCGGCAGAGAGGTCACGCCGCGAACCGCCGGGTTTGTCGCCACGACACGAGAGCAAGGTGTTGAAGCCGCACAAGGCCTCAGACGGGTTGCGACAGCTCCACGCATGGAACGCCAAACCGACGCGAGCCTCGCACACGCCGGTTCGCCAGAGCGCGTGTGTGAGCATGGGCTATACACGCAAGATCGAGCGATCTCGCCTTGTTGTGGGCATCTACGCCGACGATCTCATTATTGCAGGGAGCTTGCCGATTTAAATTGACTCATTCAAGGCAGAGATGAAGATGTTCCAGATGAGCGATCCGGGAACCCTCTTATTATCTCAGACGAGGTAAAACAGGAGGCGCGGATCGAATCGTGTCAAGCTACCTACACCAAGAAGTTGCTTGAGAAAGGAGGTATGGGCAGTGCAATCCGGCGCGACACCGATGGAGACTCTCTTCGCCGCCCAAGCGCTCTTCATCGCCAGCAGCTTGACGCGACGAGTATCGCAGCCTCATCTGCACTTACGGATTTAATGCACACTCGGCCCGATCTCGTCGCCGTGGATACTTGAGCCGATTCATGGAGGACCCGGCAGAGCACATGGCGGCAATGAAGCACTTGCTCCAGATGTCGCAGCACGATCGACTACGGCTTGGTGTACACACGAGGCGATACCGAGCTCGATCTTGTGGGCTACAAATGACAATGACATGGCAGAGACGAGATGACCTAAGAGCACATCCGGCATCATCTTCTTCCTCGGCGGAACTCGTGACTTGGCAACCACGTATGCGGTAGTCGCTTTGTCATCGCGGCGAGGCGAGTATATTGCGTGTGCGCCGCGGCTTGCCAAGGTGTTTGGCTCGACGGCTACTCGGCGATGTGATCGGCGCCGAGTCGCTCACTAAATTGAAGATGGACAACATGTCCGCAATCGCTCTCAACAAGAACCCCATTCTACACGATCGGAGTAAGCATATCGACACCAAATTCCACTACATCCGTGAGTGTGTTGACAATGGGCAATTGGCTTGGAGTTCGCGAGTACTGTGGAGCAACTCATGACATTTTGACAAAACCGCTCGGAAGGGTCAAGTTCCGTGAACTCGCGAGCGGATCGGCGCCACCAAGCTCGATAAACAAGGCCAGATTAGGGAGATTGTTAGTCGATAATCCTGTTTGCATTGTGTGCTTTTAGGAGGCTATAATTAGGATGTTTAATCCAGCCGTTTAGGAGTTTCTAATTTGCTTTATGGTGTTCATAAACCAGCCGTTTGAGGAGGTCCTAATGCTACTGCATGTAATTGAACACGTAGGAATTAGGAGGCCATAATTCTGCATGTAGGAGTTTCTAGTGTAGCTGATGAATGTTTCTTTTTAATTAGCGTGTGTTTCTCTTTCCTATAAATACCATTGAAGTAAAACAGAAAAGCTGCAGCATTTGCCCAGCACAAAAAATTCCTCCTTTGTTGGTTGGGTATTTTTCTGACAAATGCATCTTAGTCTTATCGATATGATAGGAAATAAGCACACAGATATTTCATATTTGGGCAAAGAGGCATTTTTTTTTGTTTCCACTATTTTGTGATGACAGAAGTTAGAAATTGGCAATGTGCTGTGTTTTAAAATTCGTTGAAATCATTGCTACCTACTATGTAACTGATATTCGCATACCTTTTGCTGATTCTTCTTCCGCAAAATTCTGCTCATACAAACAATATGATGATTGTGGTATTATTCATGTTCATGAAGGAAACATGGTTTAATTCTATCTGGATATTCCGAAATTGATATTAAACCAATAACGGTGTGTGGAACTGGGGTAATGCAGCAAACGTAAACACGACGCTATTGTACTTGCTAGTTGTATGATGTATATATTGTTTCAACTTGTTGGATGATGTGTTTTATTATTTGGTCTTTGTTTAATTGTACAAAATGAGTAGGGGCACCTGTTTCTTGTTCCCCCACACACCTTGATACAAACTGCCACAATCCTGTAAGAGGAGCTTGTCTCTATCGTTGTCCATGAGAGTGTATCACAAGCTCCCCATTTCAACCAATAAATATGCTTTCTTGTAGAAATTAGATCTTTTTCCCTGAAGAACTTTTTGACAATGGATAACTAAAACATTGATCTTTATGACAATAGATAACTTCCATGGTAAATATAAATGCATTACTATTTTGCATTCTATGGATTTTCAGTCAGTCCTATGCAATGGCAGTTCTTCCTGAAGTCAAACAAAAGATGTGTAGGTGAAAGCGCTAATGTCACTCTGTTTGATCCTTTGGTAACTTGATGCTATCTATAGCTTTCAATATATCCTGATGTTGTCCAACAGTGTATGAATGCGCAAGCACAAAATTATATGATTGGTTTGCATTTATGCTTGTGAATGTGCTTTATTAGTTTTAATTCACTTCCTAGTTCCCCACCTTGTTTGCTTTTTAGTTTTAATTCACTTCTAGTACCCCACTTTGTTTAATTTTCGTGAAAATGCTAGACTGCTTATTTCCTTATTTTTGCTCTGTAGTGGTCATGCACTTTGTCATTCGCATCAATACCTTTCTATTTATTCTCCTTGAACATCCTACCTGCTACTTTCTGCTTTGTTTTGTAACTCGTGCTCCTGCACTTAATTGCTACCACTATGTGTAATGCTGCTTCTGTTTAAATCGTTCTTTGATGCTTCTGAGTGCAGAATGATATGGACATTTCTCATCGATATGGTTCTAGGGGGATAAATACCAAATCTAGTACTGGCAATAATCCACAGAATTCATTCCATAAGTCAGCTAAAGTAAATCAATCTATGAGGAGTACTACAAGTCAAAAGGATTTCTTGCATTCACGAGACAGCAGCTCGGTGAGTACCTCACATATAATCCTTCTGTGGTACTGGAGAATACTGGTGACTGAATAAACCCCGCTATATAAGGATAATTTTTTTTTTGATAAGATGTAAATAGTTTTCTCTAAAAAGTTGCAATATAGTTTGGTGCACAATTAGGTTCAGTTCCATGCAATGTATGGTTAATAATATGACTAGTTTGTGCCATCTTTTGATTGGTGCATAATAAATTTTGGCTGTGCTATGTGTTATTTTGGGCTCAATTTTTATTTGGTTTTCAGTTAAGTGAATTAGTGCATTTCTTTTGCAGAGCCATTCTTCACTTACTGATGATGAATCTAGGGATGCTCACTCTTTTCATAGCATAAATCAGAAGGGAATTCGCGCAGTTTACACTGTTGAGAAGGTTGATTTCACAATATTCTTACAAGTTTGCAGAACTAGATTTTGAAAATAGCTAGAATTTACCAGGTATCCTTTTTGTACTGTTCATAGGAGCATCCGATCGATGACAAGGAGGGAAATGTACTGTATGATGTGATGCGTAAAGAAGTCAGGCAAGCTGTGGAAGAAATCAGGACTCAGCTTGAAAAGGTACTTTTTGACATTGCAACGTTGTAGATCTTTTCAATGTCTTTTCACCTTTGGTTATTTTTCTTGGGCTACAATAAATTTTCTAGCTGGCTAGCTGCTCATGTCTACAATTTTTTGATTGTTACAATGAAAAGGATGAGTCTGACAATGGCCCCTCTACCTAACCTTGTTCGATAAGTTTTAGTCTAATATTATCGCTACAGTGTTGCTTCATAGTGACTCTATCTTGATCCTCAAGAACATCTATTTGGAGCAAAGAATTCTAAGCTAATGATTCTAGTTCCTGATCAAGACACTCCATAAATGTTGATTGTTGAATAATTGTGTGTTCTGTTTTATTTTGACCTGTGAAAATCATCAGTTCATCTGCGCTCTGTGTGTGTGGTTATGAACAACATGATCTTCATTTTTTATTACTTGATCAACAGGATACTATGTTACATTGGCTTATTGCTTGATATGTAAATACCAGTATTATCCTGATTCCTAAAGTCTATATCCTAGAATTGAAATTTCCTGTTGAGCAGTAATTGATGATGTAATGGCCCAAAAGCATCTCTGTAAGATATACTTTTTGGCTAATATGTTGATACCACAAAAAGGGTGTAACCCTCTTAACAATGCGCCGTATCGGAACCTGGGTATGGTGATAAATGAGCAAGGTCGGGACGTTACTCCCTTAGTGACGAGCTACGTCAGTGCCCGGATGAAGTGGAAAATGCACAAGGGTCTTCACTCTTCACATTTTACTCGACGAGTGTGAGGGGCAAGAAAGCTAGCCGAGTAGGATCCGCCTAGGTAGTTGGAATGTAGGGTTTTAACAAGTAAGTTAAGATAGTTGATACGCCAATTAGGAGACATAAATATCTTGTCCGTTTAAGAAACTAAATGGACGGATCAGAAGGCGATGGAAGTAGAGAATACTGGCTTCAAGTTGTGGTATGCTGGAATAGAACGGGACAAGAATGTAGTAGACATCTTAATCAATAAGAGCCTCAAGAGCGGAGTTTTTGAAGTGAGGCGATAAGGGGATGGGATTATCCTAGTCAAGCTAGTCTTTGGTGACTTTGTTTTGAATGTTATTAGTGCTTTTTCTCCAATAGTAGGTTTGAGTGAGGCCATTGAAAGGCAATTTTGGGATGATCTAGATGACATGGTTAGAAGTGTGTCTAGCAGTGAGAATCCTTTGTTAGGAGGCGATTTGAATGGTCGTATTGGTACAACTAGGGGGTTTGAGAGGGTGCATGGGTTTTTGGTTATGGTGATAGGAACTAAGAAGAAGATATCTTAAACTTTGCTGTAGCCTATGGCCTAGCATTCTAGCCAGATCGATTTTGTCCCTTCTAGTAGGGAGGACAAACGAGGTTGCATAGATTGTAAGGTTATACCTGGAGAGTGTGTTTCACAACATAAGTTGGTAGTCTCAGGCTTTAGCTTTAGGATACGAGCTCGACTGGCTAAAGTCATCAAAGTCACGAGGATGAAATGGTGGAAGCTTAAAGGGGACGCCCCACAGGTGTTTAAGGAGAGGATGATCGTGGAGTGTGGGAGAAGGCGAGAGTAGTACATGGACATAGATGGTAATTTGTTTTAGGAAGGTGGTTGCAGAGGTGTGTGGAGTGACCAAGGGACTGGATGCGAACCTAAAGACCCTTGGTGGTCGAACGAGGAAGTGAAAAAGGCTTGAGGAGAAGAAGGCATGCTTCAAGCACATGAAGCATGACAGGAGCGACGACAACATACATAAGTACAAAGTAGCAAAAAAGAATACAAAGCGGTGAGTGAGGCACGGGTAGGGATGGCAACAGGGAAAATCCCCGCGGGGAGCACCCTCCCATCCCCGATCCCCGATAAGCAAAATTTCCCCGTCCCCGTCCCCGTACACGGGGCTTAATTCTCCCCCGTCCCGATCCCCGACGGGTTTGCGGGGCCCCGACGGGGATTAATCCCCGAAAATGCTATATAAAAGATTACATGCTACATGAATAAATCACTAGATTAATGGTGCATGTGTGATTAAGTGTGAGTGAATCACGAGAGTAATTCATATTTAACATGTTTATTAATAATGACCTCACATATATTCTTTTTTTTTTTGAGAATAATCATTTGCTCCCACCTAGAAGTAATAACGCTGGACGGGACGGGATCGGGACGGGAACGGTGGAGCGCCCCGCCCTCATGACCTCGACGGGACAACATTTTCCCGATAAACCCTCATGGTGCGAGATTTCCCCCCCCGCCCCTATCAGGGAATTCCCGTGGGAAACGGATCGGGCCCCATTGCCATCCCTAGGCACGGGGCAAGACTTATGAGGATCTTTATTAGAAGCTGAGTACAAGGGAGGGCGAGAAGGACATTTACATGATGGCTAAACTTTGAGAAAGGAACATGAGAGATTTTAGCCAAGTTAAATACATAAGAAAGATGACACTAATAGACTTCCAGTGAAAGATGATGAGATCAGTATTAGGTGGAGAGACTACTTAGCCAAGCTGTTCAACGAAGATAGTACAATTGAATTGGATGATGTTTTTGACGACATCAATAGGCGGTTTGTTCAAAAAATTCAAGAGTCTGGAGTAAGAGAGGCCTTAAGAAGGATGAAATTAGGTAAGGCGTGGGGCTTGATAGCATTCCTATCGAGGTATGGAAATGCCTTGGAGACGTGGCGATCATTTGTCTAACTAAATTGTTTAATGGCATATTTCGGTCGAACAAGATGCTTGACGAGTGGTGAAGTACATTAGTGCTAATTTTCAAGAATAAAGGAGATATGCTAAGTTGTACTAGTTACAGCGGAATTAAGTACATGAGCCACAAAATGATGTTTTGGGAGCAAGTGATTGAGCATCGTTTAAGAATAGTGACAAGCGTGGCGAGAAACCAATTTGGTTTTATGCCTGGGAGGTTGACCATGGAGGCGATCTTCTTGATACGACAGTTGATGGAGAGATATAGGGAGGAAAAGAGGGATGTACACATGTTGTTCGACTTGGAGAAAGCTTATGATAGTATGCCAAGAAATGTCATGTGGTGGGCGCTTGAAAAGGAAAAAGTCCAAACAAAGTACATTACCCTAATCAAGGATATGTACGACGATGTTGTGACTAATGTCAGAGCATGTGATGGCTATATGAGTGACTTTTCTATTAAGATAGGACTACATTAAGGGTCAGCATTGAGGCCCTACATTTTTGCCTTAGTGATTGATGAAGCCACGCGTCCATACAAGGAGAGATTCCTTGGTGTATGCTTTTCGCTAATTGATGAGAGTAGGGTTGGTGTTTATAGAAAACTGGGTTTGTGGTGGAAGACTTTAGAATCGATGTGCTTTATACTTAGTAGGACTAAAGCGGAGTATATGATGTGTTTTTAATGGTGCTATGACAGATGATGGAGATGTTAGTTTGGACGGAAAAGTAGTGCTCAGGAAGGAAAGTTTTTTATATTTAGGATAGATGCTACAACGTGACGACATGATATGAGCGGGGTGGGTGAAATAGCACCAAACATCTTGTGTTCTATATGATAGCAAAGTTCCTCGGAAGTTAAAGAGCTTCTATAGGACGCCGATTAGGCCTGCGATGTTGTATCGAGCGGAATGTTGGGCGACAAAAGGACACCATGTGCAGAATATGGGCGTAGTAGAGATGTGGATGCCACTGTGGGTCCGTGATCATACGATGCGGGATAGAATCCGCAATGATTATATGCGTGATAGGTTTGTGGTAGCACCTATTGAAGAAAAGCTTGTCAAACATCGTTTGAGATGGTTTGGACATTTTCAACGAAGGCCTCCTGAGGCACTGTGTAATGAAATTTTAAGTCGTCTCGAAAACATAAGAAGAGGCAGAGGTCGACTGAGACTGATGTGTGAGGTAGTTAAAAGAGATTTGAGGGATTGGAATGCATCTAAAGAGTTGTCATTGGATAGGAGTGTATGGAACTTAGCGATTCATCTACCAGAACTATGATCTAATTGAGGTTTAGGGGTTTTATTCCTAGCCTACCCCAACTGTTTGGGACAAAAGGCTTATTTGTTGTTGTTGTTGTTGTATTTATAATGTTTTCTTGACAGTGAAGAGCCTGATCATTAGCTCATCTGCTTCTTGTGGTGATGAGCACAAGGTTACTATTTTAAATTATATGATTCATTAACTCTGATCATCTTTTCTTCAATTGCATGTTGTTCAGGCTGTGACAAAATCTGAACCTTCAGAAAAAGCAACAAGCACTGGTGAGCAACCAACCCAAGTTATTACTGAGATCTGCAGGAGCTACACTAGCAAATTGGAGGAGGTACCATTTGATGGAAAAGAGTTGTTTTTCTTATTGTGTATTGAACCTTTTTTAATTTAATATACGCTATTGATTTTTTTTAACTTGTCTTTCAGTCAGAGAAGCGAAAGCAGGAATTATTAGCTCAATTGGCGGCAGAAGAGCAACGTGGGCATGAACTCACAAAAATAGTTAGAGAATTGCTGCCTACAGCTAAGAAGAATGTGAATCCAGAAAGGCAGCCACAACATAGAAGAGTAAGTGTGGTTGGTTGTCTTTCAAATACTTCCTGTCATTATTGAGGTTCTACAAGTTCAAACTTTCATTTATGTATATTTCAGAGGAGCAATGATAGAGCCAGGATGTCAAAATGTCTTACTGAAGAGGCCGAGCAATACTTCGAAGATTTCCTGTCAAATGTTGAAGATACTGATTTTTCTTCTTTTGATGGCGAAAGAAGTGATACAAGTTCAACCAGAAGAGACGTGTTACTTCATGGTATGATAGAAACTCCAGTAGCCCTTCCAAAAGTGGCTTCACCTGTCGAGTCAGATGGAGTTGTCCTTCCCTGGCTGCAATGGGAAACTAGCAACGACCTTCAAACCTCCCCATGCAAAACCAAGGCACAGGTAACGATGGCCTGATTTATTTCTTCAAATGTTGTTGGTCAGCTCCCAGCCCTTGTCACATGAATTTGGCATCGCATGTTTATGTTGCTCCAGTTATGCTTGTTTGCATACTGATATACTGCGCAAAATGTTTAGCTATGCATTTTAGACATGTGATTCAGATCAGATTGTCTATGTTTGTATGCTATAACATAGCATCTCTGTTTAAGTGTCTGATGAGTTAATCATATCAGGGACCAAGTACTGCATGCAGCACCAGCAATCACACCATGAGCAGCCGTGGGAGTTGGAGCCCTGAGACCATGATAGCTCAGCCGCTTCTAAAGATAAACTACTTAGCAGGTTCGACGAGGTTGGAATTTGCCAAAGCAGCTGTAACAATCGAAGCTCGTCGTTTCATATCGATGACTATCTGCATTTGCGGAGGAGCGAAGATCTCCTCTTTGAGCGATGGAGGCAGAAGCAAAGAATTGATGATGGTGGCGTAATCCTATGCAGTAGATCAGCAATAATGTAGATTATGGCCCATTGTTCCACTGCTTGTGCCAGCGGGACATACGTTGTGTGCCCAGTTTGGTAGTTAATTGGGTTGAGTTAGGCCAATAAGTGTGCAGATGTACAATTAGTTGCCATGATTATTTCATGGCGGTTGTGTCAAGGCCCGAAATGAATCTGACGAACTTCAGACTACAGAAGCCTCAAAATCATCAGAGAGGAAGAAAGCCAGGTTCTAACAAACTAGAGAAAGACACTAGAGTATGCGGAATCATCGTAGCATTTCATTTTTCCTTAGTCCAGGCTTTATGCCTTGCATTTCCTTACACCAATTTGGTCCCACAGTAATACATGTTTTACTGACAGTCAAAACAGAGAACTAACGTAAAAGAAGAAAATGACAAAAGGTGTTTCACTGTTGGTTTTGGGTAATTGCTGTAGCAGGCCCTTGGATGGTTCTTCTTCCCACCAGATCTGATCTCAGCCGTTGCTTTTCCTTGAACCGTAGTCGACGAAGCGGTATGAGGTCTGCCGACTTCTAGTTGCCTTCATTTTCTTCAGAGTTTGGAAACGTCTTCCAGATCACTGTTTCAAATTTCGTTTCGAATAAATTTCGCTCGGCCGATAACGAAATTTCAGCGAAATTTCGAATTATTTCGACAAAATTTGAATTTGAAAATTCAAACCGTCCAATCCGAAAAAACTGAATTGGCGAAAAACCCGAAATTTCGCGAAATATCCAAATTTCGGGTTTTTTCACTGGCTGAAAAGTGGTCTAAATGTTATCGAAAAATTTTGAAATTTTTTTGGAGGTTCCTGACACAATGCTGATGTTCTCACAAAAATTTCAACTGATTATCACACCCGAGGAATTTTTAAAATTCGAGAGTGGTATCGTCCTCGATAAAACACCGACCGACAAGTTTGATCGAATAGAAAATGGTACAAATCAAGTTATAAACTGTTCAAATTTTTTGTGCATGGTTATGATCCATAACTAATGTTCTCATAAAAATTTGAGCTGATTATCACATGTGAGGAATTTTTAAAAATTCGGAGAGTGGTGCTGTCCTGATAGAACACCGACGACAAGTTTGATCCGAATGGAAAATGATACAAATGAAGTTAGAAACTGTTGAAATTTTTTGAGCATGGTTATGATGTATCTATAATGCCCTCATAAAATTTTAAGATGATGATCAAACTGCATGAATTTTTAAAAATTCGAACAGTACTAATGCCATGTTAAAAGGCTTACCGCAAACTTGAACAAAATGAAAAATTATATAAACCATATTTTTTTGAAAATTTTAAAGAATGGTGATAAGGAAGTTCTTAATATCCCATAAAATTGTGATTCACAATCACACTCCAGTGAATTTATAAAATTCTTACAAGGCACAGTACCATTTATGTTCTTTTCTTTTGATTTTTGAAATATAATATAACAAACGGTTCAATGCTTACATAGATTTGATTGACCAAACAAACAAAGTTGAATTTTTTTGAAAAATTTATATAATGTTGCTGAGTCAATTATTAATCTCTCAAAAAAAATTTAGATCATAATCACACTCAAGAAAATTTATAAAATTCTGACAATATAACTGTCCCAATTATGTTCATTCTGTTTTTGATTTTTAAAGATAACAAATGAAGTTAAAATATTTTAAAATTTTTATGTATGATTCTAATCTACTAAGTATAGTACCATAAAATTTTCAGATTATTATCATGTTTGTACAATTTTATAAAAATCTGACAGTGTTTCTGCCAAAATTTTAAAATGTTTAAAAAATTAGGTTTTTCAACAAATTTTCATAGGAGATGACTTTCCTAAGGGTTATTGGACCAAATCCAGCCCTAAAACTTTCAAAACCGGCCAAAAAACATGAAATTTCACCCAAAAAAATGAAATTTCGGATTTTACTGTAGCAATTTCAAATTTTTTAATTTTTTTCCCCGGCCGATACTTGAGATCTCGGGGTGGTCCGAAATCCGAAATTTCGAAACTTGTTCCAGATAAATGTTGCATATTTCCAAGTTGCGCCACCTCTAAGATTCAACTAGGTGTGTTTGGTTGTTTACACCATCTTAGTTTGTCCCGTATGAGCCATCCAAAGTTACTCTTGGTCCGCATGAGTAGATACAAGTTGAGTTGTTTGGTTGCTTGTTTATGTATCTCACGAGCCTGTATTGAGAGAAGCCTAATTTCTATGTTTTCTCCATCTTGCATGAGTGGATGCAATTGCATCCACCTAGTCCGAATGAACAAAACCAAACACGATTTAATGATACAGCTTGCATCCACTCATGCAATTCAAACACCATGCAAGCAACCAAACACACCCCTAATGAATAAGCCATTGAGCTATTGCTTCACCTCTTCTAGGAACCACTCTCCGAGCTAAAATGGCAATGGGTTCAGTTTTCATCCTCCTTTTTGCATCCACCAATGGCAAGCCAGGTAGTGGGACAGCTTGATCACCTATATGCTTCTTCAACTGACTCACATGAAAAACAAGGTGTATGCTTGCATCTGGAGGTAGCTGAAGTTTGTAAGCCACTTGGCCAATCTTTTCCATCACTCAAAAAGGTCCATAGTACTTTGACCTAAGTTTTAAAGAACCTCTCAGTCCAAAGGCATTCTGCCTATAAGGCTGCATTCTGAGGTATGCCATCCCCCCTACTTTGAACTATCTTTCAGATCTCAAACGGTCAAAATACTTCTTGATCCGATTCTAGGCAGTTTGTAGAGTCTCCTTGAGTCTCTTCCTCATTTCTTCCCTTTCTTCAAGTATACCCTTGGCTTTTGCCGACACCCCACCTGGAACGGAGAACTTGGCCAATTGAGGAGGGTGATACCCGTATAATGCCTGAAAGGGAGCCATTTTCAGTGAAGTATGGTAGGTTTTATTGTACTACCACTCAGCCATAGTTAACCAATTTAGCCATTTCTTCGGTTCTTGGAAGACCATACTCCTCAAATAGGCCTTTGAACATTGATTAACCTGTTCATTTTGCCCATCTGATTGTGGTTGGTAAGTAAAGCTAAATCTTAATGAAACTTTGAGCATTTTGAAGATCTCTTGAAATAACCTGCTAGTGAATAACCCTCTCTGTCTGTCACAATCGCAGTTGGCATTTTTCCATGCAGCTTATAAATGTTGTCCATAAATACTTGCTCCATATTTTGTACTGTGTAAGGATGAGCTAGAGCAATAAAATGTGCATACTTCGTAAATCTGTCCACCACAACTAGAATAGCCTCCTTCCCCTTTGAATTAGGTAGTCCTTAAATGAAATCCATTGATATATGCGATCAAGCCATGTCTGGCACCTCTAAAGGACTCAGCAACCCAGGCACATGTACATTTTCTGATTTAGTGAGTTGGCACACTGGGCATTTCCTCACAAATTCTTCAACACACTTTTTTAACTTGAGCCAATAGAAGGTCTTCTTTATCCTGTGATAGGTGGCTCTCCTTCCAAAGTGTCCCCCAATAGACGACTTGTGGAAGGTCTCTAAGAATTTCTCCCTTAAACCCGACTGCTCACCCACATAAATTCTGTTTTTATATTTGATGAGGTTAGATTCCATTTTGTAGTGAGTTCTGGCTGGTGTTACTCAGGATCTCCTCCCTAATCTTCTCTGCTTGAAGGTCATTGTCATAGCTAGCAATGATGTCTTGCACCCACTCTGGCACGACTAAGGTTACAGGAAGACATACCTCCTCCACATCTGCATCATGTTCCCTTCTATACAGCGCATCAGCCACTTTGTTCTCCTTGCCTTTCTTGTATTCCACCTTGTAATCAAACTCCAATAGCTTCAACATTAATTTATGTCGAATTTCCTCCACTAGCCTCTGGGTTGTAATATATTTCAAACTTTGCTGATATGTTCTAATGATCACCTTATTGCCTAATAGATAGTGTCTCCATTTCTTTAGAGCTTCCAAAATAACTATAGCCTCTTTGTCATAGATTGACTTAGATGAAGCCCTGACTCCTAAGGCCTTGCTGTAATAAGCAATGGGCCTACCTCCTTGCATCGAAACAACTCCAATACTAGCACCACTAGCATCCGCCTCCAATATTGAATGGCAAGGAAAATCTGGTAGTGTCAACACAGGACAAGAAGTCATTATCTGATTGAGATTTTCAAATGCTACATCCTGTTCTTGAGCCCATACAAACCCCTCTTTCTTAAGCATGTTAAGTAATGATCTGCATCTTTGGCCATACCCATTTACAAATCTACTGTAATAGCTAGTGAGTCCTAGAAATCCCTTAGCTTGGTAAAACTATCAGGTTTGGGCCAATTTAGTACATCAACAATCTTTTGGGATCTATGGCTACCCTTTCTACTAATTATGTGCCCCAAATACTCAATTCGATCAACTGCAAACAAACACTTACTCCTTTTTGCTACCAGTTGGTTTTCTTCACCTCCAATACAATCTTTAAATGCCTTTGTGTTATTCCAAATCCTTGATGTATATGAGGATGTCACGGGTGGAGGAAGAGCGGAGGAAATACTGGTGTGAGGTAGTAAGTCGTGGTTTGACCTCCTGCTGCGCGACGGAGAAGCCGTGATGGGGCTACCGCGCAGCAGGTGCATGGACACGCCCTGGACAGAGGACGTGAGTATTGAGGCAATTTTCTTCTATATCCTTCAAAGCAATGCTGATCTCTTTATATAGAGATGGCTACAATATAGCTAACAAGCAATCTACTGGAACTAACAAAATCTTATCTAACTAACTTGAAGATAACTAATGCAGTTGAACGGAATAACAACTAACTACCAACTTGATCCTCATGGGGCTAATGCGCCAGGTTTCTTATGCCTCCTAGTGTAAGTTATGCCCCACATGACATCTCTCCCCTTCCCGAGAAGCAGCTCGTCCTCGAGTTGAAAACTGCGATAAAGCTAGCGGAACTTGTCCAATGGTTCCCAAGAAGCATCAGCTGATGTAGACCCCTCCCATTGGACTAAAAGTTCACATTGACCACGAGCAAGGCGAGAGCGCAGAATCTTCAATGGAACTGGATACACACGACCATGAAGTAAAGTCGGCAAGGCTGGAGGTGTGGTTGGAGGATCGCCCACATAAGGTTTCAGCATACTGACATGAAACACATCATTGATTTTAGCCCGAGGAGAAAGCTGGAGGTGATAGGCGACAGTGCCGATTCGCTGAACTATCTGATAAGGTCCATAGTATCGTTGGCTCAACTTGCCGCTGCCTTGCGTTGTGATGGAAACAACATGGCGATGGAGGAGGCGCAGCCATACCCACTGACCAATGGTGAGCTACAACTCTGTACGGTTTTGGTCATGGTAATGCTTGTAGTGTTCTTGTGCTTGAAGGAGACACTCAAGTACTTTGGACAAAAATTCTTCTCTAGAATGGAGTAGCTGATCAACCGCAGGAAGGCGAGCATCACCAGACTCATAAGAGCGAAGAGTAGGGGGGTCACGACCATAAACCACCTTGAATGGCGAAGTACGGAGGGAGACTTGGAAACTGGTGTTGCAACAAAATTCAGCCCAAGGTAGCCATCGTAACCACTATTTTGGATGATCCCCTGTAAGGCAGCGCAAATACATGATGATAATTTTATTGACGACCTCCGACTGCCCATCGGATTGAGGATGAAAGGCTGAACTGAAACGTAGCTGAGTGCCCACCAAACGAAATAACTCAGTCCAGAAGGCACTAGCGAAAACTGGGTCACGGTCACTAACGATACTCTGAGGATGTTCCAAAGGTAGGAAGTATGTCGACTTGAAAAACTATCAACCATACCAAGATAACAGTCTTGCCATTGATGCGGAAGACCTTCGATGAAATCCATACTAATATCAGTCCAAATTGTAGCTGGAACGTCAAGGGGCTGGAGAAGTCCTGCTGGATGGAGTTGAGATCCCTTGTTCCTTTGGCAGACGGAACAGGAACGAACAAATGCTTGAACCACCGAGCGAGCATTAGGCACATGGAAATCAATGCGAAGGTGATGAAGCGTCTTTTGCACACCCTCATGTCTAGAATTATGGGCAACAGCCAAGATAGAAGACAAAAGTGCTGAACCGATCGGAACATAAATGCGTTTGTTGAAAGTAATGAGTCCATTGACAATACACCATGGCCCTTGCTGCTGTCCAGTAAGAATTTTTTCACGGAGGGCGGCCAAATCAGAGTTGTTGGCCACTTCTGCGTGCAAATCCTCAAATAGCGCAAACTGTGGCCAGGAAACAACAAAAACAGCGACCGAAAGATCAATGTCGCGGCGGGACAAGGTGTCAGCGACGACATTGGTCTTGCCAGGCTTGTACTCCACATCGAAATCGAACCCCAAGAGCTTGCTAACCCACTGATGCTGAGGAATGGTGGAGAGGCACTGATCAAGGAGGAACTTCAGACTATAGTGGTCAGTGCGCACCATAAATTTGTGACCCCATAAATATGGTTGCCAAAAACGAACGGCTTGTACAAGACCGATGAGTTCACGCTCATAAGCCGGTAGCGCAATGTGACGTGGAGTAATAGGTCGACTGAAAAAAGCAATAGCTCCCGTGCCCTGGTGCAGCACCGCACCAAATCCATGCCCCGAAGCGTCGCATTCGATAATAAATGGGCGGCCAAAATCCGGTAATTGCAACACCGAGCTGAAGTGAGGGCATCCTTAAGAGCAGCAAAAGCGCGAGTGGTGTCATTGGACCGCATTTAACGATTCTTTTGAGAAGCTTAGTGAGGTGCCGCTAAGGTACCAAAATCATAATAAACTTGCGGTAATACCTAGCGAGACCCAGAAAACCACGAACCACACGAACCGATCGTGGTAACGGCCACTCCCTAATGGCGGCAATCTTCTGCTCATCCATGGCAACGCCAGTTGCCGAGATTACATTACCAAGATATGCCATCGACGATTCACCAAAGAACACTTCGATCGCTTGAGGCAAAGTTGGTGTCGCTGCGTAACTTGGAAAACCAAACAGACGTGACCCAAGTGCTACCACCATGATGGATCAGATATTAAGATGTCGCCAAAGAAAATCAAACAAATCGCTCGAGGAAAGGGCGAAACTTCATTCATCAAGGCTCAAAGGTTGTCGGGCGCTGCAGGAGAACGAAGGGCATAACCAAGAACTCAAAAGACCTTGATGAGTATGGAAGGCGGTCTTTCAATATCGTAAGGGTGCATCAAGATTGATGATAACCGCATCGAGATCGAGCTTGGTGAAGAATTGAGCCCGCCGTAGTTCATCAAGAAGTTCATCAACAACGGAATAGGAAATTTGTCCTGATGGCGCGGGCATTAAGGGCCCGATAATCCACGCAAAAATGCCAAGAACCGCTATTCTTTTTACCAACAAGATCGGGCGGGAAAAAGACGGCGATCTTGCGAATAACACCTTGTCGAGCATCTCGCAGACCGCTGCTCCTAGCCATCTTTCGCAACCGCATAACGATATGGACGAATCGCAATGGCCTTAGTGCCCGCTTGAGATGAATGTGATGGCACCGCTTATGCTGAGGAGAACGGGCCGGTCGGCTCGGTGAACAAGCAACCGAAGTTCGACCAAAAGATCATCCATGAGGTCTCGCCCGTGCAAGCGTGAAGAGAAGGCATCAGAAATGGACTAAGCCCTTGCCAAGTAACTTGACGCCGACGCCCATGCAAAGTAACGACATTGTCATCTTGGTAAAGTCCCAAACAATGGGGCCGAGTGCCCAACCATTGACGCCAAGGATGACATCAAGTCACCTGTGGAAGTGCATAGCAATCGTTGGAACCGTCGCCAAAGAATCTCCAAAGACATGGCTCTCAGTAGCGCCAGATCGTGACATTGTCACCGTCGCCATCGTGACTGTGGAGGTCGGGTCTGTATGAAGGGTGACGCCGGCGACAACCACCACACTTTCGGCCAGAAAATTATGCGTGGAGCCAGAGTCGAGTAATGCAATGAAGGGCTTGCTGCCAATGCGACTTCAGAGCATGGTCCGCCCGATCGGGAATGATCCTCGCATACCGCTAAAGAAATAGCCGAGACACCATCTTCCGTGTCTGGATCATCCCTAGGGTCAAGGGAGGGATCAATTTCCAAGACAAAGAGCTTCTTGCACCTATGTCCAGGGACGAATTTCTCGTCGCAATGGAAACAGAGGCCTTCGGCCCGGCAGCGCTCCAGCTCTGCTGGCGACAAGGAGCGGCGGGGAGGATGGCCCAAGCCATCGGAGACAGTGGGCGCAGCGGCGGTTGCTGACGAAGTGCTCCTGGCCGAGCTAGTCAGCCTGCCGGTGAAAGTGGCGCTGGGCGCAAATCCACTGCGCCATGACCGACGGGAGGGAGTCACGACAAATGTAGACAGGGAGAGGCTGTTGGATCGCCCAGGTGAGTGCCGGCGCTGGGATGAACTCCTCTGCACTAGATCACAGACATGCACAAGTACTGGACACTTAAACACACACTGAATTTGTGCTGCAATACTTGTTGCTTTTCTATTCTTCTTCTCCTCTATTTATAGGAGGGAAAACGAGCTTGCATGCAAAGGAAAGAAAGCTTACAAAGGAAAGGAAGCTTACAAAGGAAAGGAATCGCAGTTGATTTCTCGCCAATCGTGAATTAAGGCATGCACGAGCTAATCTTGCCATGCATGCAAAAACATGAATGGAAAAGGCATGTGTCAAGGCTTAACTAACAAATCTCCCCTAAGCCCTCGCACACCGCTGATGTCGACGACCGAAGCTTGACCGCACCGCACGAATCGATCTCGCCAAGAGCTTTTGTCGATGTCCGCCACCGAACTTTGTGCCGATTGGCTCGACCTTCACCCCGCTTTCTTCGACGACTCGATGTAGTGGTATTTGACGCCGATGTGTTTATCGCGGTCGTGAAAGATGTGGTTTTTACTCACCGATCGCGATCGTTGTCGATCTTGAGTGTGACAATGGCCGGCCTCCTCTCCCCGAGCTCGAAGGAGGCGCGCTACCAAACCTCGACAAGCAGCAATCGGCGGTAATGTACTCACCGCAGCCTAGACAGAGCCACCACCTTCGCTTCGGGATCGCCAGTGATGATGTTGTCGCCGAGGAAGAACAGACTCGGTGGTGCTTTTGCGCCGCCGACGTCAGCGCCATGATCGCTGTCGCCAGAGCCAAGAAGAGCAACGCCCTTCCTTCCTCCCAGAGTGGCACCATAGTGCATCGTCCCCGATGTACCGCAGATGCGCTTAACGCCACTAGGTGCTCGTGGTGGGCTTCCATGAACCGAGATATAGCCCATCGCAGACGCCAAATCGTCTCGTGTTCACCAGTAGCGAGTGCTCCCACGATCCGCCCATATTCGTGAGCATCAATCGTGGATCGAACTCAACTTATCGAGTTTGAGGCGTGACTCATGGGTGTGATGCCGACATTGTAGCTTGCCACCCCGCCGCTTCCAAGATCTTCATCGCGTAGGCACCTCGACCGATGGTGATGCTCGCCGGTCCGTTCACCTCCGTGCCGAGGTAGTAGTGGAGCGTTCCCGCATCGCTCATCCGAATGTGTTCATCATCTCCTTCTTGAACCGCTTGAGCTCGATGTTGTCACCGCCTGATGACGCAGGTCGCCGACGACGCCCACGAGTAATCGATGTAAAGGCCCGCGACATACACGACATGTTTCGGATACGTCGCGCCGAACCCGAGCGACACCAGAGAGGCGCCCACTTGGCGTATTCATGCGCGCTGGGCTTGACGAGGCCGTAGAGAGCCTTGATCGACGCAAAGACCTTCGCTTCCTTGCCGGCCGACCACGAACCCCGGTGGTCGGGTGTCGGGATCGCCACCCGACACGTGGACTTCGGGCTTTGAGCAGCCTCCTCTAAGATCGGGGATCGTTCTCAGCTCGGCGAGATGTCCTCAACCGCCACCGAGCACCAATCGGACTGCTCGAGCCAGTTCACCAAAGGTCCCGCAAGGCCATAAAGGAGCTCTTTTCGACCTAGCGGCCCGAGCTCTTTCCCGACGAATGGCGTTCGACCTTCACACATCAGGGCTCCCCGACCGACCGACTCACCCTAATCCTTGCCTCCGCCAAGGGTCGAGCATTGGGCCCTCCACGACCTTTAACCACGTGTCCAACGATCGCGACCGCTCAAGCGACCGACGTACTGGTGTGGCTCCTTCCCAAGGCAAAGACGGTCGCCAAAGTCAAAGCCTCGGCCCCATCATCCGGCCACAGACAAAGATGGGAGTCCACTCACCCTAGGCAACACTGGGCCACGATGGCAACATCATCATCCGACAAAACCACAGAGCTGGTGCACTGCTTTCAAGAAGCAAGAACTCGCTTGCTCTGAGAGTCTACTAACCCTGCTGGCAAGGCTGACAAGACTAGTCACCAAGACGAAGGCTTTCTCGACATGAGCCCCTTCATCCTCTCTGGCCCCAATCCCCAATGTAACCCGCTCTTTCGGCCGTATAAG
This sequence comes from Otatea glauca, assembly GCA_036346275.1. NCBI lineage: Eukaryota > Viridiplantae > Streptophyta > Magnoliopsida > Poales > Poaceae > Otatea > Otatea glauca. The sequence continues at coordinate 54,167,569 of CM070721.1, forward strand.
GGAGGCAGGGCCCTCTCGAAGGGCGGCTTTTCTTCTTTCTCACTACACCTCCATGAACTAGGCTCCTGACTCTCATATTGGAACCCCTAGCTCTCATTTGTAAAGGCCGGCAGCCATCGGCATTGAGGGCAATAAGCACCATCATCCGAATCGAGTAGGGACGCTCGCCCGAACCAAGATAAATCTCGTGTCCCCCGCTCGATTGTTCCGCCTCTGCTCAAGACGCCCGCCGAGGGTACCTCCCGACGAGCGGCTCGGGCCTCGCCCCGATTACCCTTCACCTCTTTCTTCGCGGCCGATGGTCCCGACGCCGACACCGGGCGCCACCGTGGGGCCCGTTTCGTTCGCCCAAAGTTCGTCACCTCGCCACTCAACACCTCCACCCCACCACCATCATGTCACGAACAAAGAAGTTTGGGCTCTGACGCCCCCGAGTGCCAAGGCTCCACATCCATGCTCGCCTCCTTGCCGCCCCGCGAACGCCGGCCTTCGGTCGGGCGGACGCGAGGCGACCCTCGGCGACGACGGCGGTCCGAGACTCTCGAGGCGACGGCCGCCATATCGCCATCGACCAAGCCATCGCCGCTTATTCGGCGTGAGGAGCGTGGTACGACCGGCCTCAGCCCGGCAACCAAATCTCCTCGTCCGGACGAACTTGCCTAAGAACGCATGAGGCCATCGCCTGGTCATGGTCGACTCGGCCGCCGGCCCCTCTTCGACGGTCCCTGGTCAAGAGCTCAACAAGGCGATCGACGGCGCCACACCCGGGCGGCAGCGTGCTCTCGGGCTTTGAGTCTCGCCGTGACGCCGGCCGCCCTCGTCGCGATGATCGCCGGCCGCCCACCGGCAGATCGCCGCCGGCTCGCGCCCCAACGCCATCTTCACCACCTCCGACAGAAGGGTGGCGCGTGGCTTGCCCGCCGCCACGGCGAATGGCGAGCGTTTCGCCGACAAAGAAGATTTTAACTCTCCGGACGTCCGGCCAAGCGATGAAGATCCGCAACCACCCGCGACGCCACCAGAATAACGCCTCGCCGACCATCGCGGCCGACGCGGTGCGCCGCCGCCGAAGTTCTCCTCGTTTACCGATGACGACTCGACGCCAAAGAATGGCGGCAATAGCCTTCCGCCACGGTACGCCTTGCCAGATTTGAACGGTCTCCTGGTACGCTGCCGCCGGCTTGTTTGGCGATGATGGAGCGGTTTGACGGGACCAAGAACCCCGCGAAATTTCTCCATATACTCCACCGCCATCTTGGCGCCGAGGGACGAGGCCGCGATGGCCAACTATCTCCCCATCGCTCGACGGCGCCGCCCGCACTGCTCTTCAACCAGCGCCGGCACCTTCCGATCATGGCGCCACCGCGGAGCGCTTCCACTCCAACTTCCGAGCCGCTACGAGCGGCCCGGACGGAAAGGACTCGACCGTGTTATCCAGGAAAGGGGAACATCTCGAGACTTCGGCGCCGGCTCACCTGCCAAACTCGATTCCCAACATCTCCGATGAAACCGCCATCAAGGCTTTCAAGTTTGGTGTCCGAGACAGACGCCTCACTGAGGACCTCGAGATTGCTACGAGGCTCACCGTCAACAAATTATTCCGCATGGCGAGCGATATGCGGACGCGACGATGTCCGTCTGGCCGAAGCATGACTACGACCGAGGCAAGCTCGGCCTTGCCTTCGCAAACGGACCATCCGACGCTAAGGAAGGAGACCCGCCCCGCGACAAAAAGGCGAGGAAAAGACCGCGGCCGAGGGCGGCGGCCCGCGAGTCGCCACTTCGGCCGACAACAAACGCTGGCGGGCGGAAGCGCCACCGATCGTCGGGGCCCCTACCGCCAGAATCAGATGTCGCCGCAACAGCGCCGCGCCGCCCAAAGAGGGCGTGGTCTGGGACCCTCCACGCCGAACGCCCGAAGCTTAGCAACGAGGAATGCCCGGCCGACGCCAACAAGTTTTGCTGTTCCATTAAGATTCACGGCCATGACTCGCGAGGTCAGCAGGACATGGTCGCTCAAACTAGACGCTTTTTATAGGGGATCGAGAGATGCCCACGCCCCAAAAGGCGATGAACGCCCGAGGATCGACGCCGGTTAGGCCCAAGCAGCCCGATCCGAATTCCAACAGGCGACCGCCGGTGGACGTAATCTTCTGGTGGCTCCTCCAGATACCGATCTCGGCCATGAAGCCGAAGGACGCCGCGCCGCCTATCAAGCCACCGCCGGAAGCCCACGAACAACCCCGCAGCGGGACGGCATCCCTATCACCTTTCTCGGACGACGCCCGGATGTCCCGAGACTTCAAACCGCTCGTCTCGCCTCGACTATAAGCAACACCGCTGCTGGTCGGTCATGGTCGACGGGCGCTCTCAACCTACTCGCCGTTACGCTTGGACCGGATGCAAATACCTTTGCCGACGAAAATCAAGAACATAGCAATCCCTTTCAAGATCGCGTCGGGAGTTTCACCACCACGGGCAAGTGGTCCTCCCGTCACCTTCGGCGACCAGAACTTCAAAGACCGAGCCGATCACCTTTGAAGTCGTGGACGGCGATCTCCCTACAACGCCATCCCCAAGGCCCCGCCCGATCAAGTTTATGGTCGCAATCACCACGGCACCGTGCATGAAGCTCCCGGCCCGGCGGCGCCATAACGGTCATGGCGACCTTAAGGCGCGACGGCCGCGAGGAAAGTCCTCGGCGCTGGTCGCGATATCGCCTCACCTGTGCCCCGAGATCACCCCGGCGGCGCCGTCGAAGACGCTATTCACCTAAACGCCCGACCAAGGCCGTGTAGCTTGAAGAAGGGAACTCGCAATGCGTCTTCATTTCCGCCACCGATCCCAAATAGGAAGACGAGCTCTCACCTTCCTCCGAGATAACAAAAGCATTTTTGCATGGGAACCGCGGACATGCCGTGGTCCCACGGAGGTGATCGAGCACAATCGCAAACAAAGCCCGGCCGCACTCCGCGGCGCTGAAGCTCCTGCCGCTTCTCCCCGAGAAGGCGACGATAATCGTGAGCACTCGACAAGCTCCTCAAGGCCGGTTTCATTCGCGAGGTCAACTACTCCAATGGTCGCCAACCTCGTAATTGTGCGTAAGAAGGGCGAAGTGGCGAATGTGTGTCGACCACACGCTTGAACGCCGCATGCCCCAAAGATAACTTCTCACCCGCATAGACCGATTGTGGACTCCACCGCCAACGCCGAGATGTTGAGTTTTCGACGCCTACCCGTACCACTGGATCAAGCTCGCCACGGAAGACGAGGACAAGACCGCTTCATCACGCCGCTCGAACCTTCGCTACACGACCATGTCGCTCGCCCGCAACGCAGCGCCACGCCCAGCCGGCATGGCCAAAGCCTTCGACCCACGACGGCCGAACCTCAAGCGTACGCCGACGACATCATCATCAAGAGCCCTCTAAGGCCAACCACGCCAACGACCGCCGACCTTCGCCAACTGAACAGTGTTCGCGATCAAGCTCAACCCCGAAAATGCGCTTCGCACGACTGAAAAGTACTCGCCATGATCGGCCCGCGCGGGCCCAACCCAGAGAAGATCGAGGCAATCGAGCAAATGGCCGCCCGACCTCAAGAAACAAGTGCAGAGCCTCACCGGCCGATCGCCGCCTCACCGCTTCATTTCGGCTCGCTAGCGCGGGTTGCCTTTCTTCAAGATCTCGCAGCCATGAGGGTTTCGAGTGGACCTCAAGCTCCAGCGGTCTTTTCGACGAGCTCAAAACATACTCTCGCGCCCTCCTCTCTGACAACCCCGCAGCAGGAGAGGTGTGCCGCTTTACTCCATGGTCGCAACCTGTGCCGCCGCCATGGTCCCGTAGCCGAGCGGGCGGGCGGCAAAGACCCAATCTACTATGTTAGCGGGCACTCCACTGCCAAAGGAGCGCTATCCCTGTGTCCAAAACTCCTCTATGCACTCTTCATGGCTTCGCTAAGCTTCTCGACTACTTCCAAGCACACGCGGTGGTTATCCCGAGCGCCTCCGCCGGGAGATCCTCGTAAACCCTAAAGCCGAGGTCGCCGCTGCGGGCCATGGAGCCGGCCGAGTTCGACCTCCGCTTCACGGCCCGCACCGCCATCAAATCACAGCGCCGCGATTTCGTGGTCGAGCAGACGTGGAGCTCGCCTCGAGCCCGAGGTTGAGGCCGAGGACCCTTGACCATGTTCTTCGACGGATCAAGGTCCTTGAGCGCCGGCCTGCTTTCCTCATCACCCTCAAGGTGACCACTTGAGATATGTGGTCCGCCGGCTTCCCGCTACCAACAACGCGGCGGAATACGAGGCCCTCTTGGCCGCCTTCGAGCTTGTAAGTCCTCGGGCATTCGCCACCATTGTGAAAGGAGACTCACTTGTCGTTAATCAAGACAACAAAGTTTACCAATGTTCAAACCTCTATGGCTGGCACTACCGAGGTACGCAAGATGGAGAGATGGTTCCGAACCCGAGAATCCAAAGACGCACTCAAGGAAGGACAATTCCACCGCCGATCTTCTCGTCTGTGCTCGGATCATCCGGCGATGAGCTCACGGACATCATCTTTGAGACCTTGGCCACACCGTCTGTCACCGACAAGGAAGACCTGGTGGCCTTCCTCAAAGCATTCCGGCCGTGGATGGATCCATTCATCAAGTTCTCGACCAAGGAGAGCTCCCCGCCACTCCAACCGAAAGAAGCAGTGCTCCGCGACGTGCGGGCTCAGACATGTGCTCGTCGGCTGGCGCTCTTCGGTCAGTGGGGCCTTGGGCATTCTGTCAAAATGCATCACCCGAAGAAGGTAACACCGCCTAACGACATACACCCGGCTTATGCGCGCCACCCTCTTTTCAGACCATGGTCGAAAGGCCTTCAGATGGGCTTTATCGCTAACGACGTCAAGATGCCTGTGGCATCGCTCGTTCTTGCCGCCCCGCTGGGCACGCCGGAAGCTGTGCAACCGCCACGCTCAGACCATTCCTCGCTCGCCATTCTCGACGGGGCCTCGACATTCTCGGCCCCTTCCCGAGGTCGACGGGGAAGAAGTTCTGCTCGTGGCCATTGACACCTTTTCAAAATGGATCGAGGCGAGCCGCCTCCGCTATCACCGCCAACGCCGCGGCAAGGTTCTTCCGTTCTTCGTGGTCACAAGGTACGAGTCCCTGCAGATCATCACCGACAATGGGACGCAGCTCACCGCTGAGTCGCTCCAAGAGTTCTCGCAGACATGGGAACCAAAGTCTGCGCTATGCCTCGCCGAGCCACCCCGAAGCAGCAACGGGCGCGCCGAGCGCAAGAAGCGGCTTCGCCCAAGGGCTCAAGAAGCGAGTCTTCGACGAGCCTTGCCGCCGCACCGCAACAGAACAAGCCCTTTCCGGCTCGCTCTCGGGCCGAGGTCGCCCCGCCGCCGAGGTCACGCCCGCCTCCGTCAGGCAAGCTCGGCCGACTAGGTCGACTCGAGCAGAGCGGTCCTCGACCTCGCCTTGGCGTAGAGCGTAAGGTGTCGCACAAGGCCGCGGCGCGCCACCCGCAAGATCTCCGCAGCATGCCGCCCGAGCCGTCCGACCCAGGCTTCCGCTGGGGACTCGGTCCTAAGACGAATCCAAGATCGCTCCCACACCAACAAGTCGTCCTCGCCGTGGGGCCCCTTTCGAGTCATCTCAAGAAGCCGCACGAGCTTACCGCCTAGCGGTCCCCGATGGCGTGGAGCTCGCGAGCTCGTGGAACGAGGCCGCCCCGGAAGTTCGCCTAGTGCTCTTCTTTTCACCCGCCTTAAGTTGTGTCTCTTCCTTCATCGTTATGTTCGTCTTGTGTTCTCGAGCAAACGCGCCCGGCATGCTCGACTTTTGTATTGCCATGCCTCGTCCTACCTGTGTTTGTGGCGCAATAAAGATTTCCTTCGCCCCTGCACTAACCACTTTGATTTGTGGAAGGGGTGGCGCTCCGCCACAACCCTAAGTTGCGATTCCTTCGCCAAAGGTCACGCCGCCTTAAAAGACCTTGGGCCCGAGTCTCGCATCGCTTCTTGAGCCTTGGGGGTTGGTTGCTAATCGATCGTTCGAGCCATGCTCGACCAAAGGTCCCGCAAGGCCATAAAGGAGCTCCCTCCGACCTAGCCGACCGCCCGAGCTCTTTTCCCGACGCAGCGGGCGTTTCGACCACAGACTCGGCCTCGACCGACCAACCGATCCCTGCCTCCGCTAAGGGTCGAGCATCGGGCCCTCCACGACCTTTAACCACGCGGTCCAACGATCGCGACCACCGGGCGACCGCGTGACAAGCGGTGGCTCCTTCCCAAGGCAAAAGACGAAGGTCGCCAAAGTCAAAGCCTCACCCCATCATCCAACAGCAGACAAAGATGGGAGTCCACTCACCCTAGGCGTCACTGGGCCACACGATGGCAACGCCATCATCCGACAAAATCACAGAGCGGGTGCGCTGTTTCCCAAAGAAGCGCTGACCGCTTTGCTCTGAGAGTCTACTAACCCTGCGGGCAAGGCTAGACAAGACTAGTCACCAAGACGAGGGTTTTCGCATGAGCCCCTTCATCCTCTCGGCCTCCTCAATCCCTAATGTAACCTCGCCTTTCTACCGTGAGGAGGCGGGCAGGCCCTCTGGAAGGGCGGGCTTTTCTTCTTTCTCACTACACCTCCACGAACTAGGCTCTAAGACTCTCTATATTGGAACCCCTAGCTCTCATTTGTAAAGGCCGCATCCATCGGCATTGAGGGTAATACAAGCATCATCATCCGACCTCGAGTAGGGACGCTCGCCCGAACCAAGATAAATCTCGTGTCCCCTGCTTGATTGTGCCCCCTCGCTCAAGACGCCATCGAGGTACCTCCGACGAGCGAAGCTCAGGCCTCGCCTCCGTACTACCCTTCCTCTTTTTTGTTCGACGGTCCCGATCGACGACACATTCCTATTATTTCAGTTTCTAAAAATTTGAAAATGTTAAACCCACTATTCTAAATGATTGAGCACGTATTAAGGAAAAACAAAGGCACATATGAAATCCCTGCCAACATGCTAGTGTTGTGGATGCATTTGTGTACTCAGTATCCTTGTTTAGTTTGTGTTATTATTTTTTACATCTATATATGATTTACTATCTCGTAATGCTTAACATTTTCTTTACTTCACTTTGGCATTGCACTAGCCTGTTTGCTGTCCATGTGTGCCTCAACATCGTCTTCCTTCGTCTTGTGGAACATTTTGTAAGTTCAAAAAACTGTTTTTATGCATTCTTTCTTTTAACACAGCCTCATGCTTATCACAGTGTTGCCTAGGCGATGGCTAGTTACCGCTTAGACATCTAGGCAGCCAGAGAGGATCACCAGGAACTGTCGTCTCGACTGGAGGGCGTTAGACGACCGCCTAGACGTCCAGCTGAGCGTGGCGGGCGCCTAGGCATCGCGGTGATGCAGCCAGGAGTGCACAAAATTGGAGATGAGGACGGATAAAACCGTAAAAGGAGAGGACATACAAGGCACTGCATTCTTTGCTAACCTGCATGTCATCAATCTATCAAAGTTAGATGTCATCCTAGGGATGGATTGGTTAGCCACCAATGGTGTTAATATAGATTGTGAGTGTAAAACTGCATCTATTAGAACACCAAATGGGAATCGAATCTTGTATAGGGGACATAGAGCTAAGCAACCCTCATCAGATTCCAAGCTCAATCAAATGTCATCTTCAGAGTTGTCCCTCATTCCTGTAGTTCAGGATTTTCCTGATGTATTCCCTGAAGAGCTGCCAGGTATGCCACCTGACAGAGGGTTAGAGTTCTCTATAGATCTCATTCCAGGAGCCACCCCATAGCAAAGAGACCTTACAGAATGAATCCACCAGAGTTGGATGAACTTAAGAAGCAATTGAAGGAATTAGAGGAAAAAGGGTTCATTAGAGAGAGTGTTTCTCCATGGGGAGCCCCCATCTTGTTTGTGGGCAAAAAGGATGGTGGGATCAGACTCTGTACAGATTACAGAGAGCTCAATAGTGTTACAATTAAGAACAAGTACCCTCTTCCAAGAATAGATGACCTATTTGATCAACTTAGAGGTGCTTGTATCTTTCAAAATTGACCTACTAGCCAGATATCACCAAATCAAAGTAAGAGCAGAAGATATAGAGAAAACTGCCTTTGTCTCTAGATACGGACATTATGAGTATACAGTAGTACCCTTTGGATTGACAAATGCCCCAGGAGTGTTCATGAACCTAATGAACAAAGTCTTCATGAAGTATCTGGATAAATTCATAGTGGTATTCATAGATGACATCCTGATATACTCTAAAAGTAAAGAGGAACACAAGGAACATCTAAGAACCACTCTTCAAAGCTTGAGAGAGAACTACTATATGCCAAATTCAACAAGTGTGAATTTTGGTGGATCAAGTGTCTTTCCTTGGACACGTCATATCCGAAAAGGTATCGAGGTAGACCCAAGCAAGATAGAAGCTATTAAATCTTGGAAAACACCCTCAACTCAAACAGAGATCAAGTTTCCTTGGACTAGCTGGGTACTACCGTAAGTTCATAAAAGGATTCTCTCAAATATCAGCCCCTCTCACAAAGCTTTTAAAGAAAGATAGCAAGTATGATTGGAATGAAAAGTGTGAAGAGAGCTTTCAAAAACTCAAACAATCTTTAACCTCCACTCCTATTCTAGCATTACCTGAGGAAGGAGTTGAATATGTGGTGTACTGTGATGCCTCTAAATCGTGCCTAGGAAGTGTCCTCATGCAGAGTGATAAGGTAATCGCTTATGCTTCTAGACAATTACGCCCTCATGAAGTCAATTACCCAACTCATGATTTAGAATTAGGAGCTGTAGTGTTTGCTTTAAAAATCTGGAGACACTACCTGTATGGAGCCAAGTGCATCCTGTATAGTGACCATAAAAGCCTCAAATATATCTTTACCCAGAAAGAACTAAACATGAGACAGCGGAGATGGTTAGAGCTCATTAAAGATTATGACCTCTCAATCAACTACCATCCAGGAAAAGCTAATGTGGTAGCTGATGCATTGAGTAGAAGAACTCAATGCAATAATCTATCTATTCAAAGCTTCATGCCTGAGCTAATTAAGGATCCTCTAAAATGGAAATTAGCTTTGGCATATCTTCATCCTCCGCTATGTTATCTGCTCTATCTATCCAATCAACCCTCTTAGATCAAATCAAAGAAAAGCAATCTGCAGATAATTTCATTCTTGAAGAGACTCAAAGGATTAAGTCTGGTCAGCCCTCAGAGTTTAATCTGGACAAGGATGGAAGCCTGAAATTGCATAGTCGCATTTGTGTTCCAAATGACCCAGAAATCAAGCTAATCATCCTTAAGGAAGCCCATGACACATTATATTCTATCCATCCTGGTAGCACAAAAATGTATCAGATCTCGAAGAAAATTTTGGTGGAATGGTATGAAAAAGGAGATAGCGAGTATGTGAGCAAGTGTGACACTGCCGAAGGTAAAGGTGAACATCAACGTCTCTGCAGCTTGTTGCAACCTCTCCAAATCCCTCGAATGGAAATGGGAGGATGTCTCAGATGGACTTTATTACGTGCTACCTAGAACCCAAGCCAAAAGGATGCTATATGGGTTATAGTGGATGGACTTACCAAGTCTGCCTACTTCATTGCTACTAATCAAAAGTATTCTCAAGCATAGGTTACTGAGATATACATTGAAAGAATAGTCACACTTCATGGAGTTCCTAAAACAATTACATCGAGATAGAGGTTCCATCTTCACCTCTAGTTTCGGGAAGTCTGCAGAACCGCTTAGGGACCAAATTAAAATTCAAGATCGCTTATCACCCTCAGACTGATGGACAAACTGAAAGGGTGAATCAAATTTTAGAGGATATGTTAAGAGCATGTGTGCTAAATTTTAAAGAAAGTTGGGACAAATACCTTCATCTTGCTGAGTTTGCTTACAACAATAGTTATCAATCCAGTATTCAGATGGCCCCATATGAAGCTCTATATGGTAGACGGTGTAGATCACCAATTTGTTGGTATGAAGGAGAGAAATCTCTAATGGGTCCAGAGTTGATCCGTCAAAATGATGAGAAGATTAGAATCATTCAAGAGAGACCGAAAACCGCCCAAAGTAGGCAAAAGAGCTACGCTGATAAGCGTAGACGGGAGTTGAAATTCCAACCTAAGAGTATGTGTATTTAAAGGTGTCCCCAATGAAAGGAGTACACCGGTTTGGAGTAAAAGGAAAGCTCACCCCTAGAGATGTTGGACCGTTCAAGATTCTTGAACAAAGAGGAGCTTCCTTATCGCTTAGAATTGCCTCCTCATTTATCTCGAATCCATAATGTTTTCCATGTCTCTCAACTTAGAGCTTGTCTTAGAGAGCCTTCTCAAGTGGTATCCAATCTAGATATTCCTTTTGCAAATGGATCTAACCTATGAAGAACGCCCCTAAAGATCTTAGCTACAGAAGAACGTCAATTCGTAAGAGCCACTCACGGTTCTGCAAGGTGCAATGGAAACACCACTTAAAAAGAGGCCACGTGGGAAAAAGAGGAGGATTTGAGGGAATCTTACCCCACTGTTTAGGTGAGTCTGATTTCGGACGAAATCCCTTTTGGGGTAGGATGAGGACCCTCCTTAATCATTCCATCCTTAAGCATAAATGTATCATAAGCATCATCATTAGTATTAAGCTTGCATCAAGAATTACTAATTGAGCAGAGTAATAATCAAGCTAATGAATAATGAATAATCTCTAATCAAGATTATCGATTTAGTAGTTCTAAGCATGAACATCCATGCATTCATGTGTGTGCATTAGCAATTGAATGAAAAAGCCGTGAGTCCGCATGCATGTTGTGTTATGTGAAGAGTAAAAGAGGAGGCAGTAAAAGTAAATAGCAAGGGCAAAAGGGTATTTTCAGGTGGTAGAGAAGGGATAAGGATGCCAGCCAAGAGAGAGAGGTCTTCCTCTTCAGCCATTTCGCCAGAATCCAAGAGCCAGCCATCCTTGCCTCTCTCTTGCTTTCCCCAAACCGAATCCAAGAGCAGCTAGCAGCCAATCTTTCTATCCTGCTTTGCAACCAAAGTGAAGCAAGAGGAGGAGCCAGCCAAGGAGTGAAGCAAGAGGAGGAGGAGGAGCCGGCCAAGAAGTGAAGCAAGAGGAGGGAGCTCGGCACTTCTCCACCAACCTCTCCGGCCACATCGCTTCACCAAACCCAAACCCTAGCAAAGAATCAACTGAACCAAATCGCCAGGAAAACAAGTAAGAGCTACCCATTTCTAGTTGCAATTGCTTAGATCCTTTAGAATAGCAAGAGATTAGAGATCAGTAGCTAGAGAGTAGATAGAGTAGGAGAGAAAACTTAGCTTCTGGAGGGGATGAGCTGTAGCTTGGCGCCGGCTGGGAGGAGAACTCGAGGGGAGAAGAGAGAGCAGCTGGCGCTGGAGGTGGAGTCGCCACCGGAGTTGTCGCCTACCGAGAAAAGAAGAGGAGAGCAGCGCTGGAAGAAAAGAGAGCCCAGCCAGGAGATGGGTTCGGTTGGGAGTAGAAGAGAATAGAGAGAGAAACAGAGAAGGGAAGAAAAAGAGAAAGAAGAAGGAAAGAAAAGAAAAGAAGAGAGAAAAAAATGAGAAAAGTGGAAAATGATTAGATCACTACATGTAGATCTGTTAAAACTTTGCATCTGTTGCATTATGTGATTAGTTAGTTAATCAGAGATTAGTTATGTATGCATGTGCAAGGAAATGGAAATAGCAAAGACTCTTGTCATTAAGCAATTAATTGGCTAAATAAAATATGAAGCATGCATGGCATTAAAATGGACATCGTGAGAAGTATATATATCAAAAATAGAATATTGGATGTTGGACAATTGACTCATACATAATAAAAATGCAGAGTTAATAGATTATAATTTTCAGACTGGATCGTAACTCGCCTGACAACTGCACTCGCTGCTGAGCGAGGTAGAACTTTCCGAGTTTATTCTAGGCAAGCAAAACCCACCCTTGATCATGTTTTATTGAAAATGATTTCATTGTTTTATCAATGTATTATCTCTCACTGCATGGAAAGCTTAATTTCAATAAAAGTATTAAAATGGATGTATGTTGGGTGAATGGGTTAAAAGAATGAGTTGTTGGGTTGAAATGGTTGTGATGATTAGAAATTGGAAGGGAATGGGAGTATTGTGTCTAGTTAATGGTTGGGTTGGAGTGTGTTAATATGGTCGGTAGATGATGCCGATGAGAAGGATGTAGGCGGAGGGTCCTCTACATGGGCTAAAATATAAGTTTCAACCAACTAACACTTGGTCAATGAGCCATAAAATCGAGATCAACCATGGTGTGTGAAATCGCTGTAAAGGTTGTCCTACAATAGTATTAGAGCCTCCACAACGGTAAGGATAGCATGGTGCTTCCGGGCAAGGCCAGAGGCCTGCAAGGTGATGCCATTGGGGCGGTATATTTGAAGCCCAGGTGTACCCCGTTGAGAGGAGTACAACTGCACCTTGGAGTTGTGTGGGCACTGATAGGTGTCACAAACTCGAAGTGCAAAGTGGAGAACTAATACTAGAGTAGTGATAAACGCTCGGGGCATCTCTTGTGGTGTCACTATGGGTAAAGTGGTACAAACCTGCGCAGGTAAAATCTTGAATTCAAGCCACTCTTGGATTAGAGATTATGGTCACTTTCGCTTTTCATATTCAAGTGTTAGTAGAAATTTCTAAATATAAAATCAACCAACCCTTTAATCTAAAACTTATTTTGTCAGAGAAAGGATATTTGGGGAGAAGTGGTCTTGGGTGAAGTTAGCTTAGGAGTGGTTATGATGGGAAGGGAAAAATCATTTATTGCATTCATATATTATTGCTTGCTGGGTACTTTGTACTCACCCTTGTTTAATCCTCCCCTTGCTTAGAAGGTGAGTCATATGGACAACCTTCCGAGGACGGGGTGAGGACTGTGCAGACTGTGGACCTATTCGGAGGGTGACTACTACTACTACTACTATCAGAGTAGTAGGGGTAGTAGAGGCCATATTCCCCGCTTAGCGTGCCCCCTGGAGATAGGAGGTTATAATAGATATCTAGATCTTTGTCAGTAACCCTAGTCTATGTAAATTAAGGTAATGTAAGGAACAATAGCCTCAAGGTATTGATGGAATGTAATAATGAATTCCATTTGGTGTCTCTAATTATTGTTCTCACGCAATACTCGTGACACAAGATAGTAGCTAATAAAACATCGAAGGCTCGATGTTTTGCTAGTTATCAGGTTGAGGTCCGCATGATGCTAACCCTAGGTGACAAGCCAAGCAGGGGTTAATTATACTGTCGCCACACCGGTATCGTGAGCAATGGTTGCGACAACCACGCTTAAATAATTAGGGTCTTGATAGAAGGTTTATATAAAGTTAGGTGTTCTTAGCTATATGGCTTAAACTATCTATTATCTCGTCGTCCTCATTTATCAAATGCTAATCTATTTAAGTAATTTCGCAAATATAGGTACCTCTAATTAACAAGCCTCCTTTGTGATGACTCGTCTAGGCTTCCCGCCAGCAGTGTGGTCCGCATGTCATCACGCTGCACGATAGTATTAGAACTAGGAGGGGGTGGATAGATTACTTTGAGGAGACATTTGATGATCGACTACCCCTAGAGTGGGAATTGTAGTATCCGAGTTGGTGGTCTAACCCGGCTACTACGAGGAGTTCACCGCTTGTGTCGCTGCATGCGATCCTTCTCTACCGCAGACGCCGCAAGGAGGGCAGCAGATGCCTCGTGGCTCGGCCTGAGACACCGAGAGACTCCTCTTTAGCCACTTTCCCTTGTGCACTCGTATGCCTCTCGTCACCTCACGCTCGCACCTCGCCCACCTAGCTCTAGTGGGACTGGGACCTTCGGGCCGATGGGTCACTAGCCACCATATGATAGCATCGATGCTATGTACGCGAGGGGTGAATGAGGTGTCACCGTCACGAGGATAGGCTATTGGCAAGGCCATCGCGATGGAGCTTCGAGATCGAAGGGGTGATCCTAGAGACTACACTATACCATATGACGCATCCGCAGGTGCCCCTTTGATACTCCGATACCGAGCACCATACCTCGCCAGCCTACCCTCACGAGCATCACGCCTCAAAGACCACCTCCCACCACAACTGCACCATCCCACCAAGATGTCCCTTCCCGATTATGGCCTTCCCACCACGGACATCTTCCCTACCCATACCCCCGTCCGCCAGAGATAGGTATTCCTATCCCACGCTTCTTGATCCGACCCATCGCCACTGGTCTCCGCGGCCGCCACAGTAATCCTCGCCGCACCGACCGCATGAGTGTTCACCGTGCCCCAGATTGATGATGCATTTCTGGCACCTATTTAGGCCACTTGGGCCGTGGTACTAGTGGAGTCCAGAGTCAGGGGAGAGGAGGATCCGGAGGAGGACCCCGAGGAGGTAGCCGATGAGTAGTTGGGTTAGTTAGTATCCCTTATGCTTAGTAATGTAATAGGTAGTCTTAGTAAGTTCTATGCATGGATAGATGTATTATTGTAATGTAATGGCAGACTAATGTATCTCTCTTTATGTATGGTAGTGCATTTTAATTATGCTGTCTTCATATTTAGTCTCATTATTCTTCATTGCATATATCTTGTCTTCTGTTTTCTGTTGGTTCTGTCACATATTCAATGCAATGAAGTAATGTTTTGGTATCATTATGCAATTGTAGATAGAAATGGCTAGTTCATGCATGCTTTTCTTTAATAGATTGTTGCTGCCCTGTTCTAGTAGGTGGTAGTATTAAAAATCTGCATGCATGTTCACATATGTGTCATTATATTTCAATGGATGTTAGTAGCAATTAAATCAATTCTTAACTTGCTGTTATATTCATTTTTGAATGGTATTTTCCATGAAATAGCTGCTGCCCTCTTGCTTAAAAATAAGCATCAGCATGTTATAAACATTTTGGTATAAATGGCAACTATGGTTTATATACATATGATGCACTCCCATGTCAGCAAGAGTAGCTTGATGCATTCAACCTAGGTTAGATAGGCTCATGTAGTTGATAATGCTTGCTTTACCTGTGGTAGAGACCAGATTTGTGTGTATATGGATATGTATATATTTAGTTAGCTGATGACAGCAATTAGGAGCTAAGGACTAAGGAACGGACCCGGACCCGTTTTGTCCGCGGTGTGCCTGGGCGCATGGATCCATGGTGTGCTCGAGCGCATAGTCTCGAGGGGCTCTTGGTGCTCACCCAAACCAAGTTTATTTTCGTTGTATTCAATAGATATAGATGAGTTTTTGGTGCTCCAAAACCAATCTTGTTGTCGTTTATTTATTTGCTTCTTATGTTCTTATGGATCTTTTGTAGATAGGGCGGCCCGAAAAATAATCTCGGGAGTTCCTGGTGCTCTAACATCAGGTTTGTTGTTGTTTATTTCAATTGTTCTTCATGCTTCTTAATCTGAGATGATAGCTAGGTTGAGTCAAGAGTCCTGCAATGGAGTGGCGAATGAGAGTGGTGAGCTCTGTTCTTTCCTCTCTTTCTTAAAAACAAAACCCTTAATAGCCTCTAATCACAAGAACACTTCTCACCTTATATTCAAGTGTGTTAATAACTAAAATTTGAGTACCATGTTTCTTCTCACAAATCGGACCTCTTGTCCTATTAATGAAATCTTGGTATGAGTAGATGTCCAACCTTCCTTATGTAATCTCGTTAGTTATGTATAGGAAGGGCTAATAAAAAAATGTGAAAAAGATGAAGCATTAGTTAAGTCATGCATCCATCATGTTCTCTTTTGCGTATATGTCGACAGAGAAGTGGTTGAGCAGACCTTATCCCGAGGTTAGGATCTCATCCAGATCAGCCCCAAATGCCGTAACCACCGTTGTTCCTATTCATGACCTCAACCAACCAAATCCACCGAGTCCGCAGACACTATACCTCAGGGAGGAAATGGCAAGATCGCCAGACTCAGAGCATCAAAATCCATTAGAGAGAGTCCTAATGTTTCTAGAGAACTCTAGAAGGAGGCTCAGTCACCCAAAATCATTCATGACAAATCGAACCGCCTAGAAACTCGCTCACCAATGTGTTGTACTGAGCCCAAACCATGTGTAGACACCAGTCACCTTGGGAGAGTTTCTTCCACTCGCCCACCCACTTTTGCTAGAGCCACAGAGCCACTTGCGCCGATGATTGGCTTCAAGAAATTGAAAAGAAGCTCACTACCATAGGTTGCATTGAGGAAGAAAAAGTCCAGCCGCAACCTACCAGCTTATCGTGGCCGGCAACATGGTGGAATAATTATTGCCGCATCCGCAGTGAACAACCTGTCACTTGGGCGTAATTCACATCCCAATTTCAGATTACCCATGTTCCATTAGGAGAAATGGACAATAAAAGAGGGAATTTTGGGACTTAACCAAGGGGGTAGGAAAGTGTCCGAGTACCTAAACAAATTCAATGAGTCTGTCCAGATATGCTCCGTAAGAAGTAGACACTGGCCAAGAAAATCTATAGGTTCAAGAAGGGTATGAACCCACATTTGAGAGTCCAATTAGCCCTCTTAAGATCACAGAGTTTCGGACCTAGCCGACAGAGCCATAATCATAGAAAGTGAGCAAGCTTTATTGAATGAAGAGAGGAGGAAGAAGGCTAGGTTTGATCCTAGGCCACCCATGCAAGAATCAATCAAGGCCATTCGCACCTCCTATGTTGATCGATATCCAAAGACCTAGACCACATATGGGTGCTCCAGCTCTGGCCCTAATACCTTCCACCTAGACCTCCCTCAAGTGTTTCAAATGTGGAGGTCCCCACCTTGCCAACAACTGTAACCATGTAGCCATCAAATGCTATCAATGTGGTCAAGAGGGTCACAAAAAGATTAATTGTCCAACTCTTGTTGCCCAAGCTGTCCAAAACAACCTCGAAGACCCCAAAACCGCCCTCTAGTAGTGGGACGTGCTCATGGCAATCCCACCGCTTCATCTTCCCAAGGATCCAATGAGGAGTCCCAACTGCGTGGTCAGCCCGCTTAAACAATGTTTCAAGGAGCAGGGGAAGGAGCCACAGATGTAGTTACCGTATGCTCCCTATTCCTCCATCTGTGGGCATCATATTATTTGATCCTCGTGCAACTCATTCATTCATTGCACAAGAGTATGTGAATGGAAATAAATTGGAGTGTGCTATTGGAAAATCCTTTAGGAGTTCACACTCGCCGAATAATTTCAGCTTGCATCCATGAGAAAGAATCAAATGATTGACATACAAGGCACCGCATTCTTTGCTAACCTCGCATGTCATCAATCTATCAAAGTTAGATGTCATCCTAGGGATGGATTGTTAGCCACCAATGGTGTTAATATAGATTGTGAGTGTAAACCGCATCTATTAGAACACCAAATGGGAATCGAATCTTGTATAGGGACATAGAGCTAAGCAACCCTCATCGATTCCAAGCTCAATCAAATGTCATCTTCGAGTTGTCCTCATTCCTCGTAGTTCAGATTTTCCGATGTATTCTCAAGAGTCGCTGTATGCCACCCGATGAGGGTTAGAGTTCTCTATAGATCTCATTCCGTGAGCCACCCCCATAGCAAAGAGACCTTATGTAATGAATCCACCAAAGTTGGATGAACTTAAGAAGCAATTGAAGGAATTAGAGGAAAAAGGGTTCATTAGAGAGAGTGTTTCTCCATGGGAGCCCCCATCTTGTTTGGGCAAAAGGATGGTGGGACTGCATCTGCATGCATTACAGAGAGCTCAATAGTGTTACAATTAAGAACAAGTACCCTCTTCCAAGAATAGATGACCTATTTGATCAACTTAGAGGTGCTTGTATCTTTCAAAATTGACCTACATCGGGATATCACCAAATCAAAGTAAGAGCGTAAGATATAGAGAAAAGCGCTTTGTCTCTAGATACTGACATTATGAGTATACAAGAGTACCCTTTGGATTGACAAATGCCCTGGAGTGTTCATGAACCTAATGAACAAAGTCTTCATGAAGTATCTGGATAAATTCATAGTGGTATTCATAGATGACATCCCGATATACTCTAAAAGTAAAAAGAGGAACACAAGGAACATCTAAGAACCACTCTTCAAAGCTTGAGAGAGAACTACTATATGCCAAATTCAACAAGTGTGAATTTTGGTGGATCAAGTGTCTTTCCTTGGACACGCTATATCCGAAAAGGTATCGAGGTAGACCCAAGCAAGATAGAAGCTATTAAATCTTGGAAACACCCTCAACTCAAACAGAGATCAAGTTTCCTTGGACTAGCTGGTACTACCGTAAGTTCATAAAAGGATTCTCTCAAATATCACCCCTCTCACAAAGCTTTTAAAGAAAGATAGCAAGTATGATTGGAATGAAAAGTGAAGAGAGCTTTCAAAAACTCAAACAATCTTTAACCTCCACTCCTATTCTAGCATTACCGAG
Source organism: Otatea glauca (assembly GCA_036346275.1). Lineage (NCBI taxonomy): Eukaryota > Viridiplantae > Streptophyta > Magnoliopsida > Poales > Poaceae > Otatea > Otatea glauca. Next base: position 54,186,041 of record CM070721.1, read on the forward strand.
GAAGGAGTTGAATATGTGGTGTATCGTGGATGCCTCTAAATCGTGCCTAGGAAGTGTCCTCATGCAGAGTGATAAGGTAATCGCTATGCTTCTAGACAATTACGCCTCATGAAGTCAATTACCCAACTCATGATTTAGAATTAGGAGCTGTAGTGTTTGCTTTAAAAACTGGAGACACTCACCTGTATGGAGCCAAGTGCATCCTGTATAGTGACCATAAAAGCCTCAAATATATCTTTACCCAGAAAGAACTAAACATGAGACAATGGAGATGGTTAGAGCTCATTAAAGATTATGACCTCTCAATCAACTACCATCCAGAAAAGCTAATGTGGAAGGATGCATTGAGTAGAAGAACTCAATGCAATAATCTATCTATTCAAAGCTTCATGCCCGAGCTAATTAAGGATCCGCTAAATGGAAATTAGCTTTGGCATATCTTCATCCTCTCGCTATGTTATCCGCTTCTATCTATCCAATCAACCCTCTTAGATCAAATCAAAGAAAAGCAATCACAGATAATTTCATTCTTGAAGAGACTCAAAGGATTAAGTCCGGTCGGTCCTCGAGTTTAATCTGGACAAGGATGGAAGCTCGAATTGCATAGTCGCATTTGTGTTCCAAATGACCGTCAATCAAGCTAATCATCCTTAAGGAAGCCCATGACACATTATATTCTATCCATCCTGGTAGCACAAAAATGTATCAGATCTCAAAGAAAATTTTTGGTGGAATGGTATGAAAAGGAGATAGCAGAGTATGAGCAAGTGTGACACCGCCGAAGGTAAAGGCTGAACATCAACGCCCCGCAGCTTGTTGCAACCTCTCCAAATCCTCGAATGGAAATGGGAGGATGTTCAGATGGACTTTATTACAGCCTACCTAGAACCAAGCCAAAAAGGATGCTATATGGGTTATAGTGGACAGACTTACCAAGTCTCGCTCACTTCATTGCTACTAATCAAAAGTATTCTCATGCATAGGTTGGCTGAGATATACATTGAAAGAATAGTCACACTTCATGGAGTTCCTAAAACAATTACATCGATAGAGGTTCCATCTTCACCTCTAGTTTCGGGAAGTCTCAAACCGCTTTAGGGACCAAATTAAAATTCAAGATCGCTTATCACCCTCGGATCGATGGACAAACCGAAGGGTGAATCAAATTTTAGAGGATATGTTAAGAGCATGTGTGCTAAATTTTAAAGAAAGTTGGGACAAATACCTTCATCTTGTGAGTTTGCTTACAACAATAGTTATCAATCCAAAGATTCGGATGGCCCCATATGAAGCTCTATATGGTAGACGTGTAGATCACCAATTTGTTGGTATGAAGTGAGAGAAATCTCTAATGGGTCCAGAGTTGATCCACAAAATGATGAGAAGATTAGAATCATTCAAGAGAGACCAAAACCGCCCAAAGTAGGCAAAGAGCTACGCGATAAGCGTAGACGGAGTTGAAATTCCAACCTAAGAGTATGTGTATTTAAAGGTGTCCCCAATGAAAGGAGTACACCGGTTTGGAGTAAAAGGAAAGCTCACCCCTGTATGTTGGACCGCTCAAGATTCTTGAACAAAGAGGAGCTTCGCTTATCGCTTAGAATTGCCTCCTCATTTATCTCGAATCCATAATGTTTTCCATGTCTCTCAACTTAGAGCTTGTCTTAGAGAGCCTTCTCAAGTGGTATCCAATCTAGATATTCCTGCGACCGATCTAACCTATGAAGAACGCCCCTAAAGATCTTAGCCATGTAAGAACGTCAATTCTGAAGAGCCACTACGGTTCGCAAGGTGCAATGGAAACACCACCGTAAAAAGAGGCCACGTGGGAAAAAGAGGAGGATTTGAGGGAATCTTACCCCACTGTTTAGGTGAGTCTGATTTCGGACGAAATCCCTTTGCGGGGGTAGGATGTGAGGACCTCCCTTAATCATTCCATCCTTAAGCATAAATGTATCATAAGCATCATCATTAGTATTAAGCTTGCATCAAGAATTACTAATTGAGCAGAGTAATAATCAAGCTAATGAATAATGAATAATCTCTAATCAACATTATCGTGATTTAGTAGTTCTAAGCATGAACATCCATGCATTCATGTGTGTGCATTAGCAATTGAATGAAAAAGCCGAGTCTGCATGCATGTTGTGTTGGCAAGTGAAGAGTAAAAGAGGAGGCAAGAAAAGTAAATAGCAAGGGCAAAAGGGTATTTTCTGTGTGGTAGAGAAGGGATAAGGATGCCACCAAGAGAGAGAGGTCTTCCTCTTCACCATTTCGCTGTAATCCAAGAGCAACCATCCTTGCTCTCTCTCTTGCTTTCCCAAACCGAATCCAAGAGCAATGCAGGACCAATCTTTCTATCCCGCTTGCAACCAAAGTGAAGCAAGAGGAGGAGAAGCATGGAGATGAAGCAAGAGGAGGAGGAGGAGAGCTGCCAAGAAGTGAAGCAAGAGGAGGGAGCTCGGCCATTTCTCCACCAACCTCTCCAAATGGCATCACCACCAAACCCAAACCCTAGCAAAGAATCAACTGAACCAAATCGCCAGAAAACAAGTAAGAGCTACCCATTTCTAGTTGCAATTGCTTAGATCCTTTAGAATAGCAAGAGATTAGAGATCAAGAGCTAGAGAGTAGATAGAGTAGGAGAGAAAACTTAGCTTCTGAGGGGATGAGTTGTAGCTTGGCGCCATTGGGAGGAGAACTCGAGGAGAGAAGAGAGAAGCTGGGCTGGAGGTGGAGTCGCTACCGAGTTGTCGCCTACCGGAGAAAAGAAGAGGAGAGCAAATACTGAAGAAGAAAGAGAGCCCACCAGAGATGGGTTCTACTGGGGAGTAGAAGAGAATAGAGAGAGAAACAGAGAGGGAAGAAAAAGAGAAAGAAGAAGGAAAGAAAAGAAAAGAAGAGAGAAAAAATGAGAAAAGTGGAAAAATGATTAGATCATGCACATGTAGATCTCATAAAACTTTGCATCTGTTGCATTATGTGATTAGTTAGTTAATCAGAGATTAGTTATGTATGCATGTGCAAGGAAATGGAAATAGCAAAGACTTTGTCATTAAGCAATTAATTGGCTAAATAAAAATATGAAGCATGCATGGCATTAAAATGGACATCAGAGAAGTATATATATCAAAAATAGAATATTGACTGTTGGACAATTGACTCATACATAATAAAAATGCAAGAGTTAATAGATTATAATTTTCAGACTGTATCGTAACCTCGCCCGACAACTGCACCTGCTTTGAGCGAGGTAGAACTTTCCGAGTTTATTCTAGGCAAGCAAAACCCACCCTTGATCATGTTTTATTGAAAATGATTTCATTGTTTTATCAATGTATTATCTCTCACTGCATGGAAAGCTTAATTTCAATAAAAGTATTAAAATGGATGTATGTTGGGTGAATGGGTTAAAAGAATGAGTTGTTGGGTTGAAATGGTTGTGATGATTAGAAATTGGAAGTGGGAATGGGAGTATTGTGTCTAGTTAATGGTTGGGTTGGAGTGTGTTAATATGGCTGGTAGATGATGCCGATGAGAAGGATGTAGGCCGGAGGGGTCCTCTACATGGGCTAAAATATAAGTTTCAACCAACTAACACTTGGTCAATGAGCCATAAAATCGTGATCAACCATGGTGTGTGAAATCGCGTAAAAGGTTGTCCTACAATAGTATTAGAGCTCTCCACAACGGGTAAGGATAGCATGGTGCTTCGGGCAAGGCCAGAGGCCTGTAAGGTGATGCCATTGGGGCGGTATATTTGAAGCCCTGAGGTGTACCTGGTTGAGAGGAGTACAACTGCACTTTGAGTTGTGTGGCACTGGGATAGGTGTCACAAACTCAAGTGCAAAGTGAAGAACTAATACTAGAGTAGTGATAAACGCTCTGGGGCATCTCTTGTGGGTGTCACTATGGGTAAAGTGGTACAAACTCACAGCAGGTAAAATCTTGAATTCAAGCCGCCTCTTGGATTAGAGATTATGGTCACTTCGGCTTTTCATATTCAGTGTTAGTAGAAATTTCTAAATATAAAATCAACCAACCCTTTAATCTAAAACTTATTTTGCTGTAGAAAGGATATTTGGGGGAGAAGTGGTCTTGGGTGAAGTTAGCTTAGGAGTGGTTATGATGGGAAGGGAAAAATCATTTATTGCATTCATATATTATTGCTTGTCGGGTACTTTGTACTCACCCTTGTTTAATCCTCCCTTGCTTAGAAGGTGAGTCATATGGACAACCTTCCGAGGACGGGGTGAGGACTGCAAGGCAGGACTGTGACCTATCGGAGGGTGACTACTACTACTACTACTATCGGGAGTAGTAGGGGTAGTAGTAGGCCATATTCCGCCGCTAGTAGCAGCCCTGGAGATAGGAGGTTATAATAGATATCTAGATCTTTGTCAGAACCCTAGTCTATGTAAATTAAGGTAATGTAAGGAACAATAGCTCATGTGGCTGATGGAATGTAATAATGAATTCCATTTGGTGTTTCTAATTATTGTTCTCCACAATAATACTGCATAACGATAGTAGCTAATAAAACATCGAAGGCTCGATGTTTTGCTAGTTATCAGGTTGAGGTCCGCATGCTTAACCCTAGGTGACGCTGTTACGGGGTTAATTATAACGGTCGCCACAATACTCCCTACATAATGCAGTTGCTCATTCCTTTTCTGTGGGAATCACAGAAGTTCTTAATACCAATTTGCTGATAGAGTTGAATGCTGATGATATATTATATGTCTATCAGAGGTACAAATAATACTTATGCATTTTGATATAGCGTTTACAATTGGAATTATAGTAGTAGGCACAACCCTACTTCTAAATGCAATACAATTGTAAACACGACTGGCACTTTAAATGTATGACATGTTGGACAAATTTTAGGGAAACAAAATCTGTGGCTCTAGTGTTACATCTTAATTCATGCTGCGGAGTACTTGTATTGTTTTTCTGTTCTTTATTAAAGTAGCAACATATGTAATACCTTGCACCTCCTTAATTTCAGAGTCCAGGGAAGATAATTAGCATTAATGTCCCTACAGTTGAAGCCTTACGTAAAGTTGGTACTACACAGGTCACAACCAATAATATTGGTAAACTGGAAGTTTCATATATCTTGATAGTACGTATCTCAAGGAAATTACCTTTTGATAGGTTACTAATTGTTTTTTTCCTTGGTACTAAGATGATTGGTGCATGAACTGATTTCCTAGCCATCCTGCTATTTTAGTCATATGGCTTCTCTTTGTTGCATCTTACCGGTGCTTTCTTATTTTTAACGATTTAATGGTGTTAATATCCAATCAGCTACTTGCTACCCTCGCTAGAGCAAGAACTTTCGTTCTTTTCCTTTAATACCCATATGTGCTAACATCCCACATGAATAATTGTGACATATTTGACAAACACATTTTTATATTGTGACCTGATTATAAAATGATTGGATTGCCAAAGTCTAAGTAGTAGATGATTTACTTGGCTTCTTTAATTTTCCTGAAATTTTACGAGTGGTTTGCTCCTTTTACAGTTCAACTGCTTAAGTGGCATCAGTTATTTGGAGGTAATTGTTTATTATAGTATGTTAGTATTCATGTTTTGTGCTTTTGTACTCTTCCTTAATTGACAACCTTGTAATTCTGAAATTTACTTGCTTCTAAACCCAATTTTTACAGTTAATTATCCATCAGCATACTTCCTGGCCTGTTTATATTTTTATGCTCATTCAATTTCTTCTCTTGAAGCTAGTCTTTAATTTCATTTGCAGGAGCAATTCTTTATCATGAAACCTGATGAAGTGCTTATTCATTCATTTTATTTGCGTCCATCAATAGACCAAGCATCAAAATATCGATGTGCAGGTAAATTAGAAATTGAAGTACAGCCTATGATCGATTTTTGTTATCCAAAATCCTGTGCATGGTTGTCAAGGCGACTAGGTGGGCGTCTAGGCGAGGATTAAACAACCAAAAAAGGTCCATTAATATCAGTATATCACCAATACATATATAACAATATCAGGATATCCCCTTTTCTCTCTCTTAAATCACCTAGGCCCATTCATCGCCCACTGCCGGCCAAATGAGCAGTCCACCGCCTGGCCTCCCTAACCCTATAACCCTACCAGCCGCACTCTCTCTCTCCCCATTCCGCCATCGCCTCCACTCTCTATCTCTCGCCGCTTCTTGCTCTCACCCTAGCGCCGCTCCCTCGTCCCCGAGTGCCGCTTCCCTTCCGAGCACCACTGAATCCGGCGGCCCCCACAAGCCCGTGCTCCTAAACGCCGGTGGCTTCCTCTCATGCGCCATTGCCGCCAAAAACATCGCCACCGGATCTACCCGATCAAAGAAGCGGCCACGATGGCGACGGCAAAGAGCGACAGCAGAGCAATGACGGCCGCAAAGGAGCCGACGTGGAGGTGACGAGCGCAGCGATGGAGGTACGACGGCACTTCATCACTACTTTAGTCCCCACCCCCACCCTTATCCCTTCTCCGCGCCTCCTTTCCCCGGCGAGGCGAGGCGAGGCGAGGCGAGGGGCCATGGCAGCGAACGCCGGCGATCGGACGCCAGGCAATGCCTTGACAACTATGATCTTGTGTTAGGATTTAACATGGGATCTAATTATGCTCCATTGTAGCTATTTTGAAGGCATTAGATTTCAGGGAACTTGACAGAGCATAACGCCAATTATTAATTATAGCTACAATTCTTGACAATGGAACACAGGTTCTGAAATGTTTGTTCTCTCACTACTATAGAAAGGGTTATATTAGACGCCTATCATCGGCGCTTTTTTGATAAAACTAAGCGGTCGACACCATATCACTGACAATTTTTTTTTGCTAAAACCATCAGTGATATGCTAGCTTTCACTGACGGTTTTTGTTTAAAACCGTCACTGATGTGATGAGAGAATTTCACTTTGCACTGCCTGTTGTTCTGCATCATAAATGATTATTTCGCCTTGCTAACTTGCTCGCCGTAGAGAACAACCTAAGAAAGCTAGCTACACACGTGTCGATCATCGTGAAGAGCTAATTTTTGTACAAAAGAATAAGCAAATGGAGTTATGATGAGATTGTCATGTTTAAAATGCCGAATTTTACCGCCGGTAAAATATTATGTTACGGAGTGTACTCTATACATGATAGACAAAATTCTAGATGGTTGTACATCGTTACTAGTTACTTCATATGTTTTAGAAAATCTAAGATAGGTCATTTCTACAGATGGTTGGAAGGTGTGTAAAATAGAAATTTCAGTGTAAGGCCGAGAGGCAAAACTGTTACTTTGTAATTTCAATGTCCCCAGTTACTTTGTAATTTCAAAGGTGTGTAAAATAGAAATTTCAATGTCCCAAGTTACTTTGTAATTAAGTCTATGAGTGCTCAACCATTTTGAAAATATTGCAAAGGTAACGGTTCGTGCATTTAGATTTCAAAGTGTGTATCTCATAGCTGGAGGTAAGCATGTCAGGATGAATATGAATATGATACATTTTGCTGGTGTGGCTAGTTTGTAATGTTTTTCCCATATGTATATATATATATATTTGGAAAATGTGAAAACGTGCTTGTCATACATTTTGTCATTGGTGGCCATTATCATCACAGATAGTTCTATATGAGAACTGCTCGTGATACATATCTATCACGACGGTTCTCATGTAGAATCGCTCGTGATACATTTCTATCGAGATGGTTCTACATTAGAACCGCTGTGATAGGTTTATACCACGATGGTTCTCATATAGAACCGTCTTTGATAATGCCCAATATAAATACGTAGCTAGGGTTTGTGGCCGGCCGGTCCTCGAACTCACTCAAACGACATCCTTACTCCATGTGCACTACCGTCCTCCCCGAGGTCAAAATCTCAACCAAAATTTTCATGTGATTTATTTTTTTGTCTCCATGGATGGATGGTGCTATGTTAATATGTCGGCTTTGCTGGTTGATTGGATATGATTGCATTATTGAGGATTGGGGTGGCATTTGCTCTATGAGGATTGGGTTGTAGAGACACAATTTGTGAAAACGTATATTCAGTGGTCTAAATCTGAGATACTTGAGGGTTGAGGTGTAGAGAGATAATTTATGACAACATATATTCGTTGTTGGTTTAGCAAATTAGCCTGTGCAGTGTGTAGATGAATGTGCTTACAGGGTAGATGAATGTGCAAAATTTTGGCTTATAGGGTAGATGAATGTGCTTATAATTACCTCAGTTCATCAGATAAAATGTGCTTATTGGGAAATGGGGAAACAGAATGCCTATAATTATATAGAAGGCCTGATCTGTATATATGTATGTATTAAATATTGAAATGAGATAATCAAATTAGTAGAATCATTAAAACATGTGTCCCATGGTCATTCTAGCAAATTTTGTTGTTCCATTACAAACAAAATGCATTTTGTAAGATGAACTAAAAGGTTCCAAGCCATGATGACATTACGAGAAGAGACAAAATGGCAAGCAATGAGATCTATTCACATTAGCATAGTGTCTAAACTGGAAAACCGCAAAGTATGAGACAAAATGACAAGCAACATTTTAAACCTCAAGTCAACCAGCATTTGTGACCTACAACCCCTCAAGTATTGAGCATTTGTGACCTACAATCCTCAACTATAGGAAGGTTATCACAAATTAGTCTATGATCCTATCTCTAGTGGCAAGGAGGTCTTTTAATTAAGGCAGTCCGACATCTCTGAGCAAACATTAATCAACTTGAGTATAGTCTAGAGTCTGTTTTGAGGAAATTTACCAAACATTCTATACTTTTTCTTTACATGTTATTGTCAGTAAGTGAGTGAGTATAATGAATTTCTTATCCATACTCTATATTATTGTGCAAAAGGACTAGACTTTATAGTCTTTAGGACCTTGCATGTAGGGAGGCTGTGGTTCAATGACGATTGGGCTAGAGAGACTACTTGTGACAACACTGATTCAGTTTTTATAATCTACTTTGTGAATTTAATCTCTCTTCTATCGTTTCATTTTTTAATTATGCAAAGAGGCTAGACATTATTGTTTTTGGGACCTTGCATGTGGGTGGCATTGTTCGATGAAGATTGGGTATTACGGAGATAATTTGTGACAACATTTCAATTTTCAGCTGTCATATAATTGATTAGATCAATTGTCTACTTTGGTTGAGTACTTATATATTCTGGATCAAATTGCTTACTGTTTATACTTGGTCTTTGGATAAATTGTTAGCTTACTTTGGTAGTTGTCCCTATTATTGTTTCCATGCTGCTGTTGGCTATCTAGTGCTTGCATGCTGTTGAGCCCTTGCGCCACATGGATGTTTTCCCCCTAGATCTACATATTGCTGCTGCTCAATGATGCTGTGTCTATTGATGAGCTAAAATAATTGAAGTAGTGAATGTGTCCTTAAACTATAGAGTTGCTTCCTGTTAATAGTAGAAAGTATTGCTTTATTTTACTGTCTTTGAGTTTGATTATCATATTCAGTATTTAGTAATTCTAAGAGCATGACTTGTAATTCTAATAATATGACTTATTTAATTAAGCAGATGCCCCCTATTCTTAGAACTTCTAATCTTTCTATGATCATGTTATATTTTGTTTTATATGATTTATTTGACCATTACCTTGAACTAATAAATATTTTTACCATAGTGTTACAACCTAATGATATTCTTTATCCTTTAAATGTGTTTCTGTTCAAGATGCTTTTTTATGTTTCTCTAGATGATGACAAGAAAATTTCGTATGGGCAATTGAAGTTGCCCATAGTATTTTCCTTTTTGTATTTGTTGCTACACCCATACACTTGAAGAACACTTAGATATTATTCATAATCTGATTTTGATTATTTAAATAGTGAAATTGACTATAAATACTTTATGGTGCATAATTTAGGAAGGTAAGAGTTCAAGACCTTATTTGCTTAGTTAATTGTCTAGTTCAATTTTGATTATATAACCCTGGTGTAGTGGATGTAAGAGATTAGTCTCTAGCAGCCTTACACCTTGTGGCGAGGAGGCTGAAGGTCTAACCTTTAGTAGCCTGACACCTGAGAGCACTTTATTGTACAATTATAAATTGTTTTATCCTTTCGATTATGTCGTTTTTGCAAGCTTTGAATTGTGCACATTATATTCCAAAAACATCTAGATGTTTAACTTATATCGTGATTCATCATAAATATATTATATGTCCTAGTGACTGCAAATTGCACACATACATAAAATGGAGCCTACAAACAAGATACGACATGGAAAAGTCATAGATGCTAAACAAAAACTTGAGGTGGAGATAGAACAATCAAGGGAAAGTCCGAGTTAACAGAAAAGATTTATGAGATGAAACAACACGAAAGACATAAATGACAAATCGCAAGATATTGATTTTCTTAACAAGGCACTCATTAAGAAACGCCAATAATGCAGAGTGGAAGAAGCCAAAGTTGAGTTTATAGAGGTAATATAAAGGTTTCTAGTATTTAATTCGACGTGTTATCGATAATATACCAATACCCTTTAACAACAATATGATCGCTTTTGTAAGGATTAAGATATATGATCGAAGTCAATCGGTTATTAGTGTCAAACAAATGAGCACTATACCGAGTGAAAGAGTATGGTGGAAAATAGTAGATTGATATGAGGAGCCCAAGGCTCTGGTACATATAGGCAAGGATATCCTAAGAATAGGAAAGATCTAATCTAGGAGATCCTTGCCAAACATAACCAACTAACCATGGCAAGGATATCCCAAGAATAGGAAAGATCTAATCTAGAGATCCTTGCCAAACATAACCAACTAACCACCAGAGGGGGAGTACATTACGCTTAACACTCCTCAAGAATTTAACGGTGGTTAGCCACTGACATTCGTGACCGACCGAACTCTGAGAACATCAAGAAGGCAAATTTCTTTCGTGAAGATGCTCGCGAACGGGATGTCGGGAACGTGGAGAACCCGCACGGCACCCATGGCTACCTTCTCACGAACGGCGGAAGATCGATCTCGGCGTGTCATCTCGCGATGTTGAACCGTTGGAGGACATGTAGATCGTGACCGACGCTGTCGCAGAGACAACGGTAGCACGCGGTCGAATGGAGCTCATGAAGAAGTCAAGCCGGCCAAGAAGCCTCAAGAACACCATTGG